>SMMW01000572.1:780000-1980000 GCA_004794655.1 Marisa cornuarietis
AATGGCTTTCATCGAATAGGAGGCAGCAGTTTGCGATGCGCTCTGCGATTGAAAGATATTGTTGATACTCGTGTTTGCTGTGCATGCAGGCTTGCTTTGGGAAATAA
Organism: Marisa cornuarietis; assembly: GCA_004794655.1. Lineage (NCBI taxonomy): Eukaryota > Metazoa > Mollusca > Gastropoda > Architaenioglossa > Ampullariidae > Marisa > Marisa cornuarietis. The sequence goes on from SMMW01000572.1 coordinate 780,108, forward strand.
TAGTAACACGTTTTGCTTAATGTGTGTGGAGCTTGCTTCGATCTGAATTTTTATTTTTTAATAATTGATCTTTGAGGACATCGGGAGGCTGTCAGCAGGCACTTAATACAGCCATTTGCCTTCCTGTGCTGGACTATACTTTACAGCTGTGAATTTAATGACACTACAAATATTATGCCAGCAGGTTCACACGTGCGTACTCGTCTGACAAGAAATTTCGAGAGTTCCTACTGAGCATGCACAGACTTGTCATCGAAGGAAAAACCAAAGTTCAGTCCAATTTTGGAGTGTAAAGTGTTAACGGGGAAGCTCTCCAGCGCCATCCTTGAATAAAATCTAAGGTGAGTTGAGTATATCAGGCGGTAAACTGCTAGCGGATAAGCTGTCAATAATTCTCATGAATGTAAGAAAACAGAAGTGTAATGTTAACAGAGGATATTGATGTTTATCGCAACAGAACAAAAATCAAAAATAAGTTCATGGTTATCTCCTAAGAATTTGTTTAATTGAAGCTGCGGGGGTTTTGCTATTGCAAATACACCTTCTAATTGAAATTAACATCGAAATCAAAATTATTTTTCTTAAGTATTTTTGAGAACACATGGTTGAGGCGTGCATGAGAGCGTGCATGTAGGTGTTGTCAAATGTAGGCGCTGAGAGTTCATGTACTCGACATACGTTTTTGTCTCCAGTCCTGTAGACAAGCACACTACTTAAGCTGTAAACCTCAATAAATTAGCAAGGAAACAAAATTCACAAACATTTTCTGTCACCACAAACATGTTGCTTTTATTGAACTTGGGCACCAGTTGGCGAGTTCACAGAAACCCTTGGATGTGTATATTGAATACACACAAATACAGCATACAGCTCACTTAAACATTTCCATCGAGTTTCAAAGTTTGGTTTGTCCATGTCACACACTAATAAATGCCATGACCAGGATGGAATGATTGATTGTGAAGACCACTTTGGCATTTAGGCATAGCTTCTGTGTGCTTTATTACACAATCGGCATCGTTGTGTCGGGCCTAGAGTTTCTTGCAACAAGACAGTCGCCATGAAACCTGTCATCGTCAGGTACTGTGTCAACGGCAGGTTCAGCAGGTGGCCATAAAAAGGCAATAGCAGCCTGGTGTATCCCATCAGGTAACCGATCAAGATACGGTTGCAATGGAGAAGGGGGAACATGTCACGGAGAGGAGGGTGCTCGCATGGAGAGTGACATTTTGAATACAGTTCTTGGATTGGTTCTTACTCTTCTTCATGTCCACTCGGTCTGACTAACATCTCAATGAGGCCGTGCTACACATTCAGGGAGAAGCAGACGCCGGTTCATATTATTTATATACCCCCACCGACAACATCTCCTACACGGTGACGCCTGGTGAAATCCTCACGAGACAAGACGTCTGTAACAGGAATTTATGCTGAAGGTGGAAGGATGGTGTACCAATGTCCTCTGAAGACACTATGACACAGGGAGTGTAAGACTAGCTATGAATGTTGTTTATTGTCCTGTACCTCTCTTGTACTGCTTTGCGGGATGCTCTTTAAGATGGAACACAAAGGAGGCGATAAAAAAGGAAACATAACAAACTTAGTTATCCTCTTCAACGTTATCATTATTCTTATCCCCGCTGTCTTCATCAGATAATTGTCGGCCCCCTAAAGAAGTAATAGACACAGTTATTTTAAAAGTAACTTTTTATTCGAGTTGACCCTGGACGCCATACATTGCCATCTGTCGGAGGCGTCTTAAAAAATGTCTACAGTATAAAGATTATTAGAATTGTATTGTTTATTTTGCACTGTGTATGTATGCGAGAAGTGCGGGCATCGATTTATGCTTGACTCTACATCCTTCATACAAATGTGTGCACATAACACAAGTAGCAACACTTTGCAGGTTTATTACACCTTTGCCCTTTTGAGAGAGTTACTAAACAATTGTAGAAATGTACGTAGCCCAGAAAAACTTGGGTCGCTCACTTCCTTGTCAGGTTTCTTTTTCTTCTCCCAAAAGTTGCATAAAACTTTCAATAATCACAAAAATGAAGACTAACGTGATTTTTTAAACCGATTTGCATAAACTAACATGCACACATTAGTACCAAAAGCACTTCTAACGAAATAACACTTACCTGAACCAACATGCTGACTTCGAAACCATACTTTTTGTGTCTGTCTTGAAAATGATAGGCCGTTGGCAAAAGTTTCCGTCATAAAAGACAGGCTCAAAGCGCGTTGCAAAAAGAAAACACACAGCAGGTGGTCTTAAAAGCAAAGAGCTTATTGTGAGCCCTTTTAATGTAGGTACTTATGTTGACAAGAGGATGAATGTCATAAGACGGGCTGAACCAAGAATCTTTTCCGGACCTGAGGTGGGTTCCAAGGTTCAATCTTTCTTTTTTTCACTTTTAGGCAACAAAGGATCCCAAAGTAACTGCTCGAAGACCGCATAGAATGAAAGCCGTAGTTTGGGTTCAATTGATGTCCCAGCCATTTGAGCCAATCTGGTCAATACAATAGGTACTAGGCCTGCGTGTGGCTGTTTTGCATTCATCTGTCAGTTTTTCACCGACATCCCAGTCACAGATATAGAGGTCAAAGGTGACTCTTTTCTGATGATAAAGGCACCTCTAGTTTGCGTCAGATGCACAGATGCTGTAGACATAAGGATTAAGAACCACGTACCTGATCGTAGAAACCTGCATGTTGTATGCTATGGAGACATCCATAACCCTAAAATAAGGCTATATATTAATATATTCAGTTCTAAAGTGCTTACAGAGAAAATATCAACAGCGATAATTGAAAAAAAATCTGAATGCTGGGTCGAAATATTAAGATTTTGGGGGATGTCGGCGTTTTGTTTTTGTGTTCATCAATGGGGGAAACACTTGAGGAGATTAAATTAATTTTTTTTTATGCAAGTTGTTTAGGGCCATCATCGATGAGGTCAGTCCAAAATTCAGATGTAAAGTACTAAGAAAGGGTTTTGTTCGCTGTTCGAGGAAAGTAAGTCCAAGCTGTCCACGTTTATCAGCCATCCGTGTCGAGTGTCTCCGCCTCGGCTTACTGGACATTACATAAACATTACGTAAATATCACCTAAACATTACTTAAACAGTACCTCACGTCGTGGATCCCAGCTACGCTCACGTGTTTCGGGTCACGTGACTGATGAACCTTTGGCGCTTCTGGAAAACTCAAACGAAACAGATGGTCAAGAAAAAAATCCGTTCCTGCGAAACAAACCATTGATTAGTTTCGACAAAAATTGATCCAATCTTTTAATTAAACGCAGCATTTCTCTACATGGTCGATGCGGTGAACTTCATTATTTATTTATTTATTTATTTATTTATTACGAACGAGCAAGCTGGTTTCCATAAAAGTCAGTTTGGTGTTTGCTAGTTTAATCTATCACCTCATTTTATAGAGCTCTTCCTGTCTGTATCTTTTTCAAACTCAAACACTTCTACAATCTTAATTGGACATATATTCCCTGCATGGTCACTGTTACCATGCACTAAAGATTCCAGGTCATTCGTGTGATATTAATGTGGAATGTAGCAATGACGAATGGTCATGACTACAAAGGTAAAGGGACTAACAATAAAGTTTACATAGTAAGATATCTTCATTCGAGGACAACTACTCAGCTTATGTTTCCTGGTAAAACTCAGTAGGCGACTCCACACGTACAAGATCATAGAAATATATGTATTATTTCTAATTTTCAATGAGTTATACAAAAAACGAGCCGCAACACGCACCAGTTGTCGAGAGATGTTTGCAAATAACACAGACGGAAAGGACAGGAAATCTTGAAATATTTTTGAGAATAATATAGGCGGAGGTTATTGTACACAATTCAACACTACGACCCGGCGAGCTGTCGCGGTCACAAAGACGTAATGAACGGTACAGACAACAAATTATTCACACACAGATGATGATGATGGGCACAGTTTTGCGCGCTCGCAGCTCCAGGGTAAGGCTCAGTTACACCCGGGGACACAGGTAGGTCGTACACCCACACGCTGGTGATGCTGGAGGACAGGATGACGAAGGCGAAGGATGGAAGAAGGAATGAAAGGGCGGACGAATGAAGAGATGACTTCACCAGGTTGTTTCCAACCCCCCCCCCTTCAAGTCCCGCCTTTAGCTAAGGTCTCTGACAATGCTGCTTCAATCTCCCTACAAATTTTCAAATATAAACATATAATTTCAACCCAAATATAGGTTTGCGTCTCATGCGCCCCAACCTGGAAATCCCACCGTCAAACTAACAGACATGATCTATCTCCACCACAGAAAACAATGGCTCGCTCTTACACAAAGGCGCAACCTCTCGCCCACTGATCAGGACAACCACGATCCCCACGATACCGGAAAAAAAACCGCAGACTCACCCACGTGGTTTGTGATAAGTCGGTCGGTCGATCACTTATAGAACATAAATACGCCGGATGAAATTCTACGTGAATCATTTGCTGACATCGGCTTTAACAAAAACATAGAACATTGCAGAACAGTTTCAGAAGCCTTACCGCTTACGTCTCCAAACGAAGTGGACGGTGTACATGGCGAAGAAAATCGATGTATCCTGTCTGCATGAGGGAACAGGTAGAATCAAAGGCTTTTAATATGTCGTAACTCGGGCCACCAGCATTTCATTAGCGTGGACTGCTCACCATGCGATCCATCCGTCCTTTTTTGCCGAAGGAAAGAAATGAAAAAAGAACCGTGCCTAGCAAGCACCAAGACATACGATCCCCTTCTCTCGGCGAAAGACAATCGATGCTGCCGACTCAGGTGAGAACTGAAATCCATCATGTCTTTGTTAAAACCAGCGACCTTTTCGTAATAGTCTTTGCATCGGCTACTCATCTTGTTGTTCTAGCTAGAAGACGAGCTCATTACTCTTTTAGTATCGTCCTTTTTTTTAATGAAAAACTCGGTAGCACCACCTGAGCTGCGAGGTTCTCGAACAAACTAATGACCGAAATGGATACATTATTTTGTCCGTGGTAATAACATAAGGCAAAATGATCTGGTCGTCATCCGAATTGCATAGGAAGGCAGCTGTTATCGTCCACTACAATTGTCTCACCTGGAAAAGATGGCGGCGCCACCTGCAGTAACTGTGTTTAGGAAACGAGGGTGAGTCAGTATTTTTCCCACTTCTCATATCCTCACCTGCGCCGTTGTTTCATCACGACTTTACTGTAATTGTCCTGCGGTCCCCTGTATCTTATCAAAAATTTCCAGCAGATCCAAAAGTCTACAGCACAACTCATACTCCAAGTAACCAAATGAGATCAGGTAAATCCTCTTCTCCACTGGCTTCCTATAAAATTTCGCATAGAACTTCAACTTTTTTTCGCTACTTCAGAATCTGTCCAGTCTGTGCGCCTTCAGACCTCTGACTTTCTAACTCTCCACATTCCCAGCAGACATCTCCGTTTGGTCGCCCGGTAATGTAGTGGTTAGGACACTTGCTTGTGACCTCAGCAGTGAGAATATCCTGGGTTCAGATCTTGTCTCGGGAGACGACACAGGGTTTGCCGTCGAGGTTTTTCCCGGGTACTGCAGTTTCTTCTCCTCTCCATCATCCAGTGCGAAATTGCGTCAAGTTGGAAGCACTTTCCAATGTATTGTCCCATATCATCTGTATCTTTCCCTGTTAATTTGTATATAATTTCTACCTTTCATTTTGTTTATGCAACTGATTAGCGCTTAGAGTATAACTCTAATGTTGTGATAGAGCGCTATACAAATATATATAATAAAATTAATGTATATATATTAATTTTATTATATTGTTGGTTCAAAGTAAAATTAAAAATTCAGAAACCAACGTCTTCTGTCCATGTTTATGAAGCAGTATTCAAACTTCTTGGGTGTTGCTTTAAATTACTTTATCCCACAGGATCTTTGGTACTGCTTCATGATTACTGCTCCAGGGGTAAATAACATCTTCGGAGTTTGAAAACCGCTCTATAACTACGGAGACAAGACGCTTGCCCTTTAGTTCTTCATCTTGCCCCTGGGGCAGCGACTTACTCTCGCTTCATAGCTATGGCCCACGTGTACGTGACAAGAAGAAAGAACTGTAAGAACCAGATGGACATAACAGTTCTAATGTGATATCAGACAGGATCGGTTGAGACCAAAAAAAAAATGGCATCCCCGTGTCAAGAGGGTGGTGATCTCTACAGGATTACAACAACAGGCAGGTGAATCCTGATTCGGAACAGCAACACCATCAGGACTGTACAAGTCTCTCATATCAACCATCCATCTGTACGTCTTCGAGACACGAAAACAAAGAAACTGGCAATAGAGAGTAAATACTTGAGGAAGCTTCTATGAACTTCCTACCTGCAATGCAAGACAGCGAATATGAACGAAGTATGGTCATCTTTGTTTTCAAATTGTGCTTCTGTAATCTATCTTGCATCAATATTTGCATATTAGGGGACATGAAAGCAATATTTTTTTTCAGAAACGAAGCACGAGCCATGTGGACTATGTTCGCTCGTTCTGTGCGACAAACTCCTCTCTGTTTTCATCGACAGATTAGTTGTCAAATGTCTTCATTATTCTGAACGACCCGTAGTCCACAACTGCATGGAAGCAGTAAATGGAATACGCGCGGTCCCAGCCCACCATCGACTGACCCAGAGTTAATGGTTTTCTTTGTGGGCGTTGAATAACAAAAAAAAAATCGAATCGTTGCAAACTTGTTCTGTTCAAACATTTCCTGCAAAAACGGTCTGGGAACGTTTACAGGTTTCACTGCGGAATACATGAGACTGTGAGGGTCTGACAGGTGATCGAAGGCTGCTTCTTACCCTTGACTACTACCCTCAGCATGCATTCTTGTTTATGTGTGTGTGTGTGTGTGTGTGTGTGTGTGTGTGTGTGTGTGTGTGTGTGTGTGTGTGTGTGTGTGTGTGTGTGTGTGTGTGCGTGTGTGTGTGTGTGTGTGTGTGTCCAGCTCTCTGTGCAGATGGGGATTGGCAGACTATGGCCAAAAGTGGTCACCACATGCCTGGTGATGTTTGTACTCCTCACACTCTACTTTGCTGACCGTTACCAGCTACGTTACAGCCTTCTCACTCTGAACAAAGACAGTTTTCAAAGGTAATCATCTCTCTCTCTCTCTCCCACCCCTCTTGCCCTTTCCTGCCTCTCTCGCTGTACCCTCACTACGGAAAGAACAAAGAGAGATTGAGAGAGATCTTTTTCCAGTTTTCTTCGTGTTTTCATTTTGTTACTTTCCTTTGGATCACAGAAATCAGAAGCGCCATTAATTCAAAAAATTTCTTTTTTAAGGATTCGTTTTTCGTACCAATTTAATCTGAAATACGACCAGGAGCTTCAAAAGTGATTACAAAAATCGTGCTTTTGTCGATAGATATTATCTCCGTCTATATTATTTTCATGCGCACGGTATATTTAATTATCAATGATGCCTCTGGATTACTAGATATATATAATGTAGGAATATACAGTATGACTTGGCAGTTGCCGGAGTCCACGAAACCTACATATTGTGCTGTGCACATGGAGATCTCTCGTGTTTAAAATGTGTTATGTCTACAGACAGCTGGTTCATACTGATGACAAACTGTGTTGTTTCCACAGAAGAGATTCTACTGAGATGTGGTTCATACTGATGACAAACTGTGTTGTTTCCACAGAAGAGATTCTACTGAGATGTGGTTCATACTGATGACAAACTGTGTTGTTTCCACAGAAGAGATTCTACTGAGATGTGGTTCATACTGATGACAAAGTCTCTTGTTCTCACAGAGATCTGGCTCACATCGATGACATCCTCAAAGTTTCCTATGCACGCAGTCCATCTGCACCTCGCAAAGATGAATTTGTTGGGAGTAAACCGCTTTTTCTGCCTTGTCAAAATGGAATACCACCCGGGATACCTGCATGGGGCCCTAACCCCCATTTGGTAAGATTTTGCTTAAAATTTTAACATGATATTTTTTTCAGTTTTTCATAGATACGCTGGAAATAAAATGTTGTGCAGGACCAGACCACCTCTTTTATGCGCTGTGAGCTACTAGTTCCCTCTTCTCGTTGTTGTTGTTGTTGTTGTTGTTGTTGTTGTTGTTGTTGTTGTTGTTATTATTATTCACTGGTGGCCCCAAAAAGATATATACTACAGCTTAAATCAAAAGTATGTACGGTCCAATGACGGATGTTAAAGCCAAAGCAAACTTCATGTGTCTTACCAGCAAATGTTGTCTTTCTGTAGATAGAGTGAAAATCATCTTAGTTCACAGAAATCCTGCTTACTTCTTTCTTTCTTGAATTTCTTGCAGGGTCCTTTTGACTTCACTAATAAAAGTAAAAGCCCTTGCTGGTACCAAAGGAACAGCGACGAAAAGTTGCAGTTCATGTGCGTACCCTATGGGTTTCTGGCTGGAATCAGCAAAAGTGGAACATCAGATTTATTTTTCCGCATTTCAAGGCATCCGGACTTTGTGAACATTAAAAAGGAGTTTCACTGGTTTGACAGAGAACGATATTATTGTATGTGGTACTCTTTTATTAGCGTTAGTCTGAAACATTATGTTGAAAGTACGTCTGAGCGTTAAAATAAGAATAATAAAATTAATTATTTAAAAATTCACAACGCATTTTTAGCCAACTAGTGAGGGAGGAACAGCACATTTATAATGTGTGAATGGCTAACCCATCTCAGAAATGAAATTAAGTTTAAAATACTGGCTAATTAAAGGTTTAGTAGGGTGCAAATTGTGTTCTAATGACTGGGCTAAGTTCTGTGCACGCTGTATATTTCCCTAAATCTTAATGAATGCCAGCCCCTCCGTTCTCGAGAAACAGACCTACAATCATCATCATGCACTAAAGGAGTTACCACTGACGTCAGGATTGTACATGGATATACTTGCGGTGTCATGGCCTCAGCCAATGAGAAAGCTGGGACCATATATTAATCTCACGCATCTATATACAAAGGTCGCCTCGAGTCTGACCTCTTTATGTGCGTGGTAATGTTTATAGGCATGCCAATACTTCAAATTTAATTTTAGTTGAATTGGGTTACCCTTTAATACACGGTAACTGCGTGGTTGTAGATGTTAAGAGATTTTCCTTGATTGCACAAACTATTGTTGGACTACATTATGTTTATTGTTTATGGATTGTTTGCGGATTTTCTTTTCAATACAGGTATAAATCCATTTATGCACCTCTCGATCTTTTACTGTTCCGTATTGCAGTCAACAGAACATTTTTCCAGTATGCCAAGACGTTTCAAAGGCTTGCTGAGCAAATTGAGAATGACCTTCAGACAACTGGAAAAAGTCAGAAGATCTCCAGTAAGATTTTATATTTAAAATTTGACTGTAGCCTTCTGTAGGCATGAAAGCCATTTTTAAAACTAAATATAAAACAGTCTATAGAAAAATTTTCAAGAATACAATATAAATATTTTGGATGCTTGTTTTTATTTCATTTTCTTGTTATTATTTTGGTTTTTTCTTCTTATATTTCCCTTCAAACCATTATTTAGTTTTTCATTCCTTCTCCTTTTGTTTTTCTTTCTTGTGCTATTTTTATTTCTTTTCTTTCCTTCTATTATTCATTTCTTCCTTCATATTTTTACTGTATTCTTTTCTTTTTTATGTCTCTTTTCTTGTGGTCTTATTTTCTGTTTGCCTAGAAAAGTTTGCTCATGAATTATTCTATATTCACTAGATATATCAAGTTTATCAAGCTGAGGCTTGTCTGACAAAATGCATTTATTAAAATTCACATTTTCAGCAAACGATTAATCACCGTGCTTCTACCATGGCACGACAGCACCCAGTCATTTTCACAATATTGTGTGTTTCTGACTATTTTTCTCGCTACATTATTTATTGCAGTGGACGGGTCGCCTAGCTATTTCTACGACAGCTACGAATGGCTTCGTTACTCTGGAAATGAAGGATGCTCAGAACCTCGTGTAATTTTACCCAGTCACATCTATCACATGAACCCCCACGTGAAAATGATCCTTATTTTCCGCCATCCAGTTCAGAGGTACAGTTAAATAAACTACGATCCATTTAAAATTTTGGACTCCGGTCTGTATTTTCGCCGATGTAATAACTCTCTTTTATATTTAAAGATGTTTTTGAGGGCCTTCGAACCCACTTATGCAAAAGTTCTACATAGTTAATAAGATTAGAATATGTTTTGCATGATTGAAGATTGTTTTCTCTCCCGTCTTCCAGTGTTCTGTAAAAAAAAATCAATTATATATTCTAAATTTCTCATTTTAATTTGATGCAAAAACTATTTCACATGCAATTCTGCTTAAAATGATAATTTCAAACAATTTTTCACGATATTAACTTTAAAAATGTAAACTGTCAAAAAGGGATTTTCACCTTAGAGCCAAAGTGTCGATTTTCGCTAAACAGTTTAACTCAACACCTATGCTGTCAGAGTCATTTTTATTTCACCTTTGTTTTAAAATAGTTTGATAGGCTGCAGTAAAATATCTAAACAATATCGTGGCTTTTCTACTTATGTGATAACAGAGGTAACTGTATTTCACATTCATTTAGAGTCGCCGTGTTTTAATATCTGCATCTGCATGTTTTAACATTCTTAACAATACTTAAAGGACTACCTGAGTCAATCACAAAATTATGCAAAAATTTGCTAACAAGTGAATAGAACATATCACTATTTTTTAACAAAAATTATATTGTAGATTTTTAACACCGTTTTCAAAAATTAGATTGACTTAAACTCTTGACGTCGGTAAAGGCCGCAGCCATTTTGAAATAAGCTTCAAGCGTGCACTATTAAATTCTTTCCCAGTAATTAAAGATATCACAGGATATGTGGTCTTGATCTCTTTCTTGATATCAAAAAGAACTGTGAAGTTCAAAGATTTGAATTTTGCAAAGAGAACAGAGTTTTTGCTTAAATTTTGGGAATTTTTTTCTTATAATGAAGTGAACCCACTTCTTTAAAAATAATTATTCACTTGGGATGGCCTTTAACTAGCCAATCGTTTAGTTAAAAGCTCACTTTGCAGAATGCTATTTACTCTTGGCGTGTCTAAATTAATTTACACAAATAACGCATCAGCTACTTCACCCAGGCTAGCGGGAAATTCAATTATCGAACAATGCTTAAGTTGAATTCCAGTTTTAGCTTTGTATGGTGTCAAAATAAAAACTGAAGAAAATAAAGATTTCGACCGCTACATACTAACTTCAGGAGAACCCCCAGGTCAGCTGATATAAAAATGAATGATTGGCTACAAAAATTTCCTAGATTAGAAATGTCGGAGTTCACGCAAATGAAGACACGGGGCGCTTTTTGAAGAAGTCTTCACAATCTCAATCTCTCTACTGTTTTCACAGCCTTTCAGGATTTTACAGAAATGTCTGTATTTACTGGAGCTGATTTGTCGATGAGTTATTTTTCACAAATTAACATTTGTTTTAGTGAGGCTGGTGTATTCTCATTTATATTTTTAACGCGATTGTGGAGGGATATGACTTTAAACCGACGTCGGCTAATCACTTCAGTCCTTACAAAACTGTCACAAGAGACATTAAGTTTAAAGAGATTAGTTGGAGCTCTTTTCGCAAAATCAACAACAGTTCACCACTACAAGCATCCTTCGCAGACGGCTTTTGACAACACAGAGGTCAGGATAGTGCATGGATAAGTTTATCTGAAGGTCTACAGGTTGTACCTCAAGCTAATAGGAGAGCTGGGGACATAAACTTTAGTTATAATATTAATTTTGATTAGTTACAATTGTAATTGAGCATACAATGTCACCATTTTGACTTTTTTCTGTGCATGGGGATATTTGTAGACATGTATCTTGACAACGGAAGAACAGAATTACAACGCTATAGGGAAATACTAACTTGTAGTAAGTTCTTTTCAATCACGAGGAATCGATGTTGTACCCCACTAGACCTTTAAGTCCCATCTTTCGTGAATACCTTCAAGCGCTTGTGGTCTCAACATTTTTTGTGCGGCTTTCACTCCTTTTTCTCCACTCTTCTCTGTTTTCTGTGGATTGCAAACTGTGCTACGGTTTTTGTTCCTGGCTCTGCGCTTTTGTGCAAGTGCACTGAGCTCACTGTCAAACAAGAAAATGCGCTATATGTTCCTTATTTCTCTGTTTATTTTTTAATATTTGATTCACAATTAATGCATCTCTAATTTCGTTTTTAAAGTTACAAGCTAACACTTCATTTATTCCACCCTCTGCGATCCGTATTTAACTTTGTAATAATGCTTCCTGTAGTGGGTTGTATCTTGATCTTACCTGTTCCAAATGAAAAGAAAAAACGATTCCAGCTACTGTATTTAGTTCAAGCTTACTTGTAACCCAGTTTAATGTTAATGACCTACTTCTCTTCCTAGAGTCTTTTTAGTTATAGTGTAATACATTTAGGGAAAGTGTATCATCTTCATCCAAATGGCTTTCAAATGGAAAACCTGGGTGGCTTGTATAAGGGGAGGTAGCTCAGTTCAAGGTGTTGCTGTGCGTAGCCTGAGGAGTTGTCTACCATTCACCGGTTGACATGACAGTATTTGAGAGCTACAATGTATCTCGAACTCCAGTCGGCAGAAATTCCATACGCGTTCATGTCTCTTGTGGCAAAGTGCTTTCTAAACCTTACAGACACACACGTGTATGAAGAGGATGTGCTACCATTCAGAAATCTCAGCCCCGAATTTTATGATAAAGCGAATACTGCTCAACCGTATCATGCTCCTTCACACCTGTGTGTGTGCGCGCGTGAGAGAGAGAGAGAGAGAAATTTCTCAAATACTCTAGGGGAAGAAAGCATTTGATAGTTAGACATCCGAATGTTGCATACCTGTTTCTGGGTCTTTCGCGTGTGTCAGAGACAGAGAGTGAATGAAAGATAAAATCATCAGACAGACAGGGTGACGGATACACACACAGACAAGTGGAGAAGGAAACGTAAACAATAAATGCATAAATAACACGAAAAATAAAAGAAAGGTATCGAAAATGTCATCTTGAGGAGTACTAACTGGAGTTCCTGATGGCAGATTATAACAATGTTTTGAATGAATTCGTGTTTGCCTTAACCCATGCTATTTTGTGTTTCTCATGCTTTCCCTACCTGCACCTATGAAGGTACCGGCTTCAAAGAGCTGAAGTCTTGCTGTGTTTTGCAGATTATACTCGCGGTTCCTATTCGACTGGGGCAGAAACAAGTCGTGCCGGAGCTACCTGACCCCAGAGAAGTTCCACGAAGTCGTGGTGGACGGACTTGAAAAGTTCATCACCTGCTTTAAGAGCCAGTCACTGCGATACTGTGTGTACAACAAAGTCCTCCGAGACAGCGTCCACCTGGTTGGTGGAATAAACTCTTGTTAGCCACCCGTTGCTTCACCGACTTTTCTATAGCTATCACGGTTTGGCAAAAATGAGTGTAGTCCCACAGACTTGCCCAAACTATTTGTCATTGGCCCTTTGCCAAAAGTTATGCTTGTCTCAGCAAGATTGCCTAAAGGCTTGGCTGGTTAACAAGTCTTTTTAAACAGATTTTGATTGGAGCGTTTTGCTGCTTAGTGTGTCTGACATTTAGGTCCAGATGATCTGATCTTTGTCTAGCCTGACCGGTAGTTTTCTGTTTGGTTAAAGGTTAGGGTCATCATCATCATCATCATCATCATCATCATCATCATCATCATCATCATCATCATCATCATCATCATCATCATCGTATTCTCATAGTGTCAGGCTCAAGCTAGAAACTAGTACTGAGCACAACACCAACACACACACACACACACACACACACACACACAAACACACACACAAATACACACGCACACACATACGCACGCAGAGTTAATCTGTTAAGCCTGTATCAGGTGCAGTGGGCAGAGTGACAAGGATACGTTGGCTGTAATAAACCCTAACACCAGCTACACCTGTGTAACAAGCCTTTTTCACCCAAACACTTTTATTTTAATACATAGCATCCTCACAAAAGTTTCCCTACTAATGGTATATCCACGATTTCTGTGAAAATTTATGAGAGATTTGAGGGTCAAAATGTAGATGAATGGCTGTGACGATGCTACTTGTAACAAAATATCAAGAAGACAACGGATAGGTTATTTTTAATGGCTAATGCTGTCGTAATTTTCAATTTATTAAAAATTAGATATTTTTGCTTTCAGTTACGGATATACGAAAATATGTATTCCGTATACCTTGAGGACTGGTTGAGAATCATCCCACGGAACCAGATTTTATTTCTACGATTTGATGATTATGTACGTTCCATGGACGTCCAGCTGACAAAGACATTCGAATTTTTGGAAATGGGTACTTTTCTTAATATATTTGAGTACTTGTGATGAAACATACATCTTGTAAATGTTTTCACAGTTGATTTTGCATTAATGATAATATGTTGTCCATGTCTCGTTCTTGTCTCAAGCGCTAAGACCACGCTGCTTCCGAGGGTGAGTATGCTCTATACAAATCACGCACATTATTATTATTATTATTATTATTATTATTATTATTATTATTATTATTATTATTAACTATGCGTCACTGTTTGTACCACTTAACAAAATAACTTTCACTTTTAGGTGACAACTCGGTTTTATTGTTATTCTTTAACGCAGACATAAAAGTTGTGATCCGTAGTGTTTTTTTTTTCTTGCTAGAATTTTGTTACTATTTCGAATTAAAAGTGGTTGTTAATTTGATTGAGGAAGCCCCTCTTTTGTACCAAGACTTTAAATTAATAAGATCAACACAAGACTGTTGTCAGCACACATTCGACATAAAAAAAAAAAGCTCTGACCAAATATGCTTGACAACATTAACATCGTCTCTATTGTACACCTACAAGTTATCAGTTATCAATCTATTAATCATCGCCCTTCTTCGTCATCATTATTACCAGTTTTTTTAAGAGTGAAATTTTAAATAAAATTAAATAAAGTGCCAGCAAAAATACTCCCTATTGGTTGCAGAGCCTCTGGATGGCGCTAAGATGTCCTGGGTCCTTGAGCAGCGGCCAAAGAATAAAGGTAAACATATCGTTAGCGCCGGGCCGATGCTGCCAGAAACCAGGAAGATTCTGGAATCTTTCTACAAGCCTTTTATTCAACGCTTTGCAAGCATGGTTGGAGACGACAAGTTTTTGTGGAAAGACAATGTCTATATTTAGAGTGCTACTGTCTGCTGTCTAAGATTTGGAGGGATGCTGACTACATTAAGAACGAGATAATCAACATTAAAGATAAGAACGATTCCGTCAGCATTTTCAACGAGAATGTTTATGGTACTGTCTGTATAGGAACGATGTCTACATTTAAAACGATAGTTTACTTGGTGAGTAGTGCTTAATCCCAGAGATATTGTCTACGTCAGAAATAACGGTCTATGGGAGAAACAATATCGTCTACATAAAGACAAACCCATTGGTGAAGATAGAAATAAAAATTTTAAATCAGAACTGATTATGAGAGGAATCAGATAATTTAATATTTGCATATCAAGTATTCCTTTCTATCTCGTCAACTAAATTCTAACTCGTGTGTATGTTGTGTTAAATATTTGCAGCAACTTTAGTTTAACGAAAAGAAAAAAAAAACAAAATATCCGACACGAACGCAGGTCAGCAATATTCTAAATGATAGATTAGTCGAATCCCTTCACAACAGTAGACCTAACAAAGATTTCAACTTCCACTGTAATAGATATTTTTTTCTTATCGTTAAAGTTGCTGCAAATATTTCCACGCGAAGCAGTCAAGAGGAAGGTAAATAAATACGTGAGACAGGGAACATCCTACTCGCAAAAAAAATTGACAACACTCTCAGTGTCCATCACTAGGAGTCAGAAACATTATTTCTCGTCTTTGTGAGCGTGTGTGTGTGTGAGTGTGTGGAAAGCTCACGCATGCACTCATGCGCGTCCACTCATAAATAGAACAGCAATAACCAGACGTGCTGTTCACTATTTTCCCTGTTTTATGCGGCTACTATTTCGACATAATGTACGTCTTAGTTCTCCATACAGTGATCACTTATGTTTATCATGATTGCCTCAGTCCGATCCTCATCACAAACAACATCGCACTCATTATTATCGTCATCGCTTCCCTCGCCGCCATGTTTATAAATCATCCCCATCTTCATTCTCATTCTCGTGCAGCCTCTCAGATTTATCTCCTCTTTGGAGGATTTTTTCTTCTTCTACTAGACTGAAGACCAACACTTTCTCCCATGTAGGGTAGTAGAGATCACCACTGATGTAATTTAAAAGAAGTGAACAGAAGTTTTCTAGACCTTACAAACACACTGGACAGGTATAATGAATGGTAAGTACCGTTTGGTACATACCTGTGTAATTAAATTTGTAATTTGAGAAAAACATGCCATTAAAAACAAAAATGAATGTCTTAATCGACATGGTTCCCTTCGGGGTTTTTTTTCTTTGGTCATTTTTCCGAATAAAAAGAAACATCTTTGTCGTCTAGTACTACAGAGCAGCTTACGCCGCTTAACCATTGCGAGTGAGGGTCCCTAGTGTCCTAAGAGTGCAGCGACACTACTTGGTACAAAGTCATTGGTTTTATGTTTACTGTACGACATCCCGAGCAGCTTTTTCGGGCACTGGTCCCCGAATACCTGGATTCCACCATATGGGCGAGCAGAGTCCATGTTTCACTTCCGTCAAGCAGGATCAGAACTAAGGACTTCCTGTGCTATGACTGCGCCAAACCCTGTGACGGTGTTGCTGTCGCGATCGTGATGTGGGTGACTGTCGTGGTGATGTAATCTTTCCAGAGAGTGTCTTGAAGCTGATTACCTCTCTGTGTGAAAGCCTTATAACCTTGTCTTTCTGTTGGTACAACTTCCCCACTTTGTTGTATTCGTGCGTGCAAGTCGGAGCATGTACCTGGACAACGGGGACATTGTGAGGACTGGCAGAGATGAAGATCAGCCTGGCAAATGTACGAGGGAACATACGCCATGCTTCTGTCTGGCATTCTCCACACTGTACCACAGTTTATGGCCCTCGTCAGTTGCTGTCTCGTCAGTTGCTGTCTCCCTAAATCCTGGCCTGCAGGTTATACATACACACCACTATACACTTATACATTAAGCTCTACGGGTTCGTCACATTAACACCTTAATTCTACACACTAACTGCCTATACATCTACCTCCCATCTCTCTTTCTCTTCCCCCCTCTCTCTCTCTCTCTCACACACACACACACACACACACACACACACACACACACACACACTTTCTACACATGACATAATACAGAGTTTTCATACATAGTTTAATTCAGGGTCATAGCTTACTTCAGATTACAACTTGAATAACAAATGTTTATTATAAGTGCAGGTGCAGGTGAATTACCGAGAATTCAAACAAAAACATTAAAAGCAGATCTTAAAATGAAATTAAAATTCTGTTTACACGTGCTAAAACGAACAAACAAGTACGTAAAGATAAAAATTACTAAGAAATATAAATTTTAAATGTTCATAGTGACACAAAGTGTGTAGAGGTAGCATAAACATAACATAAGATGCTTTTAACTATTTGTTTGATTCACTCCAATTATATGTAGTTAAATGCAGATAGGTTAGTCTCGACCATAGCCCCAAAACACACGTGTTTATTGAAATTTAATAAAAGACTTTAAAACTAATTAAAGTTATGCTTAGGTTTGCTAAAGTCATTAATCAAGAGAAACACCGACAACGAATAAGTGTAACAATTATTAACGGCGGTAGAGTCGTGGAACTTTGTCAACTAGGTGTTCTATACGAAAAGAAAATACTCAAAATTTCAAACACGAAATGATTGGTCAGATAAATATTTAGTGTATGCGTGCGAGCACAACTATTGCTCAGTTCCCCTTATACTACAAATCCGTTCTAATTGCCTGTTATTTTTTATTTATTTATTTCTATTCTAGTGACCAATTTTACCTGTTTTAAACCCGTTTGATCTTCATTGTTAAAGTCGTCATGTAATTATCGGAGTACTTATCATTTTCATCGTCACATTTATCAGGAAGACGACAGCAAGGTTAACGATCAAGCTCTTAGCTTCCCTAACCGCCATCTTTACAGACGCGTCTAATTTTCATCTACACCAACAGTTTATCTTCAAATGTAGATTAAAATTTGCATTGGTTACTCTTGGTTTGTCTTCAGTGTTAGGCTGCTGGAGAACATTCACTAACCTGTCTCGCCAAATTTAATGTACGCCACTCTATGTGGTGGACACTGAGACCACTTGGCGCCGCTTGCTCTGCCAGACTCTGATAGAACCCGAAGCGATCATAGGCTGCCAGCTTGGTGAATTCGTCCTCGGATGTAGTCGAAACCAAAAGAGTGTCTGAAAACTACTTCCGGGGACGCAGACACCATGTCCAGAAGTCGCTTCAACCCCATAACGTCATTCATAGCCTCGTGCGCTGTGAACGGTTCGTGGAAGAAATGCTCGTACAAAGCCGTTTGTCCATAGGAGGACAGACCGGGACAGACCTCTTTAAACAGAGGCAGTGTGTCTACAAACCCTGCCACCTTGCTTTCGAATTCCGCCAACATGTTGCAGGCTTCCACGGCATTGGACAGAACCAGTGAGTCAAAAGACTTGCAGTTGTGAGCAAACAGCATGACATTTTGTCCAGAAACCTCTAGAAACTCCAGAAATTCAATAAGTGCCTGGCGTATGCTCACAGCATCCACTGTTTGGCCGTTCAGACGCAAAATATTTTCGTCTTCATCGAAGGACAGTTCATTGACTCTTTTTGCTCTCGGATTGATGGTTTTTTTTTGGCAAAACGTATCTGCAGAAATTGTTGTCGTTTTGTCCTGACGCAGCAATCTGCAGTATGTGGGAGGTCATCCCTGCAACACAGAACAGTGATGACAGCTCGACAGATCAAGTGACCTTTGTGAATCAGCAAAGCCAATACAGTAGGCATGATATGGTATGATCTATGGTCTGTCCGCCTGTCTCTTAAAACATTGGTCGGTGTTTTCCTTTTATGAAAAAAAATAAATCATCTTTGAAACCAGTTGATTGAACTCTATTTATAAGTTTGTAGCAAGTGTAGCATCTGATTACACAGGTTATACTCTAATGTCATCACATACCCAGTCCTGTTGTTTCCAGATCGAACACGACACGATTTACAGGTACATCCCTCAGTTGTGGGGTAGGCAATGGCGATGGGATCTCGTCTGACGCTTCTGCAGATCATCCTCATCATCATCATCATCATCATCATCATCATCATCATCATCTGACGTCACAAGATCGATATCCTTCTGCGCGATTAACTAATTGACTTTGTTTATTTAGTTACAAAGCTGTTTGCGAATGTATGATTTGAAAGTATGCGTTTGTGCGACAAATCACTAAATTAAAACATACTTCGAGATATTATTATATATTTAATGCAGACGTCTTTAAAGTTAAGTTAGAAAAGAGAGTAATGTAAGTAGTCGCTTCATATTGTCTCACAATTCATTATAAGAGGTAATCATAAAGTTGGATGTACATCTGCTCCAGTCAGGTGTGCTCAGAGCGACAAAAATTACCGATAGAATGAAGGGGGAAAAATGAGGGATCTCTTTCTATTTTTCCCAGTTGCGTATACTATCATGTCTGAAATATGAGTGTTATTATTAACTTATTATTTATTAGATTTGCCAACGACAAAGCGTTGGCTCTTCGACTCTGACAGCTCCCAACAAAGGCAAAATTCTACCTCTGTTGTAGAAAGAAGTAGATAATAAAACATATTGCAATTAAAATAACAAGATTTATT
The DNA here is from genome assembly GCA_004794655.1 of Marisa cornuarietis. NCBI lineage: Eukaryota > Metazoa > Mollusca > Gastropoda > Architaenioglossa > Ampullariidae > Marisa > Marisa cornuarietis. Next base: position 800,010 of record SMMW01000572.1, read on the forward strand.
TTATCTATCTTCTTTATTTAAACTTTTGTGCAGTATTTGTTGTCGGTCTTTAGAAGTAGTGGTCAACTCGGACATTATTTTCTACCAATATGTCTGGGGCATTCTAAATACTATGCGCTTTTTTAAACTAAGTAAAAAAATTATTTTTATTTAAATTAGATTGACGTGTAATTATAAAATAGAGAATAAACTAACTGTACTAATGAGATATTTAATAACTCTGTATCTAAACCATTTGAAGCTACCAACAGATACTTGGTTCAGATCTTCAAACAGTTTTAGGCCCCAGTAATTACTGACCAATTATATTAGAAAAAATATTATTTAAGCACAATGTCCTACTAATTATTCATGAAAGCGCACTTTTGTTTTAGTTTTAATGGTTTCTTGTCAAGCACAGATCTAAGAATAAATTAAGGTTTAAACTTTGGTTGAAATATACATAACATGTGATTGTTAATTGTATTTATTGCTTAATGTGCACGAAAATGTTAGACAATATGAAAATAAAGAACTTTGCACAAAAGGTAAAAACTTTTGTTACTGAAAAGAAGCCCACAGAACATTTCCTTGCTCACTTTACCGATGGTTTACATGGGGAATTCATATAGCGACTTAAACCTACCTCTTCCTTTCTGCAGGCTCTCACTCAGGCCCGTTTGTGAGGATGTCGCCATGTCTGTCTACCTTTTTATATGACTTCAGAAGACCTCTGAAACAAAGCTTTTTGAAATAAATTTTTCGCTAAACAGGAGTGAATCTATGTCCGCTTGATCAGCTATGTTTTTTATTAGCTGATAATACCACGAGAGTCAACATGGACCTCAAGAGAAGAAACCGATAAGCACCTGCCAAGACTTGTCAAAGAGAACAGCACAATGAATTCAAAGTTTGCTAAACATAAGGAAAACTACAAATATTATTGATGTTGTTAAGACCGCAGTAATGGAAAGCTGCAAAAAAAATAATAACAAACAGTGTGAGCCACATATGAGAACTGCGGGCATACCAGGAATTCCAAAGCTGAGTAACTCTACTTTCGCTTTCGCTATTTGATAATTATAAATAACATAAGCGATAAAAGACAACTACAGAAAGAGAAAGATCATGAGAGATTTTTATTTCCACCTTCTCATCGTCTTGGAGTTGTCTTTCCTCATTGGTTTTATGAGAACGCAAGCATTCCGATGTATAATTAATTCATCAACCAATGACGAGCTAACCCGCCAGCTAACCAGCTAAGCATTCACTAAAACTAAAAACATTCGATCTATCATTCTATCAATCAAATAGATTTTGTGCAGTATTTTTTCTTTCGTAGAAGAAAAAAGGTACGGTTAAAAACGTTGATATATTATTTCGCCACATGATACGGTGCTGGCAGTTATTGTAAGACGTGGCTACCGTGTGGCATCTACATATGTGCCTCTGTTGTCTATGTTGCCTTTAATTTCAACTGTCAGTCTAGAACGCAATCTTTTTCAGTTTCGATCCAAGTCACTTTTCTCTTCTTCTATTGTGTGTCTTTTATTTAATAATATGATTTATATGGTATATCTCCTACACCGTCTCTGTACCCGCCTCGTCCTGGAGTTGTCTTCCCTTGTGTGGATTATTTGGGGACATATCACACGGAAGACCACGAAAGGTTGTGACACAGTCCTGCTGCTGATTGTTCATTTGATTGATCATCGTATCAATCAACCTTACACGCCAGCTGTCTACACACGTACTTACCTTGCAGCAGATGAGTAGTGTGCAGTGCAGTTTGTGCATCAGGCTTCAAACAATGCGCCCTCTCTCTCTCTCTCTGTTATATCAACTTCCTGAAAGCTATGACACTTTTCCCGATAACACTATCACTTACACTTATACAAGATTTCCAGGCAGGTCTGCTTCCTGAGAAAAAGACTGTTTCTGCCAGCAGGGGTTGCTAAGTGGAATACTAACTTACGAGGGAAACTTGCCCCAAGTGCTTTAGAGTAAAAGAATGTTGTTTGCTACTTGGTTTCAAATAAGACTTATTCCTAAATATTACCCACGAAATGGTTTCTTTTTCTAAGAAAGATTATCAACTCTCCAGTGTAATCTGCTTCATTTAGGAGGAAACGATCAGTCATCTGGAAGTGCGAGTAACTTCTCCAAAAAGTGTTTTAATTCGGCGAGCAAGATGACATACCGATAAAGTGTTAGATGTTATCATTTTACTTGCAAAACACTTTATATACTTTTGCAAGTGGAAAAAATTGACACTGACTGAAGGTGTTTTTTTATTGTAAAATATCGATACATCCTAGGATGACCGCATAGTGCAACAAGTAATTATTTGTATGTGACCGTCTGTGGAAGCTTGATGATGAATTTGTGCTGTAAACTGAAGCAGTAGCGTGAATGGTAAATAATTGTTGTCAGTTAAATAGGGGAGGGGTAGTGCTGTATCTACATATCTTATTGCTAAACGAATCATATAATATAAGAAACAAATAAAACAAAGATCAAATACAGACCTTCAAGATGTTACAGACGAGTAGCTTAAAATGTAGTTTAGGCAACTAACAAACAAGTTCAATCAAAGTAGGTGTCATGGCAACGGCTGATAAGACGTGTCTTGATTATCATCGTCGTCAACACCGCTTGTCGCTACCTGCCGCAATCTGTCGCTAATGTGATAACTTTCTGTGTGTAGGTGTGTTTCTGGAAAAAGATGTTTTAGCAAGAGGAACCGGTTCTACTTTGTGTTCAGCACAACTGAGGCAGCTATAATGTGATGGCTGGCTGTGTGTGTGCGTGTGTTTATGTGCGTATGTATGTGTGTGCATTAGCTTGTTTCTTTATGAACGACCACTACTGCACTCATAGACTACATCTAAATGCAGCTTTCGCTTTATTTTATCATTTTGAAACAATATTTAACCCTTAAAGATCACTACAGTAAATATAGCAAGGAATCCAAGAGATTCTGTGCAGCAATGATGGACTTCTACATAGAACACATTGATTCAAAAAATAAAATGTAAAACCCTTAAAGAATTTCTGTTTCGAGGTTTCTAATGTGAAAAAAAGATTTAAATCTGTATTATTTTTCGCCATTTTCTAACGATGCTCTGTAAAGGACACTGAAGTGCTGCGTCTTGTGGCGACCTCGGAGCTACCCAACGTCGCGTGTCAGCCATATTTTTCTGTTTCTGTGTGTTTTTCCCGCGCTCTGCTGGTCTGTCTTCAGGTGCACGCGCACAGAAGAAAGGAAACTCGTGGAATCAGACAACATCATTACCTTTCGTAACACCGCACGTGCACAACGGTGTGAGACCGTGGCCGTGTCAGCTGGGGTCTTTATGTTCCATTAGTGATTGACTGATCGGCTTACTACGAACCGAGTGGGTGACTGTGAGTTTTTTCCGTATCATCGAGTTCGCCGAGGTCATGATGAGCGGGCGAGAGGTTGGGCGTTTGTGTGAGAGGAAGGGGGGGGCCAATGTTTTCTGTGCTAGAGATAAATCTTGTCTGTGAGCTTGATATTTTGATTTCTGTGTCGCGCACCAGTCTTTTTTTTAAATTATCTTTTATGTTTGAAAGTGTTTAGGGAGATTTCAGCAGCTTTGTATAAGAACGTATTTAGGGGCGGGACATAGAGGAGGGAGTTTTGATGAAGCCACCTGGTGAAAATTGTTTCTACTGCTCTCTCCACAGGCTTAAATTAGTCTTTTTGTCTCTTCATTCATCCATCCCTTCAGTCCTTCATCCATCCTTCGTCCTGTCCTCCAGCATCGCCAGCGCGTGGGTGTGTGACGTAGCTGCTTCCCCGGATGTAACTAAGTCTTACCATGGAGCTGTGAGCGCGAGAATGAGTGTACAGGAAAATCCTGGTGTGCCATATGTGTAGAACGGCACAGGTTCTGTAGGTTCACATTTCTTGACAGCTTGAGGACAAAGTTTGTTGGAAACCCCAACATTCTTTACCTGACGCTACCATTATCTGCAAGTTATAAAACGGCTGCATTTTCATTATAACACGTTATCATGCACAGAAATACCAGCCTCATAGGAACTCAACTGTTTGCTACCGTAACACTGATTTCAAATTGTTGCATCTCCATTGTAAGATTGGTCTCGTTGCTTTAATTGCCCAATAACATCCTTTTAAAAGGAGGCTAAACATAAGGAATTTGTATTTGATAAACTGTTGATGCACTTTTAAAGTTTGCGTAACACTAATGCAGCGGTAGTTAAGATTTTATTAACAATTTTAAACTTACAAAAGAGAAAGTTTACAACTGAAATTTGATACGTCACCATTTATCCAGCGCACAGTATGACAATAATTATAACAGTAATAACAAACGTGTGTGATTGATGTAGGGGATAATCATGCTCAGGAAGGAGCATGCTCTCATCGCTTGAGACAAGAACGAGACACGAACAGCTTACGAAGGACGGAAGGAAAAACAACCTTACAGGCAAGTAACAAAAGACAAATATAGAAGAAACAAATGAAAAAGAATCCTGGAACAAAGGAGTGAGAGTTTCATCAATCTGCAGAGGAAGACGAGCAAGCAGACTAGTCAACAGACGAAAAAAGTGAAAAAGGGTTAGAAAATGGACCTGGAATTATGTGCATTGATTTGAGAAGTATTGCTCATAGAACCGATGTGATATTAGAAACATTAGAAACCTCGAAACAGAAATCCTTTCAGGGTCCTACATATTATTTTTACGCTATATTTACTGTAATTATCTTTAAGGGCTACGGATTGTTTTAAAATAATAACATAAAGCAAAAGCTGAATTTAGATGTACTCTGTCAGTGTAATAGTGCACGCTCATAAAGAAACAAGCAAACGCATCTGCCGCCTGACCACATGCATGCGCACAAGAACACGCACACACATACACACGCACATAAACACACGCACACACATGCATACAAACATACACAGCCACGCGCGCGCGCACACACACACGCACACACAGCCAGCCATCACATTGTAGCTGCCTCACGTGCTGAACAAAAAGTAGAACCGGTCCTTCTTGTTAAAACTTTTTTTCCAGAAACACACCTTCACCCAGAAAGGTATTACATTAGCGACAGATTGTGCAAGTGGTGGCAAGCGGTGTTGACGAGGATGCTAATCAAGACACGTCTTATCGGCTGTCGCCATGACACCTACTTTGATTGAACTTGTTTATTAGTTTCCCAAACTGCATTTTAAATTAGAAAAATGTCAAAAAAATACAGAGTTGATTCTTTTTTTTATGTACACATAAGAAACCTCGAAACAGAAATCCTTTCGTTAAGAGTCTTACATAATACTTTTAGATCAATGTGTTTTATTTAGAGTACCACAATTCCTGCACAGAATCTCTTGTATTCCTCATCATGTTTATTTTAATGATTTTTTAATGGTTACAGCTTGTTTCACAAAGGCAAAAGCTGGATTCAGATGTTATCTAGCAGTAGAGTTGTGAACGCTAATCAAGGAACACGCAAACGCTCCCGGCGCCTGAGCACGTGCGCGAGCACTCACACACACACGCATTCACATGCACGGTGACCGGACACTTAATCCCTAGACATTTAATCCCTAGCCACTTAATCCCCAGACACTTAATCCTCAAAAATGCCCCCAAATCGCGACACAGTACTCAAAACTGCTATTTTGTGAACTTGAAATATTATAACCGTAAGATGAATGTGTCACGTGGTAACTCTAATGAGACTTAACAATCGCCCCAATTAGGGTACCTCCGATCATTAGCTTACCTGTCATATTGATTAACAACACTTTTCATATCATATTGTTGAAGAACATTGACTTTAACAGCTCACATGAACTTTAACTAATGTTATAAATGTTGAAGTTAAGTATTATTTTAATTGTCAAACTTATTCTGATGTTTACATGAAAATAATTATTTGAATTTGAATTAACTTTTTCATTCACTTCATAATTCTTTTAGTTGAAATTTCATTTTGAGGATTAATTGTCTGGGATTAAGTGTCTGGGGATTAAAAGTCTAGGGGATTAAGTGTTTGGGGATTAAGTGTCTGGGGATTAAGTGTCTGGGATTCCACATTCACTCCCCACACACACATACACACACAATCACGTTGTAGCTCTCTCACTTCTGCTGAACAAAAAGTAGAACCGGTTCCTCTTGTTAAAACAGCTTTTTCCAGAAACACAGGTACACCCAGAAAAGTATTACATTAGCGACAGATTGCGACAGGTAGCGACAAGCGGTGTTGACGAGGATGATAATCAAGACAAGTCTCATCGGCCGTTGCCATGACACCTGCTTTGATTGAACTTGTTTGTTAGTTGCCTAAACTGCATTTTAAGCTTCTCGTCTGTAACGTCTTGAAGGTCTGTATTTGATCTTTGTTTTATTTGTTTCTTATATTATATGATTCGTTCAGCAAAAATATATGTTGACATACCACTACCCCTTCCATAATTAACTATACACTGACAACGATTATTTAACATTCATGTTGCTGCTTCACTTTACAGCACAAACTCATCATAAAGCTTCCACAGAAGGTCACAGCCATCCAGATAATTGCTTGTTGCACTATGCTATCATCCTAGTATGTATCGATATTTTACAATAAAAGAAACACGTTTGGACGGTTTCGATTTTTTCCACTTGCAAAAATATTGAAAGTGTTTTGCAAGTAAAATGATCTAACACTTTATCGGTATGTCATCTTGGTCGCCGAATTAACTTTTCGGAGAAGTTGCAGTTTCTGGGAAGTGTGCTTCTGCTGACTGAGACTAGCCTTCCAACTTACATTAACACACTCACACTTCCAGACGACTGATCGTTTCCTCCTCAACGAAACAGATTACTCTGGAGATAATCTTTCTTGAAAAAAAAACCATTTTGTGGGTAATAATTATTTAGGAATAAGTCTTATTTGAAATCACTTAGCAAACAACCTTCTTTTACTCTAATGCACTTAGGACAAGTTTCCCTGGTATTTTAAAAGTTAGTATTCCACTTAGCAACCCCTGTTGGCTTAAAATCGGATCCACCTATTGCTCATTAAAGTATTCCTCTTAGCTCATTAAACGTCTTGCTTTTTTCGGTAGTTCTACTTATAGTTTTAATTGTAGTCTAGTTTGAATCTGCTTATTTAATTTAAAAGCTTCTTCAGATTATAAGAAATCTGTATTTATATTATATGAAATTTATATTATCTGGAATACTTTATATGTTACATAATCACCATTTTCGTTAAGTAGATGATTGATTGTGTAAATACAGTAACTTTGTACAGCCAGCTTCTGACATAAATAATTGTAAAATAAACAGTGTGGCTCCCTAGCCCCATAGTCATATTACTATTGTAAAACAGGCATTCAGCATTACATTCTTCAATTGTTTGGGGACACATTTCACACATATTATTTTAACATGTTTAAATATATAATTCCAGAAAGGACTGAATTCTGTTTGTTAGTAAGCCAGTAAACTCACTGTTTTTCTATGTCAGGAGACAGGTTCAGGATAGTATTTTTCAACAGTGACTGACTTTTGGGCATTCTCATTAGACATCTGAGTTTCACTGCAAAAAGGAATAATTAACATTCTACATAATCTGCATTCCTAGATCACCCTTTTTAAAGTCTTTATACACACATTTCTCACCTTTCTTATCTTCAACATAGAAAGTTAAAGAAAATATGGTCTTTTTCGTTTAAGCATTTATCAGCTGGGCCAGGTAGGCTAAGAAATAAATAAACAAGTTTTAAATTGCTAAAATTGTCAAAAAAGGTGTACCCTATAAATGTAACAGTTTTCAAATTTCCATTAATTCACCACACTCATTAAAATACAATGTAATCCAAATCCAATGTCCTCTGTTAAAAATTACTGGGTTCGGAAAAGTTCATATCACTCAATATCTTGCTTGGGAGCTTTCTTGCTGAGTTTTATTATCATTTATTTTTAGACCTCACACTGTTACAAAATCATGAAAAGTTTTGACAGCTTCCATAAATGACTGTTTGCTTCCATCATGACATAAAACTGTATTATCTACAAGTTGAGAGGAATTCCGTCGCTTGTGTCGCACCTTTCAGGTGTTTATCTTTTCGCAGAATATTAGCGTAAATTTCTGCACACAGCAAAAAGATGGTCCTCAATCATCAACATTCCAATCGCTGACCCATATTAGGAAACAAATAAAAGCCTACTTTGACTAGTGGCTTGTCAATGTCTGGCTAGTGGTTTCCTGCTGTCGATGATTGTCTCTATAGTCGCAGAGAAATATTTTGTTAAAGAAGCCAAAACACTTCTTAGCTTTACAGTGTCGTGCATGCATGCATTTGACTCATAAATTTCCTCTTGCGGGTACACGTGACGCAACACCGCCAGTCAAACCGAATCACTGGTATCACACGAGTGGGCGTGGCTTTCGCTGAATACCTTTTCAGAAAAAAGTCCTTTCCTTATAACATAGTAACACCCGGAAATCAAGTTGTTACAAAATACGACTTCTGCACATAAACTCATACCTTAACTAGCGTTTCATTGAACTCAGACTCAATAAAAAATTTAACTCTTTTCTTCACCCTCATCAACACATCCGCCATCGCCCCCACCACGTCATTGCATCAGGTGATAACTGGGCTAACAACACATCTTGCATGTCGTTGCTGTAAAAGGGGTGTTTGCACTTCTTTTAGTCTGTCGCACGAACTACATTTCATTCTGCTGGCCATTTGCGTCTTGAAGGTATTTACTTCTTGTTTGATTTATATTTGATAACAAGACTAGTTTTAGAAAGTAAATTTTTATTTAATAATAATGATTTTAAATATAATAGAAAATCAAATGCACGATGTATGGCTATATCTTGATCTGCGCCAAAGCGTTTCAGGGCAGTCTGTTTCAAATACTTTTATACATCCAGAGCGCAACTTTATCAGTATTTAAATTGCACGGTGTCACTTGTTGAGAGACATTAATTATTAAATATCATGAAGCCATTAAACATGAGAAAAATATGTCGGAAGAAAGTAGTGAGGTTACTTTCAAGGAACTTTCTCGGGTAATCAAACATGCCGGACCTCTGCCATGTCTGACTGTCAGTCTGCTTACGTAAGGATTCTGTATTCACTTGTTTTAAAAAAATAAGACTCCTTATTCTTATAGATCATAAAATCTGGTTTTGAGTGGGCAGGTAGACGAGTAGCCTTACTGATTTGCGATTTTGTTGGCTTGTAGTCTTTTAATTTTTTTATGAGAGGTCATCTGAGGTGTTGAGCTCTGACCCACAATGGAAGGTGAGACAGCTCCAGGTCAAGAATCTGGGTCGTGTTTTACTTTTCCTGTTATTCGTAAAGACGGACTATGTAATAGTGTATATTAATCGGGAAATGAAAGTTATTCGTGTTTTTAGTAGATGACTCGAGTAATCCTTTACCTTTCAACTGAGGCTGACATTATACCTACTACTTTATTAATTATGGGGGTCTTCTTTCTACTAAATAATCATCTGAAGCCTTTCAGGATACCGTTCTTGGCACATCTTTGACTTCAATCAGTTCTATTATTCAAAATTGACTTCATTACTTTTTTTCTTATAATTATTTAATTAATAATTCTTAGAAAATCTATGTGCGTACAAATTTTATCGACCTGTAATTGTAAACGACTGAATTATGTTTAGATGTCTTTAGATATGTGCATCACCCATACCCAATGAAACTGCCTGATCCTGTGCACATTACCTAGTAATGGCCACAGACATTCCGATCGAACTGAGAGAGTAATGCCATCCAAATAGGGGATGCAAGTGACCAATTTTTTGTCAAGTTTTATTCACCGCATTCCAAACATTATTTGATGCAGACCGTAGCTTCTTACTTCATTCTAAACACTTTTCACTATTTACATATTCCTGCAGTACATAGGAGAAGATAAGGGCACGTGAGAGGGAGGAAGAGAGAACTTTGCCAGCTTCTGATATTTTAATTCATAGCAATAGTTTAGTACATGGCTTTCACAATAACTTGCATAGTTATTAATTATTAATTATCATGCTATCGTATCTTTTCAAACTGCATCTATACTTGCCAATTTTTAACGACCACATGAAAAGAGGATATGTTGTTTTTATTTATATAAGTGAATATATTGCCAGCAAGATAATTAAATACATCTTTATTATTACATGTGTCTTCTTGCACTCCAAATAAAACCCTTTTTTTAAATTCTTAAGGTTATACATTTAGTGCTCAAGACCACATGCTGATCATGCCAGAATACAGTGGCAGACTGACTTCTACAATAGATAATAATTGTCTCTTCTTTAAAAAGACAACATTTGTGGGAGCTATGAATAGGAATAGGCAAAAATATCAACTGCAGTTACAACCAAATACATCAGAAAACAACAGAAAAGTTTAAAAAAAAAACGCTTTCAGGAATATAACAATGAAAAACTTTGTATTGTAATTTTTTTAGAATAATGTCTGATTTTAAAAGATAATGTTACAGACATTACTTTACGCATTTTTAGATCTTATTTCTACTTCACAGGTTTCAGCTCATTTCAAGTGTTATTTTAAAGTTTAGTATGAATGCGAGTGTATGTTGGTCTTCTACTTGTATTGATATGTAATCTTCAAAAAAGCTTATCAGACTCTGCAAGGGAATAAATCAAACTGTATGTCTGAAAAATAGTAAGAAAATTAGTTGGGATTTTTTAGTATCTGTAATGTTAGTGGACTTTCTAACGTAGGACTTTCTTGAAATGGCAACATCATCGCAAGGAGGCAGTCAGCCAAACATTGCAACGACCTCGAACTTGACACCTGAAAGTAATGACAACTCGGATGGAGCAACAGGTAAGGAACTCCAGTTGTATGACAGCATACAAAACTTGTGATAAACACCAAACAGTTTCTCACGAGACACTTGTCCTTAATTCGGAATCGAATACCTTAATAGCTTTTTACTTTAACTTTTAATAACTAATAACTTTTCTTTTGAAGTCGTGTACCTCGCAATCAAAAAATAGCTGGTTTTTCTACTAAGGCTTTGAAAACTATTTTATTGTAGTAATCTAAATCAGAGTGCTTCTGTCTTGCTACGAAGACGAAGTTTAATAAAGATTAACTACTTTGTGTAATAACACTACAGTAATATATAGTGGTTGCTTATTAAAGTCTTTAATGTTCCATAATAATTCTGTTGTCTGCGATACAACCAGTAGACTGAAGTTATTTGAGATTATCTACTGGATAAATTTTAAGCTGATGTGGCATGGCCATTACTGGTGGCCGTTACTGATGTGTAAACATTTTGTAGATTTTAAAACGGTGCTGGAATAAAATAAACTATTTGTCTTTGTTGTGCGGCAGGACCAAGTGGTATCCCAGGTGCAGTACCTGCTCCAAAACAAAGACCTGTTCCTCTGACGCGACAGGTGGTCTTTGATCTGGGAATCACTGGGCTTGGTAAGCCATTATATGCGTGTTTTACCTTTCATAAACAATCACTTTAAGTGAAACCAAAGCTTGCATTTTCATCCATGTCAATGGAACATTTATCCTGAGTTTCTCTTTTTCTTTTTAAAACATTTATCATTGAGTTTTTTTCTAGGAGTTGGTTATATGGAGTTGATAAGGAACGTTTCCTATCTTCTGTTTCAAATAACAACTTGAGAGATTAGCACCCATGGTAGATGTTATAGCTACACAAGTTCGTGGATGCACCATCAAAAAAAGTTGCCCTGTTTGTATGAATGTAGGTATTACAGTAATTGCTTGCCATGTTCGTAAAAATACACTTACCGAGACTTAGTTTTGTATTTAGTTACTGCGAGTAAATATGGAACAAACTTTGCAACGCTGAACTATATCATAGTTCAAAGTTTTGTTACCCCTTAAACTAAAATGGCAGGTAAATTAATGCAAACCACAAAAAATCAAATATAGCAACGGTTCTTATCTATCTTCTACGTGTGTTGCAGAAAATGAATGCCATATACTTCGGATCTCTGCATCATGTTTGTATTTATCTGTAAATACGGAAAACTTCAACAAATTTGTCATGCCGAAGAAGAAAATTAGTTATTGGGTTCAAAAATACTTTAACTATAGCATCGAAGGGAACATCTTGTATCGAAATGGCGAACCGGTTACTGCAATATCCATAAGCCAGGCCTTGTCTGAGTTTCTGGAGTTTCTAGGGGATGAACCTGTAACATTGCTTGCCCACCACTCTAGGCGGATTGACTTTCCCGTTTTGTACAATGCCATGAAAGCCTGTGACATGCTACCGGAATTTGAAAAAAAGGTGACAGGCTTTGTGGACACATTACCTCTATTTAGAGGGGTCTGGCGGTCATTTCCTTCTCACAGGTTACATTTTCTGTACAATGAACTGTTTCCAGATGAGGAACGAGAAAGAAACAGCAACATCATGGTATTAAAGAAGCTTGTTGAACAGCCCAATGTTACAAAGGAAGCAATATCCAGACACTCTTTTGATCTTAGATACGTCGCTGAGGTTGCCAAACGGTCGTTGGAGAAAAAGATAAATTTTCCAAGCTGGGAACCTATGATTGCTTCTGAGTCTGTGAGCAGGTCCATGGCACAGCGAGCATCGGCAAGCGGTCTTGGCGTGCACCACCTGCGGCTGGCCTTCGAATGGGATGGAGAGCAAGGTGTGCAGGACGTCCTCTCTGAAATCTCCAGCAATGGTGAGCCAAGGGTTACCAAGAGTATGAAAGTACTTGCAAAAATTTCAAGCTACATCGCCAAATATCCAATCGACGCCAAAAAAGAAAACGAGTCTATGGAGGACGTAGAGGATTTTTCTCCAGAATAGTGAGGAGGGAATCTCAGAGAAGCTGACCTTGCGACTTGGACCCCAGCTCAACTGAGAACACGAAATCTGTCTCGAAACTGAGAACACTAGATCTTAACTAAAGTTAACTGAGAATACTAGAACAATAATCTTTACTAACATTAACTGAGAACACAACTGAGAATACTAAATCTTTATTAACGTTAACTGAGAACACAAGATCTTTGCTAACATTGGCTGAGAACACAACTGAGAATACTAAATCTTTACTACTTTTATTTATTAAAGGAAGGCCTTTGACAATGTACAAAGGCATATTCTGTTGGAAAAACTGATTAGCTATGGTATAGGTGGTAGGGTGTTGAATGTAACAAAAGATATTTACCATAGGGCAACGTCCTGTGTTAAAACACAGCATGGATTATCCTGTTTCTTTACCTGTAATGTTGGAGTGAGAAAACTTGTCGCCTTTATTTTTTCACAATTTATAAATGATTTTAAAAGAATTTCTTTCTCAGTGTGTTCATGGACTGATATTGGCTTAAACTCTAACAAATGAATATAATTTTAGTAATGTTGGTCATTATCTGTACTTATTTCTGCTTTTGTATACTGATGATAGTGTTATACTTGCTGAAACTGCCAGTGATATGCAGAGAGCACTAGATGCTCTAAAATCTAAATGTTGATTGCACAAAATATGGTCTCCAAATAAATACAGGGAAAAAGCAAACCATGATATTCTCGCGTGGAAAGGTCAGAAAAGTTCCACATCTTGCTTTCAATGGAAAAACAGTTGAAACGGTATGGGAGCATTTAAGTACCTAGGAACAGTTTTTAATTATAATAATAACTTTAATAAAGGTATAAAAATACAATGCATACTGGCAAACAAAGATGTAGAAAACTTGAATTGCCTTTAGACACCCAAATTAACCTCTTTGTTAGTTGTATAAAACCTATTTTGTTGTATGAAAGTGAAATCTGGGCGTTTGAATCTCTTGATATTGGTAATAGGATGCAACTGAGATTTTTGAAAATGATGTTAAATGTTAAAACTAGCACACCAACATGCATGGTGTTGGGTGAGCTGGGTATTTTTCCTGGGTATTTTTGCAAAATGTAGGTTACTGTGTTTTTGATATAGGTTATATATGGAACAGAACTCTGGAATTCAAAAATTATCTGTTCTCCTGCTCCACTTAGGCAGCTTTCTATTTGATAGCCCTGTATGTAAACTATCCTGGTTTAACTATGTACATTCATTGTTAGATGCCTTAGGTCTGTATTCTTTCTCCCTATCAGCTTAAAAATATTATAATGCAACGCCTAAAGGATCAATTTAGTCAAAAATGGAAACAAAACATATATACGAATAAGATCTGCACCACTTACAATATGTTTAAAGAACATTTTGGTTTTGAGAACTACTTAATAGATTTGTCCCCAGCTCTTACATCAAATTTAATAAAATTTAGGTTAAGCTGCTATAAATTCACTATTCAGCAATTGAGATATAGTGATGTACCGAGATATTTAAGAACATGTCCACTGTGTAATCTGGACGAGGAAGGGGATGAATTTCACCATATATTTGTGTGTGCTCACCCTTTGTTAACTGTTTCACAGAAAGCGCTGCTTTCGGTATATTTTGTACATCATCCAAATGAATTTAAATTCCACCAGCTGATGAATATTATATCCAAATGTATACTTGTTAACTTCAGCAAATTTATTCAGACTGCACTTTGCTGTTTAAGTAATACCTTTATATATATATATATATTTAGTATTGTGTATTCATCTATAAATTTTGCCATGTTGTCACCATCTGTTGTGAGATTATTGTGTGATAAAATTTTTATTGTCTGATGTTATGGCTAAAAATGCCCCCAGGGCTTATAGCCAAAATAAAATTTAAAAAATGTAACTTTAACCGAGAACGCAAGATCTTTACTAACATTGGCTGAGAACACAACTCAGAACACTAAAAATGTACAGCCACGGCGACAGAACAAATAAATCAGAACACTTTCATGTTTTTAATAGTCAGTGCGCGAGCATGTCAATTAAACGACACGTTTCTTATGCTGACATGATATATATATATATATATATCGATAACTTTATTATATTTCACAGATGGTTTACAATTTTGTTTTTAATATTTCTTTGCATATTAATAAAGTCTAACACATTCTGCCATGTTCCTTTCCGAGTTTGGAACTATCTGCCCTTTTCTCCTCGAGTTGTGGCTACGTTCGAAGCTTTTATTCGGCATGAAAATCTTTGTCATTCAGAAACATCTTGTGCAAATAGCTAGCTCTGGTGAAAATGGAAGGAAGTGTGCACTGCTTAGGGTCCTAAGTATATTATGGGTAAAATATTTTCCCACGATTATACTTAGAAATATATTTACTTCTTGAAACCCATAAAAGCGGCTGCGGCTCCCTTTGAAAAAAATAGAGAAATCTTACCAATGTTACTACGTATTATTTGCACTTGTGGTTGGTACACGATTGCATATGGTCGAAACGGAAGTAAGGGTACACTGCTTCGAGTTTGACTATCAATGAAACAGATTATTCTGCAGAGTTAATAACCTTTCTTAGTAAGAGAAACCACTTTGGGGGTAATATTTAGGAATAAGTCTTATTTGAGACCATTTAATAAACAACCTTCTTTTACTCTAAATTTCTGAAAGCAAGTTTCCCTCACAGTTTAAAAGTTAGTATTCCACTTAACAACCCCTGCTGCAGAAAATCGGACACACCCATTGCTCATTGAACTATTTCTCTTAGCTCTCAAACCTCTTGCTTTTTCAGTAGTTCTAGTTATGGTTTTAATTGTAGTCTAGTTTGAAACTACTTATTTAATTTAAAAGTTTCTTTAGATTATAAGAAATTTGTAATTGTGTTAAAGAATATTTGCTGGAACACTTAATGTGTTAGATAATTACTATTTTCGTTAAGTAGATGATTGATTTTGTAAATACAGTATCTTCGTGCAGCTAGCTTCTGACATAAATAATTGTAAAATAAACAGTGTGGCTCCCTAATCCCATAGTCATATTACTGTTGTAAAACAGGAATTCAGCATTACATTCTTCAATTATTTGGGGCACACATTTCACATATAGTATTTTAACAATAATTTAATTAAATAATTTAATTCCAAAAAGGACTGTGAATTATGTTTAATAGTTAGTAAGCCAGTAAACTCACTGCCTTTAACAAAATAACTTTTCTATGTCAGGAGAAAAGTTTAGGATAGAATCTTTCAACATTTTGGCCATTCACCTTAGCCAGCTGAGTTTCACTGCAGAAAATTATAATCTACATTCTACATAATTAACATAATCTGCATTCAAAATTGTAATTTGCCAAAAGGTGTACCCCATAAATGTAGCAGTTTTCAAATTTCCAATAATTCACCACACTTATTCAAATTAACAGTGGAATCCAAAGCCAATCTCCTACGTTTCAAAATTACTGGGTTCGGAAAAGTTCCTATCACGCAATATCTTGTTGCGAGGTTTCTTGCTACCCCGCCATATAACCTGAGTTATAATTTATTAATAAATAAATAAATTATAATTTTTATTTTTAGACCTGACACTGTTACAAAATTATTAAAAGTTTTGACAACTTCCATAAATGACTTTTTGGTTCCAAGTTGAGATTAAGAGGAATTCCTTGTTTCTCCTGTTGTCACACCTTTCAGGTGTTTATCTTTACTCAGAATATTAGCGTAAATTTCTGCACACAGGCGACAGGATTTCCTCTTGTCTTACTCCTCTAAAAATATTAAATTATGAAGATGACAGACATGCACAAGAATGCACGTAGATATATCAAATTAAGAGGCACTGATCTATTTTTTGTATATCAGGACCAAAGTTTAACAAGCTCAGTACCTACCGATAAACTTCCACGAAGTAGTTTTTACCTGATGTTTCATTATATATCTTGTGTGTAACTTGATCCACCGAATGTGCAATAACTGGCAGTGCGTTGTGTCACAAACTTTTCTTTGTATTCAGTGTCAAAGGATGTCAGCTGGTGTTTACTCTATGAATGCAATAGTTTTCTTATAGTCTCGTCGTGACTCATACGAGCTATGATTCAACTGTTGATAGAAATTATAAAGACGACAGACCATTCACAAGATGATAGAAATTATTAAAGAAAGTACAAACTACAGAAAATGGAAAAAATTATCTTGAATTGAACAGTGAGACAAAAAAGTTTAGAGAGAGGCAAGAAAAGACAACTGACCATTTCGTTGACTACCGGTTTCTGTTATTTGTTTAAGTCGTGGTGCGGTTATGTAAATAAAGTCCTAACCCTAAGCAGTAATACTAGATATTCAGACCCTGGAGCTACCAGTTCAAAAACATAGAACAGTGTCGTGCATGCATGCATTTGACTCATAAATTTCTTCTTGCGGGTACACGTGACGCAACACCGCCAGTCAAACCGAATCACTGGTGTCAGACGAGTGGGCGTGGCTTTCGCTGAATACCTTTTCAGAAAAAAGTCCTTTCCTTATAACATAGTAACACCCGGAAATCAAGTTGTTACAAAATACGAACTCGGCACATAAACTAATACCTTAACTAGCCGTTCACTGTACTCGGACTCAACAAAAGAGTTAATTCTTTTCTTCATCCTCATCACCACATCACCACCTCCGCCACCCTCCACTACGTCATTGCATCAGGTGATAATAGGACTAACAACATATATTGCATGTCGTCGCTGTAAAAGGAGTGTTTGCACTTCCTTTAGCCTGTCGCACGAACTACTTTTCAGTCTGCGTCTTGAAGGTATTTACTTCTTGTTTGATTTATATTTGATAACTGAGCTAGTTTAAACATGTAAGTATTTTCATAATAATAATAACTGTATTAGAAAAATAATTTATCAAATGCACAATAAATGGCTATACCTTGATCTAAGCCAAACCACTTCAGGGCAGTCTGTTTCAAATACTCTAATACACCCTCGGCGTTAACTTATTCAGTATTTAATTTGCACTGGGCTACCGGTTGGGAGACACAAGCTATTAAATATCGTGAAGCCAGTAAACATGAGAAAAATATAAATATTACGTTAAAGAAATTTTCTCAGGTAATTAAACATGGCGGACCTCTGCCATGTCTGACTGTCAGTATTCTTACGTAAGCATTCTGTATTCTTTTGTTTTAAAAAGATAAGAGCAAAGTAAAGATCATAAAATCTGGTTTTGAGTGGGCAAGTAGACGAGTAGCCTTACTGATTTGCGGTTTTGTTGGTTTGTCGGCTTTTAATTTTTTTATCTGAGGTCATCTGAGGTGTTGAGCTCTGACCCACAATGGAAGGTGAGACAGCTCCAGGTCATGAATCTGGGTCGTGTTTTGATTTCCTCTTATTCGTAAAGGCGGACTATGTAATAGTGTATATTAATCGGGAAATGAAAGTTATTCATAATTTCAGTAAATGACGAGAGCACTCCTTTACCTTTCAACTGAGACTGACATTATACCTGCTACTTTATTAATTATGGGGTTCTTCTTTCTGCTAAATAATCATCTGAAGCCTATCAGGATACCATTCTTGGCACATCTTTGATTTCAATCAGTTCTATTATTCAAAATTTACTTCATTATTTTTTCTTATAATTTTTTAATGATTAACTCTTAGAAAGACTTCGTGCGTACAAATTTTATCGACCTATAATTTCAAACGACTGGGTTAAACAGATTTTCCTGTGTGAATGTGTTAAGCATTATTGTCTTCTTGTGTTGATGATCATTGATACGTCGACATGTTTAGATATCTTTACATATGTACATCAGCCACACCCATTGAAACTGCCTGGACCTTAGCACTTTACGTTGTAACGGCCACAGACATTCCGATCAAACTGAGAGAGTAATGCCATCCAAAAAACAGGGGATGCTAGTGACCAATTTTTGTCAAGTTTTATTCACCACATTTAAAACACTTATAAAGACCGTACATTTTTACACACTTCATTCAAAATACTTTTCACTATTTACACATTCCTGCAATACATGGAGAAGTTTAGGGCACGTGAGAGTGAGGAAGAAAGGACTTTTCCAGGCTTTGATATTTGAATTCATAACAATAGTTTAGTATATGACATTCACAATAAGTTGCAGAATTATTAATTATTGATTATTAATTATCATGCTGTCTTTCTAAACTGCATCTTAACTTAGCAATTTTCAACAATCTCATGAAGAGAGGCTAGAAATAGGCACAAATTTCAACTGCAGTAACAATCAAGTACAGGAGCAGCCGCGTTCTTACTCACTCCATTTTGATCATAATAATATTATCTTAATTTCTACTCAAAAAAATATTAAAGTAAAACAGTTTTATCTTCGTCAAAAGGTCCTGTGATTCAGGTAAGTTAAGAAAGGTGTGCCGGTTTGGACATGGCCAATGTTTTTAAAGCTATTATTTCTCTCAAGGATGTAAGCGCGCTCACTCTATAAGCAAAGTAAGTTGTTTGTTTCAATTACTTTCCTATCTTAGTTTAAGCTTACAATGTGAACCATTAAAAAAGAGAAAATAACGCTTAGATATTTAAAATTCGTGTTCACAGCAAACGTTCGTGTCACACAATTACCTTGTCTGGCAATTTTAATGCTACCTAGCCATTCAGATGTGTTAAAACATAGTTTTCTTTCACCATCTACAAATATATTGAGAATTTCGACAGTACCTGTAAACGACTGAGCTGCAATAATATCATCTGCAAAATGCGACACTATAAATACTTTATCACGCACTTTCACAACCTTTAAAGTTCTCGAAACCCAATAGATAAAATGTATCCACACAGAAAAAATAGGTAAAGTGACAATTTCTCATATATATATATATAACCATGAAGACTTCACCATTCACAAAAATGCATGTTTATTTATCTGAAAGTGGATCACCCGGTGGCTTGGTGGAGCGATAATGGTCTGCAGAAAAATTTTTCTAAAGCCAAAAAGATGATAGCTGATTTTCTCAGAAACAGAGGTGGTGCTGCACATCTCACTCTCAACGACGAGCCCATTAAGCAGGTCAACCACTTTAGGTTTCTAGGATCCACCATCTCCAATGACCTCAGCTGGGTAGTCAATGTGGTTTCGACTCTCAAGAAGGTCCAGCAACGCCTTTACTTTCTGCCCTAGCTGAAGACATTTGTCATAAGACGGGACATTATGGTCCAGTTTTATTGGGCGGTGATCGAGAGCGCACTGAATATGTCCTTTTGATGACTTTGAGGGCAGTGTCTGTATCTATGTGATAGTGTGGAGAGCAAGCGAGAAAGAGTGGCAGTATGTACATGCAACATGCATGTAGAGGAAATTTACGGGGGTGTATTTCAGTAAAAGCAGCAGCGTCTGCAAATGTGGGTGTGAGTGAGATCGGTATTTGTCGAAAAATTGGTGACCATCATCAAATCAAATTTCTAATGTTCTATCCCTCGGCAAATAAGTGAATTCTTCTACTTCTTAGAAAGTACCTCTGTCGCTAAGCGACGCCTGTACTTATTGATCTTCGCTACCCTCAGTACCCCAACCGCGCCCCATACTTCATCAGGTGCTGGAAAACATGGGTCAGAATGTCACAGAACGCAGGTTAATGTGACTGAGCACGTGAACATTCTCAGCCAATCACGATGAAGCTGCCTCACTCGTGCTGGACCAGTTGGGGACCTGGTTTTCCCGAACAGTCTTCGCAAAAAAAATCTGTTTCTCAGAAAGCAGACCTGCCTGGAAATCTTGTATAAGTGTAAGAGGTAGCGTTATCGGGAAAAGTGATGTCATGGCTTTCAGGAAGTTGATATAACAGAGAGAGAGAGAGAGGGCGCATTGTTTGAAGCCTGATGCACAAACTGCACTGCACGCTTCTCATCTGCTGCAAGGTAAGTACGTGTGCAGACAGCTGGCGTGTAAGGTTGATTGATACGATGATCAATCAAATGAACAATCAGCAGCAGGACTGTGTCACAACATTCGTGGTCTTCCGTGTGAAATGTCCACAACCCACAAAAGGGAAGACAACTCGAGGACGAGGCGGGTACAGTGACGTTGTAGTGGTTATGCCATATAAATCATGTTATTAAATAAAAGACACACAGTAGAAGAAGAGAAAAGTGACCTGGATCAAAACAGGAAAAGAATGTGTTCTAGACTGACAGTTTAAATTAGAAACAACATTGACAACAGTGGCACATGTGTAGATGCCAGACGATAGCCACGTCTTACAATAACTGCCAGCACCGTATCACGTGACCAAATAATATACCAACGTTTTTAACCGTACTTTTCTTACTTATACGAAATGGCAAGAAAAACTATTTGATTGAAAGAATGATAGATCGACTTTTTAAATGTTTTAGTGAATGCTTAGCTGGTTAGCTGGCGGGTTAGCTCGTCATTGGTTGATGAATTAATTATACATCGGAATGCTTGCGTTCTCATAAAACCAAAACGAGGAAAGACAACTCCAAGACGATAAGAAGGTGGAAATAAAAACATCTTATTATCTGTCTCTTTATGTATTTGTCTTTTATCACTTATATTATTTATAGTTATCAAATAGCGAAAGCGAAAGTAGAGTTACTCAGCTTTGGACTTCCTGGTATGCCCGCAGTTCTCATATGTGGCTCACACTGTGTCTATTATTGGTTTTCGCAGTTTTCCATTACTGCGGTCTTTACAACATCAATAATATTTGTAGTTTTCCTTATGTTTAGCGAACCTTCAATTCATTGTGCTTTTCTCTTTGACAAGACTTGGCAAGCAGTTATCGGTTTCTTCTCTTGAGGTCCATGTTGATTCTCGTGCTATTGTTATCAGCTAATATAAAACATAGCTGATCAAGAGCTAATGATGTAGCCTTATAATTCGCACGAAGTGAAGAGCTGTAAGCATGCGCAGAGTGGATTGAGATTCACTCCTGTTTAACGGAACATTTATTTCAAAAAGTGTGTTTCAGAGGTCTTCTGAAGTCATATAAAAAGGTAGACAGACATGGCGACATCCTCACAAACGGGCCTGAGTGAGAGGCTGCAGAAAGGAAGAGGTAGGTTTAAGTCGCTATATGAATTCCCCATGTTAACCATCGGTAAAGTGAGCAAGGAAAAGTTCTGTAGGTTTCTTTTCGGTAACAAAGGTTCTGGCAATTTTCGCAAAGTTCTTTATTTCCATGGTGTCTAACAACATTTTCGTGCACATTAAACAATAAATACAATTACCTTCAAATTTTATGTACAATTCAACCAAATTTGACAAATTAATTTATTCTTAGCTGTGTGCTTGATAAAAAAACCATTAAAACTGAAACTGAATAATTGATGTGAAATCGTGATAAAAATATTTTTTCTAATACAATTGGTCAGTTATTGGGACCTAAAACTGTGTGAAGATCTGAACCAAGTATCTATAGGTAGATGGTGTAGACACATAGTTATTAGATATTTCATTGGTACCGATATTTTATTCTCTATTCTATAATAACCCGTAAATATAATTTAAATAAGAATTTTTTTACTTAAAGTTTTAAAAAGCACATGGTATTTAGAATGCCTCAGACATATTGGTTGTAAAACAATGTAAGTCCGAGTTGACCACTACTTCTAAAGACACACAACAAATACTGCACAAAAATTTTAATAATAAAGATAAACTGATGAAATAAATACTGTTATTTTAATTGCAATATGTTTTATTATCTACTTCTGTCTACAACAGATGTAGAATTTTTTGCCGTTGTTGGGAGCTTCCATAAGCTTCCAGAGTGGAAGAGCCAACGCTTTGTGGTCGGCAGATGTAATAAACGATTAGTAATAAGCTGGTTAATAATAATAACACTCATACTTCAGACATGAAAGAGTAGTGTAAATATTTATGAAAAGAATGCACAAATGGGAAAAAAATTAAGAGATCGCTCATTTTTTTCCTTCGGTCTATCGGTAATTTCTGTCGCTCTGAGCACACCTGACTGGAGCAGATGCACATCGGACTTCATGATTACCTCTTATAATGAATTGTGAGACAATTTGAAATTAACCCTTATGATCAATTATGAGAAAATATGAAGCGAATACATAGATTACTCTCCTTTCTAACTTACCTTTAAAGATGTCTGTATTAAATATATACGGCTGTCTCCAAGTATGTTTTAATTTAATGATTTGTCCCACAAACGCATACTTTAAAATGATACATTCGCAAACAGCTGTGTAACTAAAAAAAACAAAGTCAATCAGTTGATCGCGCAGAATGCGTGAATATCGATCTTGTGACGTCAGACGAGAGACTTCATGATGATGATGATGATGATGATGATGATGATGATGATGATGATGATGATGATGATGATGATGATGATGATGATGATGATGATGATGATGATGATTTGCAGAAACGCCAAGCAAGATCCCACCTCGATTGCCTCTCCCACCTGTAAATCGTGTCGTGTTCGATCTGGAAACTACAGGACTGGGTATGTGATGACATTTAAGTATAACCTGTATAATCAGATGCTACACTTGTTACAATCAACTGGTCTGATAGATGATTTCTTATTTTTCATAAAAAACAAGCGGACAGACCATATATCATAAAATATCAGATTACCTGGCTTGTTGGCTTTGCTGCGTCACAAACTGTCGAGCTGTCATCACTGTTCTGTGTTGCAGGGAGGACCTCCCACATACTGCAGATTGCTGCGTCAGGAGAAAACTATGATTTCTGCAGATACGTTTTGCCACAAGAGCCGATCGATCCGATGGCACAAAGTGTCAATGGACTGTCCTTCGATGAAGACGAAGGACTTCTGAGTCTGAACGGCCAACCAGTGGATGCTGTGACCATAGGCCAGGCACTGACTGAATTTCTGGAGTTTCTGGAGGTTTCTGGACCAAATGTCATGCTGTTTGCTCACAACTGCAAGTTGTTTGACTCCCTTATTCTGTCCAATTCCATGCAAGCCTGCGGCATGTTGGCGGAATTAGAATACAGGGTGACAGGGTTTGTGGACACACTGCCTCTGTTTAGAGAGGTCTGTCCCGGTCTGTCTTCCTATCGGCAAACAGCTTTGTACGAGTATTTCTTCCAACAGTCCTACCCAGCGCACGAGGCTATGAACGACGTTATGGCGTTGAAGCGACTTCTGGACCTGCCGTGTGTTACCCCGCAAGCAGTTTTTGGACACTATTTTGACTTTGACTACATCCGAGAACAAATTTGACAAGCTGGCAGCCTGTGATCGCTTCGGGTTCTATGGCAGAGCACTTGAGAGTGGCGTACATTAAGTTTGGCGAAATAGGTGTGACAAACCAAGATGTTTTAGCACATTTGAACATGATTTTAATTAGTTTTATAGTCTTTTAAATTAATAAATATAAAATATTATTTTCTATCATATGGAACACCTACCTGACAAAGTTCCACAACTTTACCGCCCTTAATCATTCTTACACTTATGTCATCGACGTTTCGCTTGATTGATGACTTAGCACACCTGAGCATAATTTTAATTAGTTTTATAGTCTTTTATTAAATTTGTCAAATAATAACCATGTGTGTTTTGGGGGCTCTGGTCGAGACTAACCTATCTGCATTTAACTACATACAATCGGAGTGAATCCAACAAATAGTTAAAAGCATCTTGTGATACGTTTATGTTACATCTACACACTTTATGTCACTATAAATATTTTAAATTTATAATTCTTAGCAATTTTTATCTTTGCGTGCTTGTTTGCTTGTTTTTGCACATGTAAACAGAATTTTTATTCCATTTTAAGACCTGCTTTTATGTTTTTGCTTAAATTTTCGGTAATTCACCTGCACTTGCAGTAATAATAAACCTTTTTTTATTCAAGTTGTAATCTGAAGTAACTTTTCTGAATTAAACTATGTACAATCATTTACCGAAAACTCTGTATTGTGTCTGGTGTAGAAAGTGTGTGTGAGAGAGAGAGAGAGAAAGAGAGTGGAGAGAAAGAGAGATGAGAGGTGGATGTATAGGCAGTTAGTGTGTAGAATTAAGGTGTTAATGTGACGCCCCCGTAGAGCTTAATGTATAAGTGTATAGTGGTGTGTATGTATAACCTGTAGACCAGGATTTAGGGAGACAGCAACTGACGAGGGCCATAAACTGTGGTACAGTGTGGAGAATGCCAGACAGAACCATGGCGTATGTTCCCTCGTACATTTGCCAGGCTGATCTTCATTTGCATCTCTGCCAGTCCTCACACTGTCCCCGTTGTCCAGGTACATGCTCCGACTTGCACGCACGAATACAACAAAGTGGGGAAGTTGTACCATCAGAAAGACAAGAATATAAGGCTTTCACACAGAGAGATAAACAGCTTCTAGACACTCTCTGGAAAGATTGCATCACCACGACAGATACCCACATCACGATCGCGACAGCAACACCGTCAAATGTTTGGCGCAGTCATAGCACATAAAGTTCAATCTGTACAAGTCCTTAGTTCTGATCCGGCTTGACGGAAGTGAAACATGGACTCTGCTCGCCCATATGGTGGAATCCCATTCGGGAACAAGTGCCCGAGAAGGCTGCTCGGGATGTCGTACAGTAAACATAAAACCAATGACTTTGTACCAAGTAGGGTCGCTACACTCGTAGGACACTAGGGACCCTCACTCGCAACAGTTAAGCGGCGTCAGCTGGTCTGTAGTATTAGACGACAGAGATGTTTCTTTTTATTCGGAAAAATGACCAAACAAAAAAAAACAAAGGAAACCGTGTCGATCATAACATTACAAATTTAATTACACGGGTATCTACCAAACAGTACTTACCATTATATCTGTCTAATATATTTGTAAGGTCTAGTATATTCTTATCGTTTCTGTTAAACTAAATCAGTCGAGGTCTCTACTACCCTACATGGGAGAAAGTGTTGGTCTTCAGTCTAATAGAAGAGAAGAAGACTCCAAAGAGGAGATAAATCTGTGAGGCTGCACGAGGATGAGAATGGGGATGGGGATGAGTTATGAACATTGCGGTGAGGGAAACGATGACCATGATAATGAGTGCGATGTTGTATGTGATGAGGATCAATGTATGGATAACTAACACGTGTAGAATATCGAAACAGTAGCAGCACAAAATAGAGAAAAAATAGTGAACAGCACGTCTGGTTATTACTGTTCTATTGTATGAGTGGACGTGCATAAACAGTGCTCGTGCGCGTGCGTGCATGCGTGCGTTTCACACACACACACGCTCATAAATACGAGAAATAATTTTTCTCACTCCTAGTGATGTGTACTAAGAGTTTTGTCAATCTTTTCGAGTAGATTTTTTTTATGTCACACACCGCTCTGGTTAGATGTTCCCTGTCTCACGTATTTATTTTTACTTTCCTCTTGACTGCCTCGCGTGGACAACCTCGCGCGCGCTCGCGTTCGTGAGCACGCGAAGCTAAAAGATAAAGGTAGGGTTACAATATAATTATAAAGCTGCTCAGTGGATTTTTCCTTGATTGTTACTTTCATGCATGAGACGATCTTAGTGTTGTCAACAGTGTCTGCAAGGGCTTTGCAGTAATGGAGCTGTGAACAACCCTTTGTCCTGTCGCAACGCCATTGGCACTGAATGAAAATATCAGAATAGCAAGGGTTATCAGAAGAGGTCAAGCTGGCTAAGAGTAAAATCTCAGGAATTTCTTTTCTGTCTCGCTATACATGTTTCTTACTTGATCAAAATAACAAATGTTTCAATGGAGATTATTTTGTTTGTTTATATATATATATATCATGTGGTGTGACATAGCCTCAGCAGAGAACAACTTCACGTGGACACGTTGACAAGGAAGTAGACACCTCACGTGACCAGCATGTTATCAGTGCCTTGATGTTTTGGTCCTGGTGTCGACAGTGTTATCTCTAGTAGTGACAGCACATTTTGTTAAGGAAGCGAAATATCGAGTAAGACTTAACACTAATATTACTATTTTGTGTTGCTATCAAATTTTTGTACAACATTACAGGAGTTACAGTGGTAAGGTTCGTACCTTCCGCACGTTTTGTGTTAAGTTAGCAACTTAAACACTGTGCTAATTCGTCTTGGTATGTGCATTTCTGGTAAGGCTCTTTCTCATTGCTATAATGAAAATTCGTACATTTAAGTGCACCTTGGAGGTGAAATGCTCCCTACCAGCAATAATTTTAACGTACTCTCTTAATTAATGATAAAGACGATATGCGCCCTCATACACACAGCACTGAAAAATTGGGGTCGGTAGGTTTTTCAAACTGCCAGGAGCGATTTCTCTCTCTATATATATATAAGCACATTCAATTAGGTTTAGTCAGATACCTTATCAATTAATAAATAACTCAGATTCTGTGTACCCCACAAACACCGAGAATGTCAGTAAATGTACTTTTACACCCTGCTTCGCATTAATGGCCGCACTTTGCCCTGACAGATTTACTTCTGCTTAAAGGCCGAGTGAAGTGCAATTTTTTCCTAATGACTGGGTACCATGCACAAAAAGAAGTCAACAGCACAGTTATCAAGACTGCATGTGCATTGCGTTTATGTCTCCATGGCTACAGCCAGTGGGAGAGCTCGGGCAGGACCTACTCAATAAAAACGGAAATGGCGAGCCTCGATCGTCAGCTGTGCGTCTACCTAATTATCCCCATTCCCTTCCACGATCAGCTTCAACGAACCATCATAGTGGTTATCAACTGGTACTAGTCAAGGAATGAATGATGAATGAATAAATAAGCCAGATTTGGAGAAATATCTTGCACTAAGATTTATATGGAAAAGAAATTTGCACCCTATTAGCCCTTTAACAACCAGCATTTGTAAACCTGAGTCAGAAATGTAGGCTTTGCAATCGGAGATCCTGAAATAGATACTTTGTCAGTGCGACAGCTTCACACGCAGTCTCACCTCTGAAGCTCCCACCCTCTCGTCCGTGGCTTTGACTTTTTAATGGTCGTCAACATGAACTTGGACAAAGGTGGAGGTAAGTCGTTCGAGTATTTTAGCTGCACAACCTATAGTTCGTCTGCCTAAGAATGTACATCTGTGTTTAGAACCGGTCTGTACAAACACGCTGATAGAACCTGTTTTACTTTCGATGCAGTACGCATATCACTTTCCTTCTGTTACCCAAGTGTGCAACCAGGATGAAAACGCAGCTACGAGAAGGGGAGGCGAGCGCCGCGCAGTTTCAAACGCTGAAGTGATTGTCGTTCATGATTCAGATTCCGAGGATGAGTTTTCCTCCGGTAAGTATCAGCATTCTTGGATGACTGTGTCTGTGATCGTGATGAAAAGACAACCGCGATTATTACTGGATTTTGGTCCATGATTGAGAGAAGTAGTATTTCAGATATCCCACTTGTTACTATTTTATTCACCCAGTCATGATTACAGGCAGTCTCGATCAGCAAGTCCTAGAACATGAAGACCAAACGCTTCACACGATCACAGATAGTCCGGTGATCAACGCCTCTGACGGGGAAAACGATGAAGAAGATCTTGGTGGTAGGTTCATATTACAGTTATCGGAAAAAACATTCGATGTTGGGGAGGGTCGAGGAGAGAGCAGCACTCGGCGCTTCATTCAACCAAAACTGGAACTTCAAATTGTCACATGACTTTATAAAACCCGGGCAAAAAAAAACA
Organism: Marisa cornuarietis; assembly: GCA_004794655.1. Classification (NCBI taxonomy): domain Eukaryota; kingdom Metazoa; phylum Mollusca; class Gastropoda; order Architaenioglossa; family Ampullariidae; genus Marisa; species Marisa cornuarietis. The sequence continues at coordinate 828,533 of SMMW01000572.1, forward strand.
CGTAACTGGTTCATTAACACCACATTCTTCACGTCCATCTGTTCAGTTGGAATCGTTCTCAGTGCCTAAATTTAATCCCATCGAAAATAAAATTGACTTACTGGCAACAGCTGTCGATTGTAATCAATGCAAAGAACACCTTTCCTCCTCCCTCCGTGCACTCAATACGAGGTACAAGGTCCAGAAATTTCCAGAATTAATCACCAACATCCTTTCACAAATCACAAGTCCGACTACTCTTAATCAGCACTCGCGTAGAAACTCCCAAAATATTTCCGAACGCTCCGTAAAAATGTTGACAATTAAAACCATCACTGGAAAAGGAAATATCACGAGACTTTAACAAGTACACCTTCATTTCCATGACCCATGAACTTTGAAGCAGAAAGCCGCCAGTTGGAGACTCGTAAATTTTTTGTCTGCCCCTCGTCCAGCTTGCTCTTGAAGACCATATACAAGTATACAATGTTATATTATCAGACGACGACGACGACGACGACGATGATGATGATGCAGCAGAAGCGTCAGACGAGGAGATCCCACGTCCGTTGACTCCCCCGCGACTGAGGAATGTACCCGTGAATCTACCCGTCTTGTTCGATCTGGAAACGACAGGACTAGGTAAGCAATGAGATCTGAGTGTACTTTGTACATCCAGACTTTACGGGATCAGTCATTGTAGTCATTTTAATGTTCTTGATCACACATTACAAAGATATTGATCAGTCTCAGAATAATTCTGGACTAAAGAGAGAAAGCAGTGAATGTACTCTACTGTGTTACCGAATTACTGGCCATATCCCGAATGAAGATGACAGTTGTAGCGCCACCGAGTGCCTGAAAGATGATTTGTAATTTATTTACATATATGGCTGAATCAAAATACATATTATTATTAATATCATCATCATCATCCGATAATGTATTTTAATAGCAATGTATTATTTAATGCTACTTATGTTTAATATAATGTTTCTCGATTTTACATAACGTTTTGTGTTGTCCGTTCGTAAATAAGTCCGTTACACACGGCTTTCTGCGAGCGCTTAAAAAAAAATTACAACTTGAACGTTGCCTTTTTTGTTTTCTGTTGCAGAGACAACCTCTCACATTCTGCAGATTGCCGCATCGAGTCCAAGTAATTCCTTCTGCAGATACGTTCGGCCAAAAAAGAAGATCGATTTCATGGCGCAATTAGTTCATGGCCTGTCTTTCGATGGACAGAGTTTGTTTCTTCGTGGCGAGCCGGTGGATGCTGTCAACATTTTCCAGGCACTGTCTGATTTTCTGGAGTTCCTAGGGGATGGGCCTGTCACGTTGTTTGGCCACAACTCCAAGCGGTTCGACTGTCCCATTTTGCTCCATGCCGTGAAAGCCTGCAACCTTTTGCCGGAGTATGAAAAAACGATTTCGGGATTCGTGGACACTCTCCCTTTGTTTAGAGACGTCTGCCGTGGTCTGACTTCCTACAGACAAACTGCTCTGTACGAACATTTCTTCCACGAGTCCTACACCGCGCACGAGGCTATGAATGATGTCAAGGCGTTAAAGAAACTTCTTGAAATGCCGTGTGTTACACCGGACGCATTTTCCAGACACTCCTTTTCTTTCGACTACATTCTTCAAGTCAACAGACGCTCGTTACAAGAGCAGAAAATGCTGCCTAGCTGGTACCCAATGATGAGAGCCGGATCTGTCAAGGAGCACATGGCAAAGCGAGCAGCAGGAAGTGGTCTTGGCGTACACCACCTGAGGCTGGCATACAGAGAGGACGGCGAGGAAGGTGTGCAGAATGTCCTCAAGCATCCGAACAGTGAGGGAAAGCCAAGGGTTACCAAGACCAAGAGGGTGCTGAAGCAGATCTCGAGCTACATTGCTCAAAACCCCATAGAAGATAACTTCGTGAAGCTGCGTGAGGGTGGGAGCGGGGAGACAGAGGACTATATAGATGGTGATGAGGGACAGCATGAGTATGATAATGACTGTGACTTTGTGGGGGATGATGATGGTGACGAGGGACAACATAAGTATGATGATGACGTTGACCTTGTGGGAGATGATGATGGTGATGAGGGACACCAGGAGTATGATAATGACCGGGACCTTGTGGGTGATGAGGGACGCTCTGAGTATGATAAAGACTATGACCGTTTGGGTGATGAGGAACACCATGATGATGATGATGATGATGATGAGGAGGAGGAGGAGGAGGAGGAGGGGGTGGAGGAGGAGGAACACCATGAGTATGACAATGACCGTGACACTGTGGGAGATGATGATGGTGACGAGGGACACCAAGAGTCTGAAAATGACCGTGACACTGTTGGAGATGATGATGGTGACGAGGGACACCAAGAGTCTGAAAATGACCGTGACGCTGTGGGAGATGATGATGGTGACGAGGGACACCAGGAGTCTGAAAATGACCGTGACACTGTGGGAGATGATGTTGACGAGGGACACTATGAGTATGATAAAGACCGTGGCTTTGTGGGTGATGATGGTGATCGTCGTCGTGTTGGTGATAGTGACGGTCATCATTATATTTTTCATCGTCCTCGCGATGAACGTGAGGAAAACAGTGATAATTCTAGTAATGACGACGAGTATCCATCACGAAGAAAATATCCGAAAATAAGCCATCAAGAGGAGAAAGAGACATTAGGGAAAAACACATTTGGTTCTAACTGCTCTATCGCATGATTGTAAAGGTTGTGTTTGTACGTGTGTGTGTGTGTGTGTGTGTGTGTGTGTGTGTGTGTGTGTGTGTGTGTGTGTGTGTGTGTGTGTGTGTGTGTGCGTGCGCGTGCGCGTGCGTATATATATTTATAGAGAGAGGGAGACATCCATTTTTTGAGTGCTTTCATTGTTTCAGCTTTAATAAACAGTCCTCTGAACATCACTACATCATGTTTAAGTACGAATGGAACTTTGTCAGAAACTATACATTGACTGATATCTTCTCTCTGATTTCGTCACAGATGGTATAATGACAAAATATTATTCTTATTTACTACTAGCAGACGTGAACTTTCAATATTACTTTAAACATTTTCAGGAAGTCTATCATGTTAAAGTACTCAGTACATGCACTATGCATGCTTTTACTTTTTTGCTTTATACCCGGCTACAAATAAGCCAATCAAATCAGAACAATTATATGTTGATGCTTTTCTCAAACATTTTAATTGAAAGGTTGCATAATGCCAACATAATAACAAGAACTAATAAGAACGCACTACACATTTCTTAACGAAGTCATGTAACACCTAGACATAATAAAACCTAAAGGCGATGCCAGCCTATTGGACAGCTGAGATCCTTCATTGTTGTGCTGTGTGGTTCTTACTCTTGCTTTCTTACACAGCTGCTCATAATTTTTCTTTGTGCATTGAGAGTTATTTCTGTCAATCTTCAATCTTCTGTAAGAATTTTATTCGCACACAGCCTATGGAGCATGTCACACTCCCCCACTTCCGTATTATTTTGTATAATACTGCATTATTTTGCATTTATTACTTCCCATTAATTTTTTCTGCTTGTCCTCTCATTTCTTTTTTTCTTCCATTTCTCATCCTTATTTTTTTTATCCTTTCATTTAGCCTTTACTCCCTTCTACTTCCATATGTAGAGTTTGTTACTGGACATCAGGTACTCTGTTTGTAATCCTGTTGCTTTAATGGGAATAAAAGTGAAATTTTTGTGTCCATGTCACTTCTTTACTTCTGTTGTCACCGTGCGTGAATCACGAAGCTCATCACACTGATATTGTGGTTCTTACATGTGCCAGATCACCATGAGCTGCAATAACTCACTCTTATTTGAGACATGTCCACCGTAATTAGAACCACAGAGGTGCTTCTTGGTTTTATGTCACAAAACGGTTAGGGATGCTACTGGGAATAATACCTTCATAAAGCACGATGCATCTGGCACCAAATTTTGAGGACAACAAGCCAGCATCCAAATAACTGCGAAACGTGTGTAGTAGATATTGTATAAAGTATCATGTAAATGACATAATTTCCTTTCAAAACTCTAGGATAATGGTAGGGCTTTGGAACTCGTCTTGGTTGGTGTGGACTGGTCTTGTATGTACAACTGTTTAACCGTGTAATTTATTTTACTACGTGTATATTTGCTGCTATTTCAATATAAGAAACATAACCAGAATGGGGGGAACTCTGTAACAGTCATCCCTTCCCTTGTTATGTATGAATTCAGTGACTAAATGACTTCTTTGATCGATTTTATGTTTTCTTTCATAAACTAATCAATGCTTTCATTTTTTCCATTCACTTTTTGTTTAGAGTTACACAATTTTTTGCATATAGTCCTCACTAATATTTTTTCGCAGTTTTAATATCTCTTTACCGCGTAAACTGTATTTATCATATTTTCGCTAAATTTATCACACCCCAGTTGTTTTTCAACTGGCGTCAACATAAATTGTAATGTCTAACGCGTTTTATTGCATCTAACAAGTCTTCGTCGTGTATGAAATGTCTTTACAGTAGAATGTCGTTATGAAAGGAAACAGTTCTCCTAAAGTGTCATTTATCATAGGGAAATATTTTAATGACTAAATGTCTTATCTTAAACGTACAGTACATATCCAGAATAACACGAAAGGTTTATTCAAATAGACATGCACGCTACAAAATTATCTAAAAATTGTCAGTGATTTTAATCGTTTTAAAATGCTCTATTGACATGAGTTATATATGTACACAAGAGGCATTGGTTAATTTTACTCATTGGTAAAATAAAATAGAATGGTAAAATAATGGACACTTCATCTTAACAAACTCCTCAAGACTGACTTCTTTGATGTTCCCACAAGAACATACCGACGTGAGTCATATGGTGAGATCTTGTCATAAATAATGGAAACTATTGTTGCATGTATCTTTATTTAGCTAAGTACAAAAATTTAGACTTTATACTGTTGTTGGGTGCATGTTTACTATACCTGTTTATCACTAGCAACAAATTTTTGTATTTGTGTATTTAGTAGCTGCTAAGTATTATACTGTATTTCATATAGCGTCCAAATAACCTACAAGTCTGCTCTAATTACCTCCAACTATTCTAGTTGAATATAGGCTAATCAAAGCGAAATTAACTGCAGTAGACCTACTTCTCTTTTTGTGTCAACAGTTATTATTTTCAGCGATACAGAGATAATAAGTGTCTGTAAGAGAAATGAAAGTAGATGTGGGAATGCCTGAGGTCCATAAGCTTCATGCAGTGACATAACAAATAAACAGGCTGCATCGATCGTTCCTGTCAGATGAGTTAGCGGTTCATGTATCCTTGCTGAAAACTCTCTTTCCGAAAAAAGAGTCCTTTCCCACCAACACAGTTACATTCAGAAATTACTTCTCTCAAACAGGCTACTTCAAACATTTTTTTTTTATTTCCGTTGCACATTCACATCAACAAAACGCGTAGCTAGCCATTCATGGAACTCGTGCATATAACCAAGTTCTCTTTCTTTCTTTTTTTGTATTTATTTTATTTTTTGTTTGTTTTGTTTTTTGCAAAGTTTGTAACCACAGCCGCGTCACCTAACGGTTGCTTCTCATCCCCAAAGTACTGATAACCTGTCTGTTAATAAGAGTGTCTGCACTTTCAGTGTGTTTGGCCTAAGTGCAACGACTGTGTAGTATTAACTGCTGCTCAGTCCTAGATTAAGTGATTAAATGAACAACGAAGAGCAGGATGCTGTACCGCAACACTTCGTCGCAGTGACTTTACGGCCATCTTTTAATGACTGCGACTGCGGCACCTTTTGCATTGCAAAAGTATAATTAATACATACATCGTTGATGTATTAGATAAGCGACCATATGCAGACCCCTCCCCTCAGCACGATTTCTTATACAAAAATACAGACGTAGAAAGAGAGAAAACACACACACTCACGCACGCGCGCGCACACACACACACACACACACAACTTTAAAACATCACAAGATGAAAGATAATTGCTAGAGTAACCAGTTAGTGTAACAAGAATATTTTTTCCAAAGTTTCTGTATCACACAGTCGAGAAAGGTGCTCACAGTTCAAACCCAGTTTTTACGACCACTCGAGTCTAATCCCCCTTCCCATGTTTCCTGTGCTTATTTTTTAAGCCGCACGCCACCCTCACTACTCGTTCATCTTCGCTGTACTATTCCCCACCCACCCAGGGCGATCCGGTGGCGCAACGGTTAGCGCCTGTCATCAATACAATGAAGATTGGTTGTCCTGGGTTCAGCTCTGATCTCGGGCACGCTGTTCTTTCTCTGCATGTGGCATCTGTTTACAGGGCTGGCTGCCTTGCCGTGATATAGCCTTGGCTGCTTGCTTGGCTTGCCCCCCCCCCCCCCCCCCCGTACGCGTCACACATCCCGTCAAGGTGTTTGATCATGCATGTCAGTCAATGAGGAGAGACGGTCGCTCCCTGAAAATGTCCGTTTTCCAGGAAGCAGGTATGCCTGAAAAATGTCACAGAAACTAGAAACGAAAACATCAACGGAAAGATAACGTCATGGTTCCGAGACGCTGGCATAAAAGGGTGGATTCGCAGCTGTGTGGATAGATGTTCGAACAATCGTTGCACACTCTTCATCTGCTGCATCTTCAAGGTATGTACGTCTGTAGACATATCTGACGTGTACGGTTAATTAACTGCTAGTTAATCAGCGTGGTCGATCAAATGAACAGTGAGCGGCAGTACTCTGTCACAATACTTTGTGGTCTTTGGTGTTAAATGTTGTGATACAGACATATCGTGATAGATATGTCTTATATTTTTGGATTAGTATTAATATTAATAATAAATGTACAATTAGCATTCTGCAGAGTATACACTATGTGCTTGACATTGCAATAAAATAATTACATTTTTTAACGAAAAACATACTATAGAACATGAGAAAAGAGGACGAAAAGAAATGGGCAGACGTCGTTTGAGAATCAGTTTTAGACACACAAGCATAGCTAAAGGACAGACTACAACCGTGCTTAGAATGGCTACCATCACAGTATGCTCAGAATTATTTGAATGTAATTCTTGCTCTTATACGAAATGGTACGAATTTGTTTGTTTGGTTTTTGTTTGCTTGTTTGTTTTTTTGTTTGTTTGTTGTTTTTTGTTTTGATCGATTGACTCATCGATTTTTTGAAGTGACTGCTCAGCTGCTCATCTGCTAGTTGACAAATTTCAAGAGAAGAAAATTTCGTGATTTAACTACGGACGTGTAGAGATGGATTGCTGTCTGTCTGCCGAGACCAACACTTAGCCTCTTGCGCAGTCTCCCGCTATTAGTCTCGGCGAGCTTCAACCATGAATGTGAATAAACCGGAAGCAAAGTTGTCAAAAGCCTCGTTCTAGTAGTGAAACTGAAACGTGACTAAACCGGAAGCTTTATAGTCAAAAGCCTCGTTCTATAACTTGACTGAAAAAAAATCGTCTGCAAGCAGTCCAGTAATACAAGTCCGTGATTTAACCCACGTGAGGGAAGACGACTGCGAGACAACCTCTGTGTCGTTCTCGTAGCGCTAGATTATTTATAGTTCTAAAAACGAAAGCAGAGTTACTCAGTTTGGGGATTCCCGGTATGCCCGCTTATGTGTGTGACGCTAACTTCGTTATTTTAGTATTCATTGCTCAAAATATAAAGGACAAATAAGTCAAATAACAATAAAAATGAAAAATCTTTAGCAAAAAGGTATGTGTGAAGAATGGTAAAGCTCCTTTGTATATGTCATATAGATATACATGTATCTGACCTGTTAATATTCACATATAAAAAATGCTGTTAGTGTCATTGCACTTGTTTTGATTTATAGCTGATATTTTTGTGACTCCTTTTTTTTCCTTCCCTAGGACCTACTAATGGCTTTTGATTATAATGTTTTCCTGAATTAATAAATAATAGATCTCCATTATCTCAACTACTATATACTTTTCTTTTTATAAATAAAAGCTACAAATTGTAGAGATTAAAATGCTACATAGAGTACGTTTTATTGTCTACTTTTGTCCACAACACAGATTTTTTATTCTTTCCAAGTTTCCATACGTGACAAAACTACGACAAAATACGGTCCCACAGTGACACTCACTCACACGCAGTCACGTACCAGAAGTGCCAGACTACCTCTCTACAATTGTGAAAATTGCACATATGCACCGAGTGACCAAAGATTCACTTCAGTTTAAATGGGCTTAGGAAAATTTATTTCATCGTTTGTTTTGCAGGCCTCTTCTCGTGTTCTAAAAAAAAAAAAAAAAAAAAACCCTTGAACATGGCGACATGGCAGTCGACTCCAACTTTGACCTCCCGAATGAGCGAAAGTTACAATATTAGGAATAGACAATTTATCATCATCCTCTTGTAAATGAGTGGCAAATTAACTGGTTTTACAGAATTTTGTTATTACTTCAGGAGGAAAATACTGAGCATTTTTTTTAAAAGAGACAAACAGTGAAATATGATCACACAATGGCCAATCGTCTTTATTGCTTGTTGCGATCGTTAAAAAAGTCATTTGAACTCTAAAGTTGTCATCACTGTTCTGTGTTGTAGGGAGTTTCTCTCACATACTGCAGATTGCTGCGTTAGCACAAAACAAATCTTTCTGCAAATACGTTTTGCCGAAAAAGCCGATCGATCAGGTGGCGACAAATGTCCATGGACTGTCCAAGGATGAAGATAAAGGACGTTTGTATCTGAATGGTCAACCGGTGGATGCTGTGAACATACGCCAGGCTCTGTCTGAGTTTCTGGACTTTCTAGGGGATGAGCCCGTCACGCTGTTTAGTCACAACTGCAAGTTGTTTGACTCTCTCGTGCTGTTCAATGCCGTGGAAGCCTGCGACATGCTGGCGGAATTCGAAAGAAAGGTCGAAGGCTTTGTGGACACGTGGCCTCTGTTTAGAGAAGTCTGTCCAGGTCTAGAGTCCTACAAACAACTGGATCTGTACGATCACTTCTTCAAAGAGTCCTACGCCGCTCACGAGGCTATGAATGACGTCAGAGCGTTAAAGCGACTTCTTGACCTGCGGCGCGTTACACGGGAAGCGATTTGTAGACACTCGTTTGGTCTCGACTACGTCCGTCAGGTTATCAGACGCAGGATAAAAAAGCGCAGGAATTTACCAAGCTGGAAGCCTATGATCTCTTCGAAGTTTGTCAGCGAGAGCATGGCGAAGCGAGCAGCGAAAAGCGGTCTGAGAGTTCACCACTTGAGGCTGGCGTACAAACGCGATGGCGAAAGAGGTGTTCATGATGTCCTCCAACAGCCTACCACTGATGGCACTGCCAGAGTAACCAGGACAACAAAATGTCTTCTTCAGATTTCAAGCTATATCGCTGCAAACCCTATTGAGGATAGATATGAGAATCACGACGAGTATGAGAATACGTTCATAGATGATTTCGAAGATGGAGGCGATGGTAGCTCTTAAGGCTGATCGTGGTTTTGACGTCGTATATGATCAGGATCCATGCCAACAAAATAGTTAATAAAAATACTTGGTTCACTTAGTGGGTATAATATTAATGTCACTGAAAACATTTTAAAGTTAACAATTATTTCCTCGCTGGACGTAGCTTTTCTTTGCAAGCTTTTCTGAAATTTATTTTACCAAATCTGTAGAAAGTTTTAATTATTTGTACAATCTGCTATTTATCACTTGCACTTTATTAGTAATTAATATTATATTATGTTGTGGTCAGGTAGTAGGAAGAACGAATATTATTGGAGGATTATTATTTGTTAACAAATCTAATTAAACCATGTATTATCATTTACCTAACTGTGTGTTGTCTGGTGTGGACAGTGTGTGTGTGTGAGAGAGAGAGAGAGAGAGAAGAGCTGGAAGGTTAATGTATTAACGGAATGCGCAGATGAAAGTGCGAAAATGAGCTCCTATTTGGTCCTGATTTTGATGTATTTTAGCGAGTCTTTGTAGCGATAACTCTAAGCAATCCTCTGTTTGGTTACTGCTCTCCTTATCCATACTCTGACATAACTTCCAAAGAGAACAACTGAAGGAAGTGGGATTGGTGTTTCACGCCGAGCTAGCACCTAAGGTTATATCAGTAAACACATGTAAACACATGCCACATGCAGAGAAAGAGCAGCGTGCCCGAGACGAGATCTGAACCCAGGACAAGCAACCTTCACTGTATTGGTGACAGGCGTTAACCGTTGCGCCACGGGACCGACCTTTGAGAAGGAAGTGAACACCACACGTTATCAGCGTGATATCTGTGTCTTGATGCGGTTTCCCCTGATACCGACAGTGTTATCTGTAGTCGTGACAGTAGATTATGTTAACCAATAACTTTCCCAAGATTTTCTTTCATGAAAAATTTAACAGTTGGATTTTTAAATATTGCACAAACATCTTCAAAAATGAAAATGAACTCTTTCTCAAGTTCTATAAACAAGGTCTCCCTTTAGACTAAACATCGAATAAGAAAACAAAAACTCACAATCATTTGAGGTCACAAACTATACTTTTTATTAAATGTGGTCACCAGTTGAAGATTTTGCAGAAACTCTTGATTTTATATATATATATATATATAATGCATACCTGCCTACATTCGTGTATAGATCACTGGAATATTTTCATTGAGTTTTAGAGTTTGGTTTGTCTCTGTCGCACATTATTTAATGCCGTGAAAAGCAATGAAGCACAGATTTTAAAGACCAATTTCAGGCATAGTTTCTGTGTGCTTTTCCTACAGAGTAGGCATCAATTTGCGATGTCTGAGTGACCTGTAACACACACACACACACACTAAACGGAAAGACTATTATAAATAAATAAAACCTTTAATGTCAAATTTATTTCATTTTCTAAGAAAATGTGCAGAAATCTTATTGATAATTATGGGAAATCAGTATTTTACCTTCAATGATATTATTATTATTGCCACAAACAAGTCTCTGCTTTTGACACGTAGCATTTTATGAAAATGTCATCTTTCCTCATAAAATTACTTAATGTTACAGAATTGTATTTTCATTTTAAAAATATAAAACGGCCTATTTTTGCATGAAGAAAGCTCGTTTTAGCATAATAAATAGTTTAATATGTTGATAGACATTCCATCTGAAGGACTTCGATATAAAAACCAGCGACAGAGAGTAGAACAGATTCTTTATTTTGCCAACTAGTAGTGTATGTGAACTATCAGTATTTTAACTGAGTTATTTTTATTTGGTCAACAGAGAAAGAATCTTAAATTTTGATATTAATCTTGTTATATCTATTATATCTATTTATATATCTATGAAAATATAGCAGAGCAGCACTTTTCAAACCGATTTTAAGGTTAAGGACACGACTCGGGGATCACGGGATCAGCCAGAAAGCAATTTTCCAACAACTTGCTTGATGTTTGCACCTTCCACGGCTTAGTAAACAAATTGTGTGGATGCAGTGACAAGACTGAATCCTCTTCTCTGCTCACCTGTTTGACACGAGTCATACCCTCCACACCATTCTCTCTACACCTCCCTGATGTCTCTTCCCCTCCTCATGTACTTTTCTCGTCCCTCCCTTGACGCGCCTGCGGGACCATAGGGTGCGGCCATGAACTGAACTGGACCAGCCATGCATCACCGTTCACGAACATGTAGTCAAAGATGAACACCAAACGTTAGTCCTCCTTTAGGACCTTTCATCACTCTGGAGAAGATGACGGTGTGGCCTGAAATGCATTCCTACATTACCATAAACCTCGTTTTAAAAGCGCGACCTAAGCAAGCAATTCGGAGGAAAAAAGTGAAAGGTTCATGAAGCCCTTCCCCTTATCCCGCATCCAACATTTTACTATGCAGATGTTTTTTGGATAGATAGATAGATAGATAGATAGATAGATAGATAGATAGATAGATAGATAGATAGATAGATAGATAGATAGATAGATAGATAGATAGATAGATAGATAGATAGATGGATAGATAGATAGATAGATAGATAGATAGATAGATAGATAGATAGATAGATAGATAGATAGATAGATAGATAGATAGATAGATAGATAAGATAGATAGATAGATAGATAGATAGATAGATAGATAGATAGATAGATAGATAGATAGATAGATAGATAGATAGATAGATAGATAGATAGATAGATAGATAGATAGATAGATAGATAGATAGATAGATAGATAGATAGATAGATAGATAGATAGATAGATAGATAGATAGATAGATAGATAGATAGATAGATAGATAGATAGATAGATAGATAGATAGATAGATAGATAGATAGATAGACAATTTCGAGTTGAATTCAAAGAGTTAACGTATTACTCCTACCGACTACCCACCCCCTAAAAGAAATATTCACACTAACCCCCTAGGTAATGCTAGGCTCTTTCCCTGTAAGAAAGAGAGAGAGAGATGTTTGATTTTAGTCAAGATGTTCAAGGCGTTTGCCGAGATGCAAAGAAGTGACGTAGGTTCTGTCAACCGTGTCAAGTTCTTTCCATATTTCCATATTATTACCTACACAGCCGTTAATCACGTGACACCGCTTGACAGCGAGTATGCCGCAAACAAATCTCGTGATGTATTGAGATCAAGGGGTCGCAATGTGTGTGTGTGTGTGTGTGTGTGTGTGTGTGTGTGTGTGTGTGTGTGTGTGTGTGTGTGTGTGTGTGTGTGTGTGTGAAGCTATGCCAACTCAAGCAATTCAAAAACTTCACTGGATATTTACAATATCCAAACAGATTTTTTTTTACACACATATTAATTCAGGTCTCATACATGCTTAACTTTTCTTATAACCTATTAATGTCTTCTTCTTATTATTATTATTATTCCTTTTAGCCCCAGTGGAGCATAGGGCCGCAACTACACCACGCTAGCGAACCCGGTTCTGGGCCTTCCTCCCCAGTTGGGTCCATGTCATCCTAGCTGCCTCCGCCTCGCCGTGGACCGATCTTCTCCACGTCTGTCTGGGTCTCCCAACCCTGCGCCTCCCCTGTGGGTTCCAGTCCAGACCTTGTCTTGTTAGATTTTCGGCCGGCTTTCGCAGGCTGTGACCGATCCAGATGCATGAAAGGTATGAAAGATGCAGATCTTGGTGTGCTGAGATAATGCCTTTGAATTCCAGATGGGTCGCAGGATGTGCAATGCATGCCTAACTTTATTTATTCGGCTTCTTGCATCTTCATCTTCACCTCCATCCTTGGTAACTATGCTGCCTAGGTAGGTGAAGCGGTCAGTCTCTGTAATAAATTCCTCGTGTAGTTAAAGTGGGGCTTTTTGCTTGTTGTTGACCCACATTACCTCTGTCTTCTTGGTGTTGATTATCAGGCCAGTTGTCGCTGCTTCTTCTGAGAGCCGATTGAGCTTTGTCGGTGCATGTTGTTGCTTGTGGGACAGCAGGCTGATGTCATCTGCAAAGTCGAGATCCTCAAGTTGCATGGCAAAGGTCCATTGAATGCCTGTGTTGCTGTTAGAGGTTGTTCTTCTCATGATCCAGTCTATGACGGTCTATGACGATCAGAAAGATTGTTGGCGAGAGCATGCAACCTTGCCATACTCCAGTCCTCACTGCGAAGGGGTCAGTCAGCTTTCCATTGTGGATCACCTGGCATGTCGAGTCCTCATACAGCTGCTGGATGATTGGAATGAACTTTGGTGGAAATCCGTAGTGCTGCATCAACTTCCAGATGGTCTCTCTGTCTACGGAGTCAAATGCCTTCTCAAAATCCACAAATATTATGTAGAGTGGGGACTGTCATTCGATGGACTGTTCAATAATGATTCGCAGTGTAGCGGTGTACCCTGCCGAAAGCCTGCCTGTTCTCGCCGTAGTCTCTTGTCTAGGGAATTCTTCAGTCTGTCCAGGATGATTCTGGTCAGCACATTGCTGAGAATGGACAGTTGCGTAATCCCACGCCAGTTGCTGCACTGGGTCAAGTCACCTTTCTTGGGTAGCTTTACCAGATAGCCAAGTTTCCAGTCTGCTGGAACTTGCTCCTGCTTCCAAATTTTCTGTTGCAGGTGGTGTAGCATCTCTGCTGCGGCTGTTGGGTCTGCCTTGAGTGCCTCTGCAGGAATGCCATCTGGGCCTGCTGCCTTGCCAGTTTTCAGAGACTTGATGGCTTTGATGATTTCTGCCTTGGTTGAGGGGTTGGTGTTCACCTGGAGTTGCTCGGTGGCTGGGGCAATGTCCAAAATTGTTTCTGGTGGTGGCCGGTTCAGTATTTCTTTTAAAATGTTCTGCCCAGCGAGATCTTTGTTCTGCATCTCCGGTCAGGCCTGACGAGAGGGGGAGGACAGGGGGGTCTGGTGTACCCGGGCCCGCAGTTGTGAAGGGGGGCCCGGCCTTGGTGAGTGGATTTTTTCCTTCTTTTTCTTTCTTTTTTTCTTTTAAGGAAAGGTTGACGCAACGTTCTTTTTCTATGGAGTGGGGTACTACGCACAGGTTTGATCCTTTAACCTCATTTTTCCTCATTTACTAATCCCTAACCTGTAAACAACTCTATGTTCAAGTTAGTGCACTTGTCCTAATTTTTGTAGTTTGTGCTACGTTACTGAATGAAATAAACATATTAATAACTTGTAAGTATATTATTATATAGTGGGAAAATAATTTACGATTACAATTACAAGGGGCCCGGCCAAATCATCTGCCCCGGGGCCCGTGGTGGCTCTCGGCGGCCCTGTCCCCGGTAATGATGCTGCCATTCTTATTTACTGGCCTGCATGCATTAATGTTTTTCCTTCCTGACAGAGTTCTTGTAATTTTAAATAGTCTTTTCATATTATTTTGCCCAGCTTGATAAAAGCTCCATTAACCTATCATCTATACCTCTTTCATTTTGTTGCCTCGTCACATTGCTAGACTGAGCCACACTGAGCTACATGTATCACTAAGTTACAGGGCGTTTTTATTTATGATCAACTTTATCTCCCATGATGTTTGCATGAAATACAGCGCGTTTCTTGAAACTGGATAGATCGTATCCTCTTTGTAAATTATTTTACAGTACATGTCACCTGCTTAATTGCTTACGGTTCTTCTTGAAAAGTTCATAAGCTTAGTTCAACACAAAGGATTTCTCTATCGTAAACTGTCTTAAGAAGAATACTTTTCCAGCACTTGGGTCTTTAGAAAAATCCGAGCATTAAATGAGAAGACAAAACTGTTTAAAAAAAAGTTTCTTTGTGTAAACAGCCTACGTAGACAACATCTAGCCATTTATGTTCTGAAGAATTATTTGACGGTAGTGGTACATAAAATAAAGGGACATTTAGCGGTAGTAGTTGTTGTTTAATAAATGAAAATGATTTTTCCTTAATATTTTATTTTTAATTTTCAAATAAAAATTATGGAAACTGTAACAAATCAGGTTTATAACATTTACAAGGACACTCGTAGCTTAACAAGGTCAACGATCTACATAAGTCAGAAGAGGGATGGGTAACCGTTTTTTTTTTCCTCCGAAGGCCATTTGGATATTAATGTCATTCGCGTGTCATACAAAATTATTTACTGAGCAATAAGGCTGCTGTATTTGGTCAAGGTGTAGTTTCGGGGGCGACCCGCGGGCCAGACGTTCCCCACCCCTGACGTAGGTGATCACAAGGAATTTTCCTTGCTCTTGTCAGAGACGACTAACGACAGGCTGATAGATGGCCTGACTGACTTACACTTGTTTCAGAACAATAGGCTGACAGGTACACGCTACAGAATGCTAGACTCGGATACCGATGTTGTGTGTGTGTGTGTGTGTGTGTGTGTGTGTGTGTGTGTGTGTGTGTGTGTGTGTGTGTGTGTGTGTGTGTGTGTGTGTGTGTGTGTCTTGTATGTGTTTGGTTGTTTTATGTGTTTATTTGTGTGTTTTTGCTTGCTTGTTTGTTTTGTGCGTGTTTGTTTTATATGTGTGTATGTGTGTGAGAGAGATTGTGTGTGGGGGGGGTGAGATTTGTTTGTCTTGTATGTGTTTGGTTGTTTTATGTGTTTGTTTGTGTGTGTTTTTGCCTGCTTGTTTGTTTTATGTTTGTTTTGTGCGTGTTTGTTTTTATGTGTGCTTGTATGTGTGTGTGTGTTTGTGTGTGTGTGTTTGTGTGTGTGTGTGTGTGTGTGTGTGAGTGAGAGAGAGAGTGTGTGTGTGTGTGTAAGTGAGTTTTGTTTGTCTTGTAAGTGTTTGGTTGTTTTATGTGTTTGTGTGTGTTTTTGCCTGCTTGTTTGTTTTATGTTTGTTTTGTTCGTGTTTTTTGTGTGCGTGTGTGTGTGCTTGTGTGTGTGTTCGCGCGCGCGTGTGGAACGTTTGTCTCCCTTTCATTTTCTTGCTCTCCTTGCCCGCCAGTTTGTCTCTTTTTTATTGCTTACCCCATCTCCCCCTCTATCTTCTTATCCTTCCCTATGACCTCCTTGTTTATTTCCTTCTTTCCTCTTCTCCTCTTGTGTGTAAATTTACTTTTTTCCCCGTTTTGTTGGATCTCATTAGCAACAAATGTTTGTAAGAGTGTGAACGGAATATAACTTATATCATGTGCGATGACCTTGCTTAGCTAAATGCGGGCTTTTTTTATCAGTGCAAAATTCAATATATGAGTCAGCTCGCTTTGCTTAATTATTTATTTTTAGTTTACCTTGTACATCACAAAAAACATCAAAATTTTATTATGACCGTTAGGGGCTTTCTCCGGGTACTCTAGGTAGTCCAGGCCCTTCTTTCTACCCCCTCCACACACACACACACACACACACACACACACACACACACACATTTCATCCCTATACAGAATAATCCCAAATCGCCACTTGATATAAAAACGCTTTCTCAAAATAACGCATGATAGAACGTTCTAAGAGAATCGTCAGTCGTTCGTGATAAATGAACAGTGGTATATATGACAAGCAGCCCATGCACATGCAATTAAACAAAGATGAAAGTCACGAACTCATATTTTTTTGTGGGGTGGTGGTTCCGTTAAAAGCAAAATCCGGATGTTTGTTTATCAAGCAAGAAGGACTGAGGAGCAGATGCTATCCTTTGCCTGCACATTTCATACCTTGCCGATCATCATTATCATCATCATCATCATCATCATCATCATCATCATCATCATCATCATCATCATCAGTCCCATAGTCCAACAGGCCGTGTGAGCGCGCCGACGAAATTTCGAGACCTCAAGGATGCTGTCCTCTTGTCTCTTCTCGTGTCTGCCTCTTTTTTTCTACAACTTTGTCAACACCACCAATCATACAATTAGGTGGACGAAATGCATGCCTTAGCAGATGTACTATTTTTGTGCAGGTGATAAAGTAGAGTCGAGGAGGCAGCAGCAAACATGTTAATAAATACAGGTAAATCTGCATCGTTACACTGCATCTGTCACGACTTGGCAGTTACAAGTAGCTTTTCGTGAAGGGCACAAACAAGTAAATACTATAAGCGTAAACATGTTTATGATTCGGCAGCATTTTCTTCCTTAAAAAAAATGTGGTGTAAAAGACAAGATGGTACTATTTTGATGGTTTTAAAGCTCTCACCTTTCCTCTTTCTCTCTCTCTCTCTCACACACACACACACACACACTCCCTCGGGGCAATATTCACCCCTTCCATCTGAACCAGTTTATTCAAAACAATTCTCAATTGCTACATTTGTTATTAGCAAAAGAGATCACTACCTCTTGAACTAAAACTCTGATCGAGTGTTGACCCGAACCTGATTACAAACATGAAATACTTTCACTTGCCTTCCTATCAGATATGTTTTGAAAATTGTTTAATGTTCCCCAAATCAATCCTTTAGTCTGATTACACAACAATGAAGACAACTACTTTCAAGGAGACATTCCTTGTATTTGACACCTAAAAAACATTCTTTCCAATTACATTATGAAATAAAAAAATTTATGTTGATTTTCTTCCATTCTGGTCTCCATGTTTCGACATCAAGCATATATATCCGTGTAAACACCCGATACCTTGTCTTTTCAGCACCAGCATCCCTCCACACAATGTTTCACTGTCTGTGTTCAGAAGCTAAAGTCTCCATAGTTACGTTCTACGTGAAGTAGTTACTCAGACCATCTCATTTAAACTACTAAAATATATACGAGTGATGTCTCTTCGCCTGACTGACTGGAGTGAGCTGCATTCTGTCTTATCTGTCATCTCATTCGTGTTGGACATGTTGTTGGTGTGTATTTCTGTCGTTTCTGTTTTTATTCAGCACGGCTTTTAAGCTCTTGGTCACCCAAGGTCTGTTTTTTGGGGGGAAAAGCACAAACTGTTTCTATGGAACGGTGCAGTCTACACAGAAGGAGATATACAAGGAGATGATGTTAACTAAGTCGTCAAGATTAGGACATGCATCTAAAAAGACATCCCAGTTGGTACACTCAAAACTACCTTGTAAGCTCGCAACACTGTCCGCAGTCCAGCTTTTGCTAGAATGTATTGTTCAGCACACCCGTCTGAACACAGGTTTATAAGCGGGTACAAGATATACACATATGATATGACACACCTAGACTGGGCAGGGGTAGAGATCTGTAAGCATGTGGCACAGTTTTTGTAGCAGAGGTCAAGTGTAGTCTGACCACGGACCTTCATTACTGGATAAACGACTCAGGTTCATGTCCGGTGTAAGTCTCGGCTTTCCTTTAGACAGCCCTCGTGTTTCCGGTTCTTTGTTTGCATACCTTAAATAAATTCTTAAAGTAGATTTTTTTGTAACATAACAATATATAGCATTGTTTCCAAAAAATCAAAAACAATGGTTTTTTAATTGTTAGTGGTAAGTCAATAGCATCTGTTGTGACGATGTTTTTATATTATAAAATAGTCAAAAATCTAAATGCGTTTTCTATAAACAAAATACATTTTACAGAAAATACTGCTTATTTTGCAATCAATCTTCCTTAGCAAGGTTATGATGGCAGAAAAGCTTAATTACTTCTAAAATTTCTTCGACGTAATGAATATCCGCCATTTTTGAAAGAAAACGGAAGCGAAAGCCCTCGTTGTTAGGGTTTTATTCCGATTGGTCACTCCTATCATAGAGCAAAGAGGCAACGAATGAAAGACACTTATCCAGTAAATGAAGGTCCGTGGTCTGACCCTTCCTAGTGGGACATGTGACATACTGGTCGAAGATCTTAAGAACCGATGTCACAATGAATAAAATCTCCTAAAATAAATTAAGGAGCGTCGGGACAAATCGAGTCGAGATTGTGATCGAGTTACATCTGGAATGCACTCTAGCGCCCTGAAAACATTTGCCCTTGGATGAATGTACACAAAGTGTGACAAACAGCTGGGGGAATTCTCTCGAGAGGTAAAATTTGTGAAGCGAAATTGTGAGCAGTTCAAGGTCACGAGTACACCTCCTTTTCGTTTTACTGTACTTGTGACATAAAGTTTGCATGTTCTGTTGCGTGCCTCCGTGTATGTACTATTATTATTCTCCCTCTGTGTTTACATTTTTTCTTCAAACGCTTTGAGCTGGAATTTGATGGTGGGATAAAGCGCTCGATAAATTAACTTTATTACTATTAAAATGTCAGAGAGATCCCCAGGTGCTGATACCTGTAAATGCCATGTATTTGCATGCTTGATTCTTTTTCTAGCACAGAGATATTCATTGCGTTATTTTCGGTAAGAAGAGGACCGATTACATCTCTGTTCTTTCCTGTACTAGTGTACTTCATTGGCTCCCAGTTTTTAAAACGCATTCAAAGACAATGTCTTCTATTAGAAGAGTCAGACCTAAGAAGCTGAGCATATAATAAGAATACTACTTTATGTATCATATATATAGTTTTTTATCTAACCATATACTTGCATGAGCACTGATGTGTGTTACACTAGATACATTCAGATTCATGTATATATTTGTGCTTCACCAAAAGGTGTATATTTTCATGAGTTTAATAAATGATCAGGGCATCAGCTGACGGGAATGGGTACCTGACTCCTTAGAGGGTTGGGGAAGGTAAGGCAGCGAGGGAGAGGAGATTGGCACCACCCTCATGTAAATGCTGGCCCTGAGAAAAGTGGGGTCTCTAACACCTCACTCCCCAACGACCTGAAAAAAGGTTAGGGGATGACCTTTCCCCCTTTTACAGCTAGATTACAATATGGATGCATTTATTATGAATGCCAACTGTGCTAGCTAACACATCTATGTAAATAAGTTCTTATTTTTTTATTTTGATGTTTTTAATGTTCGCCCTCTTCAGTCATGGGCCATGGGCTCCACCGAATAAAATTCAAAGTTTCTTCTTTTAAAATCTCTCTGGAATGATTTAATTATTATTATTTATAATGACAGAACAGCAAACCTACATGATTGTCCACATCCGCCTCCTCCATACATAAAACCACCCTGAGCCCCTTCCTCCTTCGAGATTTATGTTCACCCTCATGTATGTAAAGAACATACGAGCACTCATGCAGCTCGGCCCTGATTCCAAGTTTGCGACACTTACATCCCAGACGGTATGTCCGATGGGATTCCATTTATGTTTTCTTTGGTATAGAAGCGGGTAAAGGCGTCGTGTGCTGGTGGGGGATGAGGTGGGGTCATTCATCACACATGTCCGTGTCGACAACCGTAATCATCTTTCACGTGCGCGTACACGCACGCACAGATACAGGTAGGCACACGCCCTTCATCAGCAGGCTTGTCGCATGTAACTCTGTAAGTCCGTGAATCTTTCTCGGCGTCGAACAAGCAGACCGCGCCCGTCTCCCTGAACAATGGGGGCCTTTGTCCACTCCACTGCGAACATGGCAAAGACAAACAAACAAATACTAGAATATTATTGTTGGCATGTAGACATGAGATCCCGCAGGTGGCCTTGACAAGCTGCTGACGTCACTGGCTTGCTATCCGTACAGGACGTGCGGCGCCTGTGACGATTATGTCTGTCTGCGTGTGCGCCTGTTTGAATGCCCGTACTAAGACAGACAGTGGTAGAAGAGGTTGGGTTGATGGTTTCGTTTGAACTGTATTTATCGACACGCCTTCCACCATATATTGTTATCGGGTCACCAGAAACGTACCTCCCGTTTTTCCGCCTTTTCACTCTGTCTTCTTATATCCCTAGCCCTGTCCCAATTATTTTCTGATGAAATGCTATTTTGGCATGCGATGTGCCGGTGGTTATGCCATACGACATATCGACGTAGAAGAATGAACACGAAAAGATCAAGAACGTTCTAGACGGCAGAAAATCGCAACTCGTACCACTGACCGACTGAACTATTTTTAAAAGAAAAAAATTCGTTATACACTTCACGTACTCGTCCAGACTGCAGGCACGAATAACGCATTTTGTAAGTCATCCTATCTGCATACTTGCCAGTCAAAATGCGTGTGTCCTAGACACTTCCTGACACACCTGTCCACCTTTGTTTTCCTAAAAAAAAAAAGCATTCGCCTGTGTTTCTGGGTGTGTCCAAGGAATGAAATCAATAGAGAAAGAAAACTCTAAGATAGTTTAGCTCCTGTGCGTGGTTACTGGTTCTCTCTTTTTTCGCGAGCAAAGAGATGATTCAGGACATGACAATACGTTTGGTAATCTCCTGAAGGACGTTTCCTTGTTCACACACGTGTGATAAAATGCCTATTTTTCATTCTTAAACTCGTGCTTAACTGTATGTATATTGTCGAAAATAGCATTATGTTTGGTATATGTTTTTATGACCGTAATATATTTGCCAGGATAATATTATTATACATAATGCATTCAAGTTTTGTTATTATTGATTCATCAACATGATTCCAGTTAAGGACTTTGAGGAAGTAATTAACAAATGACTAACCATCTATAGTTTGCCACACAATACTGTCTGTCTGTCTGTCTGTCTGTCTGTCTGTCTGTCTGTCTGTCTGTCTGTCTGTCTGTCTGTCTGTCTGTCTGAAATCGGTTATTTACATATCATAGATAACTTCTTGCAATCTCAAGTCCATTTACTGCGTTTACTTTTTTTGCCGAGTCTGTTTTGGCGCCAACATGTAGTCTTGCTTTTGTTATTATTTTTTTAATAGTAGCTAAGCTTATAATAGCGTGAGCAGTAATGCTGAAGGCGGCTGCACAATTTATTCTTATGTATATTGACTTTCTTACCACTCCAAATCAACGATCAAGAATTGTAACCAATGAAATTATTTCATTGTGTATGTAGTTATAATGTACAGTGCGTGAACAACAATCTCATGAAGACAAGATATATATATATATATATGGAACTTAACTTAGCCGTGAAGTTTAAAATTTACATCAGTAAATTATACCGTTCACAGAAATTAATCTGCCGGTGCTCTTTCAATCCATCAACTCCCGAAAGTTCCGCGTTGTAGTTTTGTTCGCATCTTAACCGGAACTCGTAAATCATTAAAGACCCAATCAGAACGTGCTAAACATTTTCTTAACAAATTCATGCAACAGAGAAACTAGATAGAGGTCTATTAAGATTAAAAACCCAAAGGTCGGAACATACTCCACTCGCGCAGCCCTGTTGACCCTCTCCCCTCCAAACCCGTCATCATGACTTCTTTAGAGGACCTGCTCTTTAAGCAAGGTTAATGGATGTACAGGTGTGGCACCAACCCTTCATACTTTGAATACACTATGTAAAGGCTCTGCTGACAACATGAATAAAAACATTTTTAGGTGCTATTTATGTGCGATCTCGACCTCAGACATGCACTTCAACACGTCGCCCTCAGCACCCAGCAAACCAGAGGTGACGCCAGTTACCTGATAACGAGGCTCTAAAGTTGTCGTCTTTTTTTTTATCAAAGATGATGTGTTTTCAACACACCACTTTCTAGTTTCGATGCGGCCATATTTTGCATGTGCGCTTAATTAACCGTTGTCCGTAGATTCAACTTAATAAATATAAAATAATAAATCCAGCGGCCAACAGATAAGGCAGCCCTTATGAACGTGAAGAAACAAATACACTTATGAGCAGACTGCCGTGTTTTTCATCAGAACTACTTCAATAATTCTGCCAAAACAGCTGCCGAAGTGTTCATTTTCAGTTGAAGAATACGAAAGATGACTGCATTCAAGAAAGATTTCTTTAAAAATAACTTGTTCTTGGATGATGGAGATGAAACAATCTGCTTGCAAGAAAAACTGTTGCGATGTATGCTTTTGCAGCAATCGTCTTTTAGGGGAAGGAGGGAGCTTAAAAATTCTTAACTCATCTACTGCAGTAAACCAGAAATACAATGTCGCTAATCAATCTATCGCAGTTCTCTAAATTAATTTTTATGTCTGTAACATTCATGTAACGGCAAAACTGTGAACATTATCTATCAGTCAAGGAAGAGAGACAAGAAACTTCCTAAAATAATATTAACCAAAAACAGAACAAGAAGGGGGATTGGTGTTTTACCCCAAACCAACAACTAAGGCTAAATAGCCGACACTATATACATGTGTCATACTCGTACGCAGAGAAAGAACAGTGTGCACGAGACGAGATCTGAACCCAGGAAGCCAATTCTCGCTCTATTGGAGACAAGAGGAGAGAGAACTTTTTTTTACGCCTAACCAGCCCTGTAAACAGGTGCCACATGCAGGAAAAGAACAGCGCGCCCGATTACTGGAGACAAACAAAAAAAACAACCTATGATGTAAATAAGTGAAGACGACATAAGTATGCTGTAAAACTGTAAATAGAATGAGAATGCAAAAGAAATAAATTCTCACTAGATTTATAGCAGATTAGTCTCAGCCAGGTAAATAAAAATGTATACACACAATACATAATTTGTTTTGGGGTAGTAATTAATGAACTGGCAAAAGGGGCGTACAAAGACTATAAACACAGGGTGGGATAGAAAAAAGATGAATAAATACCGAACAAGCAAAGCAACAAATAAGGAGACTAAGAACGAGCTTACTAAGTATCACAAAAACACAAAAAAAGAATTAAAATTTTTAATCCGTTATAGGGCACCGGCTTGACCCCTGAGCCGACACACGTGCGGAGGACGCGTTGCTGGGCACCTTGCCAGAACAGGAACAATTATTTTGTACCAACCGCCTTTAAGATGGGAAACCTGCCGCTGAGAGGAAGGGGTGGGAGGGTGAATTATGGATGTGTCGAGAACCAAGGAGAACGAAGCTATGTGGGAAGTGAGAGGGGTGTGTAGTAATGCACATGATGCAAACACGAAAGAGAGAGAGAGATGGGGGGGGTGGTAATTTAGCAGAAAAGTGGGCGTGGCCAGCCTCACGCCGAATACTATAAGACGGGAGGAGCAAAGAAAGTGAAAACAGTCTCGCGTCTTCACGCTTTGTCTCTCAATTTCACGGTTTGTTTCGTCAGCTGCTGCTGCTGTTCGGCGCACTGCTGTGCTACTTTGCTACACCTGACAACCGTTGAACCCTCTAATCGTCTCTGCCAGTCTTTCATCACAATGCTTAAGCTGATGTTCCTTTGCGTAAGTACATAAGCAAGAATTTTTGTTGGAAGGTTGTCCTTTATAATCCAGCAGTTTGTTTGCATCTACCTTTCTAAAGCCGTTCTTAAGCAGACAATTATGGACGAATGTTTGACCGACCATGGCAAACTTTTTATATAATGGTTACATAAAAACGTTATCAAACTTGGTTAGGCCATATTTGTTCAGTTAAGAATGGACTTAATTATGTTATGGAAAAAATTTTACTTCGTAAAAAATTGCTAAACATTCTTATACAATCGGATAAGAAATTTATTTGAGAAGAATAGCATCATGATGATGAGGCGCTTCAGAGGTTTGACCTGTTGGCACTTTGCCCAAATATGAACGCTCTCAAACACTTAGACGTTGACTGCTGTGTAAATTTTTTGCTTGTAGTTATTTTGCTTGTTTGTCAGTTTGTTTGTTTGTGTACATAACTAGGAAGAAATCCGAAAAAATAGTCCCTGTAAATGATACTTGAAGTTATAATGGCTAATATTCAAGAGAAGTAAATGTGTGCAGAATATGTGCTCATGATAATTATGATGACAATTACAAAGACGAGCATGAGGCACGGGAAGAGGGGAGGCGGGGTTTCGTCCGTTCATTTCTTTTTCTTCGACGTCAAGACAAATCGAGGAACAGGCAAAGAGCAACTTTTCATTCAAGCATGACTTGTCCACTTCATCTCGAAATTTGGCCGAAATTCAAGAATGGGGCCAGCGCAGTCATAAACAATGAGCATGCAGTTGGAGAGATATCCAGAGAGATGCTCTAAACATGGATTTAACATTTCTCAGGATTTCATCCTCTCAGTAAGACTGTTCTTCATGTAGGTCAGCAAGGTCCTTCACCGGATCAAGCTTGCAAGTACTATAAATAGACACGTCCGTTTTATGTTCGAGGACGTACATTGACGAATCACCTAGTGTCAACCAAAATGTTTTCTTTTTTTTAACTTGAAAAATGTGTGTATCCATCTATCAAAGAGGACAATTTTCTATAAACCAACACCTAGTTTCCAGAATGCCCTGTTTTTCCATGCATACTGAATTAACTGTAGTCCTCCCAATGCGCAGTCACAAACACGAAGAATATTACATACTCACCTGTTTATCCTGATCATGAGCTCATCTCTTTTGGTATTTGAAGGATAATACGGGTCAAAACTAAATCACTGGATTCCTCAGTACAAGGGTATAAAGGAGATGAATAACTCCCTTCTGTTCTTGAAACACGCGTCTAAAATTATCACGGTCAGAGATTTGTCGATACAGATCTTTGTCTCGGTGCATAAAAAAAGAAGTCGCGGCTACTCGTAATGAGGGTCTCAGTTCTCTCATTGGCTGAAGTCTTGATTACGTAAACATGTACAATCATGACGGTTTTTTTGTGCATGGTTGTATTTTTAGGCGAAAAGGAAAAGGTGATATTCACTCATATCCAAATATTAATTAATGTTTTACTGTACTGAGCACTGTCCAGTCTTTATAAAATAATTATTGGTCTGTAGTAGAACTTTAAGGCAGCATTTCAAATATCGTTACGTCTGTGTTACGTCCACAGTCTAACGAGGGCGCTCCGCAATTGTGACGCTAAATAACACAAAAAAATCGCATAAATCCTTTTCATTGTCGTCCTAATTTATTACCAAAAACAGTTGTTTTGGGGGCATGCTTTTCATCGGTAGTATATCTTTAACAGTGGCACATAGGAAGATGCTCAGTGTTAGTGGAAGAAGGGGAAAACTCCATGCTGACAGTAAGCGACGTTCACATTCTTGTTCTCTCTGTATCTTTTTTGAGGGGCCGGATGCTCCTCTTGCCCCTTTTGCCTCCTGGTTCATACGCCACTGTTTTAGACAGCAATTCAAAGAGCGTTATATCCATCAGACTAAAGTCTAAGGCGTTCCGTAATGTTGACGCTAAGTGACACAAAACACACATTAATCCTTTTCATTGTCGTCGTAATTTATTACCAAAAACAAATGTCTGGGCATTCCTCATAGTGCTTTTCCGCATAGACACGTCACATTACACAGCTTATTATTTTTCTTGTTTTCTCAAAACTCTTCGCCCTCAACCTCCTCATTATTTTGTATGTCTTAATTAATTAAATGTTGTGGAAAAGACGCCCACAGCATAATTTCTTTAATCTAAAACGTTTCTTTTTTTAAGAAAACTTTGGCGTCAAGGCTCTCGTGCAGGCGGGTCGTCTTTCTATATGACTAAAGCAAATGTGACTTTTGTTTCATAAAAGCACAAAATGTTTGTTTTGCTTTGACGTACAGGCAAAACTTTGAGACAACTGTGTTATTTTTACTTAGGAAAATGCCTGTAAGCCATTCGTTATGTGATTTATGGCATTATATACTATGATTACTATCTTATCTTATCTTTTATTTACTTCGGTGACCGAGAGAAAAATGGAGCTGGACAAGTTCCCATCCAGCCCTCCCAAACTGGTCATTACTCACGCTCCAGTCACGTGCCAAGAAACATGAATTATTTGTCAGTCTGTCGTACGTTTCTTGGGTGTGCCTGGTGCTTCTTGAGTTATGGTGGAAACATTCGCATATTTAAAAAAAAACACTCTAAACATATCTCAGAAACAAAACTTGCATTTCTCCAGAGAGTGCGACCTATCTGGGTCATGATACAAGAACACATTATTATTTTTATAAATGTCGGTGGTCGGAGAAAATTCAGGAACTTGCATTTCTGCAAGAACATCTATGTTATGTGGAAAATTCTCTAACTGAAATTCTGATGAACATGTGTGTTACGGGGGAAAGCTTGAAAATTGCGTTTCTACATAAACATTCTACAGGAACATGCGTGTTACGTGCGAAGATTTAAAAAATGAAGACGTCACAGAAAAATACAATTCACTTTTATGCACATTTTGAAACAAAAATTTGTATGTGTATTTCGATGTTAGTGGCATTTGTGATGATGTTGATGCTACTGATTATGAAGATGAGGATGGTTATTTTTGGGAGGAGACGACCCACAACTTTGTAGCGCAGGGTAATGGAAGTACGAACATCCCATTGAGCAGACAGGAGTGCGGAGTGGGTCGTGGAGATGTGTCGTTAATGAACTGCCTTTAATGAACCCGGCGATAAGGATATTTTAGGGAAGGGGCTTTTATTTTTTGCCTTTGTTTGTTTGTTTGTTTGTTTGTTTGTTCGTTTGTTTTGCATTAGGTCGATTGGCGGAAGTAGATGACGTGACTTAGCGGATGTTTTGTTTGAGAAACTTGTAAAATCGTCTCAAAATGGTAAGTTTTGCAGACATTATGACCCGCATCGACTAGTGTAAGCGGATGACAAGTGAAATGGCGTCCCAGTGCATGCATAGTTTCGCCATGGCCGTCGACTGGTCCTCTATATAGCTTGATGAAACGAGAAATGATCTTACTGAACCCTTGTTATTGTACGCTCAGATGCTGGTCGTGCTGTTGGCGGCACAACTCATCGACGCTCAAATCCTCGGGAATACAGACCCCACTGGTATGGTGCCCCCAACTGTCCCCAACCAACCACCGCCCATGCAGTCCCTTATGCAGATGATGCTGTGAGTATCAATGGATGACACGCCTTAACTCGAATTGTCAATTTTGTTGTGATTAAACAGCTGTCCTTATACGGTCAAAGGACAAAGCGAAAGTGAATCGAACTGTTTTTACAATGTGCTGGATGTCCATTTGTAATGCGCAGGTATCCATTCGGAAGAATGCTCATTGCGCAGCAAAAACAAAATAAATAAAAAAATAAGAAAAAAATAAAGTAAATAAATAGATAAACACCAGGAAAGTAAAAAATAAAGACACAAGTGTTGCTTGGTTGTTTAAGTCCGTCTTAAGTAAACAGATGGGTCTTCAGTCTTTTTCGAAAAATGTCTTCACAGTAACGGAAAAATGCTTACGTGTGTGTATATATATATATATAAGTATACTGTTGTTGCTCTTTGATGCTTACACGATAGCGATTGGCAGGTGTTCTCTGAGTATACTACATCATTTTAGAGAGTTTTAGGTTTTACATAAAACATTGCTAACAAAAATATGCATATCAAACCATTCACCGAAGCGGTCCTTTTAATAAAAAAAAAACAACTTATCATTATGTATGTGAGTTTAAGCTTGTTAGATGGTAGGAAAGGGAGATTTTCGTCGGATGTCTAAAATTCCTGTTTGTCAAAAAAAATGATTTTTTTAATTGCACGCTTTTGTCTATATTATCAAATATTTTAAAATGGTGTCTGCCTCTGTTACAGTTACAGGAAAATGTTTGACAGTTGGTGGCCGGCAATGCTGCTAAACCAACAAGGAGGAGGCAATATGTTCCCTCTGTGGGCCATGTGGAACATGTTTTGAGTACTTACTGGCCCTTTGGCATTTTACTGTCGCTCATTTTGTACACTAACCCTCACCCCTTTTACGCTGAGCTTTTTCCTATGACTCTCGACCTGATCCACCTTTGCCCTACCAGCAGCCGTAACGAGTAGCTTCAGGGATGACGAGAGGGGGGGGGCGGACAGGGGGGTCTGGTGTACCCGAGCCCGCGGCTGTGAAGGGGGGCCCGGCCTTGGTCAGTGGATTTTTTTTCCTTCTTTTGTTTTCCTTATCGTTTTCTTTTAAAGAAAGGTCGACGTAACAGTCCTCACTCTGAGGATTTTTTTCTATGCAGCGGGGTTCTACAAGTTTGATCCTTTAACTTAATTTTTGCTCATTTACTAACCACTCACGTGTAAACAACTCTATGTTCAAGTAGGGATGTAGACCCTATAGTCAGTATAGTGCACTTGTCCTAATGTTTGCAGTCTATGTTACTGAATGAAAATGTAGATATTGACAATTGTAAGCATATTAATTATTATATACTTGGAAAGTAATTTACGATTACAAGGGGCCCGGGGCCCGTAGAGGTCGTCTGCCCCGGGGCCCGTGCTGGCTCTCAACGGCCCTGAGTAGCTTCACGTGCCGATGGTCTTCTCGGGAAGAGGAGTCTGTTAAGGGAGGTGCTGACATCTTCCTACTGTTCAGCAACATTTAAGATTTAGATTGTTTCAAAACGTATCTTTTAAAGAATCGGAAGATACCAGAAGCTTTTCTGACGGATAAGTTTGAAAGGAGAGATCAGACATCTCGTAACCAAAGACTTCTGTGCGCTCTAGAAATGGACTGCTTTTATAGTCTGTATGGTGTTCGTCAGCGACCTCGAGGAATCAAAAGTTCAAACTTGTTACGATTTATCTCAGCTTTTCGGTAATTTTAGAAACAGAACAACTTTAGGAGGAACTGCGATGCATTGGGACAGGTTGTTATATAGATGCATGGCACACACTACGAAGCCATGAAAACAAAAAACAATCCTTTACCTAACCCAAGCTTTAAAACTTATCTCAACCTTAACCTAAACTTTAACCCTAACCTAATCTTAATTCTAGTAACTTCATGTCATGGCGTCGTAAGCCCTCCTAGAGTTGTACCAAACAATGTTATGAAGTCTCGGCGAAATTTGGCTGGAAGCTCTTTCAGTGCTATTTACTTTGTCAGTAGTGTTTTATTTAGCCTGGTGTTTGCGGTATGTTAATAGTTAAACAGTTTTTTTTCTTTGTTTTTGTTGTTGTTCACTGTTAATTTACGATGTTGTAATGTTCAAGGACATACTTTTTGTATACTATTAGAAATTGTTCAAATTCCTGGGGTTTTTTTTTTCAATAAGGCATCAGCTAAAATCTCTCGTGTCCATACGACGTCGTTGTTTGACCTGCAAGATTTTTGAATACTCGCTGGCAGCTGATATTTTTACAGTTATACATGCATAAATTCATTGCTTACCTGGAGTATTTTTGTGTTCTGAGTATTACTTTAACATTACATGTGGAAAATCTGAAAAATGAATACAAATGCATGTAACATTTTTTCTAACTGGCTGCTTTGTGGACAAAGTAAAAAATGGAGTCTCTGTGTGTATATCTATATATGTAGGTGCGCATGCATTTGAGTGCATGTGTGTATTCTTAAAGCTGCATCTTACAATTGTCTCTACCATTTTCTTTGCACATGTAGCAAATTTTTATCTTTATTCTAAAATGAATAGGCAATAATGTTTCTGCTCAAAATCACAGAAACAGTAATGAAAAGCCACAAAAATCAGCTGTGGACACAATTTATTTCCAACAAATGTCCCCAAAACACCAACAAAACTCGTCTGTACATCCAAATGAAGGTAAATCTATGTATTAAGAATAAAGTGTTTGTGCATCGATGTTCACTTAATGACCAGATCAACTCAGAAGAAAATAAATAAAATAATACATTAAAAAAACTGAAAAAACATTTATGACAAAGATTTAATCAGATTTTCTAGACTGATATGAAACAGTGAGGTTGCAAAAGTTGATCGACACTGAGAAAGGAGCATCTAATAGCAGGATTCAGTTCGGAAAGGCAACACTTTAACTGATCGTTTGTTTCTGCTTCTGCATGAAACAACATTAAGAATAACAAAAATAATCTTATGGGCATGATTCTTTTTCTGAAAGCAGATTCTGTTCAATATGATTTATGGAATCCTTACCACACTTAAAGAAAAATAAGCAACATCTACTTATTTAAACACACATACAAATTTAGATTCATGCTTATTTATGTCCATACAATTAATAAACTGCATTACTGGCTATCGGCATTAAGCATGTAAACATTTTCCACAATGAAACCATTTGAAATAGAAAAAAATAACAATGAGATTGAAGGCCGGATATAACCACAGGTTATTTACATGAGAACAAAACTTGAGTTAATAAACCACTTCCCAATAGAAACACCAATATTCTCCATGGTTAAATGTAAAAGTAAATCAAACACAGCTAACTAGAAGAATGTTTACAAGTGCTTAATTAACATGACAATGGTGAAAATGAAGAAAAGTGGGGTTATCTTTATGATAATGTAAGAAGGGAGTTGGGGGTGGTTGCACAGTCTCCCGCTACTCTTTATAATTCAACACAGATCGCTGGGTCCAGGTATTGGTGCCAGCAAGGGAATAGTATCAGTGGCATAGGAAGATGCTCGGCTTTTGGGGGGGGGGGGAAGCTCCATGCTGACAATGAATAACGTTCACATTCTTGCCTTCCCAGCATCATGTTCCTACGCCACTGAGTATACACTGGCTATCTGCTCATAGGATGGGACACTGCTCCCACCTCTGTGCTCTCTACCGCTGACCCTTTTTCCTTGCCACCCTGCTCTCATACATTTAACTCTCCCCACAAATTCTATATAGCTCCATTCGGCTGACCTGCTGCCTCCCCACTCTTTGCCTTCATCTTCACTGCCAGAGAAAATGATTTTCCTGTCCACTCCTATCACTGCCTCTAATGCTAGGTGGCAAGGTGGTCAGCTACCATGGCCCAACCAACATGTGCATGAGTGTGCACTTTTGCCTTTGTGCCTGTTTGTGCACATGTGTGTGTTGGTCCCTGTCCCATAGTACTATCTAAATACTTGTTTGATTAGATATGCATGGCCATAAACATCACCTTGCTGCTGTTACTTTATATATTGGGAAAAAAAGAGAAATTTCCTTTTAGCAGACACTGATATTTGTTTTGGAATGTTCAATGCGTAGTTCTAGGAACGAAAAATCAGTTACCCAACTTACATCTCACACCCAACATCAGGTGCAGCATACACTGCATTTAAAATGACATGTTTAATACTGCCTCATATTGTCAAAATATCACATAAGCATCTGCCTCTTCCAAATTTCTTTATAGGATGACTAGATTCCCTCGAGGTTAAGCAGAAATATCGCACTTTATAATCTGCACTTCACCTAATTCTAAAAATGTACCTTTATCATCTTAGCACACATCCATTCTTCTACACACCAAGCATCATCCTTATTGGTCAGTCAAAACACTAAAATAAAACACTGTTTTGGAAATGCCATTGTGATCTTATGCCAAGATTAAAAAAAAGAGAAACATGGCACCTCTAGTCTAAACTGCCAATGCAAGTCCAACTTTCATCTGTCAACACTGTTTCACTCCAAACTATGACACACTTCACCTCCCATATTTTGCATAGAAATGGTTTCTTGGACAAAATAGTTATTTTACTTAATTACCCATCATGCCTGGAAAATTAAAAAAACAACTTTTAATCGTAAAAGACAGTAAAATTAAACTTTCACAAAATAAATGAAAACAAATGTTCCACTACCTTTAATATCACTAGTATGCAGCCATTTGTGTTCTACGCTGAACAGGCATTTTGAGCAATTCAAAAATATTTTGTCTCACCTAGCAAAGATGAGATCTAGGATACAAACAGATTACACAATACTCACAGTTGCACTGGTCTTTCCCCTTTTCCAACTCTGAGAATAAATCTTTATCTTTACTTTTGATTTCAATATTTAAAGTTGACAAAAATCACAACAAAACCTGCTTGCATGCAGAAGCTTGATAGCAAATATCAGTGAAGATTGCAACTCTAATAAAAATAAAAAATCATAAATGCATCACAGATGGCTGAATAATGTTTTCTGCTGATACATTTCACAGTTGCAGTTCTGATTTAAAAATGTGCTAAAATTAAATACTGCAAGAAATATATGCCTATACATGATTCTGTGCAAAGTAAATGACCTTGCTGGTCTTTTAATAATCTGTAAAAGTATTTTTATATTTAAAATGTAACATTCACCTTTCACATTTGTGTAAATCACTAGAGGCATGATGCTTTATGTGTTTAAAATGGTTTTCTGTAACTCCTTCCAAAGGTATTTAATTAAACAAAAAGAATAACACAATGCTTTTCAACACTTTTTGCAACAAAAGACTTGTACAGATATTGGACAGTTAAACCTTTTTTCTCCCAGTATCATAGAAACAAAAATTGTGAGTGAATACTTTCTGTACTGAAAATGAAGTTCTTGTATCCCTGAACTGAATAAAAACATACTTTGTACTAAAAGCTTGGAATTGCTTGAAAACAAATTCACAAGGTTATATGCTGCAACATCAAAATAGTCTGTAAACACAACCATCTATTCAAGTTTACAATCTTTTAACCACGGACCTTTATTACTGGATAAGTGACTCAGGTTTATGTCCAGTGTAAGTTTCGGCTTTCCTTTAGACAGGCCTCATGTTTCCGGTTCTTTGTTTGCCTACCTTAAATAAATTCTTAAAGTAGATGTTTTGTTTTTGTAACAGAACAATCTATAAAAAAGTTTTCCAAAAAATCAAAAACAATGTTTTTATTAAATTGTTAGTGGTAAAACAAGTCAATAGCATCGGTTTTTATATTATAAAATTGTCGTAAAGTCTAAATGCGTTTTCTATAAACAAACAGAATACATTTTATAGAAAATACTGTTTATTTTGCAATCAATCTTCTTTAACAAGGTTCTGATGACAGAAGAGCTTAATTACTCACTTCTAAAATTTCTTCTACGTTAGGAAGATCTGCCATTTTGACAGAAAACGGAAGCAAAAGCTCTTCATTTATAGGGTTTGTTACGATTGGTCACTCCTATGAAAAAGCAAAGAGGCAACGAATGAGACACTTATCCAGTGAATGAAGGTCCATGCTTTTAACCTTCTTAGCATTATTAAATGCTTGGGATTAGCATTAAGTAGGTTAATCAGAGGGTCTGTTTCACTTGGACAAATCATGGTGATCAAGCCATGCAGTAATGAATGCTCAATTTTCATTATAATATCCTGCATTCAGATCTTTTGTTACAGTATGTGCACTTCTCTCTGAATGTAACACCCATTCATAGTGCTGGCTGTTGAGTTTTTCCCAGGCAGTTCTTTTTCTTCTCCCTTTTATCATCTCTTTTCCTCTCTCTTCCCACAAAATCACCACTAGATAGAATCACTTTCCAATCAAATAGCCCACCCAACCTATTACCTGCACAAAAAATTCCAGGACTTTTCTCATACCAACTTCCAGTTTTCTATTGCACATCCGATGACCATGTTTCTTAAAAGTTAAAACAAAATTGTGCAAAATTGTGTCACATATGTCAATAATCTTTTTCAACAGAAGGCAAGATGTTATCCAAAAAGCATTATTAGCTTACAATTATTTTTCCTCTGACTTTGCACAATTGACACAATATACAATCTAGTCATGTCCCATCCCCACCTCCCATCCTACAGATACAAAACCATGAAACCATGTTGCCTATGTTTGTGATCACTATAAGCAAATACTATCAGACTGCAAACAGGCACAATTATTTGCCTATAATGAAATTTCCTTTTTCAGTATGAATCTTTTAAGTTTAATTTTAACATTTTTAAGTTTCTGTCGAATTTTCAGCTTTTGTATATTTATGCGTAAGTTTGTAGGGCACTAGTTTGTAGGGCACTAGACCAAGTTGCAAAAAGTTGGTTGAAATCTTGCTGAAGTTGATGGTTATTTTCTAATCAAACGCAAAAAGTGTTTATGTTAACAGCCTAATTTTGAATCTACATGTTGCCTTCAGGCTTACTTTCTTAACACTTATTCCATTTTTATGTTTTATTTTAAATCTTTGAACATTTAAAAAGTCATTACAGGCAAATTCCTTGAATTTTTTTTTGTTTGAGAGCCTTTAAAGAATTCTTAAATTCCATGATTTTCCAATTCATAGAATTCCTTTTTTTTCCATGACTTTTCCAGCTTTTATAGAACCCTTCAGG
Source organism: Marisa cornuarietis (assembly GCA_004794655.1). NCBI lineage: Eukaryota > Metazoa > Mollusca > Gastropoda > Architaenioglossa > Ampullariidae > Marisa > Marisa cornuarietis. The sequence goes on from SMMW01000572.1 coordinate 863,716, forward strand.
ACAATTTGATTAAAACTATCTGATCACATTTCATTCACCAGCCATGAAGGCTTCAGAGATTACTTCACAAGGTTTTTATATGGTCCCAAAGAACCGTTTTCAAATCTGTAACAAGAATTGTGTGACTCATATCAATGGATTGCCCATATATTACTAGCCGCATGCAGTTATACAACAATTTTTCTAAAGTTGACTGGATATTGTCAGGGGCATCAAACAACAGATAGTCTTTTATGAGTTGACATGCCTGCCAAATGGTGGGCTTAATGGTCTCCCCTGAACATTTCTCTTTCTTTGTATTACACATGGTAGTGCAAGATTCCGAATACTGGCATTGATTATCATGTGAGCAAGTTCGATTGCTGAGCTCTGACTCCAACATCACACTGGAAAGAATCATTGCTGCATCTGTGACCTGTGCTTCATAATTCTCTGTATGTCCAATTATAGAAGGTTGGAGGTCACACATGACGAATCGAACATTGTTTTCTTCGTAAATGTCAAAAATGAGATCCAGCACACCCACAGCTACTCTTGCCCTTTGTTCCCATGATGGAAAAGACCAGCGAAAGGCATTCTTGGACACCAACTTTAAAATGGGAGATACTTCTTTCGTGAAGATCGAACTTACCTGAAGGTGAAAAGTAGAATTGATAATACTTAAAAGTGATCTTCACCTCATAAGATCAATCAATCAATAAAAAGTGTAAATACTCAATACAATTATCTATAAAAAAAAAACGCTAAATTCATATATCTCAAAGAATACTATCAAAAACCTAGGTTAGTGACAAGTTTATCTCAACCTAATAAGACAATGAATCTGAATAGATGAAAAAAAAAGTATTTTATGCATCAGTAGGGACCTCCCTACCTGTGGGAAGTTAAATCCAAAAAGGCTGCCACATGTCCCATTGATCTCTGGGAAGATTGCACTTCCTTGGAAGATAAACAGAACTAGGAACTCACGGATATGAATCAGTCGCCACAGCGACTGCACCTCGCCAAGAGATAGCTGTCAGCAAAGAATCAGTAGTATAGGACATATTCTGTCTCGGATGGATGGATGGATTTTTGGAGCAAAACTATTAATCTTCTGATAAAACACCAAAACTACAGTTCAATTACTGTATTGCTTGCAGTGTCTTTTTTTGCAACTGAAGATCAAAGCATAACATAAATAACTGCAAGGCACACAGGTAATAATGGAAACATTAAAGATGCAACAACATCCCCAAAAACAAAAATATGATTCAATAAAACCTATGTCAATAATGCTAATACAAAGCTTTGGAGCATGCTCAACTTCTTCCTACAATTATCAATATGTTTGAAGCACACCTTTTCGTCATCATTGAAGTCAGCAAAAAGCTTCATGCGAAACATCAAGTCACTGAAATCATGAGGACCAAGATGTGATCTAAGGAAGTCCAAAAGCAGACTCTCAAACTCTGTCAAGGACATGCCCTCATGCAGACTCATTTCACGGTGATCTGGGAGAAGACTGGTGGGTACCCGCATCATCACATTCTCCCACATAAAGCTCTGGAAAATGCCAAGCCAGAGTCAAAAGCAATTCAGTCAATGCCAGGGAAAAATAACAAACATTAGACATCAGTAGCACATTTATCCAGCATGAAAACTTTAAAATTAAATAATAAAAATATGATCGTAAGCTCAAGATTGTAATAGGGTAAGAGAACATTGTGCTGTCTTTAAATTGTCACAAAATGGACTAAAATTAAATTAGGAGAGGAAAGCACACACTGACTGGCCTTCTCATGCCCATGAAAAATTCAAGCACACGTTGATGAAAAGTTGTCACCTTTGTGACAATATGGGAAAGAAGGCTTTCACCACTATCTAAAATGCTGATGATAATTCTGATATTCTAAGACTTACACAGAGAATGGAGTTTTTTTTATACAGATTTGGTAAATCTTGTAATGAACTAAGCCTAGCCATTCGAAAATAATTTTGAACTTAGTTTTGCTTTTAAGGTACTAATAAAAGTAGCATCAATATTTACCTTTCTGGGGCCATCCTCATGGCAGTATGAGAGATAGATGGACTGCTCGTAACAAAATTTATAGCAGAGCCGGCCTGCCACTTCACCCTTCTTATACTCTTCGCACTGTCATAAATGACACAGATGACACGGCATTCTCAAAAATGCTTGATTCATGTTTGAAAATCCAATAAACAATCATTTTATGTGTAGATTTTTTTGAAACTTCACAATGCCCAAAACAACATTAAATGGTCAAAAGAGATATTACCTCTAAAAATGTTATTAAAGAGTTTCTTCAGGACAAAGAACAGAATAGTTCTAAAACCTGTTTTAACAAAAACACTATTCATGAGTATGAATCCAGTGACTTTCAGAGAACAAGGTTTTCACATAGATCATTATTCTCCAATATTTACCAATGAATAAATCATGTTCACATCACATTAGATATATCATGTACAAAAGACACTTATAAATAACAAATCTATGATTCTCTAACATCTTCTAAATATCGCACTTCATGTTTCATTTAGCCTCACTGTACATATTTACAATAAACTGTGCAGACTTCATTATGTAAAAAAAACATCTATAACGCAAAATTAAAATCTGCAGATATTGAAAAGAACAAAGGAATAAAGATAAAAATAGTATATATATATATTTATATCTACAAAATATTTTAATATGGAACAAATATATGGTTACATGAACAAGCATTTAAGAACAGACCTCTGCACTATGCACTCTAGAAAACAAAAAGCTGAAACAATGAAATCTTCCTAGAAACTTTTTTAGAAGAATGTTTGCTTTATAGCACTAGTTTCGATAGTGTAAACATGACTGTGAATAACTGATGTAACATCTAAAAAAAAAATTAATACCAGATTGGCAAGAATTTTTCTGCCATCACAGGGGTCTTGCCATAGATATAGGAAAAGAAACACCAGGCCACAACTCACTGCTACCAGTACAGCATTCTTTTTCGCTTCTTCTGCTGCCCTCTGAAAAAACAGCAAACCTCTCATTCCTTATTTTTATATAAAATACTTATATGCTTATTCTTTGACAATTTTTTGTTTGGTTTTCATATCAACAAGCTACAGTATCTCCATTTTTTCTGTTTTTCACCCTTATTCCTCTTACCATTATCTTCAATAAATATTTCTAGCTCGGTTTCTTCCATACTAAAAGAATGATCCCCGCTTGCACCTTTACTTCCAGGACATGACAACAAGTATAACAAATGACAATCAAAATTTATTATGCTTTTTTCATCATGCATACAAATTAAAAGTGGCTTTGGAAAGTGTGTAATTACGTATATTTTTACAGTATGTGAACAAAATCAACCCAAGGCATTCATAAATATATCACTCCTTAACCAATTCTATGATACTAAATCTCACTTAATTTGTATGCTCTTTACTATGAGTCACTTATCCTCTGCTAGTTTGCTAAGAATTGTGATCAACAAGCTCATTACAGTAAGACACTGCAGCCCAGGTAAGACAACAAAACTGTTAGAAAATGTGACTATGTCTCACAAACTCTGCCTGTTTCTCTCCACTCTACCCCTCAGTAATAAATGAAAAGTGAAGCATTTATATTGTGAGTGAAAGGTTACTTGAAAAATGTGTATGTATCCATTCTCTAACATGCATTGATGTTGCTTACCATAATGAGGGCTATGAAGATTAAGCAACATGTTCTTGCTGTGTCAATCATGCACTTCACCTTCCGCCATCTGCGCATGCTACTTCACTACCTCCCAAAATGCTATAATAAATGGACATGAGATCATCTTTCACTGTTAAGTAGGCTGCTAAATTTAAGCAAACATTTCAACCAGGAGATATGTAATAAATCTTACAATATAGAATAATCTGTTTTCACAATTTAAATTTATCTCTGATTGGGATGTAATCCTGTTACCTGAGAATCAATATGAGTGAGCACTGCTGTATTATGGTCAAACCTTGTTACCTTGTCACTGTCAGCTTGTCATCTTCACCTCTTGACATGTATACTACAAATGAAAATTCCTCCCATTTAATTTACCTGGTAATGTCATTTCTCCTCCTTATCACAATTTCCAATGACTGGACAATTCAGCTTGATCTACATAGCTAAACTTATATGCACAACATCCGATAACTGTTCCACATAACTGATAAACTAAGTATCTTTCGTCATAAGCATTCTGATGCACTTCATGGGGCAAATTCACATTGTGAAAAAAACTGGCACTTTTATAGCTAGTGTGCAACAGGCTGACAGTAAGGTATAGAAAACATTTACCATATATAAAAACAAATTACCAAAAAAACATCTCTATTTACGGGCAATATATTAATGGTTCATGCAAAAAAAAACATTATCTTAAACATGAATTGCTCTGCCTACCTGAGCTGTTGCACAACGATTGCCTGACAGTCCTCCTTTCTCGTCTGAAGCTCCTTGGCTAACAAACAAATAATTTTCTATAATGCCGAGTCTGCCATGCAGTGAGCTACAGTCCATATATACATACTTCTATCATTGTTGGCAGCAACATACAGAATCAAGTACTCTGACATGATCTGAATGTTCGATTCAAGTTAAATTAAATAAAACTAAAACTGGCAAATCAGTTTTATGAGAAGCATTATAATCGTCATGTTTTCTAATGATATTCACGCATAACAATCATTTAATGATTTTTAACATATGACGTTTATAATGTCTCACGATCATTTGACAGAGTACGGGGAGTAGTTTTGCCTTCCATCGTCTCAACATTTTCTCCTAAAATAACACCAAAAGGACGAGAAAGGGGGAATAAAGCAAAGCTAAAATAAGCATTTACTGCCTTGCAGCACTAATCTTCAAACGAAATAACCTCATTAACCCCAAGTTGCTCTCAGCAGAAGGAAGAGATCTACTCAGCAGACTTCTGCTCTGCCACGGACGCTCACTCTCACAAATCAGGGGCCGTGAACCACATTTATTTGGGAAAATTGGTAGAAGCACAGACTTACGGTGTGCAAAGCATAGCGAAAAAACAAAAAGGCAAAATGTACGATCCCAGTTTTTTTCGATTGTTGTACATGTATACGTTTTGTTTCCTTCAGAACATTCTGTTTCCGACACTTTTGTGAAAATCTCAGTTCCGAGGGTCACTGTTATAGGCATAGGCACTGTTATTGCACTACAGTAACTTTCGCATCTTAAATAATTCAATTATCATGGACTGAATATTAACATAAAACATGAAACCTAAATTTCAGTATGACGGGGACTGAGGAGGAAAATTAAGGATTCCTCATATTTAATTCAGCAATAAGTAAAACTTTACGTCATTAAGACATCAAGTAGGCCTATTTAGTGTCACTGGCCCCCGCACAAACTGTCTGTGGGCCCGTCTTCAGAACTCGTTCGTGATCGGAAGAATGGTCTCTATTATTATAATTGTTGACACTTTAACTAAGTGCGGACATCGAACCTATTGTTCTCCTGTGCTCCTCGTGTGTTAATTCAAATAATGCAATAAGTATTAATAATGTCATGATTAATCGCTAATTGACATAGATATGATTCATAACTCAAAACGATCGACAACTGTATGTGCAGTATCATTACGATAGCTGCACGATGACATAATACAAAGGAATTTTGATTTTTAACACCAGTTCTCTTTCAAAGTATGCTGAAATTGGTACTTTTGCAACAGATTTCGACAAATTTTGTATAACTGTCGTGGATTGTCCTCGATGAAAGTAGCCGAGAACATTAATTTCATTGGATATTTTCTGCACGTGACATGATAATGTCAGCTTGCTGTACACAACTTGAGGAGAACTTGTTTCGATAGACGTTGGAGTGGTAGAATTATGTCCCATTTTCGTCTTGAGGAAGGCGAGTGATTATTAGTGTCTTGTCATTTTCACCAGAAGTACGCTGTATGCAATCAGAAGCAACTTTACTTCATTTCAAAGCAGTATTTTGGCGGGGGACATTTATTCCAGTTCAACATGGCGTCAGACAGTGGCACCTCCTACGCCCAGGTATTGTGATAATATATCATTTCTTGTCCACTTTCTGCAGCAGTGTGCTTGATACTGATCATTTTTAACATGTTTTGTATAAGGCTTTTTAAATCTGATCGTTCACGTATTCCCAGCATATTTGATATTGGAGCAAAGTAGAAGATACCGTGGTTGTATACTGCCGAGTGTGTCCCCCTCAGTGTTTGTACTTTTTCTGTCTTTCTCTGTATGTGTGTGTTTAGGGTTTCAGCGAGAGAGCTTTTAGCGTTAGACTTTGTTGCGAAGTACTAACTAATAAAAATATGAATTTTTTTTTAATGTGCGGCATCGTACAAAAATGGCTTTCGTATGTTGTGTTATTGAGACAGTGTAAAATATAGGCCTATGAATTACTTCATGTAGCAAATTCTAGACTGTTTGTCATGCATTTGATCCACTTTTTTTGGAAAATATATATATATATAAAGCGAGAAGATGGTGTGATTCGTATTGTAAGACTGCATATATTCAGTTTGATTTGTGTTTATGTTTACAGAAATTGGCAGCATTTTAACTTTTTACTGTAAATGATCAAACATGATTGTACTTGTGCCTGCTTGGACTTTTTATTCACTGTAGATGATGCCTACTTCTTGGCTTATATGTCTGTCATAATGGTGTTTAATGGTGTTCCTTGTTACTTAATAACAATGAAAAGAATTCAACACTGTAACAAAAAGAGGGGATATTAGAACTATACAACCACTTTGCATTAAATCCATATATTATGTTTCAGATAAATCATTTTATTAAATATCATAATCTGCAAGAGCTATCAAAAACCTTTTTAGGCAGGAAAAACATATGAATTATCATATGTTTCACAAGTGCAATTGGCTTAAAAAGGCAAATGGGAATAAATCAATGAAAAGCATTAAGAGAATACATCCACAGGCCCGACGTAAATATGCTAAAAGGATCACCAGCCAGCTTTGGTGTTGGGGATGTGCATGCAAACATCGGTCCTCTGTGTGTGTGAAATATGGTGATTGATATTGTTGAGTGAGCCCATCACTCTTCAGAGAAATTTTGTGTTGTTGGTTTCTCAATGTGTGGGTATTATTTTGACAGATATTTTGGTATTTTTGTGTACAACCAATGCAGGGTCATTTTTACTTTTCAAGAGATGCAGCAAAACTAAAAGTTGTTTGCCTTCTACAAGATTTTTTCAAATAAGTGTATATCTTCTCAACATTTGCAACACTGCTGGGGCATGCAATGAACTCTGCTTTTCGAGATCAGCTTCCATTAATAATAATATGTCTGGGGTTTTTTTTCTTTTCAAACCATTTTGAGCCAGCCTTTAATGGTGGGGTAAAGCACTATATATATATATAGATCTCAACTTAATTAGTAGTATTTGTGTGTGTGTGTGTGTGTGAGAGAGAGAGAGAGAAAAGGAATGGGAAGCATACCAGAGTTTTATGTTTTCCTTTGCATATAAGAATGTACAATCTGACTAAATCTTAGAGGACATCAGCAGGATAATTATCAAACAGAAACTAGTGACATTATCACTTTTTTATTAGAGTTTTACATGTACCTTCAACTTGATGTCTGATATCAGTTATCGAAGCATCAAAATAAGTAGAGACTTGTACTGTTGTACAGCTTTGTGTGGTACAGCTTTGTATGGTTTTAGTTCTTTAGATACAGCTTATTATTTTATTAATAGATTACAGATGCTGTGAAACTGATTGTGAGTTGCAAATTGAAAGCCCATATAATAATATATTACTCTTCACCAAGCTGCTTATCGTGAAAACAACTTTAATTTTGAAACCATTTTATCACTGTGTTATTTCATACTATGAATGTTGGTAATCAAAACCTTTTTTTCCCAGTTGTACTATTACTCATTATACAAGACTGACGGTCATAAAACTAAAACTAAATACTTTTTTATTGTGCACAGCTGAGTAGGCTACAAAAGGTTAGTTACAAGAAAATAGTTTTTTTTTTTTTAAATTTTAGCTTATGAGCTAGCAAGATTTTACCGTCCCATATATGCACCCATCATAAGCCATTCTACCAACACACCACAGAGGCTAAAGAAAGATTAAAAAATTATCTACCTTAAGTTTTTTAATACAATTAACCAGATGTAGCAGTAAATGGTTGTTGTGATAGCATCTCCTGTGCATTTAATAATAATAAGACAATGCTTTTCACTTAAGTTGTTATCTTCCACTCTTATTGGAAATAGCTTTTATCAGGCATTTAGAGATGTTTCCATCTATGTTTTGTGCTTAATTAGCACAAGAGTGCTTAACTATGGAACACTGATCAACTGTACACAAACTACATGGCTTTCATTTTGCAGCTGACTGAGACACATTTACTAGCAGTTTTTCAAAACTGAGTCATTTTACTCATGGTGATTGATGTTGTTGAGTGAGCCCACTATTCTCCAAAGAAGTTTCGTGTTATTGACAGTAGGTTTCTCAGTCTGTGCGCATGATTTTGAAAGATATTTGGGTACTTTTTGTGTACAACTGATGCATGATGCACTGTTATTTTTATTTCCCAAGGATGCAGCAAAACTGAAGGCTGTTTGCCTTCTACCAAACTTGAGCGTTGCCCTAGTCAACCTTTCTTTATGTGTAGGCCAGTCCTGATTGTTTCTGCAGGTCAGTGCTTGCAATGCCTATCCTTTTAAGATGGACACTTGTACCATGGCAACCTGTGCAAAGGCAGTAGATGACGGTTTGTTGGTTTCTCTAAAGCTGCTTCGTTGGGTCCTCCTACTAAGCTTGGTACCTGTAAACTCTTATTCAGCTTGGAAAGTGCCATCATTCTCATACACTCTGATTCTGAATGAGTCTCAGTTTGCATGCACTCCAGATTACCGACCAGTCATGCTTTGCATGTACACTTCATCCAGAAAACTGTGTGAATGTAGCAGAGAGTGGGGGGAAACCATGAAGAATGCAGAGGATTATTATTTATACATAATGTTTGTGTTATTACAAACTTACAGGATATCTGTACTTATCATTTATATGCAAGCTGACAACACTGGGCATGGAAATCAGTGAATTTATAAACAATCTCAACCACACTGCAAGTGTGTATTGCGCCCCCCCTAACTTGTATAAATAAAAGTTGGCTAGGACTAAAAATCCTTAAACATCTACCTGAAGGGGTGGGTGGGTAGAAGGATGTTAAGCAGCTTTAGAAAGTAGATGTTGACTATCCATGGAAACTCATCTCAACATATGCCAGAAGTGACAGTTGTGTTTATTAGCAGTAAAAAAATCTGGCTTCTTTTCTGTTGATTAATATGTCAGGATTTCACTGCTCTGGGGGCTATGGCCATCCCTTTCAGAAGGAATTTAGTACTAATTAGATCAGTTTCCTCTCTGATTTTGATAGAATTGTCCGTGATTCCAGCACATTCCTTTACCATATAGCTTGCAGATGCAAGGTGGTGTATCAGATTGCCAAGCAGCAGCAGCAGCAAATCTACCGCTTATTATAATGTTTTTTTTCTTTCATCCGCAGACCTGACAACCTCAATATTCATGAAAGATTTGGAAAGAATTTCAGTTAGAGGGAGATGGGAAGAGAGCAAGAAAAAGCAGCTTTTGTGTGTAGGAGTGGGGGGGGGGCATGTGTGTGTGCAAGAGAGATTGACTATACAACAGCAAACATATTTTTGGCTTGAACTGTTTTAGTTTAATTTCAGATTGATTTTTATTTTACTTTATAATTACAGTGTTGTATCGCTTATTCTCAGAAAAGGAGCTAGTATGTGAAGGTTATATGACATGTTTTGTTTGTTTGTATTTAAGAGAAATGCATCCTGAGTGTTTTAAGAGCTCTGTAAATACCTTTCATCATTTCCTCCCTTCCTTCCTTCACAGCAGCACCTAATCATGCTGCCATAGATTTTGCAAAAGCCGCCCTTTTCTGTTGTTCCTGGAGTATGTGATGTAGATGAGACTAAATAGGGCTGGACAGGACCAGGTGAATGTAGAGATGGTGCAGAACCATGGCAGGTGTGGACTCATCTATTCCGAATCATCCAGCCATTAGCCAAGCAATGCGAAATGCTTACTTTGAAACAGAACATTCCCTTACAGGCAGGCTTCTGGTTGTCATCTGAATAATTTGCTCTTTTTAATGGAGCATCATTTTTTTTAAGTGATTCCTTGTGCTTGGTTTGATTTTTAGGTTAATTAATACATTGTGAATGGGGCCTTTTTCCACTGCAGACTGAAGTGCAGCCAGAGAATGACAAAGGATGTCAGGAGTCAGACCTCCAGACTTAAAAAAAACCATGCAGAACTTTCAGGGGCCAGGAACAAGTGTGTTGATTGGAATGCCTCCCAGTCAGCTAAATTACTAATATTTTATAAGCATTTAGCTGACTGCTAATTTTTGGCATTTAACATCCGATTAGCATAACTGTGAGTCTGGCCTAAACACTTTTTTTAAAGTTGGGAAAATGTAGAATTTAGTAGTAGTGGTTAAAAGTATGTTGGAGGCTTCCTATTTTTTTTTTAATCACCATTTTTTAAAAATACAAATAGTAGTAACACAGCTTGCATAAAAAGCAAATAAACAACACACACACACACCATGCACAGTCACACTAACACACACACACACACACACTGTCAGTAAATTTACATTAGTTATATTCTGCAGTAATATCCCATTATAAAGGTGTCAAAAAAATTCTGTAGGGTTCCCCATCGTTTGTCAAAGGCTGCCAGTTCCATATTGCTAAGAGCTGTACATCTTTCCACTTTCATTTGTCTATGTAATTCTTGTAGAAGGACCTGCATACATAGCGTTCTTGTACTAAATCTGGATTTATATATATATATATAACATTGACATTATTATTATGCGGTTCATTACTTTATCAGAGTATTTTCACTATATGTAAATAAGATACGTGTAGTAGTAAATTTAAAGTCATTTACATGTTTACATTTATTAATTCTCATTTCTAATACTTTCGAAAATTCTTGAACAGTTACATTTCAAAAATATGTGTTCAGTTGTTTCTTTTTCTTGTTTACAAAAGGTACATAAGTTATTACTAAGTTATTAAAATATTCATCTCTTTTAATATATTTGTATCTAATACCCTATGAACAAGTCTAACAGTGAACCATTTATATTTAATTTCTTTTAATTTATTTTTAAAGGATATCCTTTTAAAGCTTAATTTGCTCTGCAACTTTTTAATCCATTTTTGACAACAATTTGGTTCATACTTGTTATCCTTTAATATATTGTAATAGATCTTTAGACCTTTTTTGGGGGGAGATTATAAGTGTTAAGGGAAACTGCAATTCAGTTTTTATATTTTTACTAATGGATACTTTTTTTGTGCTTTAAATACAGTTCCCAATTTTTACAGAAGTAAAATAGTATTTTAAATTTTAAACAAAAAATGAAAAAGACTGTTTGCTAATAGTATTAATTACCATCATTGTGATGTATGCTGGGGCGGTTTTTAATTTTTTTTATAACTAGTGTAGAGGTATGGAGTTTGTATTGTAACATGCACAACCCGAGTTGGCCTTTTTTCTTTTTGTTTGTTTTGTTTTTTTCCCCGTCGAGCTTTCAAAACTTGTTGTAAAGCGTTGTGGAGCGTCAGTTTAATGAACGTGCGAATAGTGTGTTTGTGTAATAGTGTCAGCTTCCGTCTCCAGATGTTGAACGGGGGTCTCCACTGTTGAACGTTTCCAGGAGTGGCGCTGAAGACTAACAGCTGGCGCCCAGTTTTTACCTGTCCGCACACTAAGATAGAGAACTTGTTGCTTCAGCTGCGCCAGTTAAGTGTCACTAAGGTGGCATGACTAAAAAAAGGATAGTATTGTGGGAAATAGCCGCTCTTGCCTTTTTTCTTCTACTATCTGCTATTATCTTACTCCTCCGGGATGGTTTTGATGGCAGTTTTAAAGGGACGGGGTAGTAGGTCGTGGCAAATTCTTTGATCTTCGCTAGGGGTAGACTTCACACGACTCGGATTTTGTGGTGTGGTGGTCGTGGTGGGGGACCGTTCTGTACCGCCTTGCACCACACTCTTTCTCTCTCTCTCTCTTCTGTGCCACATGTCCACAAACCCTTTAAGCATTGGCCGTCCAGTCCACATTTTCAGAGACATATTATGACTTCTGCAGTATGTCACTACATGTAGCGAGGGTTTACATGAAGGTCATAGTTTACAAAAAAAATCGCTGTAATCACATATTCATTGTTATGAGTCTGGTTAATTAAGAGCTGTTTTCCAAGAACACGCGCGGTCGGAGTTTTACACTTTGACGTTTGACCAACGATTTGTCTTTCGCGATCAGTCAACAGATCCAAACAGCTTTGTTTTGTTTTGTTCTCTGGGTTTTGGTGCTGGTTTCATTTCCCTATTTTCCTCTGTGTGTGCGTGCGTGCGCGTGTTGGGAAGCTGCTAGAGGGCGTGGCCGAGCTGATTATAAAGGTCATAAGGAAGATCTCAGTCCTCCACACACACACACACACATAATAATAATGTGCGTGGGTTGGTGCTTGCGCATATGTGTGTATGAATGCGTACGCACTTTCGTCTGTCGATGGGATCCCTAAAGGAAGAGCTAAAATACCCGGTTACTCATTCCCGAAGGGAAGTGACATGCCTGGCGATTGGCACGTGATAGTAGTGTAGGAGTGAATAACGCAAGGGGCACACAGACCTGCACCAGCCGTCGTGCAGCAGGGACTGCGCCGTCGCTTGCTGCCTTGCTGCTACCTACCCATCGCCTACCCTTCAGACGCTTGGCCGCTACAAAGCCCCGCTTGTCTCCTAATCTGTGCTGTTGGAAGTTCCTCGCCGATTGCTATTTCCACAGCGGGTCATTCCACGTTACACGTCTGGAATTTTAGGAGACAGCTGCAGAACTTTGAGTGTCTGGTTTGTGACAATATATACGGGGAGACGTGAAGGTATTGGCGAGTCATTGCCGTGTGATGTGATGTGAACTGTTATTTTTACATCCTCCCTCCTCCCCACCTTTCTTTACTGAATTGGCACCTTGTGCGGGCCACACATACCGTTGGTTGTAACCGTGAGGTTTACTAAGAAGCGGGTGGGCTGTTCCGGTTGCACTTTTAATGTTGCTTTGATGTGGGAGTACAATCAGAAGAGGCGCAAAGAGACGTTTGTATCTGCTTGAGCAACCTGCTAATGTTCTACCTTTTTTTCTTCTTTTTTTTTTAGTGAAGAAAACGAGCCTGTTGTGGCTCACCCTTTAGCAGTGGTATAAAAGTTTCGACTTTCAGTTTATGTGTCAGTATCTTGTCCGCCCTTTCCTTGCCTGACCCGTTGCTCCGTCACCTCCGCAATTCAGTGCGAGCGTTCATCAGGCAGACTGCAGTTTTGCAAATTTCCCATTACAGCTTGTGTCTTGCGGTAAAGAAGAAGGGGGGTGGGGTTGAGGGGAAGAGGAAACGTTTGATTTGTACAGGAAGCGTCTATCTTGAAAAATACAGCGGAGGTGTCGTAACCCTGCAAGAAGCAAGGAGTTGGAGGAGGCTGTTTACAAAACAGGGTAAACATCAATTAAAATAATAGGTACAGAAGGAGACAGCCATGCAGGAAGAACGGAAAACGATGCAAGCAACTTTCAGAAAAAAACACCACCAGAGATGGGGAAAGGGAAAGTTTGAGGCAATTCTGTAGGGCTGGCTTCCTCTTTCCACTCTTACTAGGATGTCTGTCACTTCTAGAGCTTCTGGTAAACTTAAATTTTCTGATGACCTCGGACCTGGTGGCTACCTCAGACTGCAACTAGCAGGGTCAGGCAACATGATCCTTGTACAAGCATCTCATTTGGGGGCATAAGAAACTGGTGGTAGGTTTCGGTATCAGAAGGAAGCGTTGGCAGCTGGATGTAGGGAGATGTGTTTATGATCGCAGTCATAACGCTGACCCACTTGAAACCACCACTACCACCACCTGCTTCGGGAGTCGCCACCAGCTGGCACCAGGTGTCGATGATGTTCGAGTGTTTGATGAGCGAAGATGAGGATGAGTGGGAGGTAAACATTCTGCAGATTTAGCATTTTTTCCTCTCACCTTTCCTGACCCTCTCTCTTTCTGCTTAATGCCAGCTGTATTTCTCTCTTGTAGTCTTTTCTCTCATTCAGGTGAAAACAAGGGGATTGACTGGTTTACATGTGTTTGGTGATGCCCAGTGTGGCCTACATGTTTTGATCAGTCCTTGCTATGTGAATTTTGTAGATCTGGGGTTTTCATTATCACTGAACAAGCCATGTAAGAGTCAAGTGACCCAACTAAATGTTTCCGTGTAATCTGTCTGTACCCTTGCACACATATGCATTTGTATGATGCTTTTTGTGTCTGTGAGTTTATTGCATAAGATTTGCATCTTCCAGTAGCGCTAGAAGATTGTGTGCATGAATGCACATCTCCCTTTGTGTGTGTGCATGAGAATACGTGCGTGCATGGGGTTGGGGTGGTGCTTTAAAGCAAGTATCGTGCAATATGTGCATATCATTGAACCATAAAATTGATGTGTTTTTGTCCTATAAATAACTAAGCCATACTCACAGCATTTTCAATGCAGAAAAGCAGCCCACTACCTTTAGGTAGCAGTACAAGCTATTGTTAACATGGTTACAGCATTAAGATGAAGTCTTTGATGTACTTGCTGTTTCAAAGCTTTCAGACTTGCTAAAAACTTACTGGCAGAGCCTGTGACTTTAGAAAGGAAGTGACTGAAAGGAGTGGGTTTCAAAAAAGCAGTACATAAAGTTTGTTCGTTGCCACCAAGGTCAAAGCTGGGAAGTCAACAACTGCAGGGGAGCATGTAATAAGTAAGGGTTGATGCATAATGGTGTTTGATATCTTAATGATGCACTTTAAAGGACAATGCATCGTCACTGGCTTTGCCAGCTTCCTGTTAAGTGCCATGCTTGTTGATTGTGGTAGGGACAGTGGAATAAGTTAAAGTGCATTGTACTGGGGTTTTTTCCCTAATGAAACAAAAAAAAAGCACAGCTTGTTTTTATATCAATTTAACCACTGTGGCTTTATGAAGAATGATAGCACTGCAGTGTCAGAATTTAGAAACTCTTGAGACTACCTTAGATTTTGTTTGGATGACAAGTGGGTGAGTGTGGGTGTGTGAAGTTTGTGCAGCATAACTTTTCATTTGCTTTCTTAGTGCATTTTTTTCATACTGCAATTACAGCTGCCAAGATTTGTCTCCTCCATTTCTCTTTCCAGTTTAGTGAAACATTACTAATGCATTCCTTGCTTCAGTATCTCAATGTGACTCGGAGAAGAATCTCTCCAGTGTCAAGTTGTGACTCGAAGAGAATCTGCAGAATATCTGCACACAGTATCTTTTATTGCTTCTACGTTCGATAAAGTGGCAGGATTTTTTTCAGCATGTAAATTGAACTTGAATTGCTAGTGTTAACTAACCTAGTGCCTAACCTGTTCATAATGGCGGTCTTTCCTTCCAGGCAACAAATTTTTAATTTATGGAAAAGTTAACCACTGGAGTGGAGTACCACTTGAGGCAAAGTGCTTGGCTTTATTTGGCAACACCACCAGAAAAACAAGAAATTGTAGTTGAGCAACAAGTCTGCCTTCTATAAAATGCACAACTTAAAGCCCAGTTTCTGCAGCTGCAGAAAATGCGAAGTGTGTGATGGTGCTAGCTCTTCCTTCCTGTTGTCTTATTATCTGAGATTAAAGAGTGTTGCTTATGTGGTGCCCTGTTTTTTGAGAATTTTTTTTATGACCAAAACAATTGTATGTGGGGGGAAGGCAGGTTTCCAGCTTTAAAATATCAGTTAAAGTAAACCATTGTTGAAACTCTTGGAAACGTGCATGAATAATGCTAAATTGCCTTTCAAAGAAAACACTGATAAACTCCTATTTCCTTTTTTTTTAAAAAAAGACTCCTCTAGTCACTGAGTGGCCTACAGTTTTAAGAAAACTTTGTTGAATATGTTTTAAATGTATATGCAACTGACACAAAGGATCCTGAACAATAAGCAGTTGGCTGGTTTTTTTTATTATTTTCTTTTTTTTTATTGTTATTCAACAGTGCTGCTTATTTTTTACATCCTGTGAAATAATGTGTCTTTCTTTTGTTTATCAGGACTTGGAAAGCACTGCATACACTATTTAAATAATGGATTTGTTTTTCCCTCTCCCCAGCATGTCACAAAATCTTTTTTTAATTATTCAAATTTAAAAACACAGTGTACAAATTTTTATGAAGCTTTTATGATGTAGTAGTTTTTCAGTAATATTTGAAAAATATTTAGTTACAAAATTAAAATTTGTTAAGTAATTTTTGTTGACAGTTTCTTTGAGCAGACTTCGTCTGGTGGTTCATCTCATTTCTACATTAACAGGGAACTTAATTTTACAGGAAATAATTAAATCATTCTGTTGTACAAAATAGTGAGTTCACATATGTGCTTCCTATTATATGTGTGTGTTTAAGTTTAAAAAAAAAAACTAAAGCTATGTTTGTGAGAAAAGCGGCATTGAGATTTTTAGGGACGTGGTCTTATAGTCAAGTGGTAATAGAAGTGGAAATAATATAACACAGAAGCATGCTACTGTGGGCTCTTTCCAAGCATCTACTAAAATATTAAATTTTGTCACATAGGGTATCACACATTGTCACATTGTCACAGGGAGGTGCCATGCGGGACTCTTATCAAGGTGTGGGTCAACGCTTCGGTCTGGAGCCAGACCTTTCAGACGCCGAGTTTCAGCTTCGTCTAGAGGAGTTAAAGGAGGTAATTACAACCACTTTAGGAACATGCCTTAAATATGCAGACCAGTTCATTAAGATGCCACAGAAGGGCTAGCACAAAATGCATCGTGTTCAAACATTAGCATCTATGGTGCATACAAAATTTTGAAGATCATTTCATTTTAAACATGGAGCTTTCCTTTTTGCTTTTATTTAGTAAATCTAAGTGATTAATGAGTAAACTTGCAATTCACGGTCACAGGATTTGCAAAAGTGGGTCACAAAGCATGATTTTAACAAAAATTTCAGAGTTGATGGACATAGTATGTTGAAAGTGGTCAAAAGTTTGTTGGAGCTTTTCTCAGTTTATAACTCTTCACTCCAATAGACTGTAAAAGAAATTTCCAGGCCATTTTGCCTGCAGCATTGTCATCAAGGTCTCTGCTAAAGGTGATATTACATATTATTGCACAATCTCTTTCAAAAACAAATTTCACAGAATTGCGAACATGACTATATCAAACCAGCTACCCCTGGACTTGTTATTTTAAAAAATTATTATCCATGTACATTGCCACACTCACCAAAGGATGATGATGCAGGCACTGAAGAAGGAGATCCGCAAGGAAATGAAGATAAAGGAAGGAGCAGAAAAGCTACGCGAGGTCTCCACAGACAAGAAGTCTCTCTCCAATGTCAACAGTATCGTGAAAAAGGCCAACACCAAGCTGCAGCAGCTGCACCAAGACCTGCAGGAAGTCAACACCTTCCTCTTGCTCACCAACAGTACACAGGATATTACCACAGGTGAGAGCTGCTACATGCTTGTGTGTGGTAATTACAAACAGAGGAGAGCGTGCTACAAGCTTGTTTGTGGTAATTACAAAAGCAGCCTGCTCTTGGATCTGCTGAAACAAACAGTATGTTTTTTTGAGACACTGATATGCCCTGTCCCTCTCTCTGCCTAACATAAAAAAGTTCAGTAAGGTCTTTATTAATTTGTCATGCATTATTGTGCACCTGCTTATGAACAGTTTGAGTAAAGCACTGGTATTTACAAGGGAAGCTGGGATAACCAGCAGCACTGAGTGTGACTGTGACCATGTGATATGGCATTCACAACTGAGCTGAGGCAATGTTGCAGCATTAGATGACAGCTACAACTGTGGTGGTGGCGCCTACTCTTGATAAGGTCTCACATGAATGCACACTGTGTGCCTGCACACATGCACATACACAAAAATCCAGCCCACTGGTGCTCACACATAATGCATGTATGTTTGTAAAACTTTAAATAGCTTAACAGGGTTGTATTGCTTTGCCTCTAAAGAGTTTTAGTGTGTCTGCAACTTGGAAATGTTGACAGCTGTCTCTGTCACAGAGAGGCTGAAGTCACCAGAGAAGGCAGGGGATGCTATTGATGGTAATGGAGGAAATCAGCGTTTGGCTTCACTACAGAAGCAGCTAGACATTGAGAACAAGGTTTGTAGTTTGCTACATAAGCATTCTGAGAAGCTTCTTACCCTGTGCCGCTTGCTGTGAATTAGGGAAAACCTAAGGGAAGCCCAGATGTATTGTGAATCTGGGATTGCTTATATATATGTATAGCACTTATGATTAGGATAAATAAAATACAGAAAAACAGAAATGGCAGAAGATAAGAGGCATTTTGCTTCTTGCTATGTTTTATTTAGGAAAAAAGGGACCAGATACAGCATGCATATATTAGATTATAGAAGGGATTAAAAATATTATACCCATATCCTGTGAAACTTGTATATTATATACTGGGATAGTCAAAATGATGTTAACACTAATGGGTTATGTATGTACATTTTAAGTGTTGACATCATTTTGACTAACCCTCTATTTCCACAGTTGTGTGAATTAAACCATGTCTACAAGAAGTGACCATTTGTTCAGGTGAAGCAAGGTGCAGAAAACATGATTGCCATGTACAGTTCCGGGTCTTCACGTGACAAAAAACTGCTGGCAGAGGCACAGCAGATGCTTGCAGATGCTCGGACAAAAATAGAGATCATTCGCATGCAAATGTTGAAGGCTAGCCAGGACATTTCATCAAGCACCGCTGAGGCCGATGGTAAAGAGTTATCTTTAGACTTAGTTCTTACAAATTTTGCTTAGAGATATTGTGCCCTTTGAAAGAGATTTTGTTCATTGTTTTGTTACAGTGTGCATACGTGCATACTGTTGTCAGCAAGCCCATGCATGAGTGTATTTTCATGAATCCTTTTGCATAGGCAGTCTTGTGTGTAGGCATGTAGATGTATTTGTGGGCTTTCATGTATACGTGCATGTTTTCCCATGTATATTATACAAACATAGGTATGCAAGCAGGCAAGAATCAGTGTGCACACTGCCATGTCTGTGTTTTCCAGGTTCACGTTGTGAGATTCTTTCTCCCTTGGAACTGAGAATAGAGGAGCTGAGACATCATCTGAAGATTGAATCAGCAGTGGCTGAAGGTTCAAAAAATGTCATTCGCACATTGCAGAATTCAAAGATAGAGGACAAGAAGGCATTGAAAGAGGTACCTGTCAAGCTCTGTATGATTTGTTTCCACTTTCTCATCTTTACAAGTAAAAACTTATGGTAGAATGGAGCCTGTGGGGGGAAAATGTCTTTATGTACATCTAGACATGTTCCCTACCTGAGAGAGACATGAGAAAGAGAAATATTGGATACACATCATGAGGCTCAAAATCAATGCTGCGTTGATTTCAGGCTCAGTCAACACTGTGTGAATCGTCCCAGAAAATGGAGTTAATCCGAATGTCACTGGAGAAACGACTTCTGGAACTAGAGCCTGATTCAAGCAAGTCATCTAAAGTTCAGACTTTGAGGCGAGAGCTGGACGACTTGCTGAACACCACCTACAGTAGCTCTGCCACACATCGCCTCAGCAGCCAGCCACCGCCCCCTCGCGCAGCCAACACCTTCAGCAAAGCAGCTGCAGTGACAGGCAAGCTGGAAGTGAGGTAAAAAGGATCTAACTCCCATGGGGAAGAATTTCAGCATGACAACAGTTAAAGCACAAAAGTGATTTAAATCTTCTTGGGGAAGAGCTTTTTGTCATTTCAACAGTTGAAGCACACAAGTGATGTTTAGTGATGTAAACTGTTTCAGAGTTAACTTGGTTGTGCTTAAATGCTACTAGGCCTTCAGATGAGGTGGCTGTTGTGGTCTTAAAGATCTCATTTTGTTTCCCTTCTAACTACTGGGTAAAGATAATGCAAAGAACTGTTTTTCCAAAATATGGATACATACTCCCCTTGCCATTCTGGAGATATGCCTACAAACATTACCTTGCACAGAGAAGAGGTCAGCAGCACACAGAGATCAGAAGAATTTTAGGGATGTTCCATTTCAGTATTTCACATGCTTTCAGCCAGTGCAGACTGTGCGCACCTGATAGATTCCTCAGGGTGTTTCCACATTTTGCCCATAATTTTTCCCCTCCTAGTTTTCGGTGGTTTGGCAGTGGTCATTTCAGCTGTGAAGACAAACATCATGAACCAAGGCCTAGAACATCAAGCGACTCAGACAATGTTGACAAAGTTCGTAAATTCCTGGAAAGAGATGGCTGTGACCATCAGGGAGATGGAGCTGGGAATTCCTTCTACAAGTTTTCACAGGATCATCTATCACGATTTGGGCTTCAGCAAGAAGTCAGCTCGCTGAGTGCCAAGGTTCCTGACAGACAAGCAAAAGAAATGCTGTGTGGACTGGTGCTAGGAATTCTTGGAAACATTCAGTCATGGGTGTTCTTGTGGCTTCAAGAGCATCACCACAGGTGATAAATGTTGGTTCTACAATCTAGACACTGAAACAAAGGCCCAGTCGATGGTTTGACCATTGGTGGAGTGAGGGAAGAGCTGAATTGATGTCAAAATCGGTGTTTTTGGAGTGTTTTCAAAAGTTGATCCACATGGCCAAAAAATATGCTGCAGTTGGTAGTGACTATGTTGAAAAATTTAAAGGATTGAAGAATAAGAGAAAAATGTTTTTAAAAAATTCTCCAGGTTTGTTTTATTGCAAAGTCCAGGCGGAAGTGGAGTGTCCCTTGTATGTTCACATTGTCAAGCTAGTCGGAGAGCTGGGACCATATGTTTATGAGGTCACATCTGTGGACAAACATGACCTCACGGTTTAAACTTCTTTCTGTGCATGGGGATGTTTGTAGGTATATAGCTCTTGAATGGAAGGGAGTATTCACTCAGATTTTCAAAAATAGTTTCTTGCACTGTGCTCTACCTAGTCATTAAACAAAAAAGAATTACCACCTACTAGACCCTTTAAAAACCATTTTAAGTGAATTTCAGGTTGGCCTAAACTTTTTTCTTGTGTCATCATTTATTTTAAACAAGTGTAGCTGTGTCTTTATAAGGAAAAGCATTGTCTTTTGCAGATTAGTAGGGGTTCAAGGTCTTCTGGAAGATATTCCCATACGACGGAAAGACAGCATGTCACTGTGGATGGCCTCTCCTGGGGAGAGCCGAAGTCTTCTTCGACGTGGTGGCAGCAAGGTGTACAACGTTAAGGATGAGTTGTCAAGTGAGTGGCACTTGCCAACTTTTCCCCTTACCGTATGAAGCTGAAATGATAACGTGAAATCTCAGTTTTGTAGTTCTAAAAGATATCCTAAAGTAGCGTGTGCCTATGGAAAAAGAGTGAGAGCTGTTGTAGGCATGGGTGGGCATTGATTCAAGTTTGTGCATGTGTGTCTTATTGCATATCCATGAGGTCTCTCTACATGTATATACATGTTTCTTATGCAGATGAGGTAATGGCCATTCTACGACTTGATAACCAACAGGTGGCACAGACCTCCTGGAAACCCAACAGCCAGCAATGCTGGGATCACAGGTGTTCCATTGACTTGGATCGGGTGAGCACGCAGATCTTGAGACTTATTGTTAGTTGAGCGAGTTATGTTTCAGTGCATTGACCCTGGCAGGCTTGTACAATGCCTTACCTTTCCAGCCTGTGGTATTAAGCTTCAGAGGTGAAAGGTTCTGTATTCTTGTTCTTTCTCCCCCACCATTCTGTCTCTGTGTTCCATCATGTTCTTGTATTGCTAACCGGTACATGTTTGTTTACATATGTTGAGCTTGTTTGTATTTGATTGCAGCGTCTACATCTCATGGCCTCTTTCCCCTCTGTCCCTCTTGTAAAGTGCATTGAGCTCACCTCCATTTGGGGAAATGTACTATACAAATCCTGTTACTATTATTTTATTATTATTCACTCGTACAGTAAAACCTCCTCATTTAGACCTGTATTGCAACATTTGCTGAGATACAGCCCAAACATTTTTAATGGATGTATTTCACCATATGAACTCCATCTCTGTTATGACTGCCTCCCCAAGGCTACTCATGACCAACAGTTTATTCTCTGCTGCAACGTTTTGTGTGGTAGTCACATGTTGTAAAGTATCAAGTAGTTATTAAGTACATATTCAAAGAGTGCTTGTTATTTGGTCACTGGTTATTTTAACCCAAAATTAAATCACTTCAGTCACATTCACCACCAGCACACATACAGTAGTTGATTGTGCTTCATTAATGCCTTTTTGCAGAAGTTACATGTTTATAAGATTTTGTTTGTGATCAATTGTTTGTGCTCTGTTGCAAAATTTTATCAAAAAAGACACATTTAAAAATAGTAGCAGTATATTTTAAGAGTATATCTACCACAAAGCAAGTGTGTTGATCAATAGCTTTTATCTGGAGAATAATTTCCCTTATAAATTATCAGTCAAGCACAACAATGGTAAGCAATAATAAGTAAGCAAGATGAGTGAAAACAACAAAGAAGTGTCCTACAATATGATTTTTAACCCTCTTGGTTCGACAAGCCACGATCGTGGCTTTGCTGGGTAGCACGGGCAAGGCGATTTTCATTACTTTTTATTGCAAAGTTCAAATTTTCTCTTTTCCAAAAATGTATAGGTTTCTTGGTCTAATGTTTATCTCAGAGCAGCAATAATAAAATACAAACTTCACCCACTGTCGTCTTCGCAATCTTCAGTTATAAGTCAGTCATTGTAATGTTATATTTTTATCTTGAACCAAGAGGATTAATTTATATTTTTAACATTTAAATAAATGAACTTGAATTCAAGGTGTTTGAAGTCATGGTTTGGGGATGAAAAGTACTGATTTGCAAACTATGACCCCTCTTAGTTACAATCTGATTTTGGTGTATTTTAGCAAGTTTTAAAAGGAAGGGATTTTTGGAGGTTGTGGGTGGGGGGGGTTCATTCAGTTACAATTAATATAAAAAGACATTTGCATTTTTAAGCATTTTGGATACTGTGAGATTGCATGTGCATCATTTACATGTCATTACAGACTGACCCTAGTAGGTTTTGCGTTTCCTTCCCTGACTCACTTTTTTTTTTTTACTGCATAGTCACGAGAACTGGAGTTATCAGTCTACTGGCGAGACTGGCGGCAGATGTGTGCAACAAAGTTCCTGAGGCTAGAAGACTTTCTAGACAACCAGCGACATGGCTTAACCATACACTTAGAGCCACAAGGCATATTATTTGCAGAGGTCAGTCTTTGTCTATAGATGGTTTGTGCATCACATCTATCTATAAATTGATGATGTGTTGATTATTTGCTGGATTGTGGGTGTTGGGGGGGATGATGTTGAGGAGAGGAGACAGAATATGCATGGTTATATAAAGATTTTATGCACGAAAGGTAGAGCAGACTTTTCCACTTGTAATTTTCTGGTTGGTATTGCACATCTATGTTCTTGCAGATTACATTTTTAAACCCCACCTTGTCACGTAAACCAAAGCTTCAAAGACAAAGGAAAATCTTTCCAAAGCACAAAGGTATGCAGCATTTTTGTGATATTTTATTTTCTTATTTCATTTTCTGAATGTGAAAGTTTTTAAAACAAAGATACTCTGGAAAAAAAAATTGTTGGAGAATCTGAGTTTGGCTAGAAGATTTCACAGACTTTTTTTCCCATTTTGATACAAATGAGAGAGAAGCAGCTGAATGTTACAACATTTTTTCTGAGTAAATGTATTCTCGTGTGAGAAATTCACATCATGTCATATTTTAAAATGATGGTTCCTTTTATCTTGAGTGATGTTCATCCTTCTGGAAAGCAGCATGAAATTTTGAAAATAATTGTATAAATATTTAGATATGGATTATGAATTTTTTTTTTAACATGAAGCCTGAACGGTTAAAAATGGAAATGCTTTTTTAACCCATCAGGGAAGAATTTTCTGCGACCTAATCAGATGAACATCAATGTTGCTACATGGGGACGTTTGATCAAACGAGCCTTACCACAGAATGGAACCGATACTAATAATAGTTCTCCTTCACAAATTACCTCTCCTGGTAAGTTATCAAAAGGCATGGCTGAGACATGCTGTACCAGATGACATAAGGGGAGTTTGACTTACTAGCCACCCAGTTCGAATTGGCTGCTCCCAACTGTCCAGACTTGACCAATAAACAGGAGGTGGGGGAGAATCGGTGTTTTGTGCTGAGCCATCAACTAAGGCTATATCATGGAGGAGCAGCCAGCCCTGTAAGCAGATGTTACATGCAGAGAAAAAAAAAACAGAGTGCCTGAGGCAAGATGTGAACCGAGGACGGCCAGTCCTCACTTTATTGGTGACATTGTGCCACTGGACTGCCACCAATAAACAGGAATCACGCAAACTTAGCCAACTTTGCCATGATATAGCCTTATTTGCTCGCTCAGTGTAAACAACCAATTCCCCCACCCCCTTTATGGGGGCTGCTGCTTCAGTTGCTAAAACACCAGTTCCTACACAAACCCTGCCCCGACCAATTGGGAATGGAATTGGGTAGCTAGTAGTCATGTCATCTGGTAAATACTTGCAGAAAGGAATTTTACCACCAAAAACGGTATTTCAGTGTTTTATGACACGTGATTTCACCAAAAAATTTAATACGGAAGCATCTAACAAGTACTATTAATAATTTGCCTATGATTTCGGGGGAAAAAGAAGTTGTCAGACAAAGAAACCAAAACCAGATCAAATTATTAGGAAATTGTGCAATTCTTATCTGTATTTCTTTGTTTGGTTAAGCTTTTATGCTCATTTCTGTGTTGCAACATCAAGTCTGTAGAGAGTGAAACCTGGGAACCTGAGGCTGATAGTGTTATATAGTTTCCTGTTCCTGTCTAGGAATTATGTCAGCTGATCGGGGCCCTCCAGTCTCTCAGATGAGTTTTGAAGCTCCACCACTTCCAGAAAAAATTCATCGTCATGCTGCTGATGACGTGACATCTACAGCTAGGGAGAGACAAATTACCTCCCAAGAGCGAGAAATCCAGGTGTGTGTGTGTTGTCCTCATTTCTTTAATGAAATAAGGCATAGAATCAGTAACTGTTTCTTTTACAAAATCATTTGTTTTTTTGTTGTTTTTTTTTAATCTTAAAATTTTTCATTATTTCTCAGATATGTTGGCATAATAAAATGCAAGAAAATACAGGCGTAGGAAATGCTAATTTTATAGGATCCTGAACTGGAAAATGGAGAATAGTGATGATCTCACATAAGAAAATACAGGAAAATATAGGAGTGCATAATGCTAATTTATTAGGATCCCAAACCAGGAAATGGAGAATCATGGTAATCTTATGTGAAAATAACCAGTCAAATTCTCAATAAGAGACTGGAAGAGAAAGAAAAAGTACAAAAATTAAATTTCCAGTTTATTGCAGTAGACTTTATCCCTCAGATTCCACAGGTTATCTCAAAAGTTTTAAGTATATCTGTGTGTATTTGGGGGGAGTGGGCTATTTTTTAATTTTACTTTTACAAAGAGAGTTTACAAAAGCTTTGCTTATCAGTTTTGGTCAGATCATTTCCATACTTTAAAAATCTTTAAGTAATGGCTTTTTATGTGGTTATGTAGAACCTTAATCCAGTTTGAATAATACGTTATCAAGCTTTGTGATGCTTTCAGCAAGCACTTTCCAAATTTGACTTCCTGCCAGAAGAGCTCATCACGCCAAACACCTCCATCAACCTGGACCTGGATGTCATCACTGCTCCCCCTTCTGTATCCACAGCAGACACCACCTCCGCCACTTCCTCCAGCCTTGCTGATGTCCCTTCCTCACAGATAACCACGGCAGACTCAAAGTCTGTAGTACCCACCATTCCACGCCAGAAATCACCACCTCAACAGAAAGCATCTCCAACCTTGCCCATTACACCTCTTCCATCAGAGAAAACAAGGCCAGCACCCTTACCTCCCTCAACATCAGAGTCCTTGTAAGTCTGTGCATAGGGGTTGTGTCTTTGCTTTGAGAGGCTTTAAAAATGTATTCCAATAATAACTTGGCATTTTCATTTCTTCCGTAAAATTTATTGAATAATCCTAGTTTTTATTAGTTTGATTATTTTTCTAAGTGTAATTGGGATTGGTTAATTCTTTACAGTTCTGTTGATTATTTACAGTCCAAAAACTACATTTACTCAGTGGCTGAAAAACTCAGAAGTGTAAAGCATGAGTATATGTTCCAAATAGAATGCCTGATAGGGAAAGGTTAGTTGGATCTAAATCCATTCTTTCCTCATTTGACCAAATCTTTGTGATGTATGTCTTCAGGTTTGCAGGACAACCCTGTTGCATGGATGACTTCCGACCTATAAGTGTTTTGGGTCGAGGTCACTTTGGAAAGGTAAATAGATATTGACCAAAATATGAAACAAATAGTGGTCTTCAGATTTTAGAGAACTTTTTTTTCTTCCGCCTTTGACTGGTTGCGCCTTATATCCTATCCTGTCCTGTCCATGCAGGCCATGAACTCTGCTGTCCAGTATAGGTCAGCAGTTGATCCCCAGAGCTTGACATCTTGCACTTCTCATATGTTTTTTTGTGGAATCCTGACCAGTTTGCCATTTTGTAGTTTCAGCTTGGGCAGCGTTGGAGGAACTCAGGACTGAAGTCATGCTCTAAATGACGGATTATAGGCTTGTGATCGCTTCCTCCCAGTTATTGTTCCACTTGTCATCGAGGGATTTTGACGACATCATCCGATGCAATGGAAAGATCTGGGCAGCTCGTGGTTTGCCATGCTTTCAAGTAGTATGTATGATGGTCATCTGCCTGATCTGGTTGATTCAGTCTTTCACTTCTTCACCCTTCAGATCAAGATTTGGGTAGCCCCAACAAGGCGAGTGGCTGTTAAAGTCTCCCACCATAATCAAATTTTCTTGGTCAGGCTGAATGGTGTGGAGATAAAACATTTTCACTGGTCGTAGAAAGTGATTTTTTTTTATCTGATTCCAAGGAACTCAGTATCTTCATCAAAAGAGTTGTGTATTTCTTTTTATAACCTTTTGGCCCACATGAGGTCTCTGCTGAATGATTGATAACCTCTAATGGAGAAGTGGTGGTTTTCATTGAGGTGAGTCTCTTGTATGCAGCAGACATCTATTTTGTCTGGGAGCCAAACCTCCTCAGAGTCCTTGCAGTTTGGCCTAGGGCCAGAGAGCTACCCAGTTTCCACCTGTCGCCTTGTGGAGGTGCTCCACAGGACTTGTTGGGGAGAGGCTAGCTATACTGACAGGACAGAACGACATAGGCTGCTCACATTTTCACGTGCCGCAGAGACACCAGTGAGGGCTGCAGATGTAGAGTGGCAAGCACCTAGACACCAACTAACTAGATGCTTCACACAACCATTAGACAGGCTCTGAAGAAGTATTTAGAGTCTTTGTGTCAGACTGGTTACTTAGGATTAAAAAACTGATTATGATATATGGTACATTCATTTCTTTACAGTGTTGATGTAAGCCTCGAACAGGAAGTTTAATTCACATGATGTGTTAAAAGCAGCCAAGTTACAAAAACTCCAGCAGTATTTGAAAGGCGGCCATTAAAACCGCCAAAGATATCCAACCCCATTTCCTGGTTTTGGGGGTGGGGGATTTCACGAAAGGGCAATTTTGTTTTTCTTTGTGCTGTTCCTAGAGTTTCCTTTACTGTTAGAACACAGATCTAAAGATTTGCCAAAAAATGTAGATGATATAGTTTGTTGTTAACATATCTTTGTCTCTTCCAGGTCCTGCTGACTCAGTATCGCAGAACTAATGAGTATTTTGCCATCAAAGCTTTGAAGAAAGGAGACATCATAGCACGAGATGAAGTAGAAAGCTTGATGTCCGAGAAGCGCATTTTTGAAGTTATTAACACCATGCGCCACCCTTTCCTTGTCAACCTCTTTGCCTGCTTCCAGACAGCAGTGAGTATTGGGGAGATATGCAGCTGTAGTCCGGGACTGATTTTTCCTCTGTAGTCATTACATCACGGTCCTGTGTACAGTAGTATATTTTCCAATGTGCTGAACCTGTTTTGCTAAAGTAATAAAAGTAAATAAATGAATTTTTGTTAGCATCAAATACAAACTTTTTTAACAAAAACATGCCTTAACCTTATGTATTATATATCAAAGTATCAAGTTCCTTAACTCTCAAATTTTAAACAAAGAACAATAACATTACTTCCAGCAGTACTTTTCCACACCTATACTTGCCTAGGTATTGAACTGGTGTGCCTCCAGGTTTGAATACCAATGCTCTCACCACTCAGCCCTCCACTTCCTCAAGTGATTTTTACAGTTGGGTCAACATGAGTTTGGAATTTCTTGGTCATCCATTTGCATAGTTTTTTTTTAAATTTATTTATGTCTTGGAGTGTATATAAAGATTTAAGTTTTTTACCTCAAAAAGGGAAGCTACAGAAGGATGACAAGTGCCTGTTGTTGCATGCTCTTTTGATGTATCAAGTGGTGACTTCAACAGAGTTTGAAAGAATAAATTGTAATGTCTGCAGGAGCATGTATGTTTTGTCATGGAATATGCCTGTGGTGGCGACCTCATGATGCATATACACAGCGATGTCTTCACAGAGTCGCGGACTGTCTTCTATGCAGGCTGTGTGGTACTTGGTCTGCAGTACTTGCATGAAAACAAGATTGTTTACAGGTTGGCCATTTTAAACCATCATATTCAGATAGTTGGCTGTCTTTTTGTTTATTCAGCTCCAGCTATTGGTACCAACTTCTCAGTTTGTATGGCATGTGTTTGTTCCTTAAAAATAAGGTGCACCAAAGCTTATCTGCGTTACTCCTTGAGATTCAGACTAAGATCTAGACAGGGTTTTTTTTTTCTTGTACTACAGTGTATTTCTCACCTCTTTAGGTTATTTTATTTTATAGCTTTCACATTGATAGCAGATAGGAACTTACAAAAATTAACTAATTCGATGGGAACGTCCTTGAGTCGAGGATATAGTCACAGAACAGAGACTGACTGGGTAGCCTGACAATTTTTGTTATGTAAATGCTACAATAAAAGATAAGCTTAGAACCAGGGTGTGCACAGCCTTATAGGTGCTTATAAGTTTATAGTTTTAGGCGTGAGCAAAATAAGGCCTTAAAAGTGCTTATTTTTAGTGAATAGGTCTTTAAAGGTCAGGTCCTTATAATATAAAAAGAAGGGTGTTAATTAGTGGTTTTTTTGCATGAAGTGTGTTCTTTTATTTTTCTCGTTCTCCACAGTTTAAAAACTTGTCATAGTCCTGTCAGAATCTAGGGGAAATAAACATTGCTGTTTTTAAAGACCAAACTTCTACCATCTCACATTAAGGAATGGGTCTGACTCAGGGAGAGGGAGGTGAGGATACTTGACAGTGTAGATTGAAACGATTAGTGAAGCCTGACTGCTTAAGTAACTGTCACCATGTGTGCACCTCACCTTCTTCTTCCCAAGTCGGACCCATTCTTTAATTTAAGACAGTAGAAGATTGGTCTCTGTAATCGATCATACTTTCCCAAGAAGAAATAAGAAGTAAGTTTGATTTGCATGCAGGGACAACATTGATAGGTGACCGTTTGTGAGCTGAAAAGCTGGGGAAATTTTTCAGCATGCCTGGAAGGTTGGAATGTTCTGTTTCCAACATAGATGGTTAAAAGAAAAAGATTACAAAGACTGGATATTGTAGAACAAAAAAGACGAAAGCGCAGTATGGAATTTGCAGTGTATCTTTAAAAATTGCTTCCATGGTTGAAGCTAGTTTAAAAGCACACATAATACAGGAAGATTTGGGAAGAATGTGAAACACCATAGAGCTGAAACTTACATCTTCAGCATCTATATAAAAAAAATGGCGAATAAAATTGTGCCCCATGTTTATATCTTCTTTTTTTTTCTTTATGTTGTAATAACATAAAATAAAATGAGTGATAGATAACCTGTAGTTTTGCCTGCACATGATAAAAAAAAGTCCTCAAATGGTCCTTAAAATAGGTTTCCAGGTCCTTAGAAGGTCCTCATTTTCAGTGTGGTCAGACCTGTGAACGCTGCAGGACCAATTTTTATGTTCAGGGACCTCAAGCTGGACAACCTGTTGCTGGATGCTGAAGGCTACCTCAAGATTGCTGACTTTGGTTTGTGCAAAGAGGGCATGGGGTTTGGAGATCGGACCAGCACTTTCTGCGGAACACCTGAATTTCTGGCACCAGAAGTGCTGACAGAAACATCATACACCCGTGCTGTAGACTGGTGGGGTCTTGGGGTACTGATCTATGAGATGTTGGTTGGCGAGGTTAGTGATAACGATCATAAACCTGTATTCTATTTCTAATTATTTATAGATTTAATCAAAATTGATTTTGTAAAATTTTTATTTAGTTACTTTTCATAGAATGCGTGTGGTGTTTGGTTTTTTTTTGGGGGGTGTGGTATGTTTTCTTGAAAAAAAAGTCCATGAAAATAATACTGGATTGTATGTCATTAATTTTGTTTGGTTTTTTTTCCCTGGACAGTCGCCATTTCCTGGTGATGATGAAGAAGAGGTATTTGACAGCATAGTCAATGAGGAGGTGCGTTACCCACGATTCCTTTCTACAGAGGCCATCGCCATCATGCGTCGGGTGAGTTCTTAGAAATTAAGGGGATAACAGCTACCACTTGCATCAGTTTATGAAATGGCATGTTAAGATACTTTCTTCACTGCGGTTTTTAATAGACTATGCCTATGGTTGATATAGTTTTAAATTTTTTTTAAAAGTGCAAAGAGCATTGTGCAGAATATACTCTCATATAAGTACAAATGAAGTAGGTGATGGTTGAGATAACTCAGCATTTGTGTGTGTGAGAGAGAGAGAGAGAGAGAGAGGGGTTCTTTTTCAAATTCATCAATATTAATTGGATGTTCTGTCAAACAAACTTGCCGGTGTTTTTTGTATGTATATAAGTTTTTAAGTTTTACCAAAACTTTCCTTTAGATCTGTATTTACATTATTTGTTTGTCCTTTTTCATGCCATCCTGCACTAGCTGTTGCGACGAAATCCTGATCGTCGTCTTGGTTCCAGTGAAAGAGATGCAGAAGATGTGAAGAAGCAAGCATTTTTCCGGGTAAATTTGTTGGCATAATGCAAGAGACGTATTGTGCTTCTCATGTCTAACTTGATATTTTTGTCTGTTTCTCTGTAGCTTATGCGCCGTAATCCCCAGAAACGATTAGGAGCCAGTGAACAGGATGCTGAGGATGTAAAACGGCAGTCTTTTTTTCGGGTAAAAAGACCTGGGCACCAGAATGCAAATACTATTGACTCTTACTACTAGTAGTGGAGTGATGGCACCAGAATGCAAATATTATTGACTCTTACTACTAGTAGTGCAGTGATGTGAACTGCCTGCCTATACTCATAGTGTGTTCTTTAGTTGGTTGCAGACTTTTTTTTTTAATTTCTGGTCTGGTTTGTGTTCAGCTCTCTTATAGTCACACTGCTGCTCAGCTGTCAAGGGCATAGGTACATCTTTGACCACTTTGTTCTCTCTTGGTCATGTTTTGTCACAAATGAGCACCGCCATTTGCAGCATCATTTTCAGAATGCTGGAAATGTTGTGTAGGAGGAGGCATCTTGGATGAGGACACATCTCATGCTTTTCTGCAAACATATGTTATCACTTTCACCTGCAAACTTTGCAGTCAAGTCCATCTCAGGACAAAAAATGAAAATCTAAGAATGCACAACTTCCTTAGGCACAGAATAAAAATTATTGCAGCATGCTAGGAATTAACTAACACTCATTTTTAAAGTTGAAGCTTCAGAATGCAGAATATTTCTGTTCATTTACTCTCTTCACCTCAGCAAGATCTTTGTAAAGTCTTGCTTTTGAGTATTTTAAACATTAGCATGAAGTGATGCCACTTGACTTTGACAAGGCGACCAGTTATTTATCCCAATTCTTGTCTTGCTGCGCTTGATTAATCGTGCATGGTAGAGCATGCTGTGGTCAAAGAGCAAGGAAAAGATGGTCTGCATGGACGTCACAGAAACAACTGTTACCTCACCAACAGTAAAATCCATGATCTTTTCTTGAAATCATGCCACAAGCAATCATTTACATTAAAATGGTTTTAACTACGACATTAAAGTATAAGTACTAATCATTTTTACCGAACAAAAAAAAAAGGGAGAAAAGGGTATTTTTCTTATTTGCATGAGAGATCTTTTGAAGAAAAGAGTTACATTCGCTTCTGGGTTTGTTTTTTGTTTTTTGATGGGTTTTTTTTTTAACAAAGTCCTGCAGATCATAGAGAAGGCTTGGTAATCTAGTGGTTATTGCGCTTGACTGTGGAGGAGAAAGTTGCTGGTTCAAAAACTCTCCATACCCATTTAGCAGCCGCCCACTTCCAGCTAGTACTGACAGTGCTTTATTTTGGTTTCTGATTGTGCATATTCATGTGCTGTTTAATTCATTACTGCCTATCACTAACTTGAAGTATGGATGGGATTTACCCTTCAGCATAAGCTTTATAATTTACAGTAATAATTGGGTTAACCCCTGACAATAGAAGCTCCAAGTGCAGTACAATAGCTAATAATAGATTTTTACTGCACATTCCCCCTCTAAAGTAGGCTCAGTACACTGTACAGAGTAATACAAATGTACAAATATAGACCCACAATAAACAGCACACATAGATGGGAACAAATCAGAAAACATATTAACACAGTAACGTCATGAAGAATGAGATCTTGCAGTTGAGGCTAAGTAGACATGTTCATCTGAACACCTTTTTCTTTCATTTAATTTGAAGTTTTAGGGCAGGGCAGTTGAGGGTAGAGCACTGAGGAAGCATTAATCCACAAGACAGCAGTCTAGAAACAAGGGCTATTGAACATGTAAACTAAAACAATGAATGAGGACGACTGGATTTATAGGGAAGTAGGGTAGAAAAGAGGACCATCTGTCTGCACACCAGTTTTAATAGAAACTGGTGGGGGAAATGTATTAATAACCTTGAATGAATCCTGGAGACAAGGGGAGATGGGTAAGGAATATCAGATAGTAGGGTGCCCAAACTTTTTGAGCTTTATGCAGGAGACAAAAAAAGTAGACAGCATGTGCAGACTGGAAAAACGTTCATGGTTGGTATTGTCACTGGTCAGTAAAGCATTAAATCAAGTGAAGCTCATGGTTACAGCTGTGTTTATTTGTTTTTGTAATTGATGCTTTTATTTTACTGCTGTTCACACTAAAATAACACTTTGTTCTCTTGCTGTTATCAGCATCACCTTTGTAAGCGATGATACATTTGTTACTTGATAGTTTATGTACCAAATGTTTTTATCCACTTTTTAAAAACAAGTGTTTATTAACCATGAAATGCTGATTTCAAATATATAGGATTAGGGGAATGGATAGGTATGGGTGTTTTGAGATAGCTGTTACATTGTTGAGTTATATAAATGTACAGGGTTTTTTTGTTTGTTGTTTTTTTTTTTTTGGTGGGGGGGAGCTGGGTACTCCATTGCAGCAGCTCATGCTAATTTTATAATTTGCTTAAATAATGTATGATTGAAAGAATTATCTGTAGGTATTTTAGAGTACTTATCATCTGCTGTAGCTTAAACAGTATATTATTGCAAGAATTATATATTGGCATTTTGGAGTACTTCTTGTTTGCTAGATTTTGTGACTGACAGGAACATGATGTAACTATTCCAGAATCTCTGGAAAGAAGATTCTGTTCATGCTTAATCCGACAGTCATCCTATGAAGTATTCACAAAATATAGTGTGATTTCATCGGATAGAAGTAGGAAGGTTTGCTGTATCAAACGCTTGACTGGGAACAGAATCCAAAATAGAATTAAGCTACAGATCTGATACCAGATGTCTGAAAAACAACCATCCCCTTTTCATTAGTCATTCCTGCTTAGTACTCGACACTGCTTGCAACCTGGAAGGATAAGATCTCCAGAAGTAAAGCAGGTGGTTTCATAGCATACATTATGGAGGATTAGTCAAGTGCTACACACATGTGTCTGAGGAATGAGGTCTTGCTGCAAAGGATGGTCTAATGCAGCTTTTCTCAACCTTTTACTTGTGACGCCCCCCCAGACGAATAAAGGTACGTCCGCGCGCCCCCCTTAGCCACTAATACCTATATGAGATATGAGAAAATGACCGCCTTTGTGGCCCCCTTTTCAGCAGCTTGCGCCCCCCAGGTTGAGAACCGCGGGTCTAATGGTTTAGCTGTATTGCCATTGTTAGCAGTGTCTTGCAGATGAAACTTGAAGCATCTCTTTTGGAGGTCATCTTTAAATTGTATTCCAGCTGATGACAACCACAAGACTGAAAATCCAAACTGCTTTACATTACTTTAGACATAGGCAAGAAAGGGGTGTTATCTGTCCTAAGACACGTCACATACTCCACAGTACAAACAGCTGGGAGGTGTTAAAATGACACCAGAGAGCCTATTTAAACAGTCATATTTTTTCTGATACATTTATATGGTGGTGTTGCAGAACTTGGTGTGGAATGACTTGCTGACCAAGAAGGTGAAGCCGCCATTCGTTCCTACTGTGGTAAGGGTTTGTCATTATTCTTTTTATTTCTCAGCATGTATAGATTCCCATGATACAGTTCATTTCCATTTTTATTTTTTAATCAAATGATTGTTTCTCCTTTCTCCTTATACCTCCCAACTTTTTAACTTCACTAACAGCTTGCTAAGCAGGGAAACAAAGCCACATTTACTTTAACATTGAAGATACTTCCTTCAGAAATGTATGATTCTGTGCAATAAACAAATCATCATTCATTTCAAAGGATTTTTATCACACGTTAAAGAAAGATTTGTAAAATCTCTGATTTAATGTTGTGTGGTAAGCTATTCCTGATCAACAGGAGTGCAACAACATGAAGCATGTAGCTCACAGCATAGCTGTTACAAGCAGCTACTGTCCAAAAACAAGACCCCAATATTCCATTGTTATGTTTTTGTTTCAGAAAAACATGGAGGATGTCAGTAACTTTGATGAAGAATTCACTTCGGAGCGACCTGTTCTTACTCCACCCAAAGAGCGCAGACCTCTAAACCAGGATGACCAGCATTTGTTCCACGACTTCTCCTACATTGCTGACTGGTGTTGAGCTCACTGCGCAGACAGCTTAGAGACACTTCTTAGCACATCGCTGTGCATTTCAGAGATGGGATGTTTTCAAGCCCAGGGGTAGAACCATCACAGTATGTCCATCCTGTGTTCATGGGCCAGTCTAATGTAACACAAGACATTCATTTCCTTGGTAGGGTCTGATTCTGTGCATTGGGGTTATTTCAGGCGCCATACAACTCATTTCAGGCAGTTGGGGTATCAAACGGTGGCTGTTTAGTGAGAAGAGAATGGCTGCAATGTTGGCACAATGCCTTTTGCCATTCCTTTATTAGCCATTCATGGACCCAAGGTCAACAGAAGTGCACATACACTCTTTACCAGTGGTGATGTGGTCAGTAATGCATTTGATAACACCAACAGCAATATATGTGTTCCATTTTATCAGGTGGCTCTTCAGGTAACATCTTTGGGTTCCTTGTAACAGAGGATACACAAATGTCACACGTCAACACAAGATAATCACACGGAAAGAGTCCTTAGCCGGCAGTCTGGTGTTATGCATTTCAAAAGGCCATCTGTACATGTGAACAAGTCTTGTCATTGGTGGGGACACAGATGTGCAGTCAGTGGGTCTGAACCATGTTGCATTGCTTTCCTACAACAGTGTGTTCATGTATATGTGGAGATGTTTGTTCACAAGTGGGCTTGTGGAAGGGAAGGAACTGAGCTGTGTGCAAATACCTGCTTGTGCCTTTTCACAGCCCCTAGTGATTTACATGTAGGGCAAGTTTCAAAAACATTGCAATATAATAATTGTTGTGAAATAGGCTACAAGGATTGTTTGATTTTGTCGTGTGGCATGTGAGTTAATCATAGAATGCTGGGCATAATTTTGCAAGTCATCTAACAGACAACAGGTCTCTACGAAAACTCACTCTGTGTAAATTTATAAACATGTAAACATATTAACTGAATTTTGTGGGATACACTGCCATGCACCTTTTTTTAAAATTGTGGTTTTTTTGCACTTTTGATTCTCAGTACTTTAACTTTTATGTCACTGTTTCCATGATAATTTTCACAACCAGTAAAGGGCAGTGAATGTCCAGTTTTACATTTCTTTTTATTAGAATTTATCTCTTTTTAAGTTTTGGTTTTTTATTTACTTTCATCTGAGTCAGCTCCCTTTGCACCATTTTTGTTTATGTAGAATGTTTCTCTTCAAGGAAAGTTTTAATCCTACGAAGTGCAATTCGCTTTCTGCACAGTAGGGGGAAAAGCAACAAAAATAAAAGTAAGACATTTTAATAATTTCAAAGCACTTTGGTGTCATGTCCTTATGTTGAAGAGCAAAGGAGATAAACGATAAATGCCTTGAAACAAATCAGTTGTTAGCTAGTTAGCGATATCAACTGACATGAGCACAATAGCAATAAAATTAACAGCCAAGCTGTACATAAACAAGATAATAGCACTTGTCTCTACACTGTGGGGCTTATAATAATCTGGTAGTTTCTGTTTTTTTAAGTGGAATAAAAACTGGGTGGTCCAGGATAGTTCAGGGTTTCTGGGATTTGATGGATTTGCAATTGTTTCTCATTGTGCTCATCATTAAACGAGTTGTTCAGTGGTGTGGTGTCTGCTGCATCCATTTTGGTGGATGTTAGATGTTCAGGGGGCAGGGTCTTTTACAGGTTAAGGCCAGTAAGCTCTTCTGTTGGTGGTAAAGTGTTATAATTATTGTATAGGTGATTAAGGTTCTTAGGTTTATCAGTTATTTTTTTCACATGCAACATAAAAAATAACCAGTGGCACTTTTGGTATAGAGATCTATGGGGGGGGGGGTTCCTTTTTAAAGTAAATAACCTCGAATGAAAGCTCTGCTTCGTGAACCAAAACTTAAAATTATGAAGCTTATCTTCAGTATTCTGGAGAGAAAGCAAAAATTAAATCAACAAATGGGAAAAGAAACGTGAAATGATCAGTGCGACGGTTTTCAACGTATTGTCATGCTTTTGCAAATAGGTTTCTTTCAATGCCATGGGTTTTTGAAAGACTCATTTTGTCATTCATTTTCTGCCATCATTGTTGGAACAAATCTTGCTGGAAAACTAGTAGGAGGTGCTAGGAAAACTTAGGTTTTATTGTACAGCTGTATAAATAAAAGGAATCATGGTTAAGCAAGTTTTTACCACCATTGTAGGTACACTCACTGTAAGATCGGCCTATTTAGAAGAATTGTGGATTATTTTTGTAATCACATTAATAATGTGAAGTGTTGTCTCCATTATCTGCTCAGAGAAATTGCCTGCTCAGATTTTTACACCAGTTGATGACATAACGAAGTATATGCACCTTGGCTTTAGTCAGAATGCTGTTGTGTGTATGTGCACTCACATGCATGTTTGTGGGGGGGGGGGGATGTTTGAGAGAGCCAATTTAACTGAAGGAGAGACCTACATATTAGACTTGCTGAATGTATGGGACAGATCGTCACTATTTTTCTGTATTTTGAACTCATTTCATTCTATACAGGAACGTTTTGTTGTGTAGCAGCATACCCTAATTTTTGGTTCAGTGGAACACAGGTATAGAAGCTGTTAATGGTCATTGTACTTCATTATAAAAGAGTTGTCTGATAAACAAAATCTGAATGCTACATTTCTGGGGTGTGTGGAAAGTTGCCAAACTGTAAGCACGAATCTGCATGATGTGTGTCATATTTGCCTTCTCTGGTGGCAGGGGTCATGTGCTGGTGTTCAAAGGTTTGTTTCGGTGATATTTTTCCCTCTTGTGTTCTTTTAGGCCTTATCAGTCAGATGTGGGGTTGAGATGAATGCTTGTCATTGTTTCCAAGAGCATGTGTAGAAGTTACTTCTAGGAGAATTTCCAAGGATGATAATGAGAATATAGAGAGTGTGAGAGAGAGAGGAATGTTGTTCATTTTTTGCAGAAGCTGAGTTTTCTATACATCTGTTAAGATTGTGCACACACATTTCATTGATTTCTGATTGGAGCATAGAAGCGGATGGCCGAGTGGTTAGAGCGCTGGCTTCCGAACCGAGAGCATGCTGGTTCAATACCCGATAAGCGCAGCAAACTTCCCCCAGTCGACCCAGCTGACGGGAATGGGTACCTGACTCCATAGAGGGTTAGGGAAGGTAAGGCAGCGAGGGAGAGGAGATTGGCACCACCCTCATGTAAAAGCTGGCCCCGAGAAAAGTGGGGTCTCTAACACCTCACTCCCCAACGACCAGAAATGGTTATGGGATGACCTTTACCTTTTTATAGATAAATAAAAATAATGTAATGCATGATAATACAGCATTCTTGCTTGGTAGAAGATGTAGCTCATGCACAGTTGATTGATAAATATTAAAAAAAAATAGATTTGAGGGAGACGTAACTGCATCTTATCTAAAAGTAATGTATGCTTGTAGTGAATGAGAAAAAGAAAGTTATTAAGGAGGAAGTACTTTTGTTAATTCTGATTGTTCAGTTGTTTTTGTTTTGTTTTGTTTTTTTGTAAATATTGTGACCTACCCCATTTAAAGGTAGAATTTGCACACAGATAAAGTGTAGGATGATTTAGTAAAAATGATGGGTTCGGGGGGGGGGGAGCATACGCCTCCAAACATTTTGTGAAGAATAAAAATTTGTTTTTCATTAAAATAAAAGATCTTGTAACAGTTTAATAATAGAACCATTTTATTGTGTGGAATTGGTCAGTATTAGTTTTAGATTATTATGTAGATAAAATACTTTAAGGGCTGTTTCTTTTTCTGCTTAAGCATGGTAAAGACAGTTTTGATAGCTTTAAATAGGTTACCTATGTATTGTAACTGGATAAGTAATACCACTCCCTTATATCTAAAGACAAATATTCAAAGCAGACCCTTTTTTTTTAATCTGTGCACCACACATTAATAACATACATGATTTATTGCTAGACTTGTCCAGCAAACATACAGTCTACCAACATTATTGTGAGTGGTAAAATACTTAAAAATGGTCATTACCAAAAGACAAAAAGATTTCTGTGATAATCGAGCCCATAGATTATCTAGTCTCTGTCAAGATGAGGGAGTTAATGATGACATGGAGAGGAGAAAACTCCAACATGCATGTGCCATTGAGACAAGAAGATAAGATTTACACAAATAGCTGTTGATGTGTACCCTGCAACTTACAAGTGTTCACATGCTTTTTGGTCCTGTTCAGACATTTTTCATGCCAAAACAACAGTGAAGGTTACCAGCTGAGAAAATGAGTATAAAGTATAAAAAGTTGTTGTAAATAATTTTTATTGATTACATGTGAAGACCACACTTCAAAAATCTTTAAATAACAAAATGGAGAACGTTTTTGACATTTGAATCTAAGCATCTATCTAAAAACAAAGCAAGGGTGCATTTGTTGATCAGGAACTTTGTCTAAAGACATACTGAAAGACTATATTTTAGAGTTTTCTGCTGGGTAGGGTTAAGCTTCATTAGTTCTGTAGACAAATGGCAGCACATGAATCAGATGATTTGGAGATAGAAATCTGTTTTTCGAAACTGAAATCTGGGGATCATTTTAAATTTGACCCCCAACATAACAGTTGCACATGAGAAACATGCACCCTGCTGCTTGCATGGCAAGTTGTAACAGTTGTTTTTAAAGATGAACATGTAGATCGTGTGTGTGTATAGTTGCATGTATATCATATCTATATATGCTTGGTGATAACCAAGCATTTTTCTGGCACGTAACTCA
Source organism: Marisa cornuarietis (assembly GCA_004794655.1). Taxonomy (NCBI): domain Eukaryota; kingdom Metazoa; phylum Mollusca; class Gastropoda; order Architaenioglossa; family Ampullariidae; genus Marisa; species Marisa cornuarietis. The sequence goes on from SMMW01000572.1 coordinate 903,751, forward strand.
AACCTTAAGTGTCATCTGAATAAAGTGATTTGCTGATACCACAGTTTTGAATTCCTTTCTAGCAACTGTTCATTTAAAATTGTTATAACTTTTTTTTCAAACACTTTAGTTGTGGTGGTGATACACATTTGGGCTGGCTTGTGTAGACATGGAGTTTAGCCTAGATGTGTAAATGTTGACTTTTTTCATCACAGTCAAAACAGCTCTCGGATCTCTGTTCTTCTGCCTCTTCTTGAAGGTTCGCTTTTTTTTATGTACTCTGATGGGGATTTTGTCTAGGATTTTTTAAAATCACAAATGGATAAGCTTTTTGCAATCCCGAGGTTTCAAGAAGCCACGTGCATGGTTGTCTTGTGACTTTCGCTTCATCATTTTTTCATCACTTGGTGCAGGGAGTGGTTGACACCGAACCATTCCTCATCTTACCACAACCCTAGCTAAGGAAAAATGGCCCCATTGCCTTGTGGGCAATACTAGATAAAAATACTACAAAATAAAAACTAAGGGGGGGGGGGGAATAAACCCCTATAGAAAATTATTATGCTAACACGACATCAGGGCGAAAACTGTCCACGACTAGGCGGACTCATCGGCTGTGGTTTACTTGGAAAGGAATATGGACGCCACCAAGTGTATACGCCCAGAAACAGGATCATGGATATTTACTGCAAAAGAAAATAAAAAGAGGTCCGGATCAACGACGACTGTTCTCCCTGCTGGCAAGCTACGGGGTGGGGATAGCAAAAAATATGCTAATGGAACCAAAGATCTTCCGACTTCCACACATGGAGACAACCAAGTGTAGTTTTACCAACAGCTAGACAAGGCTATAAAAGGCAGTGCCAAAAAAGGACATCTTCGTTGTACTCAGTGACTGGAATGCCAAGGTCGACCAAGACGCCTACCTGCAATGGACAGGAAAAGTGGGTAAACTTAGCCTTGGTGAAACCAACGACAGGGGCATCAGATTTGTAGAGTTTGCGCAGAGCCATCGACGCACCTTAACCAACATCTTAAATCCCCTCAAGAAACCGAGGACGGCCACTTGACACTAGATGGATCGATCCATAACCAAATCGACTTAATCCTGTGTCCTAGACGCTTCGTAGTTATGAAGCGAGAGTAAGTCGTTTCCCTAGGATAAAATGGAGACCTCAAGAAAAAGCATCTTGTTTCCGAAGTTATAAAGCAGTGTCGAAATCCCGCGGACAGTTCATGCTTCTTGATCCCAGTGCATCTTTGCCGTAGCTTTATAACATCGGCTTCACTAAGACAGGCAGTCAGCAATGGCCACAGAAAGATTTCTTTTATTCGATCGATGGACTAAATTTTCAAATGACCTGTAGAAGTTCCAGACGCTAACATTCTTCGAAACAACTGGACTAGAATCACTGAATCTGCAGACATACCAGTCCTACAGGTAGAGCGGTACCCAGTGAATGGAGGAAAGTCACCTGCTGGCGTTGACAACCGTTAGCTGCTAAAGCATTGTGGGGAAGAAATGGTCTCACTGCACTGTGCCAAAGAGTCTGGGAGCGCAGAGAATAGACACAGCTGCTCTGCGTTGATAATGTTTTAGCTTAAACATTTTTCTTCACCCTAAATGGTTTTCCGTAAACTCCTGTTGATAATAAGATGTATATATTATTTCACGATAAAATATCGAATCATACGTGTTGTGTGTTGACTTGCAATTTCGAATATGCAACCACATCTTTAGCTTCGCGCCAAACATGACATACTTGAGACGTGTGACTATAGGCGAAGTGGAAGACAGCGGTCCACCTGTGTATATCCATGGACGTGTGTAGGTGGACTGTTGTTTGTCTGCCGAGACCAACGCTGAGTCTTTTGCAAAGTTCGCTGTTAGTCTCGGCGAGCTTAAGCAATGAAAGTGACTAAACCGGAAGCTTTGTATACACCAGCCTCGTTCTATGACTTAACTGAAAAATTATCGTCTGCAAGCAGTCCACTAATACAAGTTCGTGGTTTATCCATGACTGGCCGCAGCCCTTATCCCGGCGATAAGACGAGCCTGTGGGCAACAATATGCTGCCGCGTTGCGAAATGCCCTGCTATACAACCTGTCCCGGGGCATGTGATAACGGCTTGATCGTCTAGAGAATGCGACGTCGCCCCAGACGGAGAAATTTGTTTTTTTTATCGCTGTTTTATTCGACCTGTGCGGGTATGAGAGATTGACTGACTGTGTTATGGCGACCTGCAGACAGGAAAAGAAAGTAACAATCTTCGACACCTGTGGCGATCTTTCCTAACTTCTCCACCGTTTGTCGCTAACGTGTGGATTTCTTTCCACAGATCTGCATACAGCGTTGTTTCTTGCTAATGATCAAGTCTCCGAGCAGTGTGAACATCTCACCTTGTCTTCTGGACAGGTAAACTTTTATTTTTAACTGATTCAGGTAGTCATTTAGTACTGGCATGGCGAACAGTGAGGTGTAGAAATGTTTGCACGGTAGGGTCTTCAGCGACTGATCCTATCGATCGGGTGGACATCGCGAAGGTGTTTTTACCCCTTTTAAGACTAATTTCCCCAACTTAACAGGTTAAACGTTCCCCCTTATTCTCCTATCGCGACGAAAAGTTTCAAAGGTAACGTCCTCCAAGAAAGAAATATATTGCCATAGAAACGTAAAACCGTAATCCGCTCACAACATCGAGGGTTTTGTACTCTGTCTTGCGTGGGTAGAAATATATCGACGTTTCGAATGTTTTTGTCGATGGTTAATTATCACTTTCTTTTGACTACAAGATGGCAAGAAAAACAAAAGTTCCCTTTTCGATCGATCAAGAAATGTGTCACACTTTCTCTTGCACATATTTCTTCATTTGTCACGCTCTGTGGTTGGAGGAGCTGCAAATCACGAACAATGTTAATTCTGAGTATCAGGCCTGTGACTATGATCAATTAAATTTATTAGTGAAATGTCCGAAAATGGAACGAGACAGCGGTGTTGCTGTAACGGGTGTTTTGCCGGTTTTATTTTGAATGTTTATACAGTCATTCCGACTTAAAAAAAAAAAAAAGTCGACAACTAAACAAACCACTTTTCTAGTCTTTTTTGCATAAAAATGAACCGTAATCGTAACACTCGTAAACACTTACGGTCTAATCTCTTGAAATATTTCTCAATCTCTTTAAAACCGCTACCTCTGTTCAAGCAGAGTTTACAGTCTAACACGAAAATAGACGAATACCTGTTTTGCCGATGTATCTCGGCCTTGTTTTGCAAAATCATTGCCCGCTTGTTGCATCATACATAATTTTTTTTTAAATTAAAAAAAGATAACTGATCAACACGCACGCACGCACACACACACACACACACACACACACTGTAAATTAATTTTATTTGGCTCTTTAATTCATATTTACGATAAGAGGTGTCATAGCTGTTTCATCTGTGTGTCAGGGTGCGCGCGCGCGCTGTGTAAATGCATGATTCAAAACTTATTAAAAGGCTATCGCCATCCTGAATGTTTTGGTTGTGAAGTATCTTCCTCAGCTCTGCCACGGACTTTGACCACCATGATATCTCGTATAGGCTTTAGCCGCTGCATACATGTGACCCATGTCACAGATATGTGATGTATAATGGGACAACTATGTATACTAATATATTCAAACCGGATTAAGGAAGCAGGGAGGATTGTCGTTAAACCGTAATTACGTGATTACCATCTGGCTTAGGCAGCAACAGAGACCCGATTGGTCTGCGCAGTTTTGTTAGGCGCGTGGGCCGTTTTATTTATTTATTTAGTTATTTATTTAGTTTGCTGCACCCATCCTTCTGCTAGGGGGGTTCCATGCAGTAGCACTAACAGCGTTGTCTTCTGATGCAGCTTTAGTACAATACAGTGACATTTTTAGTGCCACGTCCATGAAGTGTGCGTGAAGGAGTGTCATAGACAACATATATACTAACACACATGCGCGCACGCACACGCACACACACACACACATCCGCTCACTTCAAGAGACGCGCCGGTTTGATATCCGTTGTGTGTCCCAGCAAAACTTCCTCCAGTGGACCCAGCTGTCGGGAATGGGAATCTGACTCTACACAGGGCTGGGGAAGGTAAGGCAACGAGGGAGAAGAGATGGGCACCACCCTCACAAAAAGATGGCCCCGAAAAATGTAAGGTCTCTAGAAAGATTTCTCAGTCAAGACGAGATGGAGAAAGATTAATCATACTGTAGTGATAACAGCGCCTCAGTGAGGACACCGATGTTAGACTATGCATGATTGGAACATATAGCCTTCACTCATATTTGATTGAGAAAGCTGAGAGCGACTATATTGGCTTCATTTGTTTCATCATCCCATTCTATAGACATACATGTTTGCATGTTGTGTTGCGTGCGTCCGTGTATGTGATCTTATATTTCTGTGGATTTTTTTAAAACCTGACCTTAAGCGGGTTTTCTATCTTGTGTTTATTATGTCTGTTGAGATATCTCTGTACAGTTGTTTGCGAACGCGAACGTGTTTTAGTCTGTATCAGTTTGTTGTGTGAATTTGTATCTTCCTTTGTGTTTTGTATTTCTTTTGTAAAGCGCATAATTGATCCTTCCGTAAAGCACGGAAATGCGCTATTTAAATTTCCGTTATTATTATAGTTTTGATGCCTTTGAGATTAAAATTATTCAAAGCTTTATGTCAGGAGTTTCAGAAATATATGGTTGACATTATAATTATCCCTTACAGGACCAAGGGGCGTATATTTATCCCATAGTTTTAACTGCCCCTCTCCCACCTCCCCATATTCGATTGAATCAATTTAGAGTGGTGAAATTTGTAACTTTAAGGCTCGTTTGGATGTGTATATGTGTGTGAGTGAGCGAGCGAGTGAGTGAGTGGTGATGATGATGATGATCATTTGTAATGCGCAGGTATTCATTCAGAAGAATGCTCATTGCGCAGCAAAAACAAAATAAATAAAAAAATAAAGTAAATAAATAGATAAAACACCAGGAAAGTAAAAAAAAAAAGAAGACAGAAGTGTTGCTTGATTGTTTAAGTTTAAGTCCAGCTTAAATAAACAAATGAGTCTGAAGTCTTTTTCGAAACGTGGTTGGTGAGGTGATGGTGGACAGTGACGATGGCAGAGCATTCCACAGTTTAGGTGCCGCGTTTTTGAAGGCCCTGGCTCCAGTGCGCTTCCTCTTTGTGTCTTCCACTGCAGGGAGACAAGCGTGACTGGGAGCCAGAGCGCAGACCACGTGATGGCTGGTAAGGAGGAACTACCTCTTGTAAATAGTCAGGAGCAGTTTTGAACATGCAGGACTGTGCAATCGAAAGCACTTTGTGGTCAATGCGCTTGTTCACTGGGAGCCAGTGAAGGCTCTGTAGGATAGGCGTGATGTGCTCAGTGGACGACTGTGCACGGGTGACAATCCTGGCGGCTGTTTTGAACTCTTTGGAGTCGATCCAACTGAGAGAGAGAGAGATGTAAAGCGCCTTGAGCTTGCCCATAGGGACGGAATATGACCCTAAGTTCACTTCATTATTATAACTACACGTTTGCATTAGATTCCTTGTCAGATTGTCCGGAATATTCAATCTGAAGACCATCTAGAAAACTGACATTCGTTTGTTTATATATACATATAACAGGCGATGTGTCAACCGGACAAATTGTCGCTGGTCTTGCTTGCGTATGTCATGAAATGTATTACTACTTTTGCTAGCCGATTCGCTTGCTGATTTTCGAAAAATGTATTTAAGTTTCTCTCATAGGGACGTATATATCCCACGCTATGTCTCGAGAACTATGGGGAACAGAACTTTTGAGAATCTATAGGCCATTTAGACTATGAATGACCCACAACAATCAAAACTAAACGGAAAAAAACAGAAGCTTTTATTTTTTTCAAAGAGGAGAGCCAGAGTTTACCCTACACTGCTTGTCTCTGTTCGGGTAGGCGATGCCGATGTTCCTTTCGTCACTTCAACACGTAACTTAGGTTACATAATGTCTGCTGACATGTCTCTTGATAAGCATCTTTCACACATCTGTCGTTCAGCATACTATGAGCTCCGAAAGATCAGCTCCATTCGCCATACTCTACCCATCTCAAACACCAAAATTCTCATCTACTCATTTGTTCTGTCTAAAGTAGACTACTGCAACTCTCATCTTGATTGCTGTCCACAGTACCTCATTGATAAGCTTCAGAAAGTCCAGAACTCAGCTGCTCGTCTCGTTTTCCAGACTGACAAATCTGAACATGTTACATCACTTCTTCACTCTCTTCATTGGGTACCAATTAACGCTAGAATAGACTATATACAAACTCTCAAGTCTATTCTATAGATTCTTTGAAGGCTCCTCTCCCAACTATTTTACTGAAATCTTGTCTGTCGATCCACACTCCTGCCCGAAACCTTCGCTCCTCGTTACACTCTCGCATTCTTTCCCTCCCTCCGACAAAGTCACATACGGACAACGGACGTTCTCTCTGTGCTGCTAAGCAGTGGAACTCTCTTCCACATCACATTCGCGACTCTGATTCGAATACTACATTCAAACGCTCTGTAAAACCGTATCTTTTCACAAAGTACTATCCCTGAATTACTTAACTCCCTTGCATTATTGTCTGTCATGCTAACCATCATGTAATGAGACTCCATCTCACATTGTTTACAGTACCTTTACCGATACAGTGGCGTAGGAAGATGTTCGGCTTTTTTTTTTTTTTTTTTGGGTGGGTGGAGGGGTGGGCAGTTCCATGCTGGCAATGAACGACGTTCACATTCTTGCCTTCCCAGCATCTTCCTACGCCACTGCTACATCCCTTCGGATCATACCTTCATCCATATTGCTTTACGTTCTACTTTTGTGCCTCATCTTTATGTTGTTCAGTGTGCCTTTACGTATCTCACCGTTCATGTCTGTTATCTTTCATTTATCATTATTGGTCTGCACAGAGACTGCGATCTATCTTGGTCGTGATGCTGGGCATTATAAGTTCACATTTTTATTATTACTACGCTAAATGTGTCATAAAAACTAAAATTACTTGTGTACAATCCTTGCATTCATTAGCATATGCAAATCTAAGAGGCCTCAAACAGCAAAATATTTATCAAAAAATTTAAATCTGAGCCTTATCACTGACCTCTATCTAGCTCTGTCAGAAATGTAGACACTGATCTAAAACAGATTCAGAAATCATCAAGACTGTTGTTTATCGTTCCGTAGTTCACATATGTTGTTTGCTTGTTCTTCTGTCCCCGATCGTATGTTGCCCATGTCTTGTTCTTAAGCGCAAAGAGCATGCTTCTTAGATAGATGTGAGTGTAAATGAGCTATACAAATTTTGCATTTATTATTATTATAATAGACGTAGACCAGTGTCGTGAGTAGATCTAACGGGTAGGTCTAGATGCCGAAAAGTGGTATATACAACGATCGACGGCTTAGATATTTTTGTGGTTATCCATGCATTACAGTGCTGAAAATGAGGGACCTAGAGTGGCTCCATAATTAAAAAAAACACGCTATATGTTTCTACATCTGCATACATTATAATGACTACGTACGTCAGACACTGCACCGCTCATTCCGGATTCTGGTACCGTCTAACCGGTTGAGCTTCACTTGGATTATTGCGGTCGTCATTTGAAAGATAACAGCTATGAAAGGTAGGAAGATGAAATGAGAACAAAAATCCGATTATGTACTACTTTCGTCTTTTGTTTTATGGTTAATGACACAACGTAACCCATTTTGAAATGTTTATTTAGTCATGCTTAACTATATGTTAACAGATTTTTTTCCTTCAGCAGGGAACTGACAAATAGAACAGCTCACACCGCTATTCGGGGGTGGGGGCTTAAGTGCCAGTTCTCTCGTGTGAACATCCTCATGACTTAAATTTTTGTCATGAGTCAGACTGTGGTGTCAGCTTTAACACTTGCGCTAAAAGATACTGGGACAGCTGGCAGAACACTGCAGGCTTCAAGCCTGGTGCCATCTTCTGACCAATGTCTTGGTAACTGCTCTGGCCATGGTTCCTGTCAAGACGGTCAATGCCTTTGTCTGGTGAGTATTTCTTAATAAAAGTCCAAGAACTGAAGATAAAACAAATAAGGCCGGGCCCCCGTCCCCTTCCATCTGCAAAACTATAGAGAATTAAGAATAGATGCAAAGCTTGTGAAGTAAAAAGATGACCATGTTCATATTCCCTTACTTGATTATAAGGTCAGGGACAAGAAACTAGAGGTAGTCTTCAGCTCCAGATATTTGGGCTCTAAGCCAAATGTCGTATCCAGAGCAGCACAAACAGAAGCAACATTCTGTAAATCTAAAAAAAACTTTTTAAGGGACGAACAATATATATATATATATATGACCTTGTGCTGTTGTAAAGCAATAGAAAAAGGAAAGTAAAACATTTTTCCCACTTTGATCAGAGTACATGATTATATCTTGATGCTGAAGTTTGTTTTCTTAACGATCTTTTTGTTAATTTTTATGTTTTTAAGCCTGATCTTTTGTATTCTAGCAAACTCAAAAATATTGGGCCAAGATTGGCCTAATCTTAGGCAAAGGTAATGCCAAGATGCCCAAGCTAAGGCCAGTCATGGCCCAATGTTGTGCAGTCTTTCTTATTTTTAAGTTTGTTCTGTGTATTTAGGAGACCTTTCACTGTAAGTTAATTACAGTTAGCCAGTATATTAAAATTATTACTTGTTAATTACTTATTAATGTTGTTTTTTTCTTAGGTACAGTTCTCAGGTGGCACATGTCATGATGTCAACATTGGCTACTATGTGGCTTTTGGCAGTATTTTTGTACTTCTAGGTTTGGTGGCCTTTATTCAGCTGGTCAGTATTATATGATGTTTTTGATTTTTAAATCTAAAGCTGTAGTCTGATTGTCACACAAAGATGCCTGGACATTTGTATGTTCTTTTCAACACAAAACAACTCTGCCTCTTTTGCAGGCATGTATACATTTAGTGATATTAACTAAAATATGTTTGAAATAATTAATAAAAATACATGATAAATGTAGAAAAATAGATATTACAAATTATCTATAAAAGAAAACAAACAAACAAACAAACACCCCCATTGAGGTCTCCTCTCGGGGATAGATGATAAAACACATTGGCGCTGCCTCTTGGGGACGAGCAACTGCACTCGCTTCCTTTTGATGATGACTCTAGGGAACAGACATTACAGACATTGGTGCTGCCCCTTGGACGAGTAACCCAACCTTCTTCTATCACAAACACTACCTCTTGGGGTCAAAGGTTGTACACAAAATGGTGCTGCCTCAGGAGACGAGCGACCACAACATACTCCAGGACAAAATCAAACAACTCCAACTAACTCACAAAACAACAGCAGCAAACTCTTCAAATATTCCATGGCATCTGCCAGGCCCCGTAGACTTTACAGCCCATCTCCCAGCCCTCAACTTCATAGCCCATCATCCGTTCCCATAGACTGCGCCTATTGACAGTTACAACAAAAACAAATTACTAATACAGATCTATATCTTTTTTTAAAAAAAACAGGAAAAAAATTCAACTTATACAACAACAAAAATTCTGAGATACACAAAAATATGAATACTGCACCTTTCTAGGAAGACCAGCATCCACTCCCCTACACATAGTGTCCCTCTACTTGCTGTGTCTCCTTGGGAAGGGAAGTGCTGGCCAGCAAAAGTTATTTATACCATCTTCTCCCTTTCTTTTCCACTGTCTAAAAAACCTTTTACTCATGTGACGTGCGGGTTGGCCACCCACGCTGTGCTAAGTTTTTAACCTTATGTCACTCCTTTGTGACCGTGATTTAGGCCAAGAAATCTCTTCAAGCGTGTTTGACAGCTTGTTTTATTCAGATAATTAACTATAAAATATTGTTTTCATCAATGTTGTCTCAGCCGTACTGGTCATCTGTTTTCCTGACTGACTTCTTCAGCAGTAGTTATTAGATATGGTCATTCATGACCTAGTTTAATGTCTTACATGATACGACTTGGTACATAAGCCATCTCATCTCAGTTCAGCTAGTACAGCCATTAGTACATTATGCAAAGCCTATTAAAGACTGGGTGATATTGCATCTGCAGAGCTTTTGTGTACATATTGAGTTTGTGAAAGTAATTGAGTGACATTGCTTTGCAGGTCTTGTGTATACACTATGAGTATGTGAAAGAACATAAACGTTCCTTACGCCAGGCCTTTCAGGTGACTGTGCAGAAACTTCTGCTTGTATCCGTTGTTTGTGCCACTGCCATTAGAGGAGCCTACTTCTTTACCAAAGTAAGAATCATGTTTGTGCTTTCTTTATTTTGTAGTAGTGTCAGGTATTGCCAAATCTAGGGGAAATAATGATGTGTGGTCTCTTTGGTGAGACATGTCTTGAGTTTGTTACTGAGGCCTGAGGCATGGGATGTCACCTTTAGTCAGTTTTTAGAGTTAAGCAACTGGTATTTATGTGACATGTCTTTCTTGAAATATCTCTGATAAAGAAATAAATGAAATTTTGAAAGTTACATTTATATTAGAAAATGACAGCTTTTTTGCTTTATTGTCTTAGTGGCAAGTTTCAGACGTCGTGGCATACAGTCTTTGGAGTGCTTATTTTCCATTCATCATCACTGGATTTTCTCTCATTGTCTGCTTCTGGGCAGAGGTAAACAACTAAGTAACATACATACTATTCATTGCATTTCCATAATACCCAAGTAATATGCTAGTCTGTGACTGTGAATTGATGTGATTTGAGCTTTCAGCAGTTTTTAAAAAAATTAAGCTTATTTATTCATGTTTAAAACTCACATTTGTATGCAAGTATGAATAGATAGAAATTAAGCTGTCAAGTATTTGAGATTTTTTTAATGTCTGTTGTGTAATATCAGTTTGCTGGGAAGGTAACATCTTGTTACAGCTGTCATTTAACCAGTGAGATCTGTCGATGAATAAACAAGTAAACAACTAACCAACCATTGACTGACTGGCTAACAGAGAAACTAAATAATTGTTTTGTCATTTTAACACCTATTGCGTTTTGCTTTCATTGCTACTTGTAGGCCTTCCACATTAGTGCAACTCCCACAAAAGAGCGACAGTTTCTCAGCAAGTCGTCCATTTTCTTCATCATTTTCAACATTGTTCAGTACCTTGTTCTAGCAACAGAGCTGATCACTCCTGAAGTCATTGATGATGAAGATACCAAGGTGAGGAGATCCTGACTGAGGTAGTCGAGGAACCTTTTTGATTACTTTAAAAAGGCTCCTTACATAAATGCAGAATGGACTTGACAGGTGAGGCAATAAAGAAGCCCAGCATCGATCTGGAGTGGAGGTGTAAAACAGTGTAAATAAAAACAAGAAGGGTCAAAGCACTACTTTGCATAACTTATAAAAATAAAATTCTTTAAGATCTATGACATTAAAAGAACAGGATGCAATGTTAAAGGTTCAGACCAGCAAATGAAATTAAGACAAATAAACATTTGAATTAAAAATCTTGGTTGCTACTGAATAACTGTTTAGAAATACTAAGCAAAGAATGCAGAAAAGTACATGAAAACCAAATAAAGCATTTAACTGGTATGCAGTAGTCCTCTAACAATGTGTGAAGTCAAGCAGAGGACAGCAGTGAGAAGGTATCTATTTTGTGCAGGCTCTGATTCTGAGGGTATGTAATGGCAGCTTTGCATTACTGATGATAATTGTTGTTATCTTCTTCCTCATCTATGGTGTGGAAGTGTACTTCAAGGTGACTATCTTTGGTTATCATTATTATTTGTACTTAGTCTAAAAGGATAATTTGAAAGACACTAAAAAGTAAAGTTTGTGTGTGTGTGTGTGTGTGTGTGAGAGAGAGATAGAGAGAGAGAGTGTGTGTGTGAGTAAAAGGGAGATACAAGGACAGATTGGACCCAATTTTCAAGTTGTGCTATAGATTTTAAGTCAATGGAATTAACATTGCGTGTAACTTGTCATGATTATATAGCTTATGGACAGAATCAATTTCAACTAACAGCTTGTCTGTGATCATCAACTGTCAACAGGTACGTGGAGCTTTCCGAGAGTCAGAGAGTAATCTGGACACATGGCAGCTGCATATGTCACGCCTGGGTCTGGTTGCCCAGGCAACCCTACAGTTGATCACAGCACTGTTTCTAATCTCTGATGTTGCATCCGATGTGTGGAAAGACAAGTATGTCTGTCTCTTCTCATTTTCAAATATTCTGATGTCACTCAGATTGCTGTTACTTTGTGGGTCATCCAAAGAGTTCTTCCTGACCTTAGATATTGTCATTTGGTGATCTTTAGGGGAGACATAGAAATCTCCTACTGTGTGATCCTGCTTTAACATCTAGGACCATACTTGTGTAAATAGGAGAGCTACTTATAGCTTGTGCCTAGTCAGCAGAGCAAAAAGCAATCAGAGGAACTTCAGTATTTGATGAATCCATCAGCATGGCGCTGTGCCACCTGTTAACTACAGCCAGACCAGAAAGCTTCTTAGGGTATTTTTCCACTGATGTCAGGTAGTAAGTATCCAGACAAAGGGTCCATGGGAAATCTCTACACATAGTCACATAAATTGGGAGAACAAAAAGTTATTCCCACCACCTTTGGTAGGGCAGGGCAAGTGATCATTATGGTGATCCACAGGAGTGTGGCCTCACTGTTTGCTATGGCTACTTGGGTGAGAGATGTATGACATATGAATGACCAATGGCATTCCTTGTTAGTGCAACAGGTATGAATATTGAGGACAAGATTTAAGAAAGAGCAGCACGTGCAAGGCACTTCCTTTGAGACCAAAAACATAAACTGTCTTATAGAGCTGTGGAATCATGATTTAAGGTCCAGGCAGTAGCAATGAACCATCAGGACTGCAAGCTGTAGTTTTGACATCACCAGTGACCCCTCAGAGAATAAAACTGGCTGCCTACATAAAAGGTTATAGTTCAGTTCCAAGGCCAGTTGGAAGAGTCTCCCATTATTAGAGGAGAGGAGAATGCTAGGATATTCACTTGAAGAGTGGTATTCAATCCATGACTGCAGTAGATTGTCTACTCCAGGGTGTACCACTGGCTGCTGTGGTGACAGTACAGTTAAGTGAGCAAACAGTTGCCAAAGAGGCAAGTGACTCAAAGCAGAATTGAGAGGTTTTATCTCTAGAACAAACATTGGAAGTGCTTGCTCAATATGGAAATGATCACTTGACAGCCAGATGAAGAAAACAAAAGAACAATGAGATACGAATAGGCACACTGAACAACGTAAAGATGAAGTACAAAAGTAGAACGCAAAGCAATGAATGAAGGTATGAAGGGATATAGGTGCTGTAAAAAGTGATGGTTAGCATGACAGACAGTATTGCAAGGGAGTAATTAGGGATAGTATGAGTGATCATGCTGAATTGAGTACAGAAGGTGGCAAACTGGGCCATTACTGCTCGTAAGAAGACTGCTTTCCCTTGAAGTGAATTTTAAAATTACACGCAATCCTTCTGGAATGCTTCCTTTGTTTCCCAACTCACTTGTATGTATGATGGTCAACTGCTGAGATCCATTCCAACATTAGCAGTAAATGTTTGCTAGTACCCACAAAATAAAAAGGATGGATTGATCACAGTTTCATGACTTATCTGCAGATACTTTTTTTTTTCATTCGAGGCTTATATTTACGAAGCATGTTTACTCATGGTGGGTTAATTTGCTACCTGCAAGTAGAAGCTGAAATCCTGTATGCCTTTAAGTCTCATAAGTAAATGGACTATTCATGGCCTGTGGGTAGGTCTACCCAAAATCCTTCTCAGCAGGTAAGTTACTGGATGAGGTCTCTGCTGATAGATCTAGCCTGATAAAAATGACAGACAATATTTGGTCAAATCAAACATATAATGTCATTTTTTTCAGAACACAGATCAGTATTTTTGTTGTCTAATATTAGCGTGAGGGGCACCATTTGGTCAAAGTGAATAAATTGTACTTTCTGCAGTTTCTTGCTTGCTTTTTCATTTTTTGTTTTATTTTGCAGACTGCCAGTACTGAGTCAGAATTTTTATGACATTGGTTTTCGTTTGGTGGAATTTGGTGTTGCACTTTGGTTCCCTTGTGTGTTGTGGAACTGTGGGCAGTGAGTAGATTTTTCAGTCCACTTTCTTCTTATGAAAATTGTACATCTGTACAAATACCTGTAAATATTTGTCTCTGGTTATGCCTATATAACTATTAAATACCAAGTTAAACAGTGTGTTCAATACTTTGTAAATTTTTTGAAATAATGGACAACTGTAACCTCTCTTGGAAAAAAAAGGCGACCAGGAAAGTTTGAGTTTTGCTTATTCATGTTCTTGATTTTAACTCTAAATGTTTCTGTTTGAAATATGGGTCAGAAAGCTGGGATGGAAGAAATTTACGAGTAACATCTGTATGTCATGTGGCTAACATGAGCAGTTATTTTCATCTGTATGTCATGTGGCAAACATGAGCAGTTATTTTCATCTATCATGTGGCGAACATGACCCAGCCTGCAAAAGTTCATTGGCCCAGCCTACGTTGGGCCACTCTAAGGCCCATGGTAGGTTTTATAAGTGGTGGCTCTGTGGTCCCCAAGTGGTTATCCCATCAAAAGCCGAGCAGAAGACCACCCTCTCTACCACTTTCATAGCACCAACAGGTGGTCTGCCAACCTCTACACCGCTTTCTTACCACCAAAATACCACCTTGACATGAGGAAGCACACTATGACACCCCACAGCATTATACCATTCACACAGCAACATATATCAGTTTTTAGCACACTTAGAATACCAATACCAAGAAGCAATTGACACTTCAAAATGATTTATTTTTCTCTATAGGGGTGCTGGGGAGAAAGGGGGGAGGTTAAACTGGGTGTTCTTGCCAAGTCAGCAACTAAGGGTATATTGTGGCAGCCCTGTAAATAGATGCCACATGCAGAGAAATTATATCCAAGAAGACAACCCAGGGCAGCTAATCCTCACTGGGCACCACTAGACAGTCTGTTGGAGGAGCCAGAATCAGAAAAACAAATTGGAGGCAGAAATAAGCTTTTATGTGGTGCAGTCAAGTGATAGGTTACTGCCCTTTTGGGATGGAACTTAAATTATCATTTTTTTTTCTGGATGTACCTTTCTTTTGTAATATAGAGATATGAGAGCACATGTCAAGACAGCTAGCAGCATTCTCATTATTTAGGAGCCATATATATTTCACATTACCATGAGTTGCTATTCATTATATGATAGGTGACTTAGTATCCACTTCCTTCATAACTAAATATTTTAGTGATTACATTTTGTGTAACCCTGTCTGAAATATTTCTTGTAAATACAACTGCTGGCATCTTTCTTCTGACAGATTCACTAGTGATGCTTTATGATGAATTTCTTACTTTAAACATACAAAAATTCTTAAGATATCTAAAAATATTAGCATTTTAAGGTCAAGGTAAATGACCACAGGTTTAATACCACAAGGAGGGGTGAGAAAACATTTCACATAGAGCAGTTACAGCTACAGGTGCGCCATGCAAAGAAAGAACTGTATATGAACCTGCGATAGCCTATCCTTCAAGTTCCAACTATGGCACCACTGCACCATCTGAGTTAATCTAATGAATACTCCATAAACGTTTTTTAAAAAGCATTAGTTACGACCACCACTTAGTAGCAGACTATAGCAGTTGGTTTAAAGTGCCGATGTCGGCCACCGTCCCTGTCGCTGGCACTAATAATAAAACCATCTATATGCTACAATATTCATTTCCACTTCTGTGGCTTGTGGAAGTGTTTTCCAGACTGCAGCTGTAATTTGAGAGGAAAAAAACCACTTTATACAAAGATAGAAAACAATCATCAAAGTTCTATCCACCGGTATAAATGAGAAAAAAGGCCCCAACAACAGAAGCTGTACGTGATTTCTCCCTAGCTTTCTGGGAACGGGTAGGAAAACTCGCACGCAATAAAATGGTTGCTGGTTATATTTTTTTAAAAAGGGTATTTTCACTACTTTTATTAGCATTAACGCACAAAGTTAATACTACGATATATAGTGTCACTAATTAAAATACTTATCTGATACGCCTGAAAGTTTTAAGCCGATGGATTTGTGAATCCTTAAAACTAATTAAATAAAGTGAAAAGAGTTTAGGAGAAAATACGTCTCCCCAAGTCAGATAAAATTCAGCAATTTCATAAGTTTGTCACCGAAAAAACAGGCTTCTTCGCAAAGTACGCACAGTGACAGCTACGCCAAGGTCTTGTCGAGCCGGCATCGCTAAATCTTTGACCTCCCGTGAGCTGGCGGGCCGCCAGGCGAGGTGGTTGCGTGTGGGTTAAGTCGAGCCTTCAACCGCAGCACAGCTAGTGGACCGTCGACATTTGCATACGCCTCCTTGACTCTCCCATCCTGGGGGAATCCCTTGGGAAATTCGCGCGTGCGCATGCGCAAACCGGATTGTGGCAACCGTGGGTTTTCCCAGGTTTCCCCCAACAATCGGAGGACATTTATACTGTTTATTATCTTTTGACATCTTTTCTCCTGCCTATTGCACGCTGTATTAAAGATACAGCAGTACCTCTACATACGATACGAGTTTAATCCACTCCACAACCGATCATGCAGCTCGCATGTAAAAAAATCCTCGTATATTAAAACTATTTTTCCCATATAAAATAAAGGAAATAGGATTTATGCGTTCCAACAGCACAATTTATATATAAATATATGGTACAGTATAGGAACGATATAAAGATGACCGCTCCTGGTTGTGCGACGCCTGGTGCTCTGGATTACATTTCTTTGGGTTTGGACAGATGCCGTACTGTGTATTCGACGTGTGTTACTCTTGGAGTGTCGCGACTGTGTGTGATGACGACTTTTTTGTTATCGTGTGCAGGGTCTTTGCTATGTCTTTTTTATTATTAATTTTGGATGTTGTGTCCGTTAGTTCCAGCTGACAAGATGGAGGACAGATCCTATTTCTGTTAGTTCTTGCTTCATCTTCATTTCTCCCTCTACTATTGGAGTTTTTCTTGCGCAACATTCCGCTGCTCTCTCCATCTCGCAGTGGCAGATCTAAGAGAAGGCGCGGAGGCGGCGTGAAGCGGAGACTCTAGACTTTTGCCTGATGATCGACGCAAGAATCTACCTCCTCCATCTTTTTCCAGTCGCTTAACGGATTTGAAGTGTGGGTCAGGCAACTTTCCATTACACAGGATACTTGTTTCCTGGTATTTATTGAAACCTGGCAATAGTTTTTCTCTGATCTAGAAATTACCATTAGATCATTGACTTCGAGTACAACTGGCTAACAAAATGGCGGGCCTCCACTATGTTGTACAGTCATCAGTACCTTCTCTCACTCTTCCCGTTTTCGGCAACCCTCCACCTCGGCACTTCCAACTTTCCAACTGATATCTTACCTCAAGACTCGGCCGTCCATCAGAAGAAAAAGCGTAAGAGAGGAAGGAGAGAAGTTCATCGTCGGCTGAGGAAATTCATCTTAATGACAGGCTTAAATCTCCACCACTACCGTCTGTTCTGCTTTCTAATCTTCAATACATCCAGAACAAAGTCGATGAGCTCGAGGCAAATGCCAGATGCCTGCGGGAGTTCAAAGAAACGTGTCTCCTTGCTTTCACTGAGACTTGGTTGAGGGAGGCTGACAGTGACGATGATTTATATGTCAGCGGGTTTGGCCATCCCATTCGCATGGACAGATGTCCTACTACTACTAACAAATCGAGCGGCAGGGGCGTGTGTTTTTACCTAAATGAACGGTACTGCAAACACCGTTGTGGTCAGAGAACGTCAGTGTACCAACGATCTTGAATTGCAGTCCATTTCCCTCCGTCCTTACTACCTTCCCAGGAAATTCCCTCCGCTGTTTTACATACTTGTGTATATACACCCACGTGCCAACGCAAAGTCCGCCGCTCACCTGATTGCCGATGTGATACACAAATTAGACCTCATTCGCTCCTAAGTTTATCCTTGGTGATTTTAATCATTGACAGCTTACCGGGATACTTAAAGGCTATGAGCAATATGTATCCTCCTCCATCACACAGAGGAATTCGACTATTGACCTTTGTTATGGCAGTGTTCCCGTATGGGGCGCCAAGAGGGGAATTTTCTCAAATTTGCTATTTCTAAAATTTCCTGATGACTCTGCCCTCCTGTCACTTCTGTATGATAATGAACACGTTCACAGTGGCGCTCTTCCTGACTTAGTCCGCTGGTGTGACGAACACTTCCTTGTCTTGAATGCCTCTAAGACTAAGGAAGTGATCTTCGACTTTCGGATGAACAAGCCTGAGACCGTCATCAGTACTATCCATGATGATGCTATCGAGGTAGTCGACTCTTACAAATATTTAGGTACCATCTTCGGTAACAAGATTAAATGGAACGTCAACATTGACATGATCCATAAGAGTCAACAACGCCTGTACCTCCTACGGAAACTCAAATCTTTCTCTGTCAGCTGTCATCCTCACTCGGTTCTATCAGTCCTTCATTGAAAGTCTCATCACTTTTTCTTTCATCTCCTGGTTCGACAGCCTCTCCCTAGGGAACGGGAAAAGTCTTGTCTCCCTTCTTAATATCTATTCTAAGATCACCGGAATCAGGCAGAGGGACTTGGCAGCTTTCTGTCATCAGCAAATCCTTAGGAAGGCATCCCTTATCCTTTCTATTTCAAATCATGTGTTGGCATGTGAGTTTTCACTCTTGCGGTCTGGCTGTAGGTACGCGATGCCTGTTTGCAAAACCAATCGCCATCGCAATTCATTCATTCCACGTGCCATTTACCTGATTAACTCTACTGGCCGTGAGCTTGTATTAACCTGAGGTGACCTAAGGTCACCAACTGTTGCTGGAAATGTGTACGTGTGTGTGTGTGTGTGAGAGAGAGAGAGAAAATGTCAACATTTATGTATTATCTCTTTTGTATCATATATATGTATGTATTACTGCTAGTATGAGCACTCTCTGGAATCGCCATTGTGGATAAATAAAGTTGTATTGTAAATGTTAATGGCACAATAATATGAATAATAAGGATAATAAAATACTAAAGAAAGTGTTATATTTATCAATCTTACCTTAGGGAGACCAAGACTGTCGATAACGGAGGTAGACAGATGGCGGGGAGGAGGGAGGGAGACAGAGAGATGACGGGTGCTGAATGAATCAGCTGATGAGACAACACTATACAGTTTTTAACTTGAAACATTGAGATTTTCGCCAAGACTGCATTCTTTTATATGTCTTTACGCTACGACATATGAAAGCTGCATCGTAGCCATTTCGTCTTGTTTTCGGCATGATGTGAGGGTGTGTGCTTCAGCAGCTGATCTGAATGCTTCAGTTGTATGTGGCTTTGGTTTAAAAATGTGAACAGTTTACACTGTAACACTTGTACATGAAGCTCATCGAAAAATCAATTGGAATCTGAAAAGTTCGCAGACAAGCCGCATCACTATAGTGACGACTGTTCATAGAGAGCCTTGTTCAAAAACGGAGTCACGTGACATAAGAAACGATCGACTGGACCACCTTCACTGCCTCTTTACAAAGCACAAAACATCTCACCTGCTTATAGGTTTGCTGTATGTAATAATAGGTCTTCGATATCTGTGAAAAGGAGGATCAGACAATCTTTGCGCCTTAGCCCAATATATAGGTACTGTTTCGTAGGGGTGTCTGTGTGCGCACGCGTGCTTGTGCGCGCTTAAAGCTGGGAAAAAAGTCGTGGCTTATAGTCCGAAATTTACAGTTCTCATCTTTGTTTGGTGAGTAAAGTATTTTTGTATTTGCTATTTACATGATTTTCAGTTGTTTGGCAAATAACATTTGACAAGGCAGAAACATCAGTGTTAATGAGAGTGACTAGCAACTAGAGACTGAAAACAATCAAAGAGTTTATGAGAAAAACTCATAAATATCGCGTTAAAAACGAAGGGCAAGACACACTTGCAATGTCGGTGTGTCACTGCGTCCCCGATTCCCAATTAAGTCCGCTTCTATATCATCGACGATCTCCAATTAAGATGTCGTGACGCGAAATACTCTGTTTCTGCGAAGATTTCTTTCCGCTTCACACAGGATCAAGAATACAGCAACCATTTTTAGTGAGCCTCGAGCGAGTTAGAGACAGGGAGAAACACCTCTAGCTTGGAGGGTGGCAGCTGTCTCTATAGGTTGGAGGGCGGATCGGCCAACGGGAGTGGCCTAAAGTTGTGACCAGACCCATCCTTAATTGCACTTAGAGACTATCGGTCGGCCTTTGCTGGTCTATTAGTAATGGCTTCAAGACGCAACGAGACCTCGGCGCTCTTCTAATGATAAAATCTCCAGAAATGCACTTAAACTACTTTAATACAAGTATTATTTAATTTGAAGATGATTAGTTTAATTAAATAAAATAATGGTACAGCTTTGATATGGGGGGAGGGGGCAACGTGACGGCCATAACAAAAATGGCTCGCATCATTTGTTGTCTGCTCGCTCCACTCAGTTGCCCAATTGTACCTAATAAACTAAACCTAACCCTAAACCTAACCCTACCCCAAACCCTAACCCTACCCCAAAAAAGGTAAAGGTCATCCCATAACCTTTTCAGGTTGTTGGGGAGTGAGGTGTTAGAGACCTCACTTTTCTCGGGGCCAGCTTTTACATGAGGGTGGTGCCAATCTCCTCTCTCTTGCTTCCCTTACCTTCCCCAACCCTCTATGGAGTCAGGTACCCATTCCTGTCAGCTGGGTCGACTGGAGTTTGCTGCGCTTATCAGGAATTGAACCAGCGCACTCTCGGTTTGGACGCCAGCTCTCTAACCACTCGGCCATCCGCTTCCCCTACCCCAAACCCTAACCCCAAAGCTCTGACAAAATAACATAGACCAGCCTATGACGTCCACGTTGCCCCTCTATATCAAAGTTCTGCCAAAATAATTTTTAAGTGCTGTAAGTAATTTTGTTGTACATAAACAAACTTACCACGAAGATCAAAGGATGAATGGATGAAAGCCTTGTGCCACGTGTGTAGCGTGCTTGTCTTTCTAGGTGTGCGAGAAAGGCAGGCCACCAAGCGCATAGAGCGACGCGTAGCGGGGTCACACCACTGCAGCTGACATAGTGCAGATCAGTGGGAAACCCATCAAGCGCATCGCTGTTTGCCTAACAGGGTGACTGCTTTAGTACAAAGCAGCTCATCAAGCACACCACGTGTTGTGCAGCGGGACGGCCCATTGCCCACGTACAGGTGGTCGACCTGTTGTAGGGCCCACTACTAGCCAACTAGTTTTGCAGGCTGGGGAACAGTTATTTTCATTTGATCAAAAGAGTAGCATCAAATGGCCAGTAGAATAATCAGTTTTGTGTATTTACTTTCTGATGACAGACCTGATGAACTATGGGTTTTGAACCCCAGGCGAATTTTTCGATCATTTGAATTTCACAAGCAGCAGGGTGCTGTGGTTAAAGAGGATGTGCCTATCAAGCAAGATGAGACCAACTACAGTACCTTCAGAGTGGGTTGGTACCTCCTTATCTCTGAATTCAATGAAAATAGAGAATGATCTCACAAACTGATTGCAGTCTTAAGTTGTGATAATACTCTGATTGGCTGAGTGAGCACTAGTATGAACAAAGATACGGAGCTGCAGCAGACATTGGACTAGCTGTCAAATCCTGATAAAAGGTAAAAAAGTCCCAAGGCCATAGTGACACTGAATGTGTGTGGTTCACAGAATCTAGGGTGTAGCATGTGGAAGCCTTTTCTTCGGCCACCTTCACCTTCCAGTTCCCATAATTTGGTAGCCATTCCTGCTGGAAAACGGCTGGGTAAGAGGGGAGTTACCTGCCACAGCCACCACAAGCTGGAGCTCCATGAGCTTAATGATCACCAGACTATGCAGCCTCCCTCAAAAACCTGTGGGGAGGGAAAGGGAAGCAGTTTATGGCAAGCTCACCTCCAGTTGTGCCATTTTCGATCACTTTCTCTTTATAGTGCAACAGAAATAAATCATTATTGTTACAGAAAAATGCAAACAGCCATAAGAGAAAGAAAGGAAGCAAACAATATTAAAAATGAACTAAAGAGAAAGACCAGTTGGAAGTTTCTTTGTGCTATTTTCCGCTTAAGGGTGACCAGACACTGCATGATGGTGCACACAGAAAATAAAGATTACAACTTTGTGTGTGTGTATATGTGCTTGTGGTCACACAGATTCCAAATTGGACTGTTGGATTTGCTATGACCCAGACCGGGCAGATGCTGGGAATCTTATACAACCCTGTGTGTGCAAAGGAGACGTGGCCTGGGTTCATCATGAATGTCTTAAGAAATGGCTTGTTGAGGTTCGGTCATTTTTATTTAAAGTTGGGCACTGCACTTTTGAAAATCCTCAGATGTTTACGCCCATCACTTGAAGTTTACGAGCAGTTTTATGAATAGAAAGATGCCTGGTTATTTAAAGTATGCTTAATTTGTTCTTAAATGAGTGTTGTCTAAATGGTTTGGAGTTGTTTCACATTTAGTTATGCTTCCACCAGTACAAGTGAAAGAGGACTGGTAGCTCTATGCAAGATTGAAGAGGATGAAAACCAGATAAAAGATACCTGGGGTTATGAATTTAAACCTGTTCTTAACAAAAAAAATTTATTCTAAATTTAAAATAACAGTTTGATATTCTTGTAATTCATTGTTTTTGCTTGTTGAACAGAGTGCCTCCCCTGACAGCAGCCCAGAGTGCAGAGTGTGTGGTGAAAAGGTGAGCACATTTTATGTCAGGCTACAGCCGTATTTACATTACAGCCACATTTGCTATTGAGAAGTGACACTGAATGCCACTGAATGCCGAATTGCTCTCCGGGACAAATTAAGTTTAATCTTATTTTTATCTACAGTATGTGCTGGAGGCTTCTTACTGGATCCCTAAGGGCCTGAGGCCACAACATTGGCTACAGACTTTCATGGCTGTTCTAGTGATCGTGGGCACACCTTTCGCTGCTTTTGCCATCTGTCGTGCTGTAACCATTTCCTCCTCATATCCTCAGGTGCTCACCATTGGCCTTGCTGTGCTGACAGAGCTTGTGGCCCTAAGGTAAACACCACACAGCCTCAATCAAACGCTTTAATTTCATTTTACTTAAAATCCATCTCCTCCAGATTATTAAGAGAGGTGACAACATGTGCATCACTTAAAGGGAAAGGCAAGTGAAACAGAAAAAACCAGGATCTAATAATAATAGACAAATTCTTTATTTCAGTAGGCTCATGCCCTAACTGATGTTGGGGGAGTGTGTGTAGGGGGAATCAAAATGAAAGTACAAAATACCTAAATACACTGTCCTTACTTCATTAAAAATACATTTTTTAATGTGCTAATAATAGATCATATATAATGATGTTTTGAATTGTTTCTGCTCAAAATTTGAGGTTGCAAAACAATCATTCCTTACAATCACATCTACACAGCTCTAGGGTATAGAACAAGGCCACATGTTAGCAAGTGACATCACTGAACCATTCTTGCACCTGAGTTCACTTTCACCCTCTAAAGCATGGTCATAAAATGCTGGTGTTGTGGATCTGGGGATTGTACCAAACAATTTTGAACCCGAGTACAGGAAGGGAGAGGAGCTGTGTGACAGAGGATAAACGTTATGAGCAGTAACATAGATTTCCAATACAGCAGCCATGTTGGATGACATTTGTTGTGAACAAGAAGTCTTTTGGTCACATTGGATGAATGCTTGAAAAAGCACCCATCCTTCAGTATTGAAATCTGGTGTTGCTGATATCTTTAATACAGATTCTTCTGCATGCGACACATCTACTGTGCTTTCTCAAAGAACTCAACTGTTCAATTTTACCAGTCATTTTAACCAGTTTCTTTAGCATCAATGTCAAAAGAAAAGGTAAAGGTCATCCCTTTTTTTTCCAGCTCACTTGGGTAAGCTATTAGAGACATTTTTCTTGGGGGTTAGTTTTTTTGTGATGGAATTGCCCATGTCCTCTCCATCTCACTGCTTTATCTTTTCTCAACCTGCTATGAAGTTGAGCACTCATTCCCAACCAGGGGAATTTTGCTGCGCCATCTGAGTAATGAACTGGCATGCCTTTGAGTTCAGACACCAGTGCTTTATTGAATTTGCTGTCTGCTTTCCCCATCCATTTTTTACTTTAGCTGTAATAGTAAATCCTGTATGTTGCATGCTGTTCAGGGCTGATGTAAGTGCATTTAGTTCCTTGTTCCAGCTGTTTAAGAGGGCTTCCAAGACTGATAGAGCATCAGTGAAGATAACAACAGTCCATAGAGCCCTTGCTTTGGTCTTGTAATTTGTGGTGTACCTGCCTGTCAAAAATGCATTCTTGATAGTTTTTCCATAATTGAGCTGATTGTGACTTAACCTCCATTTCTAGGGGCCTCTTCTGCTGATCTGTGTATACATCAGTATTCAACGAAACAGTGTACACCACTTTCTTGTGAAATTGGGCCTCCTACATCATGATTAGGGTCCGTTTTCTTTGGCAAAAGAGTATGGAAACACAAGTACATTAATAAATCAGAATTTGAGCAGAAAGGACTCAGAACATAAGTATCTATCATATAAGCCCAGTGTGTAACATGCGGGAACTAACAACCTAACATTTTTGTAATTCTCTGATATAGTGAATACAAAGTTTAAATTCTGAACCATGCATTATTGTCTTGCATCAAGGATCTTCTTCACATATGCCAGTTCCTCCTGTCAAAAAGCAAGTGTGGCTACTATGAGAATTAAAGGAAAAACGGCTCAAACTGATCATGTCCCTGCACCAAGTGACGGGCCATCAGAAGAAGTGTCCTGTGGTGTGTGTATCATCACAAACACCACTGATGTCTCTCCTCCACAGGAAGTGAATTTGCAGTGCATCACTTCTGGCACTATGTTAAGCTGATTTTGCTAGCTACTGGATGGATTCAAGTCGTACATAATATTCATGCACACAGCCAATATCACCTGTGCTTGTCTGCTAAGAGATGAATGTTCATTTAACTCAGAAAAGTAGATCACTCATCATTTCGTGAGTTGCATGAATTATTATGACAAACTTTCATTATTAAGCCAAATGCTGACTTGATTGCTAATTTAGAGCTGTCATTCTCTTGGGATGTTTTGTTTTACCCAGAAAATAAGGAAAACATTTTGAAAGTGGATTAGGGAACCCTTCCAATTTCGAGATTCTCTCACAAAATACATTTTCTGTGCTGGACAGCTACCACCCAAAATATTTCTGAGCTAAGAGCAACACAATTTAAATTCAAGTGTACTTGTACAAAATAATTTTCACCGAAAGACATTCAAGCGAGATCTCAGATAAACGTATAAAATGACTTTCAGAGGTCATAGTTGAATGTTTGTTACTTTTACTGTTTTCAGTAAAGAATGGTTTATATGCAAAGTATTTAAAAAAATTGTCTTTATTTTAAAGGTAAAAGAAAAAAAGGCTTTTTTTTTTGGCAAGACATTGTTCTTCATGGCTTGCTCATGTTAGTGCACACTTTGGCTTCAGAGATCATTTATCTCATTATGGCATCAAGATAGTCGCCACCACCTTGTCTGTTTTGCACAAGCATTTGGTGGGAACGATAAGTGAGACACGTTCCATCCTCTCCCTACCTCAAAAGATTAAAGTGGAGGTAGACTGGTAATTCATCTATCCTTCACTTAACACCTCTTAACTTCACCCAATCCTGCAAATTGTGGAGGTATGTCAACCCTTTGTTATGGGCATTATACACACACACACACACACAAAAAGTAAAAAAAAAAAAAAGCCTTAATGCCTAAGCAAAAAATTGTTGACTTGTGTTTAAGATAGAATGTTCTTGTCTTTATTCTCTTGAGTTTGAAGAAAACTAATACTGTAGCTCATTTCCGAAACTGATTTTCACTAAATATTTATTGAAATACAATTGTTTCCACAGCAGTGTTAGCGTGGCATATCTATTCTGTTTCACTTTCACAGAAACTTTTATCTATAAAAATAAGGAAGAAGGGTACACTTTTCCCGAAGGCAGTAGATTAAATGGATCTTGTAATCCTGGCATAGTGATGCAAGTTAAATCTGGTGAAACATAGTTTTTCTTTCAGTATAATCTATTAGCATCAAAACCGAATGCAGCCAGTACAACTGAATCTTTCAAATCTGCACTGAAAACACACCTCTTCCTTGAGCATTTCTCCCAACACAGTCCACACAATGCTCGTCCTTCTTACCCCCCCCTCCCTCTTGCTACTTTACCAATCTTTCTCGGCAGAATCACTATATTTCTCTGTTCCTGTTACTTGATGCCTTTTGTTTTGTGTTTCGTTGTCAGTACTGTCGTTTTCTTTCGTCCCTTTTGTTCTGTATCTACTTAGTCCACGTCTCTTCCTCGTTTTTAAGCGCTAAGAGCATGCTCTCTATGAGTGTGAATAAATGCTATAAAAATATTCACTATTATTATTATTATGGATGTTTCGAATTAGACAATGTCTTTCAGACTATAATCCTGAAATGTGTTGATAGCTCAGAAATGTGTTCTCCCACAAAGAACTTTAAATTACAAAATAAAATCTAAATAAAATTTGTATTGGGTTTTCTTCTTTTGATATTGTGTGAACTCTTCATGAAGAGGTTTTCATGTAATACCACTTTCTCCACTCCCATTTTGGTTATCCAATACCACACTCTGCACAAGAAGCAGTTAAGTGACGGAAACCTGGATGTTGTTATTAAACTATATTATTAACTAACACTACTTTAGGTAAGTGTAACAACTAGTACTGACATTCAAAATCATGATACATAAAAAACCTTAAAACAAATTTATTGTTCTCATTTCAGAATTTGAATGTTTAAAAAAAAAAACCCGTGATAAAAGTATCCAGATGACCAGTGGTTTCAAGTTTCTTTTACCGACACTACCACTTTTGCAGCTTGGAAAAAGGAACCGTGATATCTGTGTGGAAAATACCAACAGGTATCACACATGTCAACAAGAGAGCTTGGGTTGTGTGGGTGGTGGTTGGGCAGGGAGGATGATAAAGAACAGCAACACACTTTACACGTTCCCACTTGCTGGTTATCTATTTTTTTGTATCAGATAACCAACAGCTTGTTGCTGAGAGTTTTCCCAAAAAAGGCATCCTCTTTTGTGATGAGAATCTTAACTTTCTCAGTGTTTAAGCTTGGTCATTACTAGTCGTTGTGCCACTTAAAAAAAAACCCCCAAAACTACATAACAATTTCTAGTGTTCTAAAATGAGGCTTAACAAATCACTTGCCTCTGTTCCACCAATATTTCTCATTGTCATCTTTTCTGTGGACAAGCCTCCCAGAAACTTCACAACACGGGGGACAGTCTGTGGTACAATACAAATGCATCACTGGATTAAAGTGATGACAAAATTTCAAACATTGGTTCCATTCTTCGATTTTAAATGACTAAGACATAATCTTCATCGTCGGTGATCTCCATCTTTACTTCTGTGCCTGTCTGCTTCCTTGTGCCTGTGCTCCTTATCCGAGTTCCTGCTCCTGTGATCTCTAACCTTATCTTCCATTCTATCACGGCTTTTTGATCGTGATCTAGCTTTCTCTTTTTTTTCCTTGTGTTTTTTATCCCTCCGCTCTCGACTGCGTGATCGTCGGCGTTCTCGGTCCTTCTCTCTGTCTCTATCCCGTCGATTATCTACTTCGCGTCGATTATCTACTTCGCGTCGCTGGCGTTCACGCTCACGATCTAGGTCACGTTGAAAGTTATTTTCCCTCGGTGGAGTTCTACGGGCAGATGATGTGTTTCGTGGTGGTGAAGATCGACGATGTGATGGAGATGGCCTATACGATGGCGATGTACGGGACTGCCTGCTGTTGTTAGGAGGTGGACTACGTCCTCGGCTTCGTGTATCCTGAGATCTGTCTCTGAATTAAAAAAATTAACTTTTGAGTTGTGGATCTATCTCATGCAGCATGCACATGAGCTTTCTTAAAGGAAGCAGCAAGAAAACTAGCAAGTTGGGCATAAATGACTCCCTTAACTATTTCTGCTTTCAATTTCAGGTTGCAAAGAAAAAAACATTTACTTGCATTCCACACGCATTTTTCTTTTCTTTATATCCACATACTGTTTACAACCACAAAACATGAGCAGGGCTTCTGCTAACGCACAAAATTGCGTACAGTACGCATTAAAAGTTCTGAGGACCCCTTCGAATTTGGGCGAAGAACAGATACAAAATTGGGTAAGTGTAGAGTCTGACATCGTAGCCCAATCTATTGTCGTGAGAGTAACTTCCCTTGCACTGAGTTTTTTCCCTTACTGTAAAGAGTTCCATTAACCCATTTCCAAGCTGTCGTTGACAGCGTGGTTAAAATCCTCGTTGATTTGATTTTTTTTCACATTGTAAAGGGACCCCTTAGAGTTAGCCTGGGACCCAAAAGAATTTAGCCTTAGCAGAAGCCCTGATGAGCTTGGGCTACTCGAGCAGTTTCAATATTGTATTTGTTTGTTGAACAGAATAACTTGGCACAAAATTAACATGAAGGATGCTAAGAAAACAAATTTCATACATACCCTCCTCGTCTTTCAGCCTCACCAAATGACACCTGGTTATCTGGAACGTGCTCTGGCTCTGGTTCGGGCTGGCGGTAGACAGGTGGGCGTGATTTAAGTTTTACTGCAAGATCTTTTTCAATTGGAACTGGGATGCGAGGAAAGAGGGTTGAGTACCACTCGAGCTTCACCAACCACTGGCGCAGCATCTCTCCTATGGTCATCACGTGTCCACCGCCTGCTTTTACATCAATTTCCTGTTGCACACAAAAGCACACATGCACCTTGTTTAGAGCAAGATGAATGAAGCTGGCATGGCAACACAAAGAATTCATCTGTTAAGAGTTGTGTGGGTTTCTTCCTAAAGCTAGTGGCATTTCAATAACATCTAGAACAAGTGATTCCGCTTTCCATTTAAAGTATCTTTGGAATGTTTGTGTCATTTCCATACAGAAAATACTGTTGCAATAAGCTGAAGATGAGCCTTACAGAAGTGGCACATAGTTTATCTTCTAATGAAACCAAGGCACAGGCAGATGATGGTGACAAGTTGTCGTTAACAAAATGCATTAGTATTTTGCTTTGAAAGCACTCTTACACTGGTTTGTTTTTTAATCCACTCAAAATAACCCTATGCTGATTTTCCATGGAAAAAAACTGAAGCAACCCAAAAACCTACTTGCATTTTTTTCCTGTTTAAACCTCCACAGAAAATGTTGTAATGTGTGCTCTGTGCTCAAAACAAACCTACCATAAAATAATGAATGGTTAATGCAGGAAAAATACTGCCAATGAGCCCATCAGTGCTTAACTGATAAGAATAAACCTTGGAAAAAAACACACTGACTTTTAGAAGTAACTACGCTGTGATAAAATATAAGCTGAAAAGATGAGGGGTGGTTTTTTTTTTAAACTTTAAGAACGACTAGGTCTCAAACTAATTCTTCCGACAGTGTGAGTTGTGTGCATCTGATGGGACCAGATGGCTATAATTTTGAAAAGGAGGCCTGTGCAGGCGATCAGGTGGGAATATAACCTCGTGTTGAGGTGGACGAGAGGCCAGGACGCCCCGACCTGACCTTCACCCCGGCTGCTTCCAGGCTAGAGCAACACCCTGTGGTTACACAGACAAAAACCGCTGAGCAAAGCCTGTTAGTAACATATAGCCCCACAACACAGCTTCCTACTCTGCAACAATCTAACTGCCTAAAAAGGCTACAGTTAACAAACACTGTCCCTTTGCCTTTTTCCTCCAGCCTGTTCTGCTGTGTTTCTACCATCTATAAAGTTATACAAGAAGCTTCATTTGTAATGAATCTTTCAAGAATCAAGCTCTCATCAATTACTGCTAACATAAACCCTAAACCAAAGACATATTACTTTGAATTTCACGACTATCTTTAAAAAAAAAAAACCCACACAAAGAGTAGATGAACAAGTGCAAAGCATAAATTTTTACAACTTCTGAAATTAAGTGTTGGGGCAAAATTAAGAAATTATAAGCATGAATTTTCATTGAACCAGAAAAAGTACATAAATTGAAGAACAGTTACTATCTAGGATTTAGCCCTTGTTCATTTACACTTCACCTAATAATTACAAGTTTTCATAACTTTGTATAAAAAGGAATAATAAAGATGCGTTATACTCACCAAATTTACAAGAATGCAGACCATGGTGAGACTCCCATGGGGAGAAAGAAGGTACGGAAGAGGGGAATTTCTACGTGGATATAGCTTATTACGCTTTATAACACTATGACCTGTTGATAACGCGGATAAGGCCTTTGTTCTACACAACTGCATTTTGTCTAAATAAGTTCACAATAATAAGGAATTAATTTTTTTATTTCTATTACTCCAGTTTAGTTTCTTTCTTTGTGACACATTAACACGGGGGCCACTTTTAAATGTTAAAATTTTAGAAAGCCTTAGGAGGGTTGGGAAGTGGCAGGACAGTTGCCATGTGAAAACTGTGCACGAGGGGGGCCTGAATGTTGGGAGGGATCAGGCTTTGGACACTCACCTCCTCATCATCAAGGTACTCTTCATACCAGTCCCACAGATCTGCAGGAGGCTGGGTGTATCTGAAACATTTGTCACTTGGTTATCCTGCTCTAAGCATAAATATAATGACAACACTAGATCTATATATTTAAAAAGAGAAAAAAGACTGGATTTTTATTTTTAAAAAAGCCATCTTTCCAGGATCATGCAAAAATTGTAAAAAAAAAAGTGTTAATATTTCAACTATCAACAAAATTATCTCTTAAACATATAATAAATGTAATACCTTTGACAGTTCTTATGAAGCATAGGGAAAAATTTGTTCTTACTACATAAATGGACATGAACTAACACAGCATGGCTCTGATTACAAGTATAATTTGATTGAAAACAGACTTGGGTGTACCTGATATACATGAAACCTAGCCCACGAATATAAGGAGAATCTGCATGAGTGATGAGTCCTATGACCTGTTTTTTAGTCAGCTTCAGGGTAAAGAGTTTGTATAGGAGACAATATGCACTGGACACAATACCTCCAGCGCCTACACCCCGCACCTGTGTAACAAAAAGCAAAATAACAAGAACATCTTACATGGCACTTATTAGTCTGTATCAACCACAACACAGCAACATATCTATGATCACGTGGGCAGTAATGGAAACATTACAACTGCTTGCTAATATCGTGGAGACATAATTTCATTACAATACTAAATTAAAGCACAAAACCTTTTTATAAATATAAAGAAAAACATACGAATGTCTTGTTATCTGTGCTTGATGCTTTTGCTCCAAGTGTTCACTTAAAGAAACATATGCAAAGACATACTTAAATATTTTGTGACCTTGTCCATTTTACAAAAAAAAAATCATATAAAAAAAGAAGTGATCTTTGTTTACAGTAAATATCAAATTTTAAACTAGCTATAAAAAAATCTGACCAAAGAAAGCATTAAAAACGTGTCAGTGTAAGAAAATAATATAAACAGAGGAAAACAAATAAAGACACCAACATGTAAATTAAGTTACTTACCCCACCACACATTCCTGTTTGGCCAGCTGTCTTACGACTTCCCTTCTCCCATGGTTCTAAATGACCCACCTATAATTTATATATATGTATAAAAGGGTACAACAAGGTGAAGAAAAGCAAAAGTTTGCAATTTTTATTGACATTTATTTTCTCTGCCCAAGGAATCTCTTTCTCTGATGCCACTGGCCTGTTTAGGTCTACCCTATAAAATTTGTACTTAAAACAGATTATTTACTTTGTACTCTTCTTAAGGTATACTGTTAATATTCTCTGAAAAGATTTGGTGAGGAATTTGACAAAATATGTAAATGGTCTTTCTCTACGATTCTGTGAGCACATTAGAAAGCCCAGTTATTTGCTGAAAACAGAAACAGTTCATGTACTTGATGCAGAACAAACCTAAAGCATAATTCAAATATCTAAACATTGGTAATAAGTTTATCTAATGCAACTAAATTTTTATAAAAAAACAGTTAGACTGCTAACACATATTCTCACCAAACAACAAGCTTAGGAAGGAAGAAGCAAGCCTGCAGTTAAAAATTATCTGTGTCATGATTACTAACATGACACGACTCAGCTTACTGTTTGTGTAAGCTGTAGATATCCTTAACAGACCTGGAAAAAATGATTTACCTTATAATATATTTCATCTATTACTTCATGGTAGGTCTTCAACTCAAACAAGTTGACCTTGAAATATGGAGATGACTGGATGTTGGTCAGTATAAGGGTGTTGAGGTTCATTGTCTTTTCATTGCCCCATACTGTAAGAGGGTTGTTAGGAGGCATCGTTCAAGCCTCTCACTACAAAGAAAAAGATTAATCATTTCTATACTCATATCATCTTCATGTCTTTGTCAGTTTCCTCTTGATACTCTGTGTCTGAATAAAAGTAAACTTCGTGAGATACATTTGGATGCTTTCATACAGTCTGTATTCATGCGCCTTTAGATAACTGAGCATGTGAAATGCATCAAGTTTCCTTTCAGTGGTAAAAAAGGTGCTCTATGAATAGAACTGCATTATTATTATTACAACTTTAATATTTGTATTTTAAAATTAGGTATCATTCATGCTTTGAAACCTTATAAACAGCACTAATTACAGTGTTGTCTGAAAGCAAAAGAAAGAAAGACATTAAAATAGCAAAAAGCCAAAGTTTTATTAGAAGGCTTCACACACTGTTAGGTGTATAAGGAAAGCAAGTTGATGGAGTATGATGTTCTCATTCTACCCTATACACATTTTTAAACAACAAACATGTTTATATTGACATTCGTTATGGGCCTTTGGGTGTTATCCTGTGGGTTAAACAAGGAAGCCATGTCATATTACCTTTATGATTGACAAATTATATAATTTTGGCCACTATAACACTTCTGCTCTTGTGGTTACTTTAAACTTTACATCATTTGCCTGTCTTGTCAGCAGATCTATGATGTAATACAATGACCAGTAGGTACAACTTTAGAATGACCCACGATGCAATTACACTTTTTACGAACTGGAAAAAAAGCTAAAACTACGGATAGGGGTTGGATAAGGATTAATCACCCAACAAAAGTGTTTTAACAATCTGCTAGCATTTGTGTGTCAAAAATTACCTATTGATGTTTATAGCAAGAAATCTATTTTTTTAGGTGTATTCTTGATAACGAAAAGTGAACAGGAAGTGTTATGCAGTGGCATGATGCCCTACACTTCACTACTTATCAGAAAGAATGAAGAGCTAACAAACTAGATCAGATTATAATAATCCCATTACCCAATCAAATTAAGTCACACAGTTTTATCAATATCACCAGATAATTTTCCCTCTTTGACTTTGTAGTTGAAAATGTATAAAAATATCATAAAATGTCTCAACATATGGATCTTGCAGCTTTTTTTAAGTCAAAACAAATTCAGTTTTAACTTCAGGGTTGCGAAGGCTGGCCACTTAAGATGGCATCTGGATATAATCTAATTTCACTTTTGGTACTTTTTGTTTTTCACCTTGATGCTAGATTTAAAACACATTGGCAGCAAGATCTGTACTAATCAATATCTTCTTGTAGAACATCATATAAGAAACCCTTCATGACCATCATACCTCCATAGGTGGGAGACACCTATGCAGCCAGCACTTGTCAGATAAGACTGACTTAATGGTAGGCACCACAGTAAATGGCAAGACTTTACCAACAGACTGACAAACAGTTTTAATGCATATGGAAATATGGAATGGAGAACACCAGCAAAATCATGGTCAACACCAAAGGCAACAATAAAGCAGAGCTCTACATGGTCTGGTCTGAGTACCTTGGAATGGGGTCAACACCATGGTAAATAGAAAAGAACTTGCAAACATAAAGAAAATGGACTGGTTCCATGCAGGATCTGCTCACCACCATTAAAGACAGATCTATGAAGCGAGCCTTGTTACCTGCTGTATCTATGCAGCCGTCCCCCATCCCCCATCCACTGACCAATGATCAGTTCCCTGGGACCAGCATAACCATTCATTAACTTATAGCGTTCAAGGGAATGAATGAATCAATAAAATGTTCTTAGATATCGTCTCCTTCACTTCATTACATCTCAAACCCTATAAGGTAAACTATGCAAAAAAGTGATAACTTTAATGCTAAAAAACGGAACTATTCCTAACCCTACACCTAACCCTTACTCTAAAAGCCCCAACCCATGTTTCTGTACAAGCACCAAATTTTCCGTTAGCTCTGCCACTCTGCATTTAATGTCATGACTTCAACTGCAAAATGACATACCACCTGAGAAATGCATTTGTACCATGAAAATGTATATACTACAGGTATTGCTCGACTTACCACCATGATTGGTTCTGACAGACCAGTCGTAACTCGATTTGGTCATAAGTCGAGTAGGCTATATGTACAGTACTGTGAAATGATCTTCAAGTCATATTTTATCATCATTTTCTTCGTTCATTTTATGCCATTTGTATCATCTCTACATCATTTTGTTTCTTATTTTTACATTCCTCAGGTTTAAGTAAAACACTGCATTACCAGTACAACTGCAGAGGTAATTCTAGGATTTCAAAAAAAAGGGGCCCTTCAAATGAAACAAGGGGTCCCTCGAAACAAACACATTTTTCACTGCTTTTTCCGATAAATATTTGGTATACAGCAAAATACTTTATTAATCACAAGATATTGAAGATTAATCACAGATATCTTTTTCTTTTATATCGATAAATTGTCCTTCATCATCATTAGTGTGATCATAGCATCCTAAATTTGAAAACCAATTAGTCTTTGTGTCCATCTCATTGAGCTATGAGCTAATGTTTAGACACTTTTCATATGTCTAATTAGTGCAGGGGTTTAAATGTTTCTCCTCGAGGCAACTTCTACGAGAGGACTTTATTAGGTTTTGATGGCCGAAGCCCCCTCTCACAGCCTGCACTGTGGTATAGCATAAGGAGGCAGAACCAGCAAATTGGAAAATGAATCCCTGTAAAAATCAAATAACAGTTTAAACAGCTTGTGGAATCTCTCCGATATGCATCCTGCGTTACAGTTTCTTTGACCACAATCCATTCCTCTAAACATGCTGCTTTGTCAAGCAAGGTTTTACTGAATTTGTTGCCCACTTGTGCTGGTTTTCCAAAGAAATCTGTTAAGATATTTAATTCTTTGTCTCCATAGGGTGTTCTGTCTTCTGCAGATAGGCATGTTCTGTCTCCTGCGGACAGGAAAAAGATGGGGCCCATGGAAAGAACTCAAAATCCAGAGGCAACATCACCTGCAAATTTTGGGAATCTCTCATTAATGTTCTTGCACAGATTGTCGCAAAAGCAACCCTGATAGCTTCTATGTCCTGTGATGTTGTATCAAGTTCGCAACACGCTATTTTTAAGTGTTATATAATACCGCCGGCATAAGTTCCGAAAAGGTCATGAGGACAGAATTGAAAATAGTTTACCTGGCTGAAATCTTTCTGAAGAATTTCAGCCTCCAAAGAGTGCCTGTGGTCGGAAGTCTGTCTCTGCAGCATCCTCGTTCGGCATTTAACACACCCGGGGTTGTAAACGCGTTATTCTGATTGTTTTATGCACGCTTTACATCTCATGCCTTCTTCCTCGTACATTAGCCAAGGTCATTTCTTCAGCCATTCACACTGACAGGTTCTCTGGATGCGTGGTATTTTTACGTGCGGTCTCTGTCTCAATTTGTCTATTTCGTTGTCTACATTTTCAGTTCCAACAATGTGTGCAGCACGCTCTGATGAGTTTCTGTTTCTTCCTGTCCTTGTCGATTTCTACTTTCCGGGGCATCTTCTGCTGTTCTGGTCGTGAACAAAAAGTCAAACAGAGCTGACAGTTGCATTCACTTCGTTTTTAACTTTCTTGCTACCGATACCCTTTGATCTCTCCCGTCCCAAAT
Organism: Marisa cornuarietis; assembly: GCA_004794655.1. Taxonomy (NCBI): domain Eukaryota; kingdom Metazoa; phylum Mollusca; class Gastropoda; order Architaenioglossa; family Ampullariidae; genus Marisa; species Marisa cornuarietis. Next base: position 939,828 of record SMMW01000572.1, read on the forward strand.
GTTTTCGCTGTGGGCACGTCAACAACTTACTTCCTGGCATGAAATTTGGAGCAGGTTGCATCATATGGATAACAACTGGTCAGTTTGAAAACTGCCAAGTCATTAGCATCCATTCTAGTGGGTCGGTTTCAAACCAGCGCGAAGAATGACAACAATTATTTTTGAAGTGCTGCATCGCGTGTTCAAAAGTGCGCCAGCTACGGTTTTTTTTGCGGGCGCATGGTCGCGCTGACTTTCAGACTAAGCGCCCCTCAGCGAAATTTTGTGGGAATACCGCAAGGCCGCAGCCTAGAATTACCTCTTAACTGGTTTAATATTTACAAAACATAAAAAATACAGGTGTAAAAAATACAGGAACAGCTTTGATATGGGGGGCAACGCCATAACAGAAATGGCTCGCGGCATTTGTTCTGCTCGCTCTACTTAATTGCCCAATTGTACCTAATAAACTAAACCTAACCCTACCCCAAACCTCTGAAAAATAACATAGACCAGCCTATGACGTCACGTTGCCCCCCTATATCAAAGTTCTGCCAAAATACAAAACAAAGGCGTAAAAAACCGTATAAAACATTTTCCCAGTTGCAAAACATTTCAAAACCAGCTGGGCAATGTTTGCGCAACAGACGCGGAGCAGTCGTGGCTAGCGATTGTAGTCGTAAAATCGAATGGTCGTAAGACACATAGGTAGTAAGTCGAGCAATACGTGTATATCAGCGCTTTGTTGGCTAAATTTGATATTTACATAACCCCCATTTTTTGGTTTAAAAAATCTTTCAACGTTTTCGGTACTTTTTTAAAATTCAAATTATTTTTCATAAGTCTTTCAAAACAGAACTTCAACGGCATGTTTCACTACTGACAGACGGTAGGAACAGTTTGGAAAAATTCTAAGACTAAAATACACAAACACTCAATAAAGAGGTTAAAAAACGCCATGAACTTGCCAAGAAAAGTCTCAACAACTTAAATAAACTTGAGAGTTGGCTGTCATAAATACAAATCGAGATGTAAAATCAGTTGAAGTAATCACTTAATTACTAACCTGATGAAAAGGTTTCTTAAAATTCTCAATAAAATAGATTTATCCTATTACAAACTTTGAGCAAGTCTTCGTTTGTGCACCCAACGTTATACAGGAAGTTAGTGGCGCCACCTTTACCGGGGCATTCGCACTGTATCTGATTACTTCCCTTTGAACGTAGCGTTCTTCCCACTAACCCTATTAGCCCAAGAACTATTTCAAAAATGCGAATTATCGCTCGAACTGAAGATAGAGAAAAATCATCATTACTTTATTATAAAATTGTGCTTAGATTGTACAATCTGTCAAAAGAAAAATTGTTCAATTCCATGCAGACGACATAAGAAAGACAACTGTACCTAACAACCACCGGCAGCGAAGCGCTGTCTGGAATAATTTAGGCAATGTTTTACGTGTAAAGCAAAACTATAAACATCTGGCATAGAATGTCAGAAAATAATGGGAAAACTATTTAGCAAAAGGAAGACCCTTAAATACGACAGGTATCTGTGTCGTTTGCTTTGCACAGTTTGCTGAAGAAACTAGTCATTCGGTTGTTACCATATTTCTAGCTTTCGCAGTTTGTGTATTGACGCACATATTTTTCATTTCTTATTGAATTTATCGAGTCACGGGCTTCACTTACTGAATAGTTATAATTTGCATTCACTTTAATTTGGAACTAAAAATAAACAATATTATATTCAAAAGATTGATTTCTTATAGATGTGTAAATGGATCCATATCATTAAATTGTAATTATGCAATAATAACTGAGTATATATAGTGCTTAAGTACGTATTACAAACTGTTAAAATAAACGATACTTTTTAGATGCAGATATACTTTCTAGTGACGTTTACACACGTTTAAAAAATTTTTAGTCTTGGAATCCTCTCTCTCTCTCTCTCTCATATATTCTGTTTGTGTGTGTGTTGTGATGCATTGATAGAAGGGAGGAAGGGAATCAGGTGGATGGGGAAGCAGTTCTGGAGAAAAGTACCATGACAGGACCCAGAATTCACTCTGATGCTGTTGTTAGTCTGACATCCCTACAACCAGGACTGTGTATATCTGGTAGTAAGGACAAGGTGCAGTGGCTTTATTCCTCATGTAAATTTCAACTATTCTACTCATAGTTGTGTTTAAATTATTTTTGAAATGTTTGCTCATCTAATACAATATTTTCGGATGTAATTTATTATTATAAAGTAGAATATTTGAACAATAAATGTGCAACAGAAAAAACAATTGATCTCCCAGTTATAATTAAATAATTATATGCTAAGAAACAATTTTAATAAAAAAAATTTAAGCTGTAGTTAAATAATTTAAAACATACTACATTCTTAGTTCCTTCTCTGCAGACCATTGCACTCTATGACTATCAGAATGGGCGACTAGAAGACAGATGGACAGGACATGATAGAGAAGTTACTAAGGTATTGAAATATATATATATATATTGCTTATGGGTAACATGGAAATCATGTTTTTCTTAAAGCCCAACCTGAATGGTTTGTGTATTTTGCAGATATCGGTAGATATAGGCAATATAAACATAACCTGTAAATTGCAGCCTCCAAAGCCCATCCGTTAAAATTACCCACTAGCAATAAAGTACGCGATTCACAACTCCGATCAACGAGCTCCGGTAACAGTGTACTACATCACGCTAGTGGATCATTCACAACATTGGTAGCCATCAACACCAAACAGAGAGAGAGAATAAGCGACATTTCGTGTTATTTGGATCCTGAAAGTCCGCATTTCTCGTGGTTCTGAAAAACTGCTACTTTAGAACGAGAAATGCAGACTTTCAACGTCCGAATAATCCGCTTGATGATTGTAGGTGCAAATCGTAGTGGATAATTAATTAACTGATGAGTTTTGGAGGCTGAAATTTACAGATTAGTTTTATATCACTGAAAACAACGAAAACCGCTCAAGCTGGTCTTTAAACAAGCTTACCTAAGAAAGCTAGAGAATTTATTAATGGATGCATGCATGCATTTCCTTGAGGAGGTGGTGCAACCACCTGCGTTGTGAAGTGTTTGGAAGGAATCTAAGTGAGGACTGAGTATGTTCGCATGCACTAACAAGTATATCATCAAAAACAGATATGTTTTGAATGTGCAGAGGCAATTTGGGAAAAAAAGGTAATCACTCTTAAGAGACATTTTGTTCTTGTGAAAATATTTAAATTTTTTACTGTTATAAAACCTGTTTTCTGTTCTTATAGCATACAATAATTTTGTTGATTTAAAGTGAAATTGTTATATTCAAATTCTTGATAGTGTTGAAAACTTTTCACTGTTAGTGTTATTGATCATTGAGAAATCAGTGAAGATGTTCTCGATGTATGGTGTGTACATGCAGGTCACCTATGGAGCCAGCTGTGGTGGAGTCTTCAGTGCATCTCGAGACAAGACCATCAAAATGTGGCAGAGGGGAAACTCACACAGCCTGCGTGAATTCATTGGCCATGATCTGGTTGTGACTGCTATTCACTTAAATGAAGGTATATATATATATAGGAGATGGAAATAATCAACATTTTTTTTAAATCAAATATAGTTTCAGCGGTCATTTAACTTCCTGAAGAATTCCTTAACCTTTGGGTAGATAGTACTCTTAGATTCTGCAGCCTTTTAGCTTTTTTTTTTTTGCAGAAGTTGCTGTTCTCGTTCACCCTTTTTTTTTTTTGGTCATACTTGGAGGCCAGCCTTCGAGATAAAACTGGCAGTCATCTGCAAAGCATCTACAGGTTCATACAGCTTAGTCTTGAGGGGCATCGGTGACAGCTAGGCCTCTGCCCTCAGTTCATGTAGGATATGCTTCATAGTTTGTTTTGCGTCTTCACAGTAGCTCACTGGGGATGGCACCAGGTAGAGTTTGGTGCTTTAGTCTGCTGTTCTTTGTCCTGAGGTGGAAAATTATCACCTGGTCTGATCTGGATAGGTAATGGTATCTGCCTGATGGCTTGATGATGGTCTGACCTTATTTTCATCCTGCCTGGCTTCAGCTCCTAGTTTTGCCATTCTGTCAGCCTGCTCATTGCCTTCAATACCACAGTGTGAGGGTATCCACTGCAGTATTGCTTTAGGCAATTGGTATTTCTTAGTGCTGTTGTAAGCTTAGGTAGCTGGTTATTATAAGAGGCTGTAGGACAGACAGGGCATCTGTTAGGAACACCAATTGTGTCTGTTCTTTATTTGCTGCTGACACTGTTCACTGCACAGATCAGGGCTTCAACTTCAGCTCTGTAGTTGGTAGAGTGAAGCCTGTTGGAATGGCTATCACCTGCCTCTGTCCATCAGGGTACTGGATGTATTCTCCAGCTGGTCCATTTTGAATGGCGTCTGTCGCTGACCCATCTGTGTAAGCCTGTATCCATGCTTCTTTAGGCTACTTTTCTTCTAGCATGGCAAGCGTCAGTGTTTTCTTGCTTACATCATTGTGTTCATCCTTGACTGTGAAATGTGGAATTGTGGTGCAGACAGTAAGGCAATTCTATGTCTCTTACCATGGAGGAGGATCAGTAAAGGGGACCTAGTTCTTTAGTTCTACAGACAGTTGTTTCTGGTGTTGTATCTGTAGTGCCTGTGTCTCTTTCATAAAGCTTGATCTTTTGAGCCTGCCTGAAGATAGCTGTTTGTCTGGCACTCATTAGATGATTTGTCTAAGTGAAACAAATTGCAGCAAATTTGACATGACGTTTGCTTAAGACAACTAGGTTGTTAAACGCATGCCACTCAATTTGGATTTACCTCTAAAAATACAATATCATACATAAAAATCTTTATTAATCCTTTTCATGGAGTTATTTATCGGCCATGTACATGATTCCTCAACTATGACATTAAATATAAACAAACATTAAGAAAAAAATAGAAAGACCAGGCACTCCAGTAACAGGTGCCAGCTGTATGAGAACCTTCACTCAAAGACATAATGTAATTATTGTGAGCAGCTTGTAGGACAGACAGGGCATCTGTTAGGAACACCACTTATGAGTCTGTGCTTACTTTTCTGCTGACACTGTTCACTGCACAAATCAGGGCTTCAGTGTCATTAAGTATTGTTATTTAAATGTGCATGAATGTGCAAATGAGTCGATCAAAGGGCAGTTAAGGGATATAAAAGTTTGTATTTAAGAAAAGAAAGAACTTTGAGTTAATATATGTAATGATAAGGACATAACTGAAATGAATAAAAGGAGTTTTTGTTAATGCTGTGAAAACCAGAGAGAGAAGAATGTGTCCTAATGTGTTTAATTTGTAATTTTCAGTGCTTAATAATATTTGTTTTATTGTTCTTTTATCAGGTAAGTCTTAAGTTTTAAGATGTTCATGTCATATTTTCCCTCATAATTATGTGACCCTAGCATATTTAATGATGCTGAACACTACAGTACACTGCTTATTTATCATTCAGTTAGGATTATTTGTTTCAGACAATACTCTGCTGTGCAGTGGTTCCCGTGACAATTCAGTGAGAATCTGGGATGTGGAAAAAGGAACTTGTTTGTGCCAAAATAACATCCCTCAAAATCTGGTTGGTGCTTTTGCCTTATAAAGCATGTTAAGATTGCCTTTTTCTAAAAAAAAAACCCATCTTATTTTTCGTGTGCTTCACAGCTGGATGCACACAGATTAAGGAAACTTACCTCTTTGTGTAACCATACTATAAATTCTCCACCTTCTTGGGTCATCTGTCTTGAATGTTTGCTGAAAAAAAAAACCTAAGTGTTCTGGTAACTATGATCTCACACCTGCACCTGAGGTTTCCTCCTTGACTTCCTTAACCTGACTGCTCCCTCCCCACCCCCAACCTCACATATGTACTTCATCTGTCACTAGTCTCATCATTGCTGACATAACAGCTTCAACACTTTTCTTTGGATTCTGTCCCGAACATCCATTTGTCCATATGTTTGCTACTTTTAGACTCCCAAGTTTGTTCAGTGCCTTTTCAATTCCATTAAGTATTTTAATTTTTGTAAGACCAACCTGAATAGTTTGTGCTTTTTGCAGATATCGGTAGATATAGCTGATATAAACAAAAACTGTAAATTTCAGCCTCCAAAACCCATCCGTTAATTAATTATCTGCTAGCAAAGTATACGATTCGCACCTGCGATCAACGAGCGCCGGTAACAGTGTACTACGTCATGCTAGTTCACCATTCACAACATTGGCAGCAGTCAACACCAAGCAAAGAGAGAGAATGAGCGAAAGTTCGGATTATTCGGATGTTGAAAGTCTGCATTTCTCATTCTAAAGTACCAGTTTTTCAGAACCGCGAGAAATCCAGACTGTCAGTGTCTGAATAACCGGAAATGTTGCTCATTCTCTCTCTTTGCTTGGTGTTGGCTGGCAATGTTGTGAATGGTGCACTAGCATGACGGAGTACACTGTTAGCGGTGCTTGTTGATCGCAGGTGCGAATTGTAGCGGATAGTTAATTAACGTATGGGTTTTGGAGGCTGAAAATGTATAGGTTAGTTTTATATCGCCTGTTATATCTACCGATATCTGCATAAAACGCAAACCATTCAGGTTGGTCTTTAATGGACAAATTCTGTATATAGATGTAGGTTCAGAAAAACTGGAGACTGGAAAAAAGTAGGCAACTTTCAGTATTTTTCCTGGTAATTGATGATAGTGAATACATAAGGAAGAAAAGGAAGTACAAATGCTATGCAAAGAAATTTGCATCACATTTTGTACTGGATGGAAACTTGATAAGATTGTTCAGCAGGAATGTAATGAAAGTGGCATTGAAGATTCTTCTGCTGCCTATTGTATTTACTTATTTCCTCTTTTCATCCAAAGGTTACAGATGTAAAGTGGATTCCAGGCACTGAGCAAGTTTTACAGACAGGTGAAGATAAAGAAGTGAGGTAATTCTCTGAATGCTACTTTTCCTTACACTACAGTGCTTGGATTCCTTATACTACAGTGCCTGCATTCCTAGTTAATCAGATCCATATGGTCCCAGATGTAACACCATGTGATTTGTCCTCCTATGCATCCAAAATAAGAGAGCAGCTTTGATTTATTGGAGTGATGGTTGAATAACAGTAGGGTTCAATAATTATTTGTGTAGGTACTATTCAGGGCTTCGCTGTTCCACATCTGTTAGTTATATAATTGAATACTTTTAGTAACAGGATAGATTAGCTTTAAGCAGGCAGCTATATTTTAATGGTATTACTATTTACATCTCCCACTGTGACATGAAATTACAGGTTGTTTTCTTTAAAGCCTTGCTAAGAATGGCAGTGACATTTTGTTCTCATTAGATATAGCTTCAGTTTTTTTTAAAAAACCTCAAATACTTTGCATTACAGTATTGTCGTCAGTAAGTTATTGTCTTCATTCAGGATCTTTGATACAAGAACCATGACAGTGGTTCGCACGTTTACCAAAAAACAATACATCCAGATGAGCTGTGACATTTCACCTGATGGCAACTATTGCCTTACATGCAGCAATGGATTTGGAGGCAATGGCTGTGAAGCCACTGTGAGTGTTGTATTTAATGGGGGTGCACTGTACACTTTCAACTATAGTGTTACCCATTTAATATGCTGTTGTGAAGACTATAAATGTAATTATTTTCACATCATTTGTTTAGGGAGTTTTTTTTATTCTTTATAGACTTAAGAATCTCCCTTTTTTTCTGCCACATTTCAGTTATGGGATCTGAAGACATCTGCCCTGATCCATGAGTTCAAAGGTCATCGTGAAGCAGTTGAAGCGTGCATCTTCCTGCCTTCCTCTGAACAGCCAATGATAGCCACAGTGTCAAGGGATTGTAGCGTGCGTATTTGGAACAGGGACTCCCGAGGTAAGTGAGCAGGACTGCTGAAGAACACTTTAATGATACAAGAATAGAGCTGCCTTGGTAAAGAAAAATGCTAAATTTTTATATTGAACTTATTATGCCATTATTTTCCTGGAGGTTTTCTTTTTCCATTTGCACTCATGTTTAAGAAAGGGAAAATGTGGCAATTTTTCAGAGTGCATCTGTGACTTTTACTTAAGTGGATCTGGTCCTCTGACATCTTTGATTGCATATGAAGATGGAAGGTAAGTATTTTTGCCTTTCCATTACCTAAGCTCACTCAATTTTAACTACAGCCTGTTCATTGCAAACTAATGCATTACCTGAACTGTTTTTGAAGATGAGATACAATAAAACGAAAACTGTTAAATTAGGTACTCCAAACTGAATGAGCTGCTGTGATTGTGACATAGTTTTGTGAAAAATTGCTCACTTTCAAACACACTGCATTTTTGTTATTGTGTTTTCAACATCAATATATGAAGGAAAAATAATATTTGTTTTATTCTTTGTCCAAGTGCATGGTTTGTTTTATGACTAAATGCAAAATAAGTGGTCAAAATCAGCTTGGAAATACCCCACCCAAGCGAGTTTCAGCCTGCACTGTAAAATGTTGGTAATGGCCTTAGACAGACACTGTGGCACTTCCACATTTAATCTCTACACGTAGGAATATAGGATCTAACAGTAGGCAATTTCATCATCTAGGGGAGAGAATAAGCTTTAACTTGATACCAAAAGCTGGCATCTTTTGTTTAAAAATGTGCACTAAAATTAAATGTAAAAAGTTTGAATAGCGATTTGTTATCATCAAAAAACACACATTGAATTTAATATTGACACAAAAAATGTAGAATTCTTTAAACTACAAAACTGCCTGGTTTATTTTTCTGAAATAACTCTTATGCATTGGGATCTTCCTTTAAAAACACTTTGTAAAACTGAATCATGCTCCACTGCCCATCACCGCCATGGCAGACGGCATAACTGAACCTGATTGGTGTTCATGTTTTGACAGAATGTTCCTGGCTCTATTATCCATGCTAGTCAGTTTGAAAATGATTGTCGATAAGTTATCACATTTATTTCAAGTTCGGCAGTTCATTAAGTATTTGAAATGTTTTTGGTAAGTGAGAAAATTAAACTGACTAGGCACCAAAAGTCAACGCAGCAGTTGAAGTGTTGATGACGGATACATTGTAATTAACAGCCAGCTGTCATTTTGCAAGGTGGGAAGTATGATGAGCATGCTGAAGCACTGTCTCCTCATCAATTTGGAGGAAATATCTTTGGGCAGATTGACTTCAAGTCAAGGCATGCTTCTTTCCATTACTTGCCACGGCACAACAAAACAACAGAGTGGCTTGCCAAGAAAAGTTGTATAGAACGGACACAGCTCATGAAGGCAGCAAGTAAGAAAAACCAGGTGCTGCATACCTTCCACAGGCAACAAGAGAATCTTGTCCATATGAAGTTGTGAGAGAAACTGCTGGAAAACCAGTGTAACCAGCAGCTAATGGAGGAAAGACTTGCTTCCAAGTGTGCTGATCTAGTGAGAAAAGTGGCAGCACATTTTGGGCCTTGTCAGAGCGCAACAGATGTCTCAAGACTGATTAAAAAAATGTGCTCTGAAGGAAATTCATGCACCAACATTAGGTCAGCTCTACTGGATAAGATAAGGTATCAAAAACTTGGTCTTAAACCAGAAAGTAACTTTAAGGTTATCTGGAACTGTAGACCAGTTACATCAAAGTTTGTCCACTCACCTACAAGCCCATCCTATTGAACACCAACAAGAAAATGTTCTTGAGACTGAGACAGCTGATGGCACAGCTCTGCCAGGTATGCAGTTCACCTTTAGCAGTGGCTGACCATCTGCTATAATCATTAAAACTACATTGGGCAGGTTGTGAACATTTTAATAATAAGTTAATTTGTATAGTGCTTTTTCCCACCATTAAAGGGAGGCTCAAAGCGCTTTACGACAAAGAAAAACACACAAACATAATAATAATGGATGCTGATCTGAGAAACAGTAAGTTTCAGTGTTGTTATCATTATTTATGCTCCCTTCCCACCACAACCGGATTTTCCTTTGAAGCTGATCTTGGCAAAGTAATGTCTTGAATTTCAAGTGTAGGCCAGTAAAAAGAAAGGTTAGTCGGAATACCCAATTTGAAGTTTTAGGGCAACACAGTTGAGAACAGCACAGTCCTGGCATTGAAGAAGCGAAAGCGACAGCAGTCCAGTTACACACACGGATGCAGGATGACATGAATGCATTTCTCACTAGACAACATCACTAAAGTGCATAGATCCAGTATCTAATCTACAGAAGCTGTAGCAACGTGTTTGGTTCGTAAATGGAAAATGGCATGGTCCACAATGCCAGAACAGTTATGTGTCGATGAGGGTGGTGCAAAACCCTGTACAGTCAAAAATCAAAGCAAGATGGCAGAACCAAGAACAGGAGACAGAAGCTGTTAGCCAGTTATCCTCAAATGCTGCAGTTGTCAAGTTTCCAGAAAAGATTATTTTTTGGTGGTCATGCAGAAGTAGAATCATGCTTTGTGTTCCGTTGAGACTTTGATGTTCTGTCAGTTACCAATGATGGCAGAATATTGCAAGTTCCTGATATTACAGCCCATTGCTGACAGCTATGAAAGAACTAGATATGTGAGTCGATGTTTTCTGCCAGAGATTGTACTGCTGATGTTGATTAAAATCTGTTTTTTTTATACATGAAAAGATCACACAATATATTCTGATGGCAGTCTGAAATGGAACAAAATGAGTAAATTTTTTTATAAAGAGCTCAACAAACTGAATCCATTGATAGCAAATTGTAGCTTAATTAGAATCAGAGTTACATCAGTTAAAAAAATTTTTTAGGTAGGTGTTAATAATGCCCTTATGTTTCAAAGCAGTGACATTTACTTGAATTCCTAATTTTGAAATCATATTACCAACATTTTTCAGTACCTGGATGTCCTAAACAAATTTAGAGCTGTTCTTTGTAGTAGGCAGTGCCACCAGATAGTTGTTTCTAAGAGTTAAGTACTTAACTGTTGGTGTATGGAAATGTTTCAAAATCAGCATTTTATTCATCATCAGTTTTGAGCAATAATTTACCCAGAAATTGAAATATTAAAAAAATGTGTATCTTTGGAACTATTTGAGCTATAGAAAAAAAGCTTGGCACCATTGAAATTAGAATTAAAAAAAAATCTGTTTGTGTACTTTTCTTTCTACTCATTATTAAAAAGTCAGCTTGGAGTACCTAATATATTGGAATAAGATGACAATAGATTGCTAGAACATTTGCAGAGTTTGCATCTTGTATAAAAGGAAAAGAATCTTTGTCATCACATTTTTTCATTTTGAATTTGTGAATTTTTTTCTGATGTATAGCATGTTGGTGAGCACATTCAACATGGGCATTCAAGTTCTGAAGCTCCAAGGAAGTGTAATCACACCTAAAGCAAGCTTTTAGTTTTCGTTATCTCTTTGCACCAGCTATTAAGCAGTATTAACCATAAATTTATAGTCATTTTCTATCAATAATGATAAAACCAAAGAAGGTAACCATTAGTGGTTGCCAGTACTATTTTATCCTAAGTTTTTCTGACTTGTTGCATTTTCCTTCTTTTTAAGCACGTTTTATGGGTAATAGCTAAGATTAATAAGGATGTTACAATTTACATTTTGCTGAAATAGTCTACAAGTTTTGTGTGACTTTTGTCAACTCTTGGTCCAATGTCAAGGGAACAATTTGTATTTGTAATACTTTACCATCTTCTGTTATCTCAAGATAGGTGACATTTTATACAGATATCTCTTCCTTCACACAAACAATTTTCTGGTATTAGAATTATGAACATAATTGAAAATGTAGAAATTATAGTTTCCATAATGTCCTTTTAAAATTAAGACTGCCATTTGTTTCTTTTTAAATGTTTCATAGTAATAGTGTAACATTCAATGTACTTTTTTTCCTGTAAGCCATGTGTATCTTGTGGTCATATTGTGATTTACAAATGGAAGATGTAGACATTGAGTACAAGGGAAAAAGACAATGCAGAATTCCTTGAAGATGCTGGACATCATCTTTTCTATTTTTTCATTCTCCTCTTTCTTTTTTGAAAAACCAATGGCAAACAAGATTGGTCTTACTTTTCAGACCATTTAATGCATACCATAAAGATATCATCTTTTTTTGGGCTGTGATATTAGGTTTCATGACCACAGAGAATAACATTTGTCTGTATTTTCTAGGTCATAAAAATTTGTAGAGGCTTTTACGTTGCTTTAAGAAAAATATTGTGCATAAAATGATCACGTTCCAGCTTGCAGTGTGTGCATTTTTATTTATGTTGTGCAAGCATTGACGAGTACTGATATTTTTAGAGTTTTTATTTTAAAATTATTGCTGTTTGCCTTTAGCTCTGTCAGAGTAAAATATTATCATGGAATATTCAGTGTTTATCTTGTTCTTTAATAAACATTTATTTTCATGGGTAAAATTATTGAAAGCCTATCACAGTGAGGCAAAGGGTTATGGAAAAGATAAAATAATGAAATCATGCTGCCAAGCTTTTATTTCAATGATTTTACATAATTAAAAGAAGAATAATGTGTCTTAACAACATGATGTACTTTTGGCTTGATTTTTTTGCCTTTATAGTTGGTAATGGGAATGATCATTACAAAAAGTAAATTTTAGAGTGTGAAAAGATAGGTTGTTCAGTTGAGAATTTTATCAATATTTTCCACTGCAAAAAATAACAGCAATATTGTCAAATAAGCACTGCCATGTCATCCATAACTGACCTATCTACACATCATGCAAAAAGAAAGTGAGAAATAAAGGATCCAAATGTATTTCATGAAATGTGAAATATGATATTATAGACTGCTGATGATGGTGATACCAAAGGATATGATGACAAATGCTGTTTTTACAGGCCAAATGTTTCACCCTGCAAAGCTGACAGTTTTTGCAAGAAGTATGGCCAGAAAGCAAGAAATATATGATGCATTTTCATGAAATTTGAAGTAGGGTGAGGGTAATAAATGGTTAACTTTTAGTCAAGCATTAATGAAGCAAATTCAAGACACCTAAATATCTTTACAAATATTAATTTGCAACCATGCACATTATGTTCTGAGCATATATGTGAGCTGACTCTCAATCAATTCACTAACAACAGGTACAACTAAAGCCAAGTTATTGTAAAATAACGGATGTGTTGTTAGTATCACTCATCCAGTTTCTTTTTGTATCAATAATAAAAATATCTTTGCAGACAAAAAAAATTATGGTGGCCACTTTATAACCACTGAAAAGATCTCTACAAAGATGTTTGTATTATCTTCCAGTCAAGCTGACAATACTGCAAAATCTTTTAGAATCTTCAACAAAATCGGCAATTTATTCTGCAAAATGCCGTTTCGATAAAATAAACTGAATCACTACTTTCAAAACTTACTTCTTTTATGGTGTTATTTGAACTTGTATTAATATTCCACAAAAATTTGTAAATTCACTGAACATCTGGTGTGTGTAAAAAGAATGTGAAGTCATTCACAGTGTCTTTCCAACAAAATAAACCATAATTTTCTGCAGTCATGCCATGTCTTCCAACGGGTATAAACCATAATGCTTTATAGCTGATATCACCGTTGCTTGTTTTGTGCAGCTTCTTTACGTGCTGCATCTTGGAGAAGCTGTGTGTCGCATTCATCAGCAGGCAGCTGCACATAGCGCACCACGGATCCTCGGATGAAGCATGTCTTTACAGAAAGCTGGACAAAAATAAAAACAAACCACATATATATATATATACACACACACATATATAAACCTTTCACAGTTAACGCAATTAGCTTTAAGTCTATATGGGTTTAAATACAACAGCATTAAAAGATGTAAAGCAGTATTAAAGAAAGACAACTGAACTGATTTGCATCTTCACATTAACCCCAAGCATTAATTAAACTCAGAATTTTATGTAAGAACGTTTAACCTCAAACATCCATAGTGACTTGATTTGACCCCAGATACAGATTTAAGTATGAATACTGCTCAGGGTAAACGCCAGGGAAGTTAACAGTTATAAAATTGGATCTTCTTGAGAAGTAGCTGTTACGCAACTTTAAATTGATGTGATATTTTGTTCAAAGACTATCAATTACTTTTTAAAGAAAATGTAGAAGACTGACCCACATTGATTCTTTATGGTGGTTATTACTTGGTCTCTTTTTCTGCTTTGCCACAGCAGTACCTAGCATTTCTAAACAATACTACATTGAAATTGTTTGGCATATTTTCCTTGTCCTTCATTATCTAATAGCTAGTTCAAGCTTTGAATGATTACTTACCATGTGTGGATATTTGTCTGGATCTGTTACACTGATGTCTGTCAGTTTGATGTTGAGGAACTGATCCACAGAATGAAGAGTACCACAAATGCTGGAATAGGCATACATGCACAAACAAACTTTAAACATTTAACAGCATTATATGGTATATAAGTGAATGTTGCTTATACATCAATATATAACACCCTTTAGTATATTAACAGCAATGTTACAAAACCAATAAAAGATTTCAAATTCCCCTTATATTTGTGGTATTTTACTGTATATAGAAGACAATTTATTTGCTTACATTTCAACATGCAGGCTAAAATCTAAATGAGATGAGCTCAATAAGACTAAAAAAAATTTTTGTAACTAACATATTCATTGACTGATATAATGACACTTTTTCTTGTTTATTTGTAATTAGAAAAGAGACTTAAAAAAAAAAAAAACATCCTACCTGAGGTCATTTTTCAGCTCCACTACAACATCCTTGCCCACTAGCGACTTGAAAAATGAGTAGAATAACTGAAAATTTTTTATTAAAACATGCAGTGTAAAATAAGCTTAATAAATCTTTGGGGGTGGGTTTTCAGGACGCTGCTGTTCCTGTTGCTACATGATAGTATCTTTGTTTGCTCCTTAAAGTGAAGCTTATTTCGTCGTCTGACTTGCATGGGTGCTCGTATTTCTCTTTTAAAAAAAAAACAAAAAAACAACGAAATAGCTCAAAGCTATACAGTCGTAATCTTTCTAACGGGAATCTATGTATTACATGTAATAGGAGAACCTTAGTACAGCATCACTGTGGAACTCTGCAGCTCGCTAGTGCATCTCTTTTTTCACATATACAGCTGATTTATAGGGCTATTTCAGTGGATAATACCATTATACCAAACATATAATGACACATACCATAAATAAAACAGATTAAATTTCCACGCACCTGCTTGATAATGAACGAAATTTAAATTCATTATAAATCCTGGTTAGGCGTTTTGATCCTGAAGCCTTATGATTATCAAAAACACATTCGCGCAAAATAAAAAACCAGACTTATCAAATTATGTGGGACAATGAAAATAAAACAGATTTTGCACATACTATGAAATAAAATATTATATATAAAGCATCGTATCCACTGACAAATTGACTAAAACTTCATTCTCAATTATGCTTCTTTACCATTTTGAAAGCATCGAACATGCACAGTTGAGATGGGAACGCCAAACGAGTTATCTACCTTGTTATCTCCGATGAGAAATAATAGACACTGTTTTCAAATTCAAAATCTTTTGTGAGTATTAGACGAGAAAAAAATTTAAAAAAATAAATTGAGTAATATAAAACACATTTAGACATAATAGAATCATGAATTTTAGTATTTGTACCACTTTTAATTTGATGCAGAGATAGTTTATAACTTCCGGTGTGCAAGTCATCGAAGAAGGCACGGCTTAACTTAGAAACGAGACATGTTTGCCACACCGGATCATCTGCACATGTCACAGTTTGGAACAGCGAAAGAAGCTCCTTTCTCTCCCTATGACGACAATGGAGGGTATATTATTTGAGAAATGGTGTATAATTAGACCGACGGCCTTATTTTTTTCATGTGAAGAATGCCTCTTTCTAATCAGTTTACAGTCGCAGCTAAGAGTGTGACAAATAATGAATATAAAACTCTTGTTTTTTTTCTCTTTCTGTGATCTGTAAGTCGTTAATGCTATTTCCAAAGATACTGAAGCAGTGTTGACTGACAATGTTTTCTTGTGGAGATGTTTGCCTAGTATTTGTAATTTGTAACGTACGGTTAAAGAGAAAACATGGGACTGAACAAAGGGCTTTAACACTAAGAATCGTGTCACCGTTTAAAGAAGGAAATGTTAATCATAAAGTTTTTAGCAATTTGGTGTAATTCAGGGTTAGGGTTAGGTTATGTGCATAAAACTCTGACCTCCTAGGAGATAACAAATTTACACATCGTTTTGTGAATATTAAACATTTCTATTTCATTTTATCACAGGACTGTACTAGCAATTGCTGGTGAAGATTTTGCTGTTATAGCATCAGACACCCGTCTTAGCCAGGGCTACTCCATTCTGTCTCGTGACACTCCCAGAATAAATGGGCTGTGAGTATCCATATCTTTGATGTATTGCATAAACCTGGGAATCAGCTATATTGTAGACCTGACATCAATATATCTGTCATAGATTGGCAAGCATACAGAAAAAGACATAGCTTCAGCTCACTTGTAGTTTAATCAGGATTTGCAGCAGAGTTTATGCTCATTGCATTACCTTTCTGTAAAGGTACTGCTATTAACTCACAGTATCTGCAGTTTGTTACACATTGTATAATATGCATTAAAATCCTTGCAGCTTCATCACTCTTTCCCTCTCCAATCTCATTTACCCCAAATTACAGAATATTTTATAGTAAAAGTCTGTGGAAGTGTTCAACACTTAAGAGGAAGAGAAAAATTGCCCGAGTTTCCAAAATGTTTCAGGGCCAGTTGTTTGAGTTCCTGTTTTATGAGAGATTTTGATTTGCTGAGTAGATCTAGAGGGTCATAGAAATCAACTAGCTTACAAAAAGTTTAGGATAACCAGGTTTTTTTTTAAAACCTATTATTTTTATGTTCAGTATTTTTATTGTTGGATTTTTGAGATTATAGTTTGTTGTCATAAAATTTCAGAACTGAGACAACAGTGGTTGGCAGCTGTGGTTTTCATGGTGACGTTCTCACTCTGACTAAAGTGTTAAAGGCCAGACTAAAGGTAGGCAATTTTTTTTAAATTTCAGGTTATCAAAGATAAACAATAGTTTGGATCATATGTTCTAAAATATTACTGTTTAATGTCATTAAATAATGCCCAGCATTTTTGTTGATTGATATCTTTGCTTGAGAGTAATTCTTCAGTGACTATTCAGTTCTACAATATATAACTGCTGATATTCTTAAGTAAATGCAAATGCTGACATCCTCTTCTACTGCCCTTTCGAAGGATCCTTAAATGCACTTGCCACTAAAGTATAATAAGTCTTTAGAAATGGAAAATTAAAGAAGAAAATTGATGTTTAATGTTAGAAATAGATCATTTTTTTTAAGTAAGCTATTATAATAATTATTGTTTGTGTACAACAGATGTTTGAACATTTACACAATAAAGAAATGGATACGTCCTCTGTGGCAGCCATGCTATCTACTATTTTGTATTACCGGCGCTTTTTCCCTTATTATGTATACAACATTGTGGCTGGTCTAGATGCTGAAGGTCAGTAGCATGTGTGCCATGTCTTGTCACTGTAAAGCTTTATACATTTACGTATTTGGACTGCCTTTGTGAGAAACGATAGAGACAAGATTTATATGGATGTGTCTAAGTATATTGTCACTTTGTAAAATGTTAAGGAGCATGATGACTGTGTAGTTTAGTAAGACAGTTTTGTAGAATAGTATCAGACTACTGGGGACTGACCATCTATTTCTGTGGATGTGCATGACTTCTTGTATTGTTTGACAGCAAGTGGTCCTTTTTCTTGCATGATTATTGATTTTCTTGTAAATAAGTAAATGCCAAACTGTACGAGTTGTGAATACTTTGGATGAATCTGGTGGAATGCCTTTTTTTTTTCCTTCAGGTAAAGGATGTGTGTTTAGCTTTGACCCAGTGGGGTCCTACGAAAGAGAAACATACCGTGCAGGAGGCTCAGCAAGTGCTATGCTTCAGCCTCTACTGGATAATCAGGTATTTTTTAATATTGGTGGGAACAATTAGACACTTGAAAGCTAGCCTGATTGCAAAGTAAGTTTCAAATGACTGTCCAAATTTAGAGCAAGATACTAATTCCTTAAACTTTGCAGATAGCCCTGTTGTGCCGAAATTTGAGTATTACATTTCCTAATTTTCATTTACAACTTATTACTTTTCCTGTAACTCATTTGTAGCATTTAGTTTTGAGTGGATCGAGGGGAAATGTGTGAGATTTAATTTATTAAACTGCTGAATTAAAAACATGCCAGTGGTTTTCTTTTTGGTAAACCAGTGTCAATTCAATGAAAATGGACGTATTTTGATGTCTCTTCTCAAGTTGCTTAATTGAAGGTCTCGAGTTCAGGTGATGCATACCATTATTTTCTTTACACAGATTGGCTTTAAAAACCAGACAGGAGTCAGTCAGGTTCCACTGTCGCAAGCAAAAGCAGTGGCACTGGTGCGAGATGTGTTCACTTCAGCAGCAGAGCGAGACATCCACACTGGAGATAGTGTTGTCATAAACGTCATTTCTAAGACTGGCATCACCACTGAGAGATACCCTCTCAGACGCGACTAGCTGATTCATGATTTAAGTTTTGGGGTTTTGGTAGGAGCATTTTCTTATTGCTCTATGGCAAGACTAGATTAAGTTTAAAAACAGATTGAATTTTTTCGATTTGATAAATTTGTATATTAGTCGTTGCCAGTTTGGTTGAGCTGGTTCAGCGTTCCAACTAGAGCTTAAATGTATTGTGGATGTAACAGGTTTTTTCTGTTATGGGTCCCACAATTTCTGCATAAGAATTTCATTCAAATGCTTGCAACACTGCACATGGTATCATCATATTATAATTTACTTGAGTAGTAAAGACTGAATTCATTGCATGATAATTAAGACAAGTTGATACATTTCAAAAATGGTTTCATTTCCATCTGTAGAATTTTGTGTTATTAAAATATGACATATGTGAGAGAGAGGTTGCTTTTTTTTATTTTTTAAACTGCTGAGTGCATTTGGCAATGATCCTAAACAGTGGTGGGGAAGCAGAAAAGCTGGTGAAGAGAGCAGGAGGGTTGAAAGGATCCATTAACTTCCGTGCGTCTGATGAAAGTATATGACACAGGTCAAGATCTCTAAATTCTGCAAGTCTCTCCAGTCTGATCATCTTTGCCCCTTGTTGCGCTCATAAAGCAGTAACATCAGTGTTCTATTCAGGTCTAGTTCACAGGGCAACTTAAGAAGGTTGCCAAAGGAAGACATCATATAAATATCAACAAATATTTCAAGAATGGCAAGTAACTTACTGATCACAAGCACTATAGGCTCTTGCCAAAGTCTGAAAGATTTTTTGTCAGATTTGTTGCACATTTAATGCTAGATCTCTGTCCCTATTTTCACATGGAGCTCAAACACTGAAGATGGATATCCTCACATACAGCCTTGGTATGTTTCATGAACAAACACTTTATTGGCACAAGGCAAAAGGAGTAGTAGTACAAGATAGTTCCATCTCCATAAGCATGTATCCTTTGGAAGCCAGACGAAAGCACTGGTTAGATTACCAATGTGACAGGTGATGGCCAATGAATCTGTCAAAACAGCTCTCGGATATGAATTTCACAACACAAAATGTGCATTGCATATGTTCAGAAAAATCGCAATCTGTTTCTTGAGCATAAATGCTTACCCCATCCATGTCCCTACTAAGCAAATCTGAATGCACTATATCTGAAAAAAGATAAACTTTACATAAGTCTATTGTCAAAATGAACATGAAAAAAATCCTTCCGCAAAAAAGATGCATGACACATTTATGAATTCCTGTGAAAGATGTATCCTGTTAAATATTTTATTTTTTTAAGGTTTGTTAATAACAATGACTCAAAGATTACCATTGCATATACTTATATATTCTTCGTGCTAACTGTATGCTGAAACAAGAAAGCTGAACACTGCACAGTGTTGGTAAAATAAACCCAAAAGTTCGTTTCTGAAGAATTTCCTATACAATATTGCAGAAGGCAGTCACTTCTTTGCAGGAGGAGCAGCCGTAGTGGCAGCAGGAGTAGCCAGGGCTATGCCTTTATCCTTCCCACGAAGTTTAATACCTGCACACGTGAAAAATAACAAAATTTCTGTTTGAACTGATATCTGCTCAAACTTTCTAAAAGATGTTCTTTAATTAGGGTTTTGTAAAGTTTTGCACATGCAATGTCTCCATTTCAATTGTCATGATGTGGTATTATGCTTTAACGCAGTTTTTTGATAGTTACTGATGCTTACCTCATACAAACTTTGAAATGCTGGCAAATAACAATATCAAAGAAAATTTAAATGATACCACAAATACACCTAAACAGACAAGGACATTTAAAAATAATTCCAGAATGAACTTACCAAGTGCTCTTTCCAACTTGCCCATTATTTGGTTGTTGGGTATGGCACGGCCAGATTCATAGTCGTTAATCACCTGGGGTTTCTCATTAATTCTCTGTTAAAACAACAATTCCTTATAAAAGGAGATTTATTATAGTGCCATCTACTTGTGGTCCACACAAATTGTTTTTCTTAAGCAGTTTGCATGTACATATAAATCTTTGCTAGGGCTTCAAGTAATGTGTAAGTCAATCATAGATTTGATCAAGGAGCGCTATGAGGAAAGATGGCCACAATTTAGGAAATGTTGCTAATAATAATGTAAAAACTAGCGGTGCAAAATAAAACATCTAAAGATGCAGAAAACCAGTCCATGCCATAGGAATAGTTTTAGCCTTAACCTGAAAATCTACAAGATCTGTTTACTGAAAAACACCAATATATAAAGTACTGATATCAATAAACAGTTAAAATTGCTAGAAAACTTTAAAAAGAGAAAAATGGATGCAAGCTAGATTTATAGTACAGTGGGCTCAAGCACACACCGATTATCAACACCATCCCCACAGCTGAGTCAAATCGTCCCAGTTATGTCCATAGTGTCCCAAGTAAGGCCACATCATCCCAACACCCAAAGCCAAATCATCCTAGGCCCAAAAGACGAAATGACCGGCCCTGTAGGTATGCCTCAATGAGAAACAATAGCTCACTTAAAGGAACGTATGCAAATGAAGATTTTTTAATACAATGTTAATTATGTTGGGAAAAAATAACCGGATATTTTTGCTGGACAATCAAAACTATTTGTTGGCCACCCTAGCTTCCTGTCTGATAAGTTTCAAAGAGCCCAAAGCAAGGCTTCTTGCATTGTCTTTTGCAACTGGACCATTCTCTCTTGCCCCTTTCTGAGCTGCATTGCTTGCTGACACAAGCACTGAAGAATAATCAAGAGCAGAGGTAAATGGAGCAAAGAAAAGACCACTGATCAACAAGAGACACCAATGTCAATGCATATCCATGGGTGTGACAAAGAGAGCAGCCTCTAAGAGCGTGTATGAAAAAGGGACATCACTCTCATTAATCTATATGTGCTTGCCAAAAAAAGTATTATCTTTTTATAAATAATAAAATTAATGATAGACATGCATTCTATTAACATGTCTTTGAGCTGGGATTCAAGTTGGACTTGGTCTCACCCTTCGTTCTTTTCAACATATACGATAAAAATCTAAAAAATATACGTGAAAATAGTTTATTTCAGTAAAACAGCCCAAACTAACTTGCATGCATACCAGCCTTCAACAGTCTTTCGTCTGAAACAAAAAATGCTTCTTTGGTTATGCAAGCTGACAGGTAGTAAATAATGGAGGAAAAGAAAAACTGACAAATAGGATAGTACATAAATCAAGAAATTGTTATTGACCTGAGCAAGGTCCTTCTGTGTTAACCCTTTTGACTGACGACCCTGCTGAATCAGCTTAGCAACATCCAGACTGACATGGTCATGATGCAACTCCTCTGTTTCACGATCCAGTTTTGCTGTGTTTTTTGCTGCTGACAATTGCTTGTTTTGCCCTGCAGAATCTGTTTCATAATAAAAGTGTATAAATAGATGTACAATCAAAAGAACTAAAGAGTAATGTTCTTTTAGCATCATATATCAAATCTACATGATAAATGATTGTGACAATAAAAACTACATGGAATGAAAAACTGTTTCACAGATAGAAGTGTATCAGAATTAAAGTAAATCTGTAAAACTGTAAACATAATTCTAAGAGTGTAAAAATCGTTGCTGATAATGTAGTTATCAAAATACATTGACATTTGGGTAATCAATAATACTACTTTATGCTTTCAAACTGTTTGGAGTTTATCGTAAAAAAACAAAAAATGAAAACTCATTACTGTTAACTTCATCAAACGTTGCTTACATTTTTTTGTGGTTTCAATATCTGCTCCACTTCTCATTGCTGAATTAATAGCCTGCACAGACGATTGTATAGCAATATAAAAACCTCTCTCTAAAAAACTGCCAATGTGCCATGTGCTTAATCAGTGCTCAATAACGATGAAAGAATGATCCTCTAGATAAAATGATTTTGGTCATAATGATGTTCAAAGAAAAACTGAATATCCCTATCAACATTTTCCAAGTGTTTAAGTATCTAATTCGAGGAGCGAACATTAACTGAATCTTTCCACACTTTTCTGTTACCTGTTTCGATCTCTGCTGGTTTGCTTTGGCTCTGTGTCCAATATAGGTAACTTCTTCCCAATCGGCTTCAGCCATTTTTACAAAATAACTAATTGAAAAATTAAGCCTAAGTACTCCTGAGCTACGACAGCGTGGACGTTTAAAAAAGAACGATTTCACAAGATGATGACAGGTAAACAGAAGATCTAGAACGCAATGATACAATTTTGTAGCAGGAAATGACGAAATGTCGCAAACATATTAAACGCTTTAACTATTCAAATTTTGCATAAACTGCAAAAAATATAACTAATTCATACTTATAAAACTTATAGGTCTTTTTTCACGTTTTGAAACTAAAAATACTTAAAAAGTAACACAACGGAAAGTCGTAAACAGTGATTTTTGGAATGGTTTGTGTGAAAAAGAAACGAGAGAATCTGCAGACGTTGAAGTTAGTAAGCAGTAACAACTTTACGAAAATTTCATTTATTACACAGGTTTGTACGAGAGAAACATGAAAATGTTTTCGCTTTTAAGAAGATAAATCAACAGATTAATCTCACTTTTCACTCGTAAAAATTTTGATCGGTTATGACAGGTAGGCCTAGTTTCAAGTTTATCCTACAGCTACCATCTGATATGTGACTGAGTATAGTACTGACACTTTTATAGTATATCGATTTAACGTATTCTTAACACATGTGGACACATTTCTCATTCTGCAAAATTCAGTCTTTTCAGAACACCATGTGACTTCCTGTGTAGAAGAGATCGTTTATTTTCATATCTTGATCAATGTAATGTAGTAGTAAAAGCAGTATTCAGAATTTACTTGTCATTAGACAGATTATGTAAAATAGGCTTAGTAACAGATAGGTATTCTGGACAAATTATCTGTCGGCTGTTTTTCTCAATTGTAAGGAGGGGATAAATTCATACCTTATACATTTTACTGCAGATGCTTTAGTAGCAGAGGGAAGTATTTTACAAAGGTTTTAGTAATAGGGGAAATTAATATTTCTGAGTGCTTGATTACATTATACGTTCTTCATCTGATAAGTATGTGATGTTATAAAGTATTTATAGTCAGTAAGATAAAACTAGTTACTTTTATTTTATATCTCTTTATTTTGGAGCCACATGCAGGGTTCCTTTACAGGTTGATTAGTAGTACATTTGTATCCTGTTTTGGTCTGGATTATTGTTTATACTGTGTCTTTATTTGTTATTTGTATCTGTAACACATAGTGAGATTTTAGGAAACAGCATTATGCATAAATACTTTAACCAGTATTTTTCTGTTTTATTATTATCCTCTTCCAGATTATAGAGTTACCTGACCACACTGCCTTTTGTGCTTAAGGAGCAGTCTTATTTCTGTTCCTTTTATGTGGTTGACACTGGTTGTCTTCTTATGTGTCCTGCATTTTTGAAATTCCTGTGAAACAACAATTACTCCGGAATGTTGTTTGATTTTTGCCCATGGATGAAGGATGTTTGCAACATATTATTTGTTGTGGGCAGCATTGGTGTAATCTACAGATCATCACAAACTACCTACCTTCTTTTCACTGCTTTATTGTTTTCACATACATCTTTTGAATTTATACAGATCTATGTTTTTTGGCTCCCTATTATTTGATGCATTTGCTCTGCATCCCCTCTGAGTAAAACAAGCTTACAAGCATCTGCTGTATGTTGTGATTAACTTGATGTGCACTTTCTTGATATGGGAAAAATGTAAGTATCTAATTCGAGGAGCGAATCTTTCCATGCTTTACTGTAGTCTACCTGTTTCAATCTCTGCTGGTTTGCTTTGGCTCTGTGTCCAATATAGGTATTTTCTTCCCAATCGGCTTCAGCCTTTTTTTACAAAATTACTAATTGAAAAATTCACCCTAAATACTCCCAAGCTATGACAGTGTGGACTGTTAGTACTATTTCACAAGATTATGACAGGTAAACACAAGATCTAGCATGTAATGATACAATTTTGTTGCAGGAAATGACGAAATTTTGCAAACATATTAAATGCTTTAATTGTTAAACTTTTTGTATAAACTGCAATAAATGTAACTAATAATAATGTAGAAAATTGAAAAATGACCACCTGGTCTGGTCTCGACAGTTGATAATGATATTTAAGGATAGCTTTTGTTTCTGTGAGGCTGACCTTATTCAATTCCTGCTGGTCTCAAGCCTTGAGTTTTGTTTTGTGTTTTCCTGCTTACTGCATTTAGTACAACAGTGCAAGGGTATCCATCACAGAACACTTTTTCTAAGGCATTTGAAATCTGGCAGTGCCACAGTTAGCACAGGTATTTATTGATGTTGAGACCTGCACGACAGGGCATTTGCTAGGAAGATGACCGGATCTGCAACTGATGTTGTTCTCAGCACAGATCAGGACTTCAACTTCAGCTTTGTAGTTGGTGCAAGGAAGGCCTGTAGGCATTGCTTTCACCTGCTTCTTATATTATTAAAAACACTTTTTTTCTTACTACACAGATACATTGTATGAACTTTGTAAATGTGTCAGATATTTATCATTCATGAGAGTCATAGTAACACGACTATGCCTGTTTGATCTTCTTGTTGACCTACCTACGAGTATGGCGATCTTGTTTCATATGAAGTCATTGGTTCTACGTTCTCTGTATGAGATCCGGAGCATCCTTCTTAGGCACTTGTTCTTCGAATGCCTGGATTCTCCTTTCCGTTTCGGCAAGCAGAGTCCACATGTCACATTCATAGAGCAGGATCAGTACTACCAGGGATTTGTACAGCTTGTACTTGGTAGTGAACCTTATCTTATGACTATGCCAGATCCTATCTAGCCTAGCCATTGCCGCTGTTGCTGTTGCGATCCTGATGCGGATATTTGGTGTGGAGCTGCTATCCTTTGAGAGGGTGGCTCCCAAGTATTTGACCAAGACCAAGACCAAGACTGAAACCAAAACAGAAATCAAACTAAGAGAAGGAACAACCATTGGCACGTGGAACGTACGCACGTTATACCAGTGCGGAAAAGTGCACCAACTCACACACGAGCTGAAACGGTATCAGTGGGACATTGTGGGACTGGCGGAGGTCAGATGGACAGGATTTGGGGAAACAGTGACGGAAGACGGCCACAGACTGTGGTACAGTGGGGAGGACACCAGGCATGAGTACGGCGTGGGCTTCCTTGTGCACAGGAAGGTGGCCGCGGCCGTCATCAGCTGTACACCCGTATCCAGCCGGCTGATCTCCATTCGTGTCTCAGCCAAGCCTCATAATGTCACCATTGTCCAAGTATACGCTCCAACTTCCACACATGGAGACGACGAAGTGGAAGAATTCTACCAACAACTGGACAAGATTATGAAGGCAGTTCCAAAAAAGGACATCCTGGTTGTGCTCGGAGACTGGAACGCCAAGGTCGGACCAGACGCCTACCAGCAATGGGCAGGAACGGTGGGGAAATTTGGCCTTGGTGAAACCAACGACAGGGGCATCAGACTCCTAGAGTTCGCACAGAGCCAGAGACTCACCTTAGCCAACACCTTGTATCCCCACAAGAAATCAAGGACGGCCACCTGGCACTCACCAGACGGACTGGTCCATAATCAGATCGACTACATCCTACTGCCGAGACGCTTCAAATCCAGCATCAACAGGGCCAAGACAAGGACGTACCCAGGCGCTGACATAGGCAGCGACCATGACCTTGTTCTAACAAACCTGAAGCTGAGGCTGAAAGCGAAGCGACTCTCAAACACTCCCCGAATTCGCTTTGATTTGGAGAAGCTGCAAGACCCAAAGGTTGCAGAAGTCTTCAAGGCCACGGTTGGCGGAAAATTTGGCGCACTGAACCTGGTGGACTGTGATGTAGACACCCTCTCTGGAAACATCAAAGAGGTGCTACTGTCGACAGCCCAAGAGGTTCTAGGGCGACATAGAAACAAGAAACAGCCATGGGTCACGAACGACATACTAGACCTCTGTGACCAAAGGAGGGCCTTGAAGAGAGAAAAGAAAAGCAAACCAGAAGCAGCAACCAAATACAAAGAAGTGAATTGTGCCATTAAGAAAGGGATGAAGGCAGCTAGAGAGAGCTGGATCGAGAAGCAGTGCCAGGACATAGAGGTTGGAATGGCACGAGGTGACAGCAAAAAGGCCTACCAACTTCTAAAGACCCTCACTAAGACAGACCAGCAAAAGATCTCAGTCATCGAAGACAGCAATGGTCACCTTCTCACAGAAGGCAATGCTGTACTCAACCGATGGACAGAATACTGCAAGGACCTGTACAATTACCAGCTGAAGACCGACGCCAACATTCTCCAAAACAACCAGACTAGAGACAGTGAACCTGCAGACATACCAGTCCTACGGGAAGAGGTCGAAAAAGCTGTACATAGTCTGAAGGGAGGAAAGTCACCAGGCGTTGATAATGTACCAGCTGAGCTGCTCAAGCAGGGTGGGGAAGCAACTACAAAAGCCCTAACTGTTCTGTGCCAAAGAGTCTGGGAGTGCAAGGAATGGCCCAGAGAATGGACGCAGTCACTAATCATTCCCCTCCCAAAGAAAGGAAACAGCAAACAGTGTCAGAACTACAGAACAATAAGCCTTATCAGTCACCCAAGTAAAGTCATGCTGAAGGTCATACAGAACCGCATCAGAACCACCGCAGAAGAGCTGCTAGCAGAAGAACAGGCTGGCTTCAGACCACGTAGAAGCACAGTTGAGCAGATCTTCAACTGTCGTCTTCTTATAGAAAAGCATCTGCAGCATCAGCGGGACCTTTACCACAACTTCATTGACTTTAAGAAGGCATTTGACAGAGTCTGGCACGAGGGGCTATGGCATGTGATGCGGAAATTCAACATTGAAGAAGGGCTTGTCCAAGTCGTTGAAGCGTTGTATAACAGCTCAACGAGTACAGTTTTGCTTAACAACCAAATAGGAGCTTACTTTCGTACCACAGTAGGGGTACGTCAAGGATGTCCCCTATCACCCGTGTTGTTTAATATATTCTTGGAGAACATCATGCTTGAAGCTCTTCATGACCACCATACCTCCATTTCAATCGGTGGAAGACCAATCTGCAACCTACGCTTTGCAGATGATATAGATCAGTTAGCAGGTACAAACAAGGAACTGCAAGACCTCACCAACAGACTGACAGACAGCTCAAACGCATATGGAATGGAGACAAGCACAGAAAAGAGCAAAGTTATGATCAATGGCAACGGCAAAGCAGAGATCTATATGAACGGGGTACAGCTCGAAGAGGTAAGCAGCTTCAAGTACTTGGGAGCCACTCTCTCCAAGGACGGCAGCTCCACGCAAGATATCCGCATCAGGATCGCAACAGCAACAGCAGCAATGGCTAGGCTAGATAGGATCTGGCATAGCCACAAGATAAGGTTCACTACCAAGTACAGGCTATACAAATCCCTGGTAGTGCCGATCCTGCTCTACGGATGCGACACGTGGACTCTACTCGCCGAAACAGAAAGGAGAATCCAGGCATTTGAGCACAAGTGTCTGAGGAGGCTGCTCCGGATCTCATACAAAGAACACAAAACCAACGACTTTGTAAGAAACAAGATTGCCACACTGGTAGGACACCAGGAACCTCTACTATCAACAGTCAAGCGACGTAAGCTGGTCTTCTTTGGCCATGTAACCCGGCACGACACCTTGTCGAAGACTATCCTTCAAGGCACCTTGGAGGGTAGCCGACGCCGCGGTGGTCAGAGAAAGAACTGGCTTACGAACGTCAAAGACTGGACTGGTCGTCCTGTACAGGACCTGCTGACTATTGCCCAAAACAGGCAAGAGTGGCGGGCCCTATCAGCTGCCGCGTCTATCCATGTGCTCCCCCCAACGCCAGGTGCCAGGCAAGGGACGACTGACTGACCTCTTCAGGCTGCACACCGTTCATGTAGATCTCAGCTTTGCCGCTGCCATTGATCATAACTGTGCTCTTTTCAGTACTGGTCTCCATTCCATACACATTTTAATTCTCTGTCAGCCTGTTGGTTAGGTCTTGCAGTTCTTTGTTAGTACCTGCTAACAGATCTATGTGATCTGCAAAGCGTAAGTTGGAGATCAATCTTCTACTCATGGAAATGGAAGTATGATGGTCGTGTAGAGCTTTGAGTATGATGTTTACCAAGAAGATATTAAACAGCACTGATGATAGGAGACATCCTTGGCATACGCCTACTGTAGTGCAAAAGTAAGTTCCTATTTGGTTGTTCAGCAGTACCCTTTGAGCTATTCTACAACGCTTCAGTGACTTGAATGAGGCCTTCTTCAATGTTGAATTTTGGCATCACATGCCAAAGCCCCTCGTGCCAGACTCTGTCAAATGCTTTTTTAAAGTCATTGACGTTATGGTAGAGGTCCCGCTGATGCTGAAGATGTTTTTCTATAAGGAGGTGACAATTGAAGATCTGCTCAGCTGTGCTTCTACGTGGTCTGAATCTAGTCTGTTCTTCTGCTTGCAGCTCTTCTGCGGTTGGGTGGGTGATAAGGCTTATGGTTCTGAAGTTCTGGCACTGCTTGTTGTTTCCTTTTTTGGGGGAGGGGTATGATTAGTGACTGCGTCCATTCTTTGGGCCATTTTTTGCGTTCCCAGACTCTTTGGCACAGGACAGTGAAGGCCTTTGTAGTTTCTTCCCCACCCTGCTTGAGCAGCTCAGCTGGCATATTATCAACACCTGGTGACTTTCCTTCCTTCAGACTGTGTACAACTTTGTCGACCTCTTCCTTTAAGACTGGTAGGTCTTTAGGCTTACTTTCTCTAGCCTGGTTGTTTTGGTGGATTTTGATGTCAGTCTTCAGCTGAAAGTTGTACAGGTCTTTGCAATATTCAGCCCATTGGTTGTGTACAGCATTGTTTTCTGTGAGAAGGTGGCCATTGCTGTCTTCAATGACTGAGGTCTTGTGCTGATCTGTCTTAGTGAGGGTCTCTTGGTTAATAGGCTTGAACCAAGTTATATCTGAAGTTGAGACTGTTTGGTAGTATGTTACTTGCCAGTTTTAAAGCTGATAAGACAAAATTTGTTTGAAAAGCATCCTCACACATCAAATAAAAATAACAACAATGATGATGTATTTACTCTTTGAATTTTTTTCATTTTGCCATCATCCACGTATACTCATTCTTATTTTTTTATTTTTGTTCTCTTTGTGGGTTTTAATGTCTATTTCCTAGGAGAATATGATGTATCTAATTAGATGCATGCTTTTACTATGCAGTATGCTTCAGTTATTAAAAAAATGTTATGTGCTGTATGATGCGTTGAACACAGCTACTTGCAAGTCAGAGTTTACATTGAGCAGACTTGTAATCATGTAAAGCAGCAACAAGTTTTATAGTAAGTTTCATCCTCTTCTACAATTTTAGCAAAAGCATAACACTCTTTTAACATTCATAGGTTGAGAACCTCCATTGAAAATTGCAAGATCTGACGGCATTTAAAGCAGTGGCACATAACAAAATCCCTTGGAAAATGATGGATGTGACAGTAAAAACACTTGATGGACAAAACAAACATTTCAGCGTTCCTGAAGATGTAAGTAAAATTTAATAATAATAATTGTGTGTGTGTATTTACAACTATCAGGGCTGAAGGTACTTAATATACTTAAAGGCAGGTGCATGTGCATGCACAGGCATAAAAGACACCGCATTATTGCACATACTATATATATATATATAACTATAACTTCATGATTCCATTTTCCACACTTTCCCATCTCTCTTTGCTTCTATTCATTTCAAGCAAGTGTTTTCTCAATTGGATGT
This sequence comes from Marisa cornuarietis, assembly GCA_004794655.1. NCBI lineage: Eukaryota > Metazoa > Mollusca > Gastropoda > Architaenioglossa > Ampullariidae > Marisa > Marisa cornuarietis. The sequence continues at coordinate 970,211 of SMMW01000572.1, forward strand.
CTCCCACCGCTTTTCTGAATGCTATGGCCGATGCATCGTGGTTGAAAATTATTTGTCTTATTTTTTTCACTATTTTCTGTCCTTCTTGAGGTATGTTTTCGAAGAATACTTATAACCTTGTCCATCAGGTCCTAATCCTTTCTCATCATCCACTCTTCAACAACATATCATAGCCTATGTTTGATAGATAAATTAAAAATACATGGTCTTTTGGTCTGAGGCTTACCTTAAAGAGATGCACAGCGGCTGTGTGCCATTTCTCCTTTTTACTTGAAGCCTCTGAATGAAATGAACCTTACCTTTTTGTGAGTAAGGAGTCTTGGACCACTTGCATTTACTTCCAATTGAGGTTTTAATGACATATTTGTATATTTTATGGTTTTGTCATATTTCAGTGAACTTTTGCCTACCGCTGCAACTCCAGTGCCACATGGTTTCGTGCCTTTATTTTTGTCACATACATTTTTGCCATATCTTTCTGTTTTGAGATCATTTTGAGTTCATGAGCTTGTGTAATTTTCAAAGACATCGAGGTAGGCAATGATAAAGGGACCTCACCTTATCTCCGTTAAGTGAAATCTGGTTCATAAAAGCTAGAATCTGCCTCAGGGATTTTAATCTCAAGCCAGTTGGGTCATCTTCAGAATTTACACATTCTATTTACTTCACATGCTTTCTTTGCTGCAGAAAAGGCCAATCTGGTTCATGTCAGACAACAGTGTGCATACTTTTTGCCCCACCCTTCTTTTCTTCTGAGAAGTTTTGATTGAACCATTCTCAAGACTTTTTTCACTTCTGGCATTTGTTGGGTGTCATTTTCATTTGGTGCATCCAAACAATATTTAAATATGACCATTTTCAAAATTCAGGTTTGCTCAGTAAATGATGTCTTAGGATTAACCATTTATTATAACCTTGAATTTTGTTATGGACATAAATTGTATGCAGCTGTCAGGAGCAACAAATTTTACTGTATTTTGAGGCAAAAGTGTTAAATGTAAGTGGTTTTTAACAAAATCATTTTCACGTGACTGAGTAAAAAATACTAATTCCCGCAATATGTCTGCACAAGATGTGTAGTTGACATCTAGTTGTTTAGTGTAGTTAAGTATTACAATATTTTATTTTATCCTGCTGAGATTCCAGTCTTGGACATGTGATATGGAGTGTAAGGAAAAGGTAGATTTGGAACATAATGCTCCAAAAATATGAATGATTATAAAAAAATATCATGTTACGAACGTTTTATGTGAAAGTGTCTTCAGATTGCTCTCCTGTCCCTAAATGTCCTTTTGTCTCTGAAATCAGCCTTTTCCTCAGCGTTCTGGTCTGTCAGTTGTGCTGTTATTGTTTCTCATTAGGCATAATAGTTCAGTGGATGACAGTTTGGCTTTGATTTCTTTCTTTTTCTCAAAGTTCTACGCCAGTTAAATTGTTATTTGCATGTAGCAGTCTGTAGCTACTTTCCCTGATGATAATTTTATTTCATTTCTTAATACGATTTTTTTGGATTAATTTCTTTTGCAACAGACAACAGTAACTCAGTTCAAAGAAAAGATTTCAGCTTCTATCGTAAGTGTAATTTTGATTTTGTGTCTTATTTTCCCTTCATAGTATTAGTAAATTACAAAATTTTATATTAATATTGTTATAAAAGGACCAATTCGTGAAGTATGAGATCAGCAAGTTAATCAAGTAGAAGACCAAAATAATTTGATATTACTATTTCAAAAGAATGTGTTTGTGTGTACACTCACATGCATGCATTAAAAATAGATAAAAGAGTATTGAAAATTACTGCTATGTCTTCAATGAAATAACCATAAAAGTATGAAATATTGTTGTGTCTGCCAATCTTATCAATTCCTCTAACTTGGCTAAATTTTAGTATTCCAGTATATGTATATTTGTAATGCTTTGCTACATCTTCAATTGTGTTTGTAGCTTTCAATGTTTGCTTTTTTGTTAGAATATTATTCAAACCAATATAATTATATAATATTTGGTTTGTCCAGGGGTGGTCATTCAAAGCCTTATAATAATAATTATATAACTTATGTGGTCTATCCAGGGCATTTCAGCAGATACTCAGCGTCTTATTTTTCATGGCCGTGTTCTTCAAGATGAAAAGATGCTAAGGGAGTATGGTAAGTTCTGGTTTTGGTTTAATTCTGATTTGTCTACATTTCTTCATAAACCTTTGACTATTTTGGAGAAAATTAGGACTCTGATAAATGAAAGATATTGCAAATTAAAAGGTAAATTAGATAATGCTATATGAACGTATAGCTTTTGCTGTAAGGTGTTTTCTCTGTGTTTTTAGCTACTAGTGTTTTCATTGGCTGGGTGTTTTAAAATTAACTTTTTCTTAAAATTAACAGAAGTTCATGGAAAAGTGATTCATGTGGTGCAGCGGCCACCCCCGTCTCTTTCTTCTGGCACCAGTGACACACAGTCATCTTCACAGTCGAACCCTCCACCCCACCCTCACATCCATCACCCACCAAACCTGCAGAGTGTCCTTGTGGGTTCCTTCACGTTTCCACCAGAAATTCTAAACTCTGCACAGCTGCCTGTAAGTGCCCTACTTCGTGTTTTCATTGAATAGTGTTGTCCCCCTTGCCAGAAAAAGTTTATCATTAGGTACAGACCTTGACTTTCACATTGATACCCAGATGAGCATAATTTTTTTGAATTTTCGAAAAAAAAGGTGACGAGTGACCAATTTTATTAATCCCAGTGGGGAGTTATAACGAGAAGTGTGTTGTAAGGATTGCGTTGTAGCAAAACACAAAAATATGCAATCTGACATAAAACCATTCATAAATCACACTTACAACATCATAACCCACTCAGTTGTACAACACAAACCAACAGTTCATCTTTGGTTGAGGAGCTGGACTGCAGAGGGTTCAAATGATTTCAAGTGCTTGTTACGTCTGTATACAGACATAGCATAACATTCACTTGCTCTCAATAAAATAAATTCTCCGGCTAGTACATGTTCTGGTATGGACAAAATGTTTGAAGTCTTTCTGACAATTTGCTGCTGATGAAAAGGAGCTAACTCCTTCTGCTGAACACCAATTACCTTAGAATGTATTTGTGTTCAAACTATTCTTATCATATATAGAATGGCTGTGGAACCAGCACACAAGGGGTGTGAGGAACCCCAAGATTTTCAATGAACTACTGGTAAAAACAGCTCAAGATTGCCTTAGTGACTAAATAACTGTTAAGTTTGTAAAGAAGGTACAATCTTTTCTGGCCACATGATAGGAGAACAAATAAAAATTTTCCAGTTTTGGCGTTGAGGGATATAATATTATTCAAGAATGGTTCGAATGGTGAAATGATTGGATTTTGTCCCTTTTTGTTTATGTAGGTTTGGAGTAAAGAAAATTTTTATTATGGCATGTGCTTGTACTTTGGTGTGTATAGTTGCTGAAAGGACTGCACAGATTTATCATCAATGCTTTGAATGAGTTACCTTAGTTGATTAGTCTGGTAGATCTTGTCAAGAGTCAAAAGCTTGTCTCAGTAGAGAGAAAGTAAGTGGAAAGAACATGCAAATGATCTAAATAATGCCCTGTCTTTAGTTAAAATATCTGAATTTTTTGTTTAACATGCTGAAACCAGATAGAATGTCTGAATAGATCTTTTATATCAGGTCTAGAGAATTAATGGTGCAGTTAAAAAAAAACAACTCTTTAAAGAAATATAAAATGCTTGCATGGAGATGCACACACACGCACACAGAAATAGTTATTGAAATAACCATCTGTTCTTCTATATTTTTTTAGCCAAAAAGTGCTACTGAAAGAATTTTGAGAACCATGCATGCAAACTTGATTTGAATGTCTTGTGTTTTTTTATTTTACACTTTTAGCCTTTCCTTCAGAAAATTATTTTGGTGTTAAACATAGTAATATGTTCATTTCATCATCTGCTGTATCAAGCAAATGTTTCTAACTTTGAAACATTCAACCTGGCCTTTGCAGATAGATGGGGGTTCTCTCAATGTACATATCAACCTGTCTCCTGTTGCCATGGGACCCATGACCACTATCAGCGGCCAAAACCCACCAGGTGGCACAACCAGCAGCAGTTGGGGAGCACCTGTTGGAGGTCCCGGGGGTCTGTTTGTGAACAGCAATAGCAACCCTGGTGAAGCCACAGAGAGGCTGATGCAAGCAAAGCGAAATCTAAATCTGGCTCAAAATGCAATAAGTCGATTAGAGGTGAGATGTCTGATTTAACAGAGGTTGTTAAAAAGAGATGGTGAACATTTCTGGGAAAATTTTCTTCACTTGCTAAACAGACTATTTTTTATGGAAGAGATATGCTGAATCAGTGTACGTGAATTAGTTTAAATGATAAAGAAATAAAGAAAGGCTTAATAATTAACTAACTCAGTAAGACCATTATCTTGCTATTGACTTTGCTGGTAGTCATAAAATTTGCTCAGTTTAAAAAAAATCATAATTTAAATGAAAAACAAATAAAAGATCTAAATATGCAAAAATCAGTCAATCCTACTTAAGTTCATGATCCACCACTTTTTGTGCAAATTGAAAATAGGTGTATCCAATGGACTAGCCAAAAACATTTTTTTACACCATTCTTTTTTCTTGATATTTGTCAGTTTCATAGCAGTTTGTTCATTTATCTTTTTGTCTTCATTTTCCATTTGCTAGGGTTAAGGGAGCGTTTTATTTTGGAAATGTAAAGTTAAGGTTTGTGGGATTACTTCCCATAAATTCATTGTTTTCTTTTGCATACAAATTATGAATTTTTGTAGGCATAAAATAGTCTTGGTGCTTATCAAAGCACAAGTCAGTTAATTTTAAGGATCATAAATAAATCTCATCCTTGGGATTGTAAAATACATAAAATATTGGTCGCAGGGAAATGGGTCAAGAGGGTCTAACACCTCATCTGTAAACAATGGCACAACAACAACAGATGTAGATCAGGCGCGCTCAGAAGGAAATACTGTGGACGATAGCACAAATCCAACAGAAAACCAGGACAGCACAACTTCAGATACATCAGTGCGGTAGGTATCTTTTAAGTTATTCTTGGCATTTGGATTTCCTCTTTTGTTGTTTTGGAAAGTATAACTATTTCACTTGTTTTGTGGTTTTTTTTCAGCGTGCTGTGTCATTTATAGCTCATTTTTGACTGGTCTCTCACTAAACCCCACCTCAGTCTCTCTGTTATTCCACGGACAGTCATTTACTCTGTCTAGGCCACCTCAAGAGTAAATTATGAAGTAAAAACAATTCAGGGTAATAATAAAAAAAAAAACTTTGTTTTAAATACAACGCATTTTGGTTATCATAAAGTCTTTTGTCGTTTTCTTGTAGTGAATGTACATAAGACAGCTGAAGTAAGGTGAAAGTGATAAAAGATTTTTTTTTTAAATCTGACATCATTAACATTAAGTTCTAAAGGATTTTATAAGAATGGGTTAAAGTTCAAAAGGCTGTTGAGTATGTGGTAATTTCTTACAGACGTAAATTACATAAAAAAATGGGTAAAAGGAAACAGTAACTTTTGAGGTTTGTTAATTCTCATTTTGTAGTAATAGAACAATGATGATCATATTAGCACTGATACTAAAAAAATCTTACTCTGCTTCCCTTGTATAATATGTATAATGATTTGTTATTTGTTATTTTTCAACTTGTACATTTCTTAAATAGGCAAGCAGCTACCCCGAGCAATTTAGCAGAGCTACTACGGGAAGTTCAGGCTACCTATCAGCGCATGTCACCGTTTTTGAATCAGTTATGTGAACTAGCTGCTGCAGACCCAGAGATCAGTTCACAGGTTGGTGTCTTGCATTTGTGCTTACACAATATTCATCATGTCAGTGAAGTTGTTGTCAGAGAAAGGTTGTTTTTCTCACCTGTTTATTGTGGAATCTCTAATAAAATGCAAAGGTTAAACTCTCATTATACAGCGCCCCTCAATTTCGAAAATATAAAATGGAATGCCACCCACTATATAATAACGCTCAGTTTATTTTAAAACTTAACTTTAAAAGTTATTTTATTATTTTAGAAGTACTAACAAATGGTTAAAAATTGATATTATTGTACTCAAGTAATATTTTTTATAAATAATATATATGTAAAACAAAGAAGAAGGTGACACAAAACACCACAAGGTTTCCCATCTTTTTGCTTTTACAATGCGAACACGTTGGTTGTGAGCGGGTCTTTGATTTCATATTTCAGATCTAGTCAAAAATGTCTGATTCTGATTTTGAATCTGAAAGTTTTTATTCAGAGAATGACTCTTTTGTTGTCTCTGATAAAGAGAATGTGGAAGAAGATAAAGAAAATAGTTTTATTTGTCCAAATAATCCAACATCTGTTCGTGACAAAAACGCAAGTTGAATTCTTGTTTACTTTTTATATTGCTAACAGTTACTAATAATGTCTTAAATAATGAATCTTGTATTAATTTTTACAAAAAAAAATTTCACTCTGGCTGCATTTATAAGGCCTAGAGCCTTTTTGTCATTATTTTGCACTTTTGGCAAGAAAGTTTTTGTGTGATAGTAGAGGCCAGCAAAACAGTATACACATTTAAACAGCAATATCTCAGGCAAATGTAATTAGAATTTAATAAAGTTGTGGTATTCTAAGAAGAATTGAACGTATATTCAGATTTTTATATCTAAAATTATGTCTCAAGGAAAAATAAAAATTCCTTTTTTGTAATGTTGGTCATTGGCATTTATCAGACCATGCTAACTATTATTATTCATAATTAAATTAATTTCAATTTCTGTAATTCCTTTGGCTTTTTTAAATATCATAAATATTTATTCATTTTTCTTGAGTTTGATATACATCAAGTCGACTTTTGCAGTATACAGTGGAACCTCCATTATCCGGTCTTCAATTAACCAGCATTCACTTATCCTTGATCGTCTGAAAAAAAAAAAACCTGCTAGACATCACGAGACCGCCAAGATTTATCCGCCAAAAATTCCAATGACAGAAATATACACCACGTGTGTCGCAGCTTAAGTTTTCTTTGTCCTTGGGTTTCTGAGAATTACTCTACATGTAAAAGGATTAAAAGTATAGCATCTTTGCACCAGCCAGGTGATCTCCTGCTGTGAAGAACCATTAGACTTAATCCGATGAAGAGAACTCCGAACACTCTCCCTTCCCTTTATCCAGATTCTGACCACTGCCATTCATCAATAAGTTTTGATATTTGTCTTCTGCTTCAGTGCTCTTCTTGGAAAAGAATGTGTATGAGTCGCACTGTCCGTGTAGGCAACACCTTGTTCTGAGTTAATTCACTTAGCATCTGCATCTCGAGGTTAGAAAGCGGCTTCCCGTAAGTTCATGCAGAAACGTCAGGGTCCGGTGTGGGAGTGAAAAGAAAAGGAGTTGCTTTGTCAATTGCTATGAAACTGCAAATTGTTGAACCTGCCGAAAGGGAGGAATCAACTGCTAGTCTTTCATCAGAATTTAACATTGGAAATCAAATAGTGGAAGGATATTGCACCTATTCTAGCATTTGCGCATTTTCAGAATCTTTTTTGATTATCCGTGATTTTGATTATCTAGATGATGGGTACTGGTCGTTAAACCAGATAATCAAGGTTCTGCTGTATTTGCATTTGATCAGCAAGTTTTTGTAACACAACCCAAAACAAACTAGCAAAGCGCCCAAAACTTCCAGTATAGTAGGAGTTAAGGGATCTGAAAACTAAGCCTTAGCCTAAAGATCTGCCTTGAGGTTTACAAAATATGTTAGTTTCAAAACTTAATGTGTGATAGCATTTTCTCATTACTATAAAATTGTAACTTTCTCACAGGTTGTGCCTTTATAACCCCAGCCTTGTGTACAGGCATGTGCCCTTTGTAGATCAATAACTGGACCAGTAGAGTCTATAAAGGACACTCATTGCACAGTACAGGTTAGAGATTATATTGTAAAAGGGTTACATCCCTGACATCGGTTGCTGTCCAGATTATGATAATTTGACTAGTATTTGTATTGGCAGGACCTCATACCTCGCCAGAGAGTGGTTGATCATGTGTCTGAAGCTATGCATGCTCTCAGTCACTGCTTCCACAACATAAGTGACATCAACTATGAACTGTCAGCACCTCCGCCACGTCTTCTAACTGCTCAGCGCCTTCCCATTTACCACTCACAGCATTCTCCAAACATTGTGATCAATACTGCATCCAGCAGGGTATGCCAACACCTTCACATCTTTTTTACTGTAGATGGTTTGATGTCATTATCATGTGTACGCTGATTTGCTGGCAATTTTGTTTTTCCTTCCACAAGCACTTTCTAACAACTATGAAATTTAGCAGTTTATTCTTCACACTGGACCAGATGACATGAGGATATAGAAATATCGCCCTGTAGCTATCCAGTTCCAGATGTCCACTCCCAGGGATGACCAGTGAGCATAGGAAGTATATCAACTCTCATATCCCCCCCATCTCTTCCTTGCTGGTTGGTGAACATGCCTCTACAGTTTTGACCATGTTGGTTGTGTTTTGCTACCTTGTTTGCTGTTTGCTGGATTTTCTTGGCGACCTGAAGGATCCTTATGCTGCTTGTTGTGTAGCAGTCTCCTGCCAGCTCTCTTGCTTGTCACCTTTCCTGCCTGTCTTGTTTTTTGCACTTTCCGTGTGATCTTTGCTGCTCCTGAGATCTGGTCTGAGGACAGTTTGGTGCAGGTGTAAGAGATGAACCAGGTCAGGATAGGATGCCTGGCCCTGTTAACCTACAAACCTTATCATATGATAAGGTTAAAGGTAAGGATAGACAGCCAGAAGCACTTTGTCTTGTACTGGCAAGCTCAAGTTGGTTGTGACATCCCTACTGCTGAATGAGGGACTTTATTGTTTGAATGAACACTGCTGTACACCTCTCCAGTTTTTCAGCCAGGTGGGTTGATTTTGTGTTCTCTCTGTTCATCAGTCATCCCTGGTCTGTCGGGAGTATACATGACCCTTGATAGACAAGTTACAGCTGTCTGTCAGTCTGCCTATAATGAGCTACACAAGATCAGTGTCATCCGTCACATTCTCTCTACGTGCACTACCAACGCTCTGGTCTGTGCATTTGTTCTTTCTCAGCTTGATTACTGCAACTCCTTGCTTGTCGGCTATCCTGAATACCTTCTTCACAAACTCCAGAAAGTACAGAACTCTGCTGCACGTCTGGTGCTTAGAGCTAGGAAACGAGACCACATCACTTTTCTCCTTTATTTTCTGCACTGGCTACATGACCTTGCTTTCATCCAGTACAAACTGTCTGTGCTGGGTATTAATTTCTTTGGTGGCTCCTGGCCTGATTATTTCTCTGAACTTCTCTTCCCTTACGTTCCAGCTAGACAACTTTGCTCTTTGTCTGATGACCGTATCCTAACTATTCCTGTCACCAGAACAACATCATATGGCCACAGGATTTTTAGCTACTGTGCAGCGAAACAATCAGACTCTCTCCCTTTCCATATCTGCCTATCCTCTGTTGAGTCCTTTAAATGTGCACTGAAAACGTACCTCTTCCTTAAAACATTATTCTTAACACCAGTTCCCACAATGCTGGTCCTTTTTTACACCCTTCCCCCTTTTCCGCTGATTGCTTCTCTCCTACTTGTCTTATGCAAAATCACTATACACTCAGTCCTTGTGTTTTTATTCATCATTAGTACTATTGTTTCTTCTTTTTTAGTTCATATGTTGTTTGTTTGTTTTCCTGTCCCGCATATGTTGCCCATGTCTCGTTTTTTAGCGCTAAGAAAATTCTCCTTAGGAGTGTGAGTATGAGCTTTAGAAATGTTTGCATTTATTATTATTATCTAGAAGTGGGTAGCTACAGAATGATATCTCTTACTCCATACAGTCATATCTGGAAAGTTTTCAAAGAAAAAAAGATTTTTTTTTACACTAAATGCACTTTTCTTTGGTGTAATTGTAGGTTGATACCTATTATTATTACTACTACTACTACCTTGGACAAGAGGTCATAATGGTCCTTAGTTGCGTGACATCACTTTTTCTGTACAAGACAAATCTACAGCGGTGATGATGTGACAGGTATAGGCATTCTTGTCTTTGCATCTGCATTGTGTTGTTTTCATGTTTCTGTCTATGTAATACCATGTCTTCTGTTTTTAATTAGAATCAAGGGGGAAATGCTGCCCCTAACCAGACGGCAACATCACAGTCTGTGCCACAGTCTACAGCAGCATCCTCCACAGCAGTGCCTCTCCCAGCCTTCACGTTCCAGTCTCCTGCTTCCCAACTGTCATCATTAGGTGTTGCTGCCACAGCTGCCACTGACAGTCCTGCTAATGGCAGTCTTCGAGGCGCTAATTTGCCAGTACCTGGGGATGATCCATATGTCTTTGTGGAAGTGGGTCCAGACTCGTTGACCGTCAATAGCATTTCTACACATGTGGTAATGTCAGAAGATAGTGATGATGTCCACATGGAAACTGACAATCAAGGTAGGCATTCTTCAGCTTTATGGACCTACCAGCGCAACATTTACAACATTGAGGATCTTTACAGCCATGCCAGTGGTTAATAGATAAAAACTCTGCATCTTTTAGCAAGCACTCATTTTGCATCAGTCATATGATCTTTGAGTATGGTTTATTTTTACTTATCGATTTTATTTTCCTTTTGTGGTTTATACCATCTGATTTAATTTTAGAAACAGACATCACTGCAAATGCTGCTACGAGGTCGACCTCAACAGCTGCTTCAACTTCCACCTTCTCCACATCATCCTTGTCCCAGGCAGCCCAGAATCAGGCACAGACTGGAAGGCCCACTATGCCTAATGTTAATGTACAGGGACTGTCCAGTATACCTGGCCTTACAGGGGAGATGGTTAACAGCATTGTGCAATCAGTCTTACAGGCCCATGGTGAGTCAGTTTTAATTTTGTTTTCATCTCCATCACTTCCTCAGACCTGGTTACCTGTAAGATTTAAATGTATTTTATACAAATTTGGAGTGGCTAATACATCAGTATGCTTTCATATCACCAAAAAAAAACAAAAAAAAAAAGATTTGGCTGCTCCTGAATAAGTTTGATTTTGAGGGGTTCCCCCCTCCTCTCCTGGTTGATTTGGCTCCTAACTAGTCATTTAGATTTAGCATTGGTATTTCAAGTATAGAATACAAGAAAATTCTGAAATATTTTCAGATGCAGCCTTCGGAGGTGGGGAAGGGAATACTTGCAAAATTTTAGTAAAGGTCACATATTCTAAGGAATTAACTTGTTGAACAATTGGTGCTTGTGACTGTGATCTGTCACTATCCATGAAGGGATGTAATTTTTTGGGTGTGGTCTCAATGCTTTGAAGTTTTACCAGCTGAGCAAGGCTGTTTCCAGAGGAACTGTCTTAACCAGGCTTAAAAGCTCAAACCAAAGAATTCAGGACTTTAAGAGTTGAGGGGCAAAAGGTGGAAAAGGATGAAAAGAGCAGAAAGACATTAGATACAGCCACCATGTCTCACAGCAAATAAAAGACAGAGGGTAATTGGAGGAACTGAGAAAGCAGTAATGTGAACATAACAATAACTGCACCAGTTAGGCACATTTCCTGGATGTTTTAAGCTTTTGCTCCTGAAGAATACTCTTTGCCTTGGTGTAAGGGTAACCAGGTCTGCTTTCTTTGGCTGACTGCTATCTCTCCAGTGTAGCGTGATTAGAGTCAGAATTTTCCCGTTCATGGATGATCAAAAGATCATCAATAAGGCTTGTGTATCCGTATTCACGTTTAAACAGCCATGTGCACACAAACACTCTCTCTTTGACAAAACACTTAACAACACAGCTCCAGATGCAGATAGATGTACTCACATCACGCTTTATTTTTTATGTATTTGATATATATATATATAGTGGACTAGGTAGGTCTAGTGGCATGTTTTTTTGCTTCTGAATTTCTTGGAAGTATGGATGTATTCTTTTTATTGATTGCACAGGTGTGCGCCAGGATCAGCCAGTGCAGGTCAACGTCGTGCCTGTGCAAATGCCAGGTGGAGGTATGCCCTTAGCAACAGCAAGTGGTTCAGCTACCATCAACATCACACCAATTAATGCCACTTCTTCACACTCTCAATCTCAGACAACCTCTGTCAGATTTTCAAGGTAAGCAGTCTTTCTATCCACCAGTAATGCAGTGATTTAATTTTTATATAAATTGTAAAATGTGTTTTGTATGAATAATAATAATAATAATGCGAACTTATAATGCGCAGAATCACGAATAAGATAGATCGCACTCTCTGCGCAGTACAATTTGATAGAAAGAAACATAACAACCAATAGACAGTGAGGTACACATAGGGACACTGAACAACATAAAGATGAGGTACAAGTCAGGAAAAGTACTTTGTAAAAAGATATGTTTTAAAAGAGCGTTTGAATGCAGCCTTGGAGGCTGAGTGGCGAATGTGATGTGGTAGAGTTCCATTGCTGAGCAGCACAAAGGGAGAACATCCGTTGTCCATATGTGACTGTCTTTGTGAGAGGGAGGGATAAAATGCAGGAGTCTGATGAGGAGCGAAGGTTTCGGGCAGGAGTTTTGACAGACAAGATTTCATTAAAGTAGCTGGGGGAGTGACCTTCGAAGAAACCATGGCAGAGAGTTGAGAGCTTTTAGTCTATTCTAGCTTTAACTGGTAGCCAATGAAGAGAGCGAAGAAGTGGTGAGACATGATCATGTTTGCGAGTCCGAAAAACGAGACGAGCAGCTGAGTTCTGGACCTTCTGAAGCTTATCAATGAGGTATTGAGGACAGCCAGCAAGAAGAGAGTTGCAGTAGTCTAATTTAGACAGAATAAACGAGCAGATAAGAATTTTGGTGATTGAGACGGACAGAGTATGGCGAATGGAGCTGATCTTTCGGAGCTCATAGTATGCAGATCGACAAATGTGAGAGACATGTTTGTCAAGAGACATGTCAGCAGACATTATGTAACCTAAATTACGTGCCGAAGTTACAAAAGGAACATCGGCATCGCCTACCCGAACAGAAACAGGCAGTGAAGAGTAAACCCTGGCTCTCCTCTTTGAAAAAAGTAAAGCTTCTGTTTCTCCGTCATTTAGCTTTAACTTGTTGTGGGTCATCCATAGCCTAATATCCAAAATACAATCTTGGATGCTCTGGATAGTAGTTTGAGCCTGAGTACAGTAGAAAATTCCTAAATTAGAAAAGGTTATGTAAGTTCTTAGACATTTATTGGAATGCAAATCTTTTAGGTGTTACAATTGTGAAAACAATAATACTTTTTATAAAGGGTAAATCTGGTCTTTTTAGCATTTAACAGTTTCTAAGAGGTTTATAAGCAGTTTGTAAACAAACATGTGTAAGCATAAAATAGTCTTTTCATGTTAGGTCACAATGACTTGTAAAATTACAATAGAAATAACTGAAATTTCTTTGGGAAATTAATATGTAGATAGTGAAGGTGATTATGATTATAATCATCGTAAATTTTGGTCTATTGAATGCACCTGTTTATAAGCGCCACCTCCTCAGTTTTTAAATAAATCTTTACTTTATTCACAATTAAGCCGTGCTGGTTTGTAAGCCTCAGATATATACAACATGAAAGCTGCATTGTAGGAATTTCGTCTTGTTTTTGGCATGATGAGAATGTATGCTTCAGCAGCTGATCTGAATGTTTCAATTGTATGTGGCTTTGATTTAAAAATATGAACAGTCAACACTGTAACAACAGTGCTAACACTTTAACGTTGAGCTCATTGAAAAATTATTGGGATCTGAAAAATCCAGAAAACTCCACAAGCAAGCCGCATGGCTGTTTAAGCTGCAGGGTTTAAAGCTGGGAAAAAGTTGTGGCTTATAGTTCAGAATTTATAGCGGGTTCGAATATATGTGCATAGTTTTACATTGAGCATGTGCACAATTTTACATTCTTCTCAAATGTTGTGACATACTTGGTATTTCAACAGGACATCTGCCAATCAGCCAGAAGGTGCAATCCCCTCTACAAGCCCTTCCACCTCAGGCACTCCATCAACGGCAACTCAGACTACAGGAAGTTCTGTTGGATCAAGACCAAACAGCCAGCAGTTGCCGCCCCCTCCACCTTTACATTTTTTACACGGACCAGGAGTCCGTTCCCATGTACCTGGTTCTACTGGAGGTAAGTCGTAAGCTAACTCTCCAGATCTTATCAGATTACTTAATTCCATCAAAGAAGTGGAGGGGATACTTAACAAATTGAGTGTGAATTTTCTGGTGCTGCTTATTAGAGTACTGTATTAATTATCAACAATCTGTTGTGTGTCAATTATGTTTAGTTACAATACAGTATTCAAACTGGTCTTTGTTCTTCCCATGCGCAGCGCAAGGCATGCCCATGTTCGCTCAGATACCCATCTTCCGTCAACGAGCACCAGGTCCTCATGCCTTGCTTCCTATGCCACTGATGCAGCCAACAGACATTTATCTACCTTGTTTTTCACATCATTTTATTACACAAGGAGTGCGTGAAATAGTGGATCACACTCAGCGATTGCAAGTAAATATTTGTTATTATATCAAAAAGGCCAGTTTTTTTCTTAATGTTGACTCTTTTTTTTTAAGATTTCATTGTTTTAGTAGATCCTTGATCAGTAGTGTCATTGGACAGTTTTTGTGTAGTTATGTATGTGTATTTGGTAGAATCATAATCAACATGTTTTATAAAGTTGACTGTGTTTTTAAAACAATTTGTCAAGTCTCAGTATATGACTACTGTTGTAATTTTCCCTTTAGGCTACTGGTAATATTGGCAACATGATGGCAGGCATGATGTCCAGTTTGTTTGGTCAGCCTCTACATGCACGAGGTGAGTAGCTCTGCAGTTTGCGGAGCTTACAACTGAGACTTTTCTTTTTAAAAAAAAGTCAAATCACCTGCATCTAACATGTTTGTGATTAAAAGCATTTTATTTTTTTTAAATGAAAGAGGGCCAATTGGAAAAAAACATTTTGGGCACATTGGTATGCATATGCCTTTATTTGCTGATTTACTGGATTATTTTGTGACCAGCTGATTCTATACAGTGACCTCTAAAAAACCTTTAAGATGTTTTAAAAAAAAGTCAAATCACCTGCATCTAACATGTTTGTGATTAAAAGCATTTTATTTTTTTTAAATGAAAGAGGGCCAATTGGAAAAAAAACATTTTGGGCACATTGGTATGCATATGCATATGTATATGTGTGTGTGCATCTATGTGTATGTGTATACATTTGTGTGTGTGTGTGTGTTATGTAGGTCCTCCAATGTCACAGCGTCAGTCTCAGCAGCCTGGTGGAACACCTCAACGCAATGCTAACGAAAACTCCAATCGTGCTCAGACCAACACTACGGCAACCCAGCAGGGCTCCATCTCAGCCAATCCCTTTGCTGCACTGTTTTCTCAGCTTTTAGGTGGTGCCTCAGCTCCGGCCGGTGGGCAGTCCAGTGGAGGAAGGATGGCCTCGGAGCCTGGTGCAGGTGTTGCAGGATTGGCAGCAGCCATGACCAGCATGCTGAGCAGAGAGGTGAGTAAACTGGTGTCTGGGTATACCTATAAATTGTTAGGGGGAGTAATCTGCAACAATTGTCTCTTTATACCAGATGGGATCAAGACTTTTTGTCTTTGACTTTGAAGGTTACTTGTGACATGGGGCATGATGCATTGAAGCATTCTTGTTTATTGTCCTATAATCACTTCCTCAACCATCAAATCTCTTTTACAAAAAGATGTTTTAAAGCAGTCCAGTGGCACTGTTGTACAGTGCTTGTCACTTAGATGGTGACAAATTCATATTTTATCTCACAGAATGAAGATCCTATATAGGCTTTATCTGCATTTAGTTATCCTAAATTATAATAAATAACAGGGCAGAACCTCCCATAACATGTTTTCTCCATTTCACACTACATGTCATATACACAGGTACCTTGTTGCTATCTGGCTTCAAGGATTGTCCTCGATGGATATAATTCTTTAAGACCTACATACTAATCCTGAGATCACTTTGGATCGACAAACCTCTCAAAGGAAGAATGGCATTCCTGGGTTTATCACTCACAGGGAATCAACAACCTCTTGATGGTCAGATAGTAGTCCTGATGTCACCATATGGGATTGGCAAACTTTTCAAAATACAGTTGTAAGTTTTAGTGTTATCATTCAGGAGTATCAAACTCTCAGTGAACAGACAAGCTGTGTCAAGGGTTTGATGTCTTGCTTATTTTGCCTTAACTGCTCAGTTGTGATATCCACCCACCCTTTGTTTCCAGTTTTCCCATCCAAAAGTTCTGCAGATATTAAAAATTAAACAACACTAGTTTCTGTATTTGAAAAGTATAGGGAAAAATTGCTTTGCCATTTTCTTGCAGGTCTCCGAATCAGGAAGGACGGAGGCAGCAGGACAGAGTGCCATGACAGATGATACATTTGCTCGCATAGTCCGGGGCATCGGAGTACAAGCCTCACAAGCAGCAGCAGGCATATCCTCAGGAGAGACTGTGGCCAATTTCCTTCAGTCATTGGGCGAGAATCACAGTGTTGTGGCAGGAGAAGGTAAGAAGCGCCACTTGTTTTCTTTGCTCTCATTCCTTCCTTTTCAGTTTGTTGTCACCGGTACTCTTCCTTACTTAAAATTAACCAGAATTTGTTTTAGTTATGCCTTGAACAGTAAAGATTTTGACATAGCATGAAAATATTATGAGTGTGTTATAAGGTTTTTTAGAGGTCACTGTATAGAATCAGCTGGTCACAAAATAATCCAGTAAATCAGCAAATAAAGGCATAGAAAATCACAACTGATCTTCAATATAGAGCACAGAGAGCTGTCACCCTCAGCCTGTTAGGTGGAGGGACATCACTTTGTCACTGTATAATAGAAGTAGATTCTAGCATGCAGCACCAGTTCAAGTGGTGGTGTGTAATAAAGCTTGGTTTTTGTATCTCATTGCCGTCTTTCCTGAAGTGACAAGTGTTATATTCATTATCTTTCCTTTGCTCAGGTTTTCTCACAGATGCATTCCTGTGTGTGGCCCAGCACCTTACCTTTGCCAACCTCTTCAGTATCTTCCTCGGTCAGGTTGATTCCATCAGGGGTTTGCTACACCCACTGCAGCAGTTCATTCGAGAACGTGTTTTGAATGGAAATGAATTTAATGAAAGGAACCTTCGGTCGTCTACTGACCATCTGTTGGATGAACTGGTTCCAGAAGTACAAGCTTCGGTGGTAAGTGGTCCTTAACAGAATGCCTTTGGGCTAGTGTGCATATATGGCTGGGATAGCATGCTTTATTTTGAGTCGTAATTTAGAAAAGCTTATAGAAGCTCTACATATATTACTCTTAATGTGTAGCATTATATGTTCTGTTGCTTTCTATATGTCATTTCTTTCTATATGCAAAAATAATTGTATTCTTATACCTACAATAACAATGATGATGAGAAGGATTCGGACTTCCCTAAACCATAAACTCCAGGACCAGTCCAATAATCAAAATAAACAAAGACATCAAGACTTCTTTCATTCCATGTGATACTGTACAGTTTACCGTAAGAGTCTCCTAATTAGTTACTTTCTAAATATTGACCTTTTTTCACACTGAAAATGGATTAGACATATCAAATTAAATTAAATAAGGAGATGACCTATAGTAAAAAAAAAGGGATGAGCAGCATTTAAGAGTTTATTTCTTGTAGTTTCTTTTTTGTGAGTTAATAAATAATAATAATATATTTTATAGTAATTTCCTTGCTGGCAGGAAGCTCAATGCACTGTGGCATTAACAAAGAGCTTAATGATATCTCTCTCACGTATATGCATGCAGGGAAAGCATGCACACTTTGTAAGTACCTACAAAAAAAACATGCACACACAAGGAGTGGAAAGTATGAAAAAAGGGTTTGATGTGGACCAAAACATCAACCTAGAGGAATAGAGAAAGCATTCCTAGTCATCATCATCATCATCAATCCTGCACCAATCAATCATCATCATTGTTATTGTATGTATGAGAATACAATTATTTTTGTACATCGAAAGGGTTTGATGTGGACCAAGACATTGACCTAGAGGCAACAGTGAAAGCATTCCTAGTTGTCGTCATCATCATCATCATCCTCCGTCCACCAGTCAATCAATTAATCATCATCATCATCATCGTTATTGTTGTATGTATGAGAAAATAATTATGTTTGCATACAGGAAGGATTTGATGTGGTCCAAGACGTCGACTTAGAGGCAACAGTGAAAGCATTCCTTAGACACCAGCTTATCATCATCTTCCGCATTATCATGTCCAGTTCTGGTAAGTTTTTTTCTGCATCCATTCTTTCTGAAAACAAATTGTGGTATTTTGCATGTTCATGCATTCATTTACATATACATCTGATATCATATAAAAAGAATCATAAATGAGCAGCAATGTAACTATTACTGTCAGTGAAAAAAAATTGGTTAGCAACATTTTTTGTTTTGGGGGTGGGGTTATTTGGAGTAGGTGCATAGGTGTCTTAAAATGTGAACCCTCTTAGCTCTGCATAAATGTATAAGTACTACAAAGACTGGCTAATAACTGAAGACTGTGAGGATGACAGTGTGTGATGTTTGTTTTTAATTATTGCTGCACTCAGGTAAACATTAGACCAAGAAACCTATACATTTTTGGAAAGGAGAAAGCTTGAACCTTGCAGGTAATGAAAATTGCCTTCCCCACACCTTCCCAGTAAAGCCACGATTGTGGCTCAGTGTGTTATAAGGGTTAAAGATGGTGAAATCAGACCAACCTTTCATTTTAAATTGAATGGTTGGTTAAGTATCACCACATAAAAAAAACGGTTCTCTTTCCTCCCTACGGCTATCAAGTCTGCCTTTGGGGCTCATACATACCGTACAAGGGCTGATGCTACGGACCAGAGGCAAGGCAGAGACCTCTTAGCTCATGAAATGTGGGTATCAGTGTGTTGTTACATGTGTTTGACTCAAGGCTGTGGTTCACTTTTTCTTTTACAGATACTGATTCAGAATTTGGACGCAGCTTGTATGATAGTGTGCGTCGTGCATTGGGGGAGTTCATCGTCTTGATGCCAGCATGTCTCCGTGGGGGCCAGGCTGATTTCAACAATCTGGTACAAAGTCGACTGGTAAGATTTGTTTGAAGAGGGAAGATATCTTTATGAGGGGAGAGCAGTTTTTAAAAAAAAGTAATAGTAAGAGCTGTCCTGTAACCTGTTGGTTGTAAGGGAGAGAGGGTTTCAGGCACTAGACTTATTTGAACCAGCTTTTTTTCTTTTTTTTGTTGTTGTTGTAAGAGTGGTGCCCATCTCCCTGCTTTTCCTTCCCCAATCTTTTATGAGTCAAGTACCCATTTAACACAAGCACGCTGAAAAACAGCAGAGAACTTGCTGGTATGTCCTGGATTTGGATGCCAGTGCTTTAATTGCTCAGCTGTCTTATAAATCGGATTCTAGGTCTTTTGATAATGAACATAATAGCCTTCATAATTCATTAACTCATGAATCAATATGAAGTACTGTTTTGGCTGTGTAGTAAGTGCAGAGCTACACAACAGTATACGAGCATTGAGGTGCATAATGTTTTCTTTGCTTCACCAAAACGTGTGACCTCTGAAACTGTAATGATTGAGCAGTAGGGCTTATAGTCATCGTTATCATTGTTGTGGTTGTATCAGTAAGTCTACAAATTTAAATAAATGTTTTAGAGGCATTATTGATGACTCATGGGCTTCTTTTAATTGTTCTTACCCTTAGCGGTTAGGATCATGGATTATATCATTTTAGCCCCATGGGCTAAGTGATGTGTCCCTCTTTTCTGTACTTCAGTTTCTTCATACCTGAAAGGATGAAAGACTAAACCAGAGGATGTAAGAGGCGTAACACAGCTGACCTCATTGACATTACTAAACTACATGCATTCTAAGCCTACCTGCAGAATCAAAGACTTAAGTAATTGGCTTCAGTAGGGTCTTATTCTGATATGGTTGCCTGTTTCGTCAGATTTTTTCTTGCTTCTTTTTGGTCTTGCTGTGGAGTCATTAATTTGCATCCTGCCATGCTAACATAATTTCTGTTTGCTTTCATATGCAAGAGCAGTAAAATAAAAATGAGAAGAGGTTGAGATGTGCATGAAAAAGCCCGAAATAAGCACAGTGGGCAATGTTTTGAGGGAAAGAAGTTTGTGTTGCAGGCAAGCATCACCTCTGGTCTCAACCCACTCATCAGGCAGTGGATGGCTTCAATGACACTCACACAGCTGTCTACATTCCGCGGCAGTGTGTCCATTCCAGAGTCAGAAGTGCAGTCTTATATCGTGCGGCCATCAACCACAACTGCAGCCTCCATCACAACTGCTGCTAGCACTGTTTCAAGGAATGTGGAAGTGTCCCTTTCACAACAGGTCATGGTAGTGGAGTCGGCGCCACCTGGTAGTGGTAGCACAGCAAGGCCGACTGCTCAGGTAACTGACAGCTGCAGTTGAAAGCTTGTGCTTTGCTCTGTTCCTCACTCATGCGTGAAGTGTATGTGTAGGATAAAGAATCTATCTCACCTTGATATATGTATTCCTTAAGATATTATTTTTTACCATTTCATGTTATTGTTTTTTTTTTTTAATACTACGATCTGTGAATGGTAGAATCCTGCTTTTCAGGGACCATGGCTTATTGTAAGGGTATCATGTTTTCTTCTTTGTCATCACTAAAACATCTTTCTTCTTTGTCTGGGCAGGCTCCCCGTACGTTGGACCTCACCAGAAATGTTCAGAGGCCAGATGGTAGGCAAGAGGAACGGCCCTCAGTAAATGGCTTGAGGCAGACCTTGGTGAATGGCAACCACGAGTCTTCAGCGGCATCCCCATCATCTGCAACAAGAAGTCCTAGAAATGGGGAGGAGAATTGGCAGGAGGTTGTCCCAACAGTAAGATCCATGTCCTTTTGTGAATTAACAACTTTAACCTTTCAGCCAACTTTTGACTTGACTTGCCATGTTTGTCTTGCCGTGTTGGAACTTATATTCATGTTACCCTGGTACTTGAATGAAAAAGAATACTTATCTCCATAATACTAGTTGTCATCTCAGCAATAAACCCATCTGGTCATATTTGGAGTGAGGTCAATGACCTAGTCCACATGAAAAATGTAGCAGATAGCGTGTAGTATATAGAGTCGGTATCTCCATAAATACTTTACGCTGCGTATCTTAAAAATTAGACTTAAGCTGACTCATTATAAGTCACACAAGACACTGTGGAATTCACTGTGGTGTACATATCTTCATTTATATAGGAGTGGGTTCCTATCATTGAGACGGATATCCAGCGACAGAAGACCCATCACTCACATGCTCCTCTCAGTGATGCCTATCTTCAGGGGATGCCACCCAAACGCCGTAGGGTAAGCAGATCTTCTAATGGTTGTAACATGTTATATTGAACACATTTGTGTGTACTGCATTTACAAAAGCACTATATTGTGGTCATTTTTGATACTTCAGGATATACCTGAAAAGCATGGAGAGGAGTGTGTTTGATGAAAATTGTTCAAATTGTTATGGATGATTTTTGTTTTCTTTTTTGTGACCTTAGCTAATGACTTGTGATCGACCTAACAACCTGTCAAACATGGCCGACTACCTGCCAACAGCAGTGAAGAGAGCAGCAAGTCAGGCAGGTGTTGAGCCAGTCAGCAGCGTGGACAACTTGGCAGCAGAGGCCTCTGATGCAGAGGAACTGCAGAACATGCTGGAGGCAGAAGTGCAGCGATCGCTAGCCAATAGACTTGCTAGCGATGATGACTACAGTGCTGATAGGTGGGCTTACTTAATCTTTGTCCCTTGCCTTGACTTTTTTGGTTTACCAGTAAACTAGAGTTTGTTTGTTTGTTTCCTGTGCACAGTCTTGGCCATTATTCTATATCTGACTTCTCCCTGACTTATATCCAGTCTCATGTTACATGCATGTACACAGGCGCATGACATGCTAGCATAGAGGCCTGCTGTAGTTCAGCGACAAACTCACAAGTGGTCACAGGCAATGTGATGTCCTTGTGAACACTTATTCCAGCTGAAAAAAGCACCTCAATTGAGGCATCCCTGCTGAATAATAAAGGGAACACAGATATGATGCCCAAAAGAAAGACTGGTGCTGGGACCTGTAGTCCTTCGGGCAAATGACATCCAACTGTCTCTCCACCTCCCAAAACTGTGCCACCAGTATAAATTATTATTATAACAGTCAAGATAAGCTTAGATTAATGTTTGTCAAAAAAAAAAGTCAAAGTTCCTAAAACCAGTTGATTTTTAACAGACATAAAAAGAATCAAAATATCCTCATGCCAGGCTTGGTGGGCATAGTCTCCATTTCCCAGTATGCGATCTGACGCTGCAGCCAGCGTTTCATCATGAACTGAAAGATTGGCCACCTGTTTACAGTTTAAAAATCCTCAATCGTCCTTCCGGAAACTTCCAAACAACTCACACAGTCACTTACTCCCTCAACATGTGGCACAAGGTGTCCGCCAGTAAAACGCTGACGTGTACAGCTAACGTCATTGCTTAATCTTGACCTTGACAGACAGCAATTCATGATCATAATGTTAAATTAAAAAAAAACAACTTTGGACATCTTCACTGAGACCATTTAAGCACATAGTGTTTAACTTTGATGAGAAATCATACACATTATAAACTGCTTGCTTTTTGTCATAGTAAGATTTGGTTTAATTAATAATCTTGACTTATCTGTCCATGGTTCCATGGACATTATAATAATAATAATAATTGAATGACAGTTTTTTAGAGTAGTTTGACAAAGTAGCGTTTAGTGAACCCCTGACCTTCTGTTGCAGGTTTCCTAATGCACAGCAGTACTTCAACTCTAAGCCCAAACCATCATGATTCCTTTTGCACATTATCAAGAAATGCAGCAGAGGTGTCAAGAAAGACAGTCTTGTCTTCATGTTTCTGAAATGTCTAGAGTTGTCTTGATGAACATAGTGCACGTGTATATATATATATCTTCAGCAAACAACTGTTGTCGGTTTCTCACTCAGTCGCAGTTTCTGCCTGTATCTACAACCTTTTGTCCTTGAAGCTTAAACAGTTTTACTGTACTAGCTCAGTTTCTGCTCCTTATTGTACAGTTAAAAACGGCATTTAATTTGGAAACGTGGCTGTCATTGTGTGTGACTGTGTGATGTGGGAAAGTGTGCTGCATTTTGATTTTGTTTCTCTAATGTATTTCTAGAACTGACCTATGCCCTCCTACACATCAGCAGTACATCAAGACCAAAAACTAGAGAATTCGGTGATGCCGTTTGCACTTCACAATACTGAGAGGTCGAAGAAAATGTGTGCACCGTATCCCAGTCTGTATTCCCTAAGCAGGATCCCATATTCATCACATAAAATAGCATAAATTCTTTTGCTGGCCAGGAAAAACACACCCCATGTTCATCTTGATTGCTTAGCTATTCTTTATCAAGAGCTCAGTCTAGTCACAAAAAAGCTGAAAGGACCTGGTAACAGTCAAAGTGTTACTTTATAAACAGTACTATAAAAGTTTCCATGGTTATAAATTTTCATTCATTTCTGCAGGTCAGGGTCTGTCATCCCCAATGACCAAATAAAAACAAAAAAAGGCTTGGAGGGAACCTGTACCTTTGTTCTCCCCCCCAAAAAAAAACTGTCTGCTGCCTTTGTTACACTGAAGGCCATCCTGCTGTCAGTTCTTCAAGTTATCAACCTCACTTTGATGTCATACTTTGTGTTAGCCTTCTCTTGTGGTAGGGAGGTGAAACATTTGTTTGACATCAAATGGCACATCGATACTGACTTTAGTGTTGTAGGTTGTGAGGCTGTGGTACAGAGATCCCTCTTTCAGGACACCCACCATGCAACTTGGCAAACATGCTGGTGTATGCAAATTGTCATTTGTGAGAGACTTTTTCTTGAATCTTGCTACTAAGGAGCCTGCTTCTTGGAGCCCTTAAAGTAGGGTTCCATTTTAACACCATTGCTTTGTCTTTTTGTCATATCCATGTTGTAATGTTTTCATATATGTGGCATCAGATTTCATGAAATATGAGATTTTCAATAATGTTATGCATCCTTTGGACTGCATTCTGTTGCTGGAATGCATTGAAAAAGGAGTTTTATCCATAGAGCGTAGGGCAGGGACTAATTTTATATTTTTTTCAAATCATTAGGCATCCAGCAAAAGAATATTTGGATTATGCATTCACTATTTTAGTACTGAACAGATGTGAATGTGAATTTGCATAGAACTATAACTCCAGCCTTGCATACTTTGTCATCAAAAGTTGCTTAGGAATAACTTTGAGACAAAGGAGAAGGCAGTTGCTATAGACCTACGTAAAGGAATACATGTTTTTAATATATGATTTCTGGACTTATTGTTAATCATTACATGGCTTTTTTTAAGCACCACATCCTGATTTTTTTTTTATTTGTTTACAGCACCTCTGAAAATGTTTAGTCCCATGTTTTTGTTCGTCCATCATCTTTTGTATTGCAGATATTTGTTGGCCATGACTTTAATATTTCTTTAAGAAATGAAAACAAATGCCTGGAGTGAACTCTTGTGGTCACTTTTAGTTGTCAGCATATTTTAGTGCCCCTTTTAAATTGGTGAAAGTTTTCTTGAGGACTGAACTTGAGAGTGCTGTAAAATCCAGGTAGTCTTCAGTCAAATTATTTCCAATAAAAGCAGTAAATCTCTTTATAATTTTGTGACGCGTGATTGCTGGCATTGTCTGGCATATTAAAAATAAAAATTGTGCCAAGCGTGTTTGTTCCCTAGCCATTTATTTGAGCTAAAATTAATCATGTGCATCGTAATATTTGTATTGCTTTAAAGTAGTTATTCTGACAAAAGTTATACAGCTGAGATTTGAGTTAATCCTAACCTTACTAAACCCCATAGTGGTTTTCTTGATTTGCCTGGAAACTGTGATTGCAGCTGTCAACATGACTTTAAAAGAATAGCTTAATTTTGAAAGTGAATGTTTATGTGTCTTTAGGGCTGACAGGTTGTACAATGCACAGCAGATTGAACTGTGCTGCATTAATGAGCAGTCGTTTACTTTGGTTACATCAGCAAACTGATTCAAAAAGAATGGATTTATCATTCTGAAGATCATGCTGCCTCATTTTTTTTTTAAATGTCAATTAAAAGTTTTTTTTTCTTCCCATCCCTTTTATTTATTTCCATGTTATGTAGAAGAAAATGCAGCATTTCTCTCTTTCTCATATGATCTTTGTGCGGGTGTTTGTGTGTGCATGCATGGATACATCTGCCAGATATATACCCAAAAGTCTTTAAGAGTAAAGCTAAGAGTAAAGCATTCTCGTTGCAACAGCTCATAAGACTGTACCAAAGTTAAATGTGCCCCATCTTCAGTAGGTTGGTTGAATTGAGATGTAAATGAAGAACAGGGTGAACTGTCTTTAGAAGAAGGCAACAGTGTTATTACTTTTATTAATGTATTTGTGTATCGGTTATATCCATGCCTGACACCTCCTTTACCAAATGGTTTTAGGGTGATGCAGATTTTGTACATATTCATTTGCCTGTACAGTTTTCTGGTTGAATAAATTTTGGAACATTATGATGTTTAAGTTCAAAGATAATGTTTACTGGTGTGTGTTGAAAGAGTGTTCATTGTGACAAAATTTTGTCAAAGTTTGCATCTGTTGAGACAACAATCCCTTACCTTCTTTCCTCTGACCAGTACCAGCAGACTGCAGGGGAGGGTGGTTGCCAGTGTATGTGTGCATCTGTAAGGGGGTGGGACCAGCATAAAAGTTAGCAATTTCTTTCGTTACTATAAATAATCTTAAGGTTAAGAATGTCATTTCAAAAGTATTGGAGTGCAAATATCGCGTGGTTTTGCTGTTTCTGGGCGGAGGAGGAAAAGGTCGTGGACTGGGCTTATGGGTCCGATATTGTTCCCAGACCTGCTGTCAGTGCACATACAGTCAGTGCAACCCATGGTAGTCTCTGATGCTGATCACACAGGTTAAACAGCTTACTGCCTAGGTTCTGGGGCACTATGTAACGCCAGAGGTCGCAATATTTGACAGAACGGGAAAAGAATAGAGGAAAAATGCACCATGGACTCGTGGGTGCTCAGAAAGCCCTCACAGACTGACGATGAGTGTTCTTGCATTCTTCCAGTGTTTTGCTTTAAACCAAAAGAAGGGGATTTCAATTTTCTTTATTTGCTTTGTTTTCTTTTGCCTGTGATTCGTTTACTAAGTTAAAGAATGTGCTTTGTCGTGCGTGGCATTTATTGTGTGTTTTGTTATTGTTTTGGACAAAAGGAAAGACGGCATTAAACTATGGTGTCCTTTCTCATTCCACACTAATAAAGTACTTAAAAAATCCAGTTCTATCTTTTGTGTTGCAAAGGCCTTAAATTTTCTTATTGTTGCATATAAAGACAATATTTAAAAAACAACTCCAGTGCCTGAATCTCCTATACGGAACTTGGACTAACGACTTAGTATGGAACACGGTAGAGGGTGGTCGAACAGAGGTGGACATAAGATGAACTGGCTGCCAAACGTGGAGAAGTGGACCAGCTCATCACCCCGCATAACGGCAAGGGATAAATGGAAAAGGCATGTCTTGCTTACTTTACCTCTCGTTAATAAAGATTTGTCATTCATTTGTCAGCCACAACGTCTGTCCATCAGCGGACCAGTACAAACGAAAACGTTCAATTGGTCTAGTCAACGAACGAACGCAAAACCTACTCAGTGATCTCTTTAGTGTTCTTCATATAAGACCCAAACTTGTAACTTCTTTAAAAAAAAAAAAAAAAAAGTACTTCATGCGAATCGCATGATGCGATAGTCGAGACCAAAGACATCGTGTTTTTGTATGTACACCGTTGGTCAAAGCAGTCTTCTTTGCAAGGGAGGGGGAAGGATTTGATGTTTTACGCCAAGTCAGTAACTAAGGCTATATCACAGACCTGTAAACAGATCCCACACGCAGAGAAAGAAACGATGCCCGAGACGGGATCTGAACCCATGACAGCCAGTCTGTGCAAGGAAGTAAGTTACAAGGCCGTCACTTGTATCACAAGATGGCGGAAGTGAAGAGGACGCCGTCTGCTAAAGAGGTAGAAGGGTCCTTGGATTCCAGAAAGAGAGATGCTCTCGCAAATGGACTGTTTGAGCTTCTAAAACCTGCTGTTGATGAAATCGACGATAGAGTGAAAACAGTAAGGTACGTGCTGTTTTTATAGTCGTCGAGGAAAAACAACTGACGAAACAGCGTCGGCGCGTGACTTGCCTGACTTGTGTATTAACTGATGAGCTTCTGATGTTTATTGGAATGAAGCATGTTTACACACAGTTTTCTTTAAAAATAAATGGTGAATGACGAATAGTTAATCAATGGTTGAAGTTGCATAGGCATCTTGTTTAGATGGAGGAAAATAATACATCGGTACTAACACTTTTGTTTTCAATCACGCGTTCACGCTGTGCGAATTTAATTTCTCTCTCTCTCTCTCTCTCACACACACACATAGTGAGGGAGGTGAAAGGATAAGCAAGCCATTTGTTTGTTTGCATTTAACGCTTTTAACGTTATTAATATTGTTTTCTTTCAAATCTCGTCGTCAGAAATAAACTCACGATCAATTTGTGCACTAAGAACCTGGGGGATAATGCAATTGTGGAACTAGTTTGTCAGGAATTATATTGGTTAGTTGATTAATGGCTTTCAGACTTCAAAGTTTGTTTAGTATTCTTTTTGTTTTAACTTTAAGAGTAGTTAGTATAATATTTCTTTTTATAGAATCCAATTTTGTTGCCTAAGATGGTTATCTTCTTGGCCTCTTTTCTTCAGAGTTAATGAGTCTGCAGTGTTTATGGGTTTCTGGAGTACTGGACCAAACTTTAAAGGCTTGCTATAATACTTTACAGGTTTGGTGCAAAGTATTTTCTGTGTTTTAGTAGGCAATTAGATGTGAAGTTTTGTTAGGGCTTGTTGTTTATCGGCAGTTGCAGGATGAAGTTGCTTCATAGATTCTATCAGTTTGCAGCCAGGTATTATGCTTAGTGGGTACATGTTTGAGGCCAGTTTAATTTAACTGGCACTACTGCAACCAAACGGTGGTCTCCAATCATTGTGAAAGAGAAGGCTATGACTGGGGTTGGGACCAAATAGAAATGTGTTGGAGCAAGGGGATGATTGGGAAGAGTGTGTGAAATAACACCACCACATTGTACATATCATGACAAAGCATAAAAGGAAAATCAATAAACAAACCCAAATCCACATTCTTATAAGCAGCATTAAGAAAGCCTTTTTGGGCAGTCTATTATTAAAATTTGTAACACCCTCAACACATTTCATAGAATTTATCATGATTGGGTATCTGTTTAGCTCATTATATACAGGATACAGATTGGCTCATTTAATGTATGAAGATCAACAGCAAGGAATTTCTTTTATGCAAAAAGGTACTAACATCTTAACCTTGTTATTGCAGTCATTCCCTCCCAGAGTGTTGGTTTTTGATGTCCCTGTTTACTAATCAAGAACAGGGTTTAATTTGACATCCCTTGTGAACAGCAACAGTACACACCGATAACATTTCTATATATAAATCCATGATCTAGTGCATTTATGCATGAAACTCAAGAGAAGCTAAACAAAGTGACCTGAAAGTTGAGCAGTCTGTGGGCATGTTGGGCATGATTTTTCAGTGCAGGTGCATCACAAAAACATAATGGATGAGTTAATCAGTATGTAATTAACCTAGGTTAATTAATCCAGAACTGACCAGGGACTGAGAATGTGGGCAGTTTGTGGGCAGACGTCTTCCCCCAACTGACCTCCGATTGGGAGAAAAGAGACTGACTCGTCACTCAGTGTTGTTTGTGCCCATGAGGTAAATAATGGAAACAGCATAAAAGGGCAAAAAAAAAAAATCCATCTACCAATCAATGGGTTTGCACTTGGGTGTAAAACAATGCTGGCCTAAGTGCAGAGGTAGGTAAGATGGGGAGAAAAGTCCAAAGGGTCACGCACACTGCGCCTGGATCTAGTAAGTCATGAATAGTGGGAGTGGTTCTTCCACAAATGTCTTTCCATCTAACAGAGCACTTGATGATAGCAGGGACTGGGATCTGAAAAGTAGCAGTATTTGGTGCTTTCATACCAGTGAGTTCTCTTCTGAATTCATCTCTGATCCACGTGAAACAGGCCTTCCTTTGAATAAGAACTGCACAGGTAGAGTACTAGATGTGGATCTTGAGTATAGTGCCTTCCCATTCATCGACATTGACTGCATCCAATCTGTTAGTTTAAGTTCACAGTCATTTGTCGTTGGAGTGCAAGGGAAAAGTGTGGTACTGTCCATAATAGGCAGGAGAGAATATGTTGAAACCTGTAAACACCTCAATAATGAGGTGAATAATGAAGTATGATGGGAAGAAATATCATTTCTAAAAAGAAAATATCAAGTGCAGGCAGAAGAATTAAAAGAAAGATGATGTGTACTCTTTATTTTTTGCAGGGAAAGTCAGATAGAACTCAGACAGCAGATTGATAGCCTCTGTGATGGTGAGTTGAAGTGCAGCTGTGATTGATGCCTGTGGTCTTTATCAACACAATCTCAGCCACATTATGTAAGATGGAAGATGCATCAAGTCCTCAAGAAATTTTGACTGAAGTTCTTTTCATGGGAATTATTATTTCTTGGTGGTCATGTAATTTTAAATTAAGCCATAACTATCCAGGGTATATTTTATTCCCAAGACTGAGGTGCACTGTTGATAATTTATTTTGAAGCAGTGGACAGTTCCTCTTCCTTAGTTTCTCAGTAATGGGTCTGTCGCACTGAATTATAGTTGAGGCATATCTATGGCCCACATTTTTAAAATTATTTAGTTCTCTCAATTCTTAAGAGGAAATGCTTACTTTGTTTAAAACAGATCTTAAGAAGATTTCAGAAAGCGAGGCCATGCCCATAGAGCTGGAGCCATATGTTAAGAAACTCAACAATTCTCGCCGCCGTGTCATGCTGGTGAATAGCATATTGCAGAATGTGCAGGTACTTGACTCTGGCTTTTGCTGAGATTGTAACAACCTTTTTTGTTGGTTTAGCAGGCAAACTTTTGGAGTACAATTAAAGGACTGATTTAAAAAATAAAAATAAAAAACATGCACAAAATAAGCTGTTCTTAGTCACTGATGTTACATGATTGCATGCATTCTCGAAGCAAACGAAACAGGTTACGTCAACATTGTGATAACTGTGTAGAATGTGTCCATGATTGTATTTCTCACTGTACAGGAAAGACTGCATAAACTTCAGAATAATGTGTCCAAGGAAACAGCACGACGCAAAACAATGCTGGACCCGCCCTCTTCTGCTCAGCTGAAGTAAGGGCTGTGCATACAAACCAAAGATCCGACCATGGACGGTTATTGTGTGCATGTTCCAAAAGCTTAAAAGTTTAGTCAAGCTGCCATGTTCTGAGGTGAAGTGAAATGTACATTCATAAATGTCCGTGTACGTGCAATATGTTAAGTTATTCTTGTCATTATGCAGTCCAAAAAAACGTTTTGAGACTTAAGATGCAATTAGTTTTGTAGCATCACGTTCACATTTGAATAAATAAAGCTCCAGTAGGATGACTAGGCAAAAAAATTAACATTATTGTAGTAGTACTTAATAGAATTGTAGTAGCCAACAAGTTTACATTTACGAAGCTGGGTCAAAAAAAAGGAATAAAAAAATGACAGCAGTCTGATCCGTGTGTAAAAAATGTACCATTCCATTTTTATGTTTGCTCATTTGTGAATAGTACTTAGGACCCAATGGTCTTGCTATTGTTGAAAGAAAATGTTTGTAGTACTGGAAGTGATTCTTATTTCTCAGTTGATTCACATATAGAAAAATAATAAACTATTTTTAATCTTACCTGTGATCTTTATGCAGTCTGAACGGTGAACCAAATTTTCAGCTGATGTTAATTCTATAACCTTTTCAATGTGTGAACATTCTCTATCTCACATACACACAAAAACCCACATAAAAGCATGGCTGCACTACTGAAAGTTTTATTTCATATTGCTGAGATACCAGGGTCCACTGGAGAAAGCTTTTCTTCACATTTTTGGTGGAGTTCAGAACCATACCTCCATGTTGTAACTTTGCAGTAGACAGGTAAATGGGTGGCTCTGAGCACACAGATCTGCCCATAGACACTGACGAAGTGGGGTGTTTATGTGTAGGGTAGGCGATGGCTAGAGATCACAAAAACCTAGGCTAATGGTGCATACATGGTCTATTCCTAAAGGAAAGAAATTATGCCTGTTGAAATCTTGACAGCAACAGTCACAAAACCAAAAGAAACTTTACTCAGTTGTGTTTTGTCCTGGAGAACAGAGAAGTCATGCTCATTTTGCTAGCTCATTAACTTTCAGAAGTGCAGTTTTCATAGCTGATGTCTTACTTTTGGACCCTCTAAATCACAAATCCCTAGAAATGCAGCATAAAATTGTGACCATATGTATCAACACTATGTACAATATTTCCATGTCTGTGTTGAGCTTTTTACAGCCAAAGTCTGACCTCTAGTTTAAGTATTTGCAGAAACAGAAATATAAATGTAAAGAGCCCACCTGGGTTTAAACAGACACATGTGGTCACCCATCTATTTTCTGTAGAAAATATTAAAAAAAAGTATCCAATTGCTGCTTTAAACTTTGGAGGTGAACAGAATGCAGCTTACTAATTTGTCCAGCTGCTGGTCATGGAAACTAATTTTAAAAAAGTCTGAGACCATTACTCCTCCTCATATGCAAAATGAATTTGAAAAAAAAAAAAAAACTCAACACAGAGAAGTCCCTCTGCTGCATTTCTATGTGCCATCACATTTCAACATGCCATCATGATCAATGAAACATTGTCATCTTGACAATCAACAACAATTTCAATAGTCTGTTTCAAAATCCTGCACATTTAACAAAACATTATTGCATTAATTAGTTCATGCAGGACTCCCTGTTGGCACAACCTTGGTATGATCGGTTTTAGGCTGCTTTTGCAATGCAGTTATAGCAACATTTAACTAGTATCAGATCCCTTTTTGACTCGGTAATTTGTCTGAGATCTGTAATGTCTATGCAGATCCATATCCTCAACTGACTTGAACAGAAGCAACAATAAAACTCAACTGCTGCAGAAACAAACTGGAACACAAGCAAATAATCTAAAACTCTTGATTCTGTAGATCTCCATTTTTATCAGTCAGATTATCTATTCAGGAAGTATTATTGTAATTCATTACAACAGAATCTGCACTGTTTCATAACATTAGAGATCTGAATACCCCTAATCCATGTCAACTTCTGTACACATGCATTTATATCAACATTAATAAATAAATAAATATGGGCAGATGAAATGTTGGTACAGCATGGAATGAGGCATACCATCACCACATAAAAAAAACAAGAAAATTGTGTGTGCATGCAAACACTGAGGAAGGTGTGTGTGTGTGTGTGTGTGTGTGAGGAGGGAGGGAATTAAGGGGAAGAGAAAATCCTATGCCCAAAGTTAATTAAACTCTACAAACTTGTGAAAAGTCATTTTTCTGGCTAAATTTACATCACTGATTGGATGACATTTTCTACTGCTGGCAAATTAGGACAAGCAACCAAAAAAACCCCATATACCCAATATTTCTACTGACCTCAGAATAATATGTCATACAACAACAAAAAAGTAAATGCTTAAGTTGAATGGTTAAATGCTTAAGTTGGTCATGACAGAAAAGGTCAGATTCAGTATCACTGTCATGGAAAGATGTAGAAAATTAAAATAAGCACAAAACTTCAGATCTTATCTAGGTATCATGAGTCCCTTGTCAAAACGTACAAGTTAATTTCCCTTGTTCCAGAATGTACTAGACAAAAAAGTATGGTCAGTTATGATACTCTTGATAAATAACTGTTAACTGTTTTTGCACACTCTTCATCTCACATATTGCCGATAATCTGGAACTACAAGTATCATGAAGCAAGTGGAATGTGAAGTTCTATGTGTGGCTATTAAATCTGTATGAATACTTCAGGAGGAGTTCATGATTTTCCCCACCCCAAATCTAAACAAGGCTTTGGGAATACTGTCACTTCATCAACAAAAGGTCCCGCTCTTAAAAAAGTAAAGAAGAACCATCTGTATTACTGTGCAAAAGCACGCTGTAAAAGTAAAATCCTTACCAAAAATAAAATAAAACAAAATTATCCATCACCAGACTTGAAAAATAAGGAAAAACTCTGTAAAACAAACAGTTGTGCTTAAAAACTTCTCAAACCAAGAGAAGGTTTAAAACAAATTGCAGGAATGTGGATGTCTCATTTCCATGGAGAAAGATACATTTATATGTACATATATATGCTTGTTTGGATAATTACTGTCACCACACAATGGTTCACAAGAGGGCTAAGTAAGAGTTGAGACACAGGACTAGGGCAGGTGAGGGAAAAACAAGGGGAGGGAAAAACAGCTGTCAGGGGTGGTAGTGGGGGGAGAAACTGTTGCCATGGTGATAACCACAGGTGCCCCCTATCTGAAGGGAGGACAGAGGTCATGGTGCAGAAGCGGACTCTTGCTGCCACCCAGTTGTCCTAGTCACCCCCAGCTGGCCGCTGGGCGTCGTCATTGTTTGGGGTGCTGGGTGTGTCCTCCCCTCGAAAGAGAGGGTTCTTGACCTCCATCTCTCCAGTCTGAAACAGTTGATGATAAGCAACACTCAGGAGAGAATGCACTTTCTGTGGTCCACAAAAGATCACTAATCAAGCCCTGACTATATGGGTGCTGATGCTAAATAGCCATAAACTGCATCCTCACCCACAATGCTGTTTGCGGTACCCAGCACTTGATGATCTAAGTTCATTCTAGGCATTTGTTAGTGGTTATTTATGATTTTAAAAAACAAATCCCTGCCATAATCTGCCCTAAGCTATATGTATTTAACGGTATTTATTCTGAGGATACTATATTAAAAACTTCTCTTAAGCCATTTAGTCGCGGTGAGATAGTCTTAGTTGCTGACATGCCATAAAATACCAATTAACTAACTAAGCCCTTTATATGCTTTTAGTGGCATTTGCACTTACTGAACTATGCATGCTGCGGTTA
Source organism: Marisa cornuarietis (assembly GCA_004794655.1). Lineage (NCBI taxonomy): Eukaryota > Metazoa > Mollusca > Gastropoda > Architaenioglossa > Ampullariidae > Marisa > Marisa cornuarietis. The sequence continues at coordinate 1,004,469 of SMMW01000572.1, forward strand.
AATCTGAATGAAATCCTGTAGATTTAAATACAGCATCAAAGTAACATTGGATTAAAACAATGAAGGCAAGCCAGTCACTCAAGTGCAACATCCATGACTGACGTCCATGAATCTGTATATAAGTATTTTCAACAGGCAGAACTGCTAAAACTGGTGCTGAAAATAGCACATTAGTGCTTAGCAAAAACCCAAATTAAAGTCCATGGATTGATCAACTGCATAACTACCTCAGAAAGTTTCATGGAAATAAAAAACAACAACAAAAAGACGAACCGGTGCAAGACCAGGGCATTCATAGACGGTATAGTCACCCTCCACATTGTCTTCTTCCGACTCGTCATCGGATGCATCATGTTTCATATCGCCATTAGCTCTGCAGACATTTTCACAAGTTTATGGAATCATTTTATTGCTCCACTGCAGTCATTTCAAACGAAATTATTCTGCACTCTGGGAAGCTCATTAATGTCACATAGAAACTAGTCAGTTCTGATTTGTGACAAATTCTTTCTCTTCCTACTCGTATTATTTATTTTACTACTTAGAGGTGAACTACCTCTCATGTTATTTTTTACAACCAAAACAGAATGGTGCTAAGAGTCGGGAAGTCCAGAATTGCCACTCACTTCTCCATAGCAATCATCTGCTGCTTCTGGTGCTGATAGTGATACATTTGTGCGCTCTGTGCCAACTTCCTGTCACCTGGGGAAGGGAGGCGATCTTTTGTGGGGCCAGTGACCCCATAAGCTGGATACTCCACACTTGTGGCTGCTTTCTTGCTTTTGTGGTACCTGCCAACACAAAAAAATTTTTGTATGATAAATACAGAGCCAACATCAAAAGGGTATATGATCCATAAACTAGGGGTAATATTGGGGGTTCTGCCACAAAGTGTAAAGAGAGAGGTGAGATTGCCAAGATAACGAGCTGGGATGTACAGACGGGAACCTGTCCACAAAAATTTGCATAATAAGTACACATGGTGGTACCTGCCTTCACAAACTGAGAATAAGCGCAATCATCACACACTTCAGTTATATACGATCTGGAGAGGGAAATGTGGTTTATACAATCTGTAACCAAGTCGTCTCAAATATCAATAATACACCAGTGTAAAAACAGTAACAAAAAAGGGGGACTTATTGTTGCTATTATTTGTAACTGGAGACCTATATGATGCAAATAAATGATTTCCTAGACCGTCTATGTAGACCCAACAATGGCAACTTGGTGAATTTAAAGTTTATCACTATATGGTCACTTAGAATAACAAGCAGAAAATTGATGATTCTGTGTAAAACTCAATTACAATTCAATGAAATTAACATTTAATGAAACCAGCTAAAGAAAAAGAAAAGGGGTTGGGGGGCAATATCTTTATCATAAACCACAACAATCCCATTATACTGGGTGACCAGTAGTCCACAAAAATAGCATCAGGCGAACATGCCACAAATACTGGCAACAGTTTACATAAGTTATATGTGCCTGGTTCGCACTGTCCAAGAAACAGTCATCCCAGCCTTAACAACACAGCAGCAGACAAGACCAACCCCTATGCATCTTTGTTAGGTTAATTATTTCAAATCTACACTCTATCAAAAATCAAATGACCTTTGAATCATTACAGACTGGACTTTACAGAGTACATGTTAAAGATTAGTAACTACATCGTAAAATAATCACAGCTAGTGCAATACCATTGCACTCTGCTGTCTACATGTTCTCTATTTTTAATGCATCCATCATCCAGCTTCAAACAAGCGAACACAAACAGAAGAGCAGTTTTTAAACTTTTAGTCCTAGCTGGGAACACATACCACTGGCACAGTTTTAGGTGTGAGTAAAACACTGTACGCCACAGTTTCAAAATACCTAGAACACATTGTGTAAATATAAAAGCACAGCTGGTGGCAAACGAAGCATTGCTCCACACCATACCATTAACTTGGTATTATTAGTCTTTCACAATATGTCCTAAGTTTGAGGCAGTCCTGTTGGCATGATGTGCATGCACATGACATGCCTATGCAAACACAGGATTTAATGCAAACATGAATGTCTGCGAAAGTTAGGTGACTGCCCCAAAGAATACAAACTGAGCTTCCAATAAAAACACATAAGAACTTAAAGCTAATTTTCAAAGCAGAACACTATCGGTTGAAGATTCCATGCAATGAGACTGCATCTATGTTGATAGTGTTCACCTCCTTCTTAACATGAGTAGCTACACTAAGTGGTGAGCAATCAACTCCTTGGTGTGAGACCAGCTCTCACCATTATGCCTGTCTTTTTTGTTTTTGTAAAGCGTTTGAGTCAACCTTTGATGGTGGTGCTATATAAATTAAATTCATTGTTAAACATGACAGTAAAAGTAAATAGAAGTAATATTTACTAAACGAATAATAGTACAGGGTAAGCCATGTAAAAGTAGCCTGCCATGTCTCTGTGTATTATGGGAGACGGGATACTTTTGAGCCACCTAACCTGTACTAAGGGAAGGCAGAAAATAAGCTTATGCATTTGGAAGGCTGTCTACCCTATTATCTCATTCTCAGTAGTATACAAGGTCTTGCCATACTGAAGTTGTAGCACCATCACTGCTTTCTTGGCATCACACGGTTATGTTCTTGTGAAATGGCCTCCTTATTCTCTCAATGTCATTCTTGGATAAACTTCTCGTACTTTGTACCCCACATTCATATCCCTGTAGACAACACCATCACTCTTTGTCCAAAACTTTGATCATAAATTTCAATTATTGTACAGACCTTTCTCTGTTGATCTCTAGAAGGGTTAACTAGGCAAGAGTTCTACTTATTATAGATTGGTGGTGACATTTAATAACAGTCTTGTGGATCTGCACAAACGACTTACTTGAGAAACTTCACACAGTCATCTGCACTCCATCTTAGCTCTGACATTTTTGTTGGGTTTTACAGCAGATGTGTCTGAAATACATGGCTGGCCCTACAGCAGCTGTTGCCAACAGGCACACAGAAAAATCTTACCTTATTCTTATAAAACCCTGTTTTCATTGGAAGACAAAGCTCAATATCTGCTCAAGTTTTGAAGGAAGTAACCTTTTCAGAGGTAACAATTTCAAACACCAGCATACAAAGAGCTGCATGCTCTGTGAAATTTATTTACATACATGCACACAAACCAACCATACATGTTGTTTACAATTAGCGCCATAGCCACTTTTCCTTATTTTAGTTTTAGGACACAGGTACCAGCCTCTCTAAGACTTGCTATACATTTCCTGCTTATTCTTTTATTTTCAAAATTCATCTACTTTTGAGAGACACGTCAGTGTTTTCTCAGTAGCAGCTTACGTGCACTGATGGATGTACCTGTATGCACACACACACACACACATATATAAACACACACACATATGCCTTTGCACAAGTCCTTCCCTACATAACCTCAAACACAAAGTAATTCTGAAATGTCTCGATACCTATTTTAAGCTCTGTTTTTTTCAGTTCAGAAAAACCATCAAAGCAAGCTGTCACCATGAAAGCTCTAGCAGCTACCCTTTTCAAGGCAGTCTGCACTAGACTGACCCTCTTGTGTTGACCTCATTACTGAAGCTTGGACTTATAAGATTCTCAAGCTTTACCCTTTAGAAAATAATCTCAAAAATATGAACGCATGATGACATTTGAGACATCTTCTCCATAGAAGTCTACTGTCACATGTCAAAGAGTTAAACCTCGACTTTCCAAACAGAAAGTAATTTCTGAATAGGTCTGTACAGGAAAATCCACATAAGTGTTATCAACAACAGGCACACTTTATATGGGGACATTTAAAAAAATTCCAGCCCTTTCCCACTCTTGTGTTGCTCTCCCCCACCACCATCTAACCTTCAAGGGTCAAGTAGGTCACTCAATCTGCATGTAACACTAAAAGCCTAGTCAAACATGCACCATGATAATCAATACCTATTTCCTCAACTACTCCATACTAACAAATTTAATAGTTTAAATAGAAAATCGTACCCATAACAATGAAAGCACAGATAAAGAGTCTGTATATTCTCTATACCGCATCTTAAGTGGAATGTTAAGATATAGACAGTTTTCATTAAATTAGCTAAAGCCAATCATGATAACACTCTGGAAAAACAGAAAGAAAGAGAGAATGCTATTCCTATTTTTCTTTGCTCTTTTGAATAGCTGAACAAAACTGTAATTCATCAGCACTCCTGGTTTCCAAAATGATGCAGGCACAAGGGACTGGCTGGCTTCACTGAATGCATGCACTTTAAAATTGTTGGTTAACAACAAAGAGAAACAGAAATGTACATGCATGAAAAGATGTAAAAACACCAAGTAGAATTTACAGTCTTTTTTTCATTTATGCCTTTTCATTCCTGTGTTGCTGGATGGAAAAGAAATTTTTTTAAAATTTGCAGAAAGGATGGTCAAATTGACATGAAGTTAAAAAGGAAATATAAAAACCCGAAACATGCAAATATAATAAAGTGAATTTATAGAGCGCATTTCCCTACCTGGCAAAAGGCTCCATGCACTTTACAAAAGAAAGGCTAATACACAAAGTACGACAGACACAAAATCCACATAGCACACATACAAACATAGCCCAACAAATGACACCAAGCAAATCAAAAGACAAACAAGACAGAAAAGCTTGCACATAAAGTATATCCGAGAAGCGTGGGTTCTCAGTTGTAGATAACAATGTCAGCTTTTATAGCACGACATCCCAGCAAATGTCAGGCTCTCTGCATTACAAACACAGAAACACAGACAAAATTAATAATAATAATAATAATTGGATTTGTAAAGTGCCTTTTTCAGTGTGAATTCCAGTTCAATGTGCTGTACACAAAGCTACAAACAAATAGTAAGCCATACAATAAATATAAGCATCAGTAAACAGATAACACCATGAAAGAAACGAAGTACAGTGATGAAAAATTGAAAAGTGGATATTTCTTAGAGTGACTTTGAGGCTAAATTTAAAGGCTCCAAATGTTGACGAGGTGAAAGGGGCAGAGAATTCCAAACAGTGGGGCCTGACAAGGAAAAGGAGGGTCTGCAAAATTTCTGATGCATATCACTGAGAGGAGGGTGACACAAGCAAGGCACAGAGGGGAGGTTGACACAAGCAAGGAACAGAGAGGAGGGTAACACAAGCAGAGGGAAGAGACCAACTAGAATGGTAAGGCACCAGTAGCTCAGATAGGCAAGGCAGGAAGACAATCACACTGACACTTCCCAGAATGGTGTGTAGGCAAGCCCTCTCAACACACCTGCTGCTGCAGAAAATACCCTTCCTCCAAACACACAAGGCAAAGTTTTAAATCTTTAATGTTCCCATCTCCTCTGGCATTTAAGAGCTTCAAGCTACCACCTGCCTTCTTTCCCTTACAGCCAGACATTTCTTCTTTTCGCTTAATTTAGATGAATGTCCTTCCAGCTAGTGGTGACTTTGGACTATGAGGGGAAAGAGGCACTGAAGTAGGAGGAAACTGAAGTACCCTGATAACCCTATAAATCCCACAGCCTTATAATCATGTGCCACATCCAGTAAGAAATTCATGAGCCACAAGCCAGATTTGGAAGCAGAACCATAAATGCCTTCTGGTGTTGATGCACTGGTCAGAAACTCATCACCACTGCACTCACAGACCATCCCTTTTTGTGTTTAATGGGAAAATTTGTTGCAGATCACTTTTGCTTTTCCATGATTCTGTTCCCCAGAACAAAATCTGTAATTTACACGCAAAATATGCGTACGTGCATGCAACAAGAAAAATGCCTTTAGCTCTTTCACGCTTTCACCAAGCTTGGTCGGTAATTGTTTTGCGTTTAGCCAGTTTGTCTTGGTCTCTGGTGACAGAGGCAGGTCAGGAGAACTGAGAATGCATGAAAGCTATCTTGACAGAAGTTAGACCAGTTTTTAGGCTTATCCTTGGGAATAAATGTACATGTTCATGTATGACAATGATAAAGTAACAAACTCATGATATTTTTCATTGTAAAGCTCTTTAAAGCTAATGTGGTATCCAACTAACCTGACCAGGCAAATAAGCAGCATATAAATCTATATACATATTCCCTCATGCATCCATGCATGTGAATGCACACACACACACACATAGAGAGAGTTGTAAATATTACTAATGAAATGTTACAACGATGATGCAGACTACAATGAAGACTACAATCAATGCAATGCTATGCCTAAAGTTTACACAACTTGTCTGTGACCTTTGTATTGACTGACAACCAACGTGAAGAAGACTATTCTACACCTTGCACGTTCAATGCTGGCCAATTTAGTGACAGCCCAATTCAGCAACTGTCTCTAAAGTTGTACTCATGAGGCAAGAGAATTAAAGCTTTTAACCCACTGAGCACGTCATAAAAATCTAACATTACAATGACTGGTTTGTAACTGAAGACTGTGAAGACGACAGTGGGTGAAGTTTGTTTTTTATTATTGCGGCTCTGAGATAAACACTACACCAAGAAACCTATACATTTCTGGAAAAGAGAAAACTTGAACTTGGCAATAAAAATAATGAAAATCATCTTGCCCATGCTGTTCGGCAAAGCGGCGATCGTGGCCCATCGTACAAAGAGGGTTAAACTGGTAATCTACAACAACTAATAACAGAACCTATTAGTCTAATGGTGAAGAATCCATTGTTCTGATGAACATACACAAAAAAACGGACTGGGTTTGACAAAGAAGGATAAATCTGCTTGTGGCGAAATCTCTTCACTCTACTCACTATGTGCCTGAAATTTCTGAGAAGCAGTGACTGGAGTGGTTGGAAACACATCTTTCAAAGACTGAAAATCTTAACTGCAAGGATGATGAACCTATATAATAATAATAAAATTGATTTATATAATGGTTTATCCTACCAAAGGCAGGCTCAAAGTACTTTATAAAAAATTTAAAACACACAGACATAATAATAATAATGGAAGCTGGTCTCAAAGCAAAGAATTTGTTGCATGTCCAATTAGTGTAGTGAAGGTGAATGCCACCATAATAGATGTGATTTGCAGCTTTTTCATTGCACAGAATCTTCAACAAGTCAATAAAGTCTGCTTCCAAAAGTCTCTGAAAGTTATTATGACCCTTTGTATGGCAGCTCAGCTCACAATCTTTAGTGCACTGGCCTAATTTTCACAGACAGAAATATCGCTCCATATCACTCTCGTTAGAGCATCATGCTAACGGTCATTGTAAGATTAGCTTCCTGAAGACATACAATGTCAGCCATATCAGACCTGCCTTGACCCTGCAGCTACATCAAAAACTTCCTGGAGCAAATGAAACAAAGAAGCAATGTCAATGCACAGAACTAAAATCTCAGTAATGGCAAGATGGATGCTGAGGTTGGTAAAATTATTTTGCTTATTTGAATGATGAAATATAGATAATAACAAAAGAATGTCTATCTCTCCTGCACACACTTTCTCTCTCCTTCTCGTATCTCAACTGTTACAGTTCAATAATAACCTACTGATTTAATCTGCAGCTTCTGAATACAGAGAGAGGAAGGTAGCAATGGTGGTATAGGAAAGGGGATAGTGTTTTTCCAGACTGACTGCTGGTCAAGGCCGAAGTTATCATATTTCAATTGCCTGTGTTTACAGTCAGCTGTCTGTGCGTTACAATAGGCAATAAGTGGTGCTCAGTCACCTGTTAATCCCCCAGCAGCACTGGCAGGCAAGGAGCTTTCAGAATGGAACCCCCTGGGATGTTAGAGTTTTGACCCAAACCTCTAGAGGTCAGGATCGTAATGATTCTCTCCATTTCAGCTTAGAAACTGTAAAAGCCTAGGCTACATATCCAGTACTTAAAAAAAAAAATCTTCCGATACAATTCACACCTGCAGATGCAAACTTCACAGCTCAATTGTATGGATTCATCCGTAGGTAATGAGTTAATAAAGAATTCAGATCTGTAAAGACCTTCTAGCAGGCCACACAGCACTCAAATTTTGACCACTACATGCATTTCTATAGGTATTCAACATACCATGGTATTTTTGAGTGCTGAGGTCGGTAAAAGACATTGTGGATACCTTCTTCTATCATGGCTTGCTACTAACTACTGATTCAAGAATAATTTTTAAACTAGAAAATTATGTAGATGCACAAACACCCATGCTTTCACACAACTGACTGTATCTCTCTTACAAGGCTTTCTTCAGTTTATGTTTCACAATGTGTGAAATCTGTGACCAAACAGCACTACACTGCTAAATAAATTTCAAAGTCCATTTCTGCAAAGATCCTGGAAAGATCCTAATCTCAATGGCAGAATAACAATCAATGAATGGGCAGTAGACACAGAAAAATTCTACTGGCTGTAATGCTTTACATTACCAGCAAGCCCCCAAGGGACAGCATGCAAGTGCATGCCCACACACACACACACATGAATACACAGGAACCTTTGGCATTATCTTCACGTAGGCGGTATGGAATAGCTTAAGTCCGAAACAGATTTGTCACAATAGCACTCCACTGCACTGAGAATCAAATGTCAGGTTTCCACCATATAAAAGAACTTGGCAGACCGATCACACTAACTCATGATGTATTTTTGTAAAAAGGGTAAGAATGCAGCTTTGATTTTTCTCCACCCACACATCTTCTACACATCCCCCTTCCCTGTAGCCTACAGAGGATGAGAATGTGTGTGTGCATCAGTTTAAAGGAGGATATTTTCCAGTGAACCAAGTTTGCTTATCACTTTTGTCACTGCTGCAATGTTCCTGCCTCCCCTTGTCTGCCACAGAATGCTACTTGTGATCGATCTAATGGCCTCGAGACATTTTCCATCTCAAGTGACCTTACATGGTTCCGATTTCATGTTTGCCCAGAAAAATAATCCATAATAAATGGATCGATGTTAAACCTAATGCAGCAAGAAAGCACGTCACAGTGACACCATAGGGCAGGTTACTGTGAGCTAGCAATGAATTATCTGCTGAAAGATGCTGCATGCCAGGGTTTGTGTAACAATACTGCCTAAAAAACAGTGTATTCTTCTGTGACTGTTAATGAAAATAAACATCTTTAATATGCTTTTGCAGAAATTTTCTCTCTCAAGAAATGACTGACCACAGGCTGACATCTCCATGCATGAAAATAATTCTTACTGTTGATCAATCAACCATGTATCACGCTGCTGATCAAGATTTAGCCTCAATAAAATCTCACTACAGTTCCTGCCCGCACAGCAGCAGGTGCAAGATCCTGTTTGCGATCAACACAGCAGGATTTCAATGTCAGCTTGCTGCAGTCTGTAAGGCATACACTATTTCTGTAACATGTAATGCTTCCATGTTTTTATCCATTTATGTCACCTCAAAATGGTGCTGCTAGATGAATGAAAGAAAGAAAATACCTACTGGTTCTCTTGTATGTTTGTTTTTTGGCACATGAGGTGTCTGCATTCAATCTTTCATAATAAAAGAAATAACAAGAACTCCTTTTCAAAACAGACATTCTACCAATCTATAACTATGCTATATTCTGTCTGCCATTTCAAGCCAACCTTTCTAATAGAATCAGTATTGATCTGCCTTCTTACTCCATCTGTTATCTTTTTAAACCCAAGATTAATTTGCTCTAGGAATATTAACAAAAACTATTCCCGATGTGTTGGATCATCAAAGTTAAGATCTGCAATGTAAGTGTTAAAAACTTGGTGAAAACAAGAAACAGGATTCGACTTCACACCTGCATAAAATTCTCTTTCACTTTATATGTCTATTGTTTATATGTTATCAAAGAAAAATCTGGAGAAGACTTACACATAAAAGTGGTTGTACTCACCCTTGGAAAGGTAAAGAACCACTGCTGTACATAAAATCTAGAGGAGGTTGCTTTGCTTTATCTTGATGTCTTGTAAAAAGTTTCATGATTGGCCCAAAGCACATGATATCTCACAATAAACTGCCTGTGATATGCTCAGCACAAATACTGTGAACTAGTCTCTGTAGCCCCTTTAGTTTCACACCACATGTATGCTTTGCTTAAAAATCTTGAACGACAAAATTCACACTTGATATTACGTTAAATCCACCTTGGGGAAAGTGCTAGTTAAATGAAACGAGCACAATTTGCCATCCACTTTTTGCCTAGTACCTCTACAGCTAGCTAATGACTCAGATTGCAAGTGACAGGGTCAGGTTGGTGCCTGGATGAATGCATTCATTATTCTTCCTCCTACCACCTGTACCCCCAGATAATTCCCAGACTGAGCCTATAGGATGCCTTATGTCACCTGACAGGTCTATGGCAGTCACCTGATGGAAGAGAAGGGACAGGGAGTGGGGGAAGGTAAGGTTCAAAGAGCGGTGGTGTTCACCTTTAGGCTAAGTAAACTGGTACAGGTACAGATTTAAAGACTGCCTGTAGCTGTAGTATAAAAGGCAAGATACAATCTGTTATACATGCAAATTATTTCATAGCCGCTTTTGTTTGGTACTCAACTCTGCTAAAGGTCTCAGGAAAATTCAAAATCTAATTGAACTACAAAATATTGTAAACCTAATTTCTATCACCACCTCTCCTTGTCCCCTCTTCCCTCTGGCAGTATGTTATGGTGACCACCTTCCCCAAAAGCCTTTCTTTACTTTTCATCTCACTTCTCTGTGCTGCATACCTCATCATACTTCTGTCCATTGCATACTTCATCAGACTTCTGTTCACTGTATACCTCATTGTACTTTTGTCCAATGAGTATCTCATCATACATCTGCCCTGTATACCTCATCATACTTCTGCACACTATATACCGCATCAGACTTCTGCACCCTGTATATCTCATCAGACTTATGCACACAGCATATCTCATCATACTTCTGTCCACTGTGACCTCATAATTCATCTACATGCAGCACACCTCTTACACCAGCCCACTGCATACCTGTATCATACATCTGGTCACTGCTTACCTTCTTAAACTTCTGGAAGCTGCACAGTTCACTCATACCTCAGCATGTTCCAGCCTCAGACACACTGCACACCTCATACTTCTGCATGTTCCAACCTCAGACACACTGCATACCTCAGCCACACCTCAAATGTCTTCTCAGTCCCTGCTTTTCTTTTATGCAACAGAACACTACCATCACAGCTAACATCTTCTAGTGCATCTGAGACAGTCTCTGTAAAACAAATGTCTCCTCTGACACTAAAAGTAATGCTCAGAAGGATTGGTTTTCAAGCGTGACTTTTATTGCTGTGACAGTGCAAGTCACACGCTAACACCTTGACACTAACCACAAGCCAAACAGTCATTAGTTGTCTGTCAACATGCTTGCTCAAGCGTGCTAAATATATTGACAGAGGCAGGCAGATATTACAAAAGCAACATAAAATTCTTTTCAGATTTTGTTTGGTCATATGAAATGCCACTGTCCTGCTACAGCAATCAGTTGAAAAAAAAAACACTTTTGTGTTTTTATATCGGATGTTGCCTAATAGCTTCTTTTTATGTCAACTGACTGTAGCAGAGTGGTCAACAGCTTAAAATGACATGCCACCAACTGCGATCGACTGTATGAATTTGTGATTTACAGCTCCTGAATACCACTTCGATAACAAAGTAACAAGAAGGAAGTATTTTATACTACACAACAAAGAAAAACAGATGGAAAGATCTGACTCACTTGTACCAACAGACGCCTGCCATGATGATTCCAATTGCAGCTGCTACACTGCTTGCTGCCACCGTCACTAGAAAAGCAATATTATTCATTAGGTCATCATGATGCAGAAAAATATTTACCTAGCCATGGTGCCCTAATGATCTATAAATAAAGCTTCTTTACACTATCTGCCAAACATCAAAACAATCAATCAGCCCATCCACCTGCCTAGGAGGGTAGGGGTAGGAAAAAAAATACCCTTTCCTTAACAAAAAACACAAAGCAACTTGTCACAGAACCTCTAGGTGTGAAAATGAGACAAAGTAGAAGAAAACGGCCATGTGACAGGATTTGACACTTAAAACAATTATTATAACAGGTGTCTTTTGTATACACGCACATGTGTCAGGGTGTATTAGTAGTTAAACCGCATGACAGATACAACGATGAAGTCACCAATACTTCCTTCTGACTCTTTCCACTCTGCAAGGAGCCTCTGTTGCAGCTCTACACTGTGGCTTATATTCATTAAAGACATTTACCTAGGCTTTTTACCCTACTCAAGGTTGGTAAATCTGCTACCTACAGACTGCAGCTAAGCCCCTCATTTGTGAGCTAAGGGTAGGTCTACCAAAATCGTTTTGCAGGCAGTAATTTATCAGAGGACCTCCCCAACTTTTCCGATAATTTTCTCCTGTGATGGATAAATGTGGTGAAGATCATGATAGATCTAGTTCAAAACAACTGCACACAGAATATCTGTGATGTCTACTATTTGCTCGAATATTTGATAAGAAAAAATTCAGGCTTATGAAGTTTCTTGCTCGCTTTTTTATGTTTAATGTTTCTCATTCTAGCAGTGGGTTTCCCACTTCACCCTCTGACTAAAGAATGCATGTGAAATGGCACCCTTCTGTTTTGTAAATTTTCAATATGCTAGTAGGTTAGATAACTTCACCTACTCAGTGGCTCATGAATCAGGGGTTAGTAGTCTGTAAAGGTTCGAAGCCTATATCTACACCTATATCACAAATTCCTCCGTAAGGCATCTAGACACACATGCACACTTACAGGCGTCCTATGACAACACATGCATCAGTACATAGAAACATGCTGATGCACTCTCCTCAACTGAGTGCCACCCCCACCAATACACACACACACACACGTAAATACATAAGCAAGTATGTGAATGCACAGGCATGCAAACACATGCGTACGCACACACACACACACACAAAATCATGTTCATTCACATATTCTTTTGCTCTCTTTCTTTTGGGTTTAGACAAGGCCCAAACTAAATGAATACTTACCAATAGATATAATGCTAAAATAAGTCACACAAATGATGAAAAAAATATGGCACTTTAAATACTCACTGATAAATATGATGCTACTGCTAGCCACATGACCAGATGAGTCAACCCCTTGTTGCTGAGTCGATGCCTTGGTTGCGATGACTGGAAGAGCAAGTGGCTCCTTTCTGTCATCGTCGTCAGACATTGGAAGCTTGACTTCTCGCACTGGAATTGATCTGGTGGTTCTCTCTAACGTCTGCTTTTGCGCTATTCGTACTGGTGCAAGTCCATCACCGTAGCCATCATCTTCCTCGTACTGGTCACCTGGCTCCACAGCTGCAGACAAGAAAAGGCAATGTAAGATCAATTTATTTATTTACTTTTTGGGGTGCGTTGGTAAGTGGGTAGTAGGGGTCAGAATGTTTTGACAATCCTAATGCTTATAAGTTCCATTCATTATTAACTTCAAGAGAAAAAAAGACCCTCACTAGATTAGCTTGACTTGTTATTGCAGAGGACAGTGACCTAGAAGAATTAATAGAATGTGTATGTGTGTGTGAGATATATATATATATAAGCAGATATGAGTAAGTGTACGCATCTGTGACTTAGGTAAGAGGAGACTATTTATATATAATTACTTACACACACACACACACACACACACACACACACACACACACACACACATATATATTTAAGCAGATATTACTCGATTATGAGTATGTGTGTATGCATCTGTGAATTAGGTAAGAATGAGAGGGTCAGAAACATCCCATGATAAAATTGTATCTATTGTTAACGTGTTTATATGCTTTATTTGATTACATATGCATATATATATATACACTTTAAAGAGTTTTAAAGGGCTAGAAGAAGGAAAAAACGAGAGAGTGATACAGAAAATTAGTTTTTAATACATCAGCTATTATAAACTAATCGGTGAATGCACGCGCGCGCGTGTGTGGGTGTGAGTTAGATATATTGTATATAAAGATAAATAGGAATGTGTGTGAATAGGTATAGATATATATATTTTTGAATATCTCAAGACTCCTTAAAGGATGAAAGAATAATAAAGAATCTTGAATCTTGACAATCTCAAACCAAAGTCTTAATCTAATGTTTTATTTAACATGACATGACCTTTTTACTGACTGCACATGTTCATTCAATCCTCTGTTTTTCAAAAGCTTGTTCACTAGATCAGTAAACTCAACACTTTTATTCTTTCATCATTACCTATGGCAGGTCTAATAACACATTTAAGCCCAGTGCACATGAAATACAATCTAAAAAATATGACACCACAAAAGTGTCCACAGTAGCAAAGGTTTCCTGTCCCACCAATTGCACAGTTTATTTACAGTGTATAGAAACTAAATAGATGATGCCTTTGTCATGTCTTAACTCAGAGTGTATTTGCCTTCTACAGGCTCTCATTTATATCTATCCACATTGCATGCAACCTTCTTCTTTATAGTTGCACTAATTGTTTCAAATTGTGAGTTCTTTATGAATTATAAGTTCTACTTAAAATAAAACTGAAATGAAATAATGTTTGAGAAAAAAGTTTAAGGATTTTCCACACATTCATAATTTCATGGTCTGTACTACCAAAACAGAGTCTTCACTCACTGAATCGATATTATTGGTAAGAGAATTGAGGTATTGAGTCTTGGCATTCTGTGAAAGTGTGAGGCTTGAAAAACAATAAATTAAAATTGGGAGCTGTGGATAATTACAAGAATGATGACAGATGAAAGTGGGGGGGAAAGAAAAAGAAATTGCTTACCTTCACCTGTGCCGTATCGCTTCAGTATAAGCTGGTCTTTGTTGAAGCGTTTTAGCAGTGCAAGGATCCCATCATCATTACTGTCTGGAACATAATGACCACAGCATTGATACCAAATATTATTACACAGCCCTAAGTAACATATGCATAAAAGATGTAAATTCATTTGCACACCAAGTTTCTGTAGACATTCAAAACTATGTGAATAAAATAATGCTTATGGTGTTGCATGTGTGCAGAAAAATATGTATGTGCAGACATGCACACACTCTTCAATGCTTATGTGCTTATGTGTATATTCTCTTGAGTGCTTGTGTACTTCTGTGTGTGTGTATATATATACTCCTAAGTACTTGTGTATGTACACTTTCTTGAGAGCTTGTGTACTTGTGCATATATATATACACACACTTTCTTAAGTACTTATATGTATATATACAAACATGGACACATACCAGACATTTCACAGTTAGATGGAATGAAAAATAGTTAATGAAATAGTTAATTCCTAGACATCTTGAAAACATAGAGGGGAAAAAAGTAAATCAGTATTAGTACTCCATAAAACTTACTGGGTTTTTTTGTTAAGTCACACATTCACACTCCATTCCCTGTGAATTTACTCACACAAACACCTACACACACTATACAGGAGACAGCAGCACAGCATGCACACCTACTAAAACAACAAATTTTGACTTTCTTTGTGACTAAGGGAAAAAAATCATCCCATGGATTGCGCTGTATGCTTCAGCTGCTATCTGTTGGAGAAGTACAGCAAATAGCCTTAATGAGCCAAACAAGGCCAAACAGTTGATTCTAAAACAAGGCACCTCAGATACCGCTTCAGGGTGTTCTAGAAAAATCTGCTTTGGGAAATAAACCATGATCACTTTCAATCTCTGGCATGTCTATGTTTCCTGTTTTTGTTTTTCAAACCGCACATCCTCCAGATTTAATTTCATTTTTGTTGACTTTTGGTGGGATGGGTGGATGTTAACTGAATACCATCACACTTTTGCATGATGTACCAGGTTCCAGGCCTCAATGAAACTAAATTCCTACCTGAACGTACGAAAAGGTAAGAGGAATTTATTCAACCTTGTGACACTACACAAGAAATTAACTTAAGCAAAAAACAGCCCAATAAAAAGAAACTTGTTTGCTTTGTACATACGCTACACCACTACAACAAAAATCGCAATGTATACACAACGATTGACCTCCATCACTTAAATCTGACCGAGTCGAAACTTGTACTATATCTTAGTTATTTTTCCATTTTCTCCTTTTTATAGTCAACACTAAACTCAGCACTCTAACTCTTCGCTACACTCTAACAATTTTCATTAGCCCTCTAATCATCTTTCTGGCTTGTAATTACACCTTTCAGCGCACAACGCCCTCGTAAATCTTTCCCTTTGAAAGTGGGCACTGCACGAAAAACCACCACCTGACCAGAGAGGAAAGAACCTACATTTCTGCCGCTGACACGATCCAAAACTAAGAAGCTTGATTAGGGGGTTAATTTGGCGGGTCATCACTCATGATGGAGGTGGGTGACTGGATGTGACACGTCACCTGCAAACGTCCAGTAAATCGCAGCAGCAAGATTCTAGGGAAAAGAGCGCCATTAGCTGCTGTTCTGTGCAGCCGAGCACCGCAATCAGATAAGGACTCTCCTCCTGTTTACGAAAATGTGGCGGAAGTCGACACACTAAAGACGCTTTCAAGAAAATCGATCGTCTTCGCCATCACCTTCTCTGTTAACGAGGACGGAACTGAAAAGAGGAAAAAGGTGACAGAGTAGGGGGAACATCAAAGGATCTCATCGGCAGGCAATCTCATACGAGAAAAACGCTCTTTGTTCCCACACTGTTGTACCCCTCCAAAATTTAAAAAAAGAAAACCTAGACGAAGAGTGCTAAATTCTAAATGAATGCATATCTTAAAGTCTTTGACACTTGAAGCCTTGCGGAGAATGAGGTGCGCGCAGTAACTTTTAAGTATACAAGACATGGGGTGTGTGGGAAGTAGAAGGAAATGAATCTCCCCGTCCCCCTCTCCCAAAGGCCCTCGATTTCCACACAACCATCCTCAAAGGCTTTGAAAACGACGTTCAGGCACGACACCCGTTTCACCAACGTTATTGTCGTCGCCATCAACTAAGTGCAGTCGTTTGCACCAAACATACTCAAAGCTTCGCCCTTGCGGGGATGCCATGCCCGCAACCCTCCCTCCCCCCCCCCACAAGGCCTTTATCTTGTTTACGTTTTGGACTGCGACCCCTCGAAGTCGATGCCGAAGACAAAAGTTGTACGGCGAGAGATGGGCTCGGCGACCTGTGACTTTGAGGACTGAGCTCAGAGGGTTTATCTACAGCAGTCAGGTGGACACGTGGCAAACAGCAGCTTCTCTGACATTGATAAACATTCGAATGTCAGCTTCTCTGACATTCGACTGCACGCTCTTAATCTATAGAAAATGTACATCTTTTAAAATAAAATGGTAAGGGCTCCATGGTTAGCATGTGGCCGTGGCTCCCGCCTCAATAAACGTAGGTGGTTCACCGTGTCTACATCAGACAAATGGAAAGCAGATCCCAACCCCCTCCCCTTCTTGATGAATCAGGTACAAATTTCTGTTGAACAGCGGCTAGGTGGAGGGAGTTGGAGGTGTTGTTGTAGCCATAGGTCCATACGCGTACTCGTATAAGAACATCACACACATATAAGCTCTCGAGTGGCGGTGCAGATGTAGATGCATTCTATTTCTTTCTTGTACGCTAGTATTTTTTTAATATATATTTTAGACTTTGCCAGCCCTCTTCAACTGTGTTTTACCGAGGTAGAAAAACCCTCCTCCTTCATTGCGTGTTGGCTAATCCTGCTTTTGGTTGGCTCACGATAACTATGAATTCCATTTGCCGCTAGAACCCCTATCGTCGACAACGTTCCTCTACCCCCCCCCCCAACTTCTGCTCGTTTTTAAGCAACGTCTTCCAAGCACGCATGAACCTGGATCATAACGCTTCGCATAATTATATATGTCTCTTAGCCCACATTTCCCGTAACATCTTTCTCTTGCCCCCCGCCCCACCCAGCTTCCTCCCCGGGCGCACTGAATGCAATCCTTCATCACGTCCAACGCTCCACAGTATCCACAGCTCAGTCAGCTATAGGTATGACGTCAACTCGGCCACCGTCTTTTCTTGGGGATTTACACAGTTACCAAGACGACAGGAGGTTGATCGATGAAGAGGGTCGCTACAGTATGACCACAGTAGGTCACAGCGGATGGGGAGGTGGAGGAGGATAGGAGGACGCCGCCAGCGCGCGTGGCAATGCGGAGGGCGCCGATCGAAGATTTATGAATGGAGGGCGAAAAATCGGCAATGTCGTCATGTTCCAGTTTCCTGACGTCCAACTTTTGGGCCATGCCAAAACGGCCATGGTTATGTTTGTCTGGGACAAAACGCCAGCTGTTCTCTGGCGACTGTTTATGATGCCAGCCGTGAGACCACTCTTGCTTTAGTAAGTACAGACTGGCGGGTTATTTAAGGAGAAAATCCCCTGCCACTGACACTACCCAAATTCCACCAGGCGGACCTGGTACACTTGAACCCTCTTTCTTCATGCCATGCTGATTGGAGAACGAATTAACATATCAGAATTCTCCCCCTCTGCCGACACCTCTAACAAAACTGTAAGGTTTGTAACAGTTCTGCCTCACTGCACCTGAAAAGAAAAATAAAAAAGCCCCCTCCTGCTCAACACACATTCCCCTGACATTTTTTTACGCATGACTACCCAAGACAAAAACAACCACACCTCACTTGCCATGAAAAAAATAATTCTCTACAAAACAAAAACTGCACCCCCTCTCTCTCTTTCACACACAAACACAGAGCAACATCATCACCAATACTGCTTGTGGAATTTTGGATCGGATTAGATAGTTTTAAAGACTTCGATGTGGTGACTGAAGAAATCAATGAAAGACATAGTCATAGCAGGTACAGAAGATTCCCGCGTTTAAGGGCAGTGATACCAGAAGACAACCAGCAATGATGCAAAGTCTGCTGATGTCACTTACCAGGATGCTGCAATTAATTTTGAACAGTGCACTTCTGCATTAACTTGTACACGCTATCTCCCCTGTATCAGGTGCATCAAAGACCATCTTTGGGTGCATTATGAAGGAAAATAAAAATCTCATGCATGTGTAGTGACGACGACGCCACTCTTAGCTGCTACTTTTTCAATCTGAACCACAACTTAAATTCACCATTTTATACCTTCCCTCGTGTGGTGTGCACATGCCTGTCTCAGCTTTATTTGTCTTCATGAACTAAGAACCAATGACAGTGTGTGTGTGTGTGTGTGTGAAAGTGACAGCCTTATTTTTACAGAGCTGTTCAGTCAACCACCAACTTGACAGCACATATCTGCATCAGTTTATAACAAACTACAAAGAAGCCAAGTGAAGCAAATAAAAATGTGATAAACGGTGATAGTCGAGAAAGGGTCACAACAGTATCCTTCAAGTAAACCATTGCAAACAAGACCCTTTAAATCTTCTTTGTCAAGTCAGGTATATGCCATAAGTGCTTGTTGAGGACAGTACACTGTTTCTTCTTTATAACAGTATTTTATCCTAACAGAATTTATTTCAAAATGTTTGCAGATCTTTGGGAAATCTAATTCTGGCAAAGAATAGGGAAAAGCTGCCAGCTTCTCAGCATTTCAAATTTACTTTCCTGTTCACAATAAGTGTGCTTGTGATCCTAATTTTGGGCACAGAGCTAAAGGAAGTAATTTTATAGATGGCACTGGGGACCAGCAGATGCACATTTTAATAAAAGTCAATACTAATTTTGTTAAAGATGGGTTACAAGCCATCAGTGAAAGATTTCCAGTAAAACTGCATAGTATCAAAAGTATTGATATTGATTGCTCTTACATAAACTGTAGTCATATTTTCAATTGTGCAGAAGCACAGTCATGTGCTTAGTGAGGACTGTTAAAACAATTATTAGCCGGTGACCCAGACTGTCTCATTTCTTGATGATGATGATGTCCATTTGTAATGCGCAGGTATCCATTCAGAACAATGCTCATTGCGCAGCAAAAACAGGAAAAAATAAAAAAATAAAATAAATAAATAAAAAAACAGGAAAGTAAAAAAAAAGACATAAGTGTTTCTTGGTTGTTTAAGTCCGTCTTAAATAGAACTGTAAACAATTGTTGCAGACTCTTGTTGCACTGGGGAGGGTTGTTAATCAGACCTGGTGGGTCTGCCAATTATTTCATGCCATCCCATCTGTCCTGGAGAGTTTGATTAACTGTTCATTGATTTAGTAGCTTTTATGCTTTTGGTAATTTGATTTTTAGAAATACCTATATGATGAAACATGAGATTTATAGTGGCTTTCAACATATTTCTGTTCATCTGTGAAAATTTCTTTTATGTATTTTATTGTATTATTATGCTTGTGTATTCAATAGTTATTATGATGGCTATTTTGAATTCTTAATAGATTATTCTTAATGCTCATGAAATAAAAATTAGATTCAGTCACTTTTGGTACCAAAGAACCATGGACATGTATCACTATTGAGCAACTTGTCCCCTGAGCATGTCCTGCAGTTCTATCCCTTACACAGGAAAGGACAAAGCTGAGGCCTCAGGGACCATACTGGAAGAAAAGCTCATGGGCACCCAGAGACAACAGCCCTCTTTGTAACCAGGCCCCGACAGTAATGCCAAAGAACTAAAAGAAAAAAATGTTGCATAAATAAAAGTACACACCAATGCGCCACTCTCATACGTGCGTGCACACACACGTACCTGTACAGTTTTGTTTCACAAAAATGTATTCCTACACAAGCTCTACATTATAAGGCTAACTGTTTTGTGTCAAAAGTATCTTTTTAATAGTAGCCCTTTAAACGCTAATGTTTCAAATATTCAAATAAAATTCCTACAGTCTCACTTTGTGAGCATATTCTTCTTACAGCTAAAGACACCAATGAAAAGTCCAATAAATGTATTCAGACAAGACTGACACTAAATAAAATACATCCTAAACATGGTTCACAAATGAGATAGAATGCCAAGTCAACAGAACACATCACAGCTGATAACAAAGAAGTAGAGAAAATCCAAAAATTTACGTACCTTGGCAGTCTTGTAACAACAGATGGAGATACAGAAAAGGATATGAAGAACAAACTCATAAAAGCAAATCAAGCCTTTGCCATTCTAAAAGAAATTAGGAAGTCCAAAGCTCTAAGGAGGAATACAAAATTAAGAATCTTCGGAAGCAATGTCCTTTTGGTCTTTATGGAAGTGAGTGATGGAAGGTATCAGCAAAAATCAGGCAGAAACTAGAAACCTTTCAAACCAAATGTCTGATGCAAATTTTAAGATATTTTGGCCAAACAAAATTACTAACAAAGAAGTCCTTACAAGAGCCAGCTGCACAATCCAAAAAAGATGACAGAAATGGCTAGGACATGTGTGCAGAATGAAACCAGAGGCACTACCCAAAATAGTGCAGCTACAGAGTTCTTTCCTGCTTATCCAGCCAAAAAAGACAAACCACTCACTGTAAGAAATCTTTCTGCGATGTAGATACAAATACATTGTGCTCATTAAAAGTTGATCTATAATTCTTTATGTGGAAAATAAAATAAAAAATGTTGCATAAGATATATTTGTGTCTGTGGCATTCCTTGAGATTCTTCTCTTAAATCATGATGCACAGCTTATCGACTTTGCTTTATCTGCTCCTGAAGAACTAGTTGAAATATCTAAACTGCTTTTAGAACTATAAGATGCTTTAATTAAATTATATTATTAAAAAAAACTGTCAGAGCCTCTCGTTCAATCCCTTCTCCAGATGAATACATGTGATATCATGTGTGTGCAGACATGCATATATGTTCAAGTTTATGTGTGTATGCATGTATGATCAAATATTATCTTTCCCAAACATATTACTCAGGCTTTTTAATATGTTTGCATACTTTATGCTAGTATATTAAACATATATCATTGCCTTCTTTGGTCAGATCCACAGGTTTAGATCTTCATTTAGAGAGCTTTTAATTTAGTGGATGCTAAGGATAATGATCCACAAGTACACTGGAGAGAGGGGAGGGATGTGCGTGTGTGCCTGCATGTATTTAAGCATGTATGCATAGAAGCACTTAAAAAACACTTGAGTGATTGCAATAAGTATACTTTTTCATTTAAATTTTGATCCCTGAGTATCCTCTTAATATGCAACTATAAACTTCACTCCGTTTAACATGGCAGCTGACCCATCATTAAAGTTTAGCTCTCTCTTCACACGCCATCCTGTACAAACACAAACGCAGACATAACACGCCGCCCATCAGAATTTAGCATCTAAATATAGCTTTCTAGCCAGTCCTAAAACAGCATGTATAAGTTACCAGTTTTACGATAATGTTCTTCTTTCATATTTTATAACACCATTCTGTATGCTGGTGTATAATGTATACTACTGTTTCAGTCCTTTACATTAAAGTTTACTGTTTTATCAAACTGTAAATAATGTTTGCTTGTCATTATCAGTGATGTTTTATCCAATGCTGCAGAGAAATTTCATTTATAAATTAGCAAAATAGTTCTACAATAAGAAACTGATCGGACTGGAAGTAAATTTCTGGTTAACTTATAAAGCTTTGGTTAACGACTGTAGAGTAGTATTTATTAGTATATTTATTGATCCCACGTAAGTACCCTAGCACCAGCACGAAAACTTATTTAGCTAGGCCTACCATTTTGTTTATTAGCAAGCCAAGCAAATGATGCCTATCAAATATAACAATTAAAAACAAGCTTTTATGATACACGTCTGTTCATCGGGATCGGACATATAATTTAAACGACGATGCACTGACTGAAAACAGACGACAAAACGACATCTGGGACTGCTGCGTTAAACGTGCTTAAAATGTTACTTACCTTGACTTCTCCCGCTGTTAAACCGACCTTCAGCGACGAGAAGAGTTCCTGGAACAACCAGAACCAGACCGACTATCACGCACTTCCAAGACATTTTGAAATGTCGGCGATTTGTCGGACTGAAAGTGATTATCCACAGGCCATCTTCTCCCAGCTTGTCAGCGGCATATCATTCTCGAGCTTCCTGCGCACTCTCGCGAGACCATGACGTCAACACACGGAAATGCAAGCAAACATGGAAGCCGACGAGGATGTGCTATTTGAAGTATGAACACAATCCAGCTACCTGTAGCTTTTTCGCAGAGCTTGAGATCAGTAGGATTTAACCAACACAAGAGTCATGCATTTTTTGCGTAATTTTTAAAACAATGTTTATGTTTTTTTGTTTACCTAATTTAATTGCCATCGATGTTTTTGGTTCTTCCGATACAATTGATCTGAGTGCGTGACTTTTTATAACTTGTATGTGATTGTAATCAAACAGTCAGCACATTCTCTTTTCTTTGTTTGCCATCTGCACTTCGTCGCAGAAGTTTAAATATTTATAGGCACAAACATCAGAACAAAGAACGGGAAATTATAGTGCAATACCAGTCACAACACCCACATGTATATCTGTTACTGTTTCTCCTGAGTTAAGTGAAAAGTAATCATGATGACGACGAGGAGAATGGTAAAGATAATGATAAACATGATGATGATGATGATGGTGATGTAAAGGTTAATTTTTTTACTGTAGCAATAATAGTTTTATAAAATGTCAAAATCAGCAGCTACAGGTTTATATGCATTATGATACCTTTTCTTGCATTGGCTATCCCAGTGTGTATATATATATATATACATGTATATCCATTTGCAGGGGATGCTATACAGACTTAAGGTATCTAGGAACAAAACATTACATCGTCTTCCTCCAGAGAGATGGAAATCAAAGTATATTATCCTGTGCCGAGGTGAAAAGCTGGTACTGAAATACTTTAGGAAGAAACCCAAGATTCGAAAAATCTCAGGCAGACACAAAGAAGTAGTTTTGTATCCATCATTTAAGGTAACTGGTTTGTGATACTTAAGGATGATATGATAATACAACAAATATCATTTTTTTCATTTCTTTTCCACACATATTTGGGGATTAAGATTTTTTTTTAAAGCTTAAAATGTGTTGTAATATCTACTATTTCTAACTATCCTCAAGTCCTTAATCATGCTTTGATTAGAATCACTGGATAGAAAGTTAAAATGTGAATTGCTTAGAAATGTTTCATTTAAATTTATGGATCAAATCTGTGTTATTCGTTCAGAGAATGCAATTATTAATTCATTTACACACTGTTGCCATCCTTTGTCAGGTTGAGAAGCTGAGTAACATCAATGGTCGAGCTTTTGCTGTCCAGATCACTTCACCAGAGCATCAGCTTTGCCTTTCAGCAGATGAGCAGTCTACAATTGACATTTTTGCCTTCCTTCTTCAGAGTCAGGTGCTGCTGCGGGACAGCATCAAAGGTTAGTGGTGTAGTGCTAGGAGGTTTCTTGTCAATTTCTCAATTGACATTTTTGCCTTCCTTCTTCAGAGTCAGGTGATGTTGGGGGACAGCAACAGAGGTATAATAACTGACTTATAACTGAAGACTGTGAAGACGACAGTAGTTGAAGTTTGTTTTTTATTATTGCTGCTCTGAGGTAAACATTAGACCAAGAAATCTATACATTTTTGGAAAAAAGAAAACTTGTGCCAATTTTTCTATATTGCAGATGGTCTGTTCAGTGTCGAGCCAGAAGAATCAGAAGCTTTCAGAAGAATTGGTGCAAAGGGAGCTAAATATTTGCTGCATGTTTCGCCATGGGGACTTTCTCTAGTGTTGCAGGTTTAGTACTATGCATTTAAAAAAATCTCTTTAGTAGACAGCAATAAAATTTTTGTAAATATATTAATTTCTTGCTTCATTTGTGGTTTTTTGATGCAGAAACTCATGAACACAGACATGCACAATTAGAAGTATTTATATCCATGTAGAGGTGCAAACATAATTTGTGGTGGTGGGTCAAATGAGCACATAGTAATTATTCCTTTAAACAACACTAAACTTACATTTTTGCAAGCTGGAACTTAATGTTTAAGTAGTGTGCAAGGAAAACTGAAACTTGGTTTTTTATTGGTGCAGAGAAGTCGATGTGTATTGGCACAGTGGCCACTGAAGAGCATACGTTTCTACGAGAGTTCAGGTGGTGGGCAGTTCACTATTGAGGCAGGTAAAGTGGCCCCCATGGGAGAAGGAGTCTTTGTGTTTCGTACACAGTCTGGAATAGACAGTCAGCTCTACAATGCTGTTGACCACTTCATCATCAGCACATTAGACAGAGTCAAGGTCCGTCTTTTTTAAGCAGTTTTCACTCATCCTGTTTTCACTCCATCGAAGCCAAAGCTTTAGATGAAGTCTACACCCAAAAATGTTTCCATTTCTACCCTTTAAAAAAATTACGTTAGAACTAGAAAAGACAAAAACACAAGGTCAATTTATTTCATCGCGAAAATATTTTTTAAGAATCCGAATGGTCATACCTGAGTGTAGCATTAGTATTCTTTAGTTTGTAATCACACTGGAAAAGATATATTGGGAGTGCAAATTTCAAAGTTTGATACTCGGATCATCCTTTGAAGCAGGAAAAATGCCTTTTATTGGGCACAAATCACTAGATAAGAGTTACTGTTGTGAATGATCAGGAAAAGACAACTCAGAATATGATTCAGAATAAAACACTTAGCAGGTCCAGATGATTCTGCCATCTTGAACGTGAGGAGCCAGCTACAAAATACTTTGTGTGAAAGTGCACAGTTTCTTATACAAATCATCCTGGCTGTGGTCAAAAGGAATTTACTTCCCTTTGCTGTATTTCATAGAAGACATTTTTATGACATGCATTTATTTTGGGATAAAACGCCTGTTTTCTGATGAGCAATGTTTGTATCTAGCAGGATGAAGCTCTAAGACTGAGTAAAATAATAACGCTTGCGCAAATCAGTTGTGAACCAGCAATTAGAATAGCAGCACTTGAAAGAAGGAAAGTCATAGCTGTGTGACAGATTAGGATACTCCAGAGAACGAGGCCTGTTGAGGAAGGGAATAAAAGCCATAAAATTCAAAATGTAAGAAAAACCACACTTTTTTCTAGAATTGACAGGTTTATAGAATTGAGTGCAGTAGGAATTGCCGTAGTTTATTCAAAATTGGTTTAAGAAAAAAAGCGGAGAAAAGGGCACAAGGAGAAATACGTCATAGAATATATGAATACATTATGATTACTTATGATAAGCTATCTCTGTACTGAGTTATATTCTTACAACTTGATAGAGAGGTTCAACAAAGGTCAGAATCATGCTGTTCATTGTATCCAAGTAAATTGTCCTTTAAGAAAAAGTTTTAGGGATTTGTCTCTTTGCTAGCCAAATCAGCGTGGAACAGCAGAAGAAATAGAGGACTACATCCGTGAGCGGGACTGCCTACAGTCAGTCACTTTACTCTCCCCATCCCACTTTGCCAGGTCAGAGCTGAAAAAAATTCTACAAGACAACTGGAATTACATACTGCCATCTGCTGGTAGGTGTTGCAGATTCTTCTGAACTTACAAAAACAAACAAAAAATAAAATGAAGAAGTTGGGAAGCTTCTTGGTGCAAATTTCTTTACAGATTTTTAAAACGTTCTCTTTAAACAAGACATCTGATTTCTGCCAGACACTTTAAACAAAGAATTTACTTTGAATACACCACATTCTTCCTTTTCTAGATTAAGAAGTTATAGTCTTGCTCCTCTTGCTAAAGAGTGCTTGATTGTGAAGGCAACGCAGATTATAATATCATTTTTCAGGCATAGACCGAAGTGGAAGTGAAAGTACATCAGATGATGCATCATCTTTGGTGAGGTATGTTTACACCTTTCGATTTTTAAAATGTATGAAGTGGGGTAGGGAGGGGTGAACAAAGGAAATAAAGAACATTTAGATTTTAAAATTATTTTTTTCTCTTGTTTAGCAATTACCCTTTTTTTTTTCTTTGGTGCTTTAGCAGCTTTGAATATTTTGTTACGTAATTTTTTACTAGGTGGTTTTACCAGTTTATGTTTTTGTTCTGTCTTGGAAATCTTAGCCAGCTGTCACCTGTTAGCATCAGCCGCCCACCACTCAGCCGACTGGTGTCAGATAACAGCTCTCGACCTCTCCCATCCCCTAAAGATTCTCAGACCCTCTCTTTCCAAAGGGAAGAGGGTAGACCTGTTCAGAAAGGATCAGGAAGATTAGCAAAGTCATCCCCAGCAAATAGGATGGATTCAGTGTTAGAAAGTCCTCCACAGTCCCCCGAGGCCAAAGATGCACAGTATCGTTTAAGCTCTCCTGAGGTGACTCTGAGGACCAGGCCAGGTGAAGCCAGTCATCCTTGGTCTGAAAGACAGTTGAGCCAAGAAAGCACTGCCAGTCAAAGCTCAGAAGATCTCTCCCCAGCTCCATTTGAAACCTCTAATGCGGCTGCAGTCTGTGAGCGTCAGTCACAGCCTGTTGTGTTGCACGGTGACCATGCAAAGATTGAACAGTCAGTTGAGGAGTGGCTTGTATCAGCCAGCTGTGAAGATCTTAGTGATCACATGCGAACTGTAATTTTCCAACCTCAGGTCACTGGGCCACCTCTGAGAGACAATAGCAAGCCTGTTGCTTCTGCTGCAGACAGTAGCAGTAAAGAGATCAGCCTTGGTGGGAACAGCAGTTCCAAAATAACTCCACCTCCATTTGTGAACATTCAGCAGTATCGCTCCAGTGTAGAGTGGGGTAAAGACAAAGTGCGGGACCGAAGTTATTCTTTTGATGCAAAAACTAAAAACAGTGTTGACACATCTCGACCTGCCACCCATGATGGTCTGGGGCATAAGCCATCCATCAGACAGATCCGTAAAATGGTGGCCGCACGATCAGTTACTAGGGAAAACCTTCTAAAGTCACTATCCAACCCAAGCTTTCTGAACCTCGGCAGCAAGGAGCAGCTAAGTCAATACAGAATTCAGCTCACCAAGACCTCCACTCACAACAAAGATACGTCCAAACTCAGGTAACGTCATTACAAACTTATTTTAGAAGTCTACAATTCACGCCTTTTGTGACAGCTATTTTGGCCATCTCTTTTGTCGTGGAGAAGGCACGAGTCAGCGATACAGTCACTGCGTTTGGAGGGGAAGACAGATTAGTCTGCCATGTACTTTTGTTGTTAAGTCAAAATATGTGCACAAATTACAAATTTAAGCGAAGAACTAGTGTAGTGTGTGACAGCGAGAGAGAAAAGCAGGGGGGGGGGGGGCATTGTATGTAAGTGTATGTGTGCATGCATTCATGAATTAATATATAGACACACAGATGTAGATGTATATATTTTCATGGATGCTAAAGAAATTTCAGTAAAATTTCATTTTTATTGAGTGAAAAACTGTCTTATTCTGTGATATCTGAAAATATGAAGCTTTCTTTTTCACAGCAGTCAAAGCAAGAAGAAAAGTCGATCTTTGGCAAGTCTTCTGCCTAGCCCTCTACGACGCTACGTCAGCAAAGAGTCCATATCACGTCCTGCATCATCCTCGCCATCCCCTAATCTCCGCCAGCACAGACGAGACTCATCTGCTGGCAGAAGCAACTTTCAGAGGTTTGACAGTGCTCGGTCACTGCAAGAGATGACCATAAAAGGAATCCATTTCACAGAGCAAAGCCGCTCCTTTCGCAAACCCAAGTCATCTGATGCACGTGGTAATCGGGACAAAAATGATAAGATGGTCAGTCATGCTGTCGAGAATCCTCTTGCACAGGCAGCTGCCTTGGACGTTACCCTACCTCAGCTAACTAGTCTTCACAGTTCTACGGAGCATGAACAGAACTTGAGTGAGACAGAGAGACCTTTTGTCACAAACTGTGATGTCCAACAGCCACAGTCCCTTATCGACAGCAAGGTGCAGCGGCAGCATACACGAGAACACCCTGTACAAAATGGTTTGCCCAGATTAACTGGAAACACTTTGCAGACTTACATGCCTAGTCAAAGCATAGACGAGTCATTCTAGCTAATCCTAGGCATCAAAAGCCAACTTCATTCTTAAACACTGCCATTCTCTTGTCTCTGTTTTTCTTTATATAATGTGTTCCGTCTGCACTTGCATCGATGAATGACATGCAACATTTGGTACAGTATGCAGTGTCTGTGTATTGAACATGCCCTCTGATAAACGTTCAGGGCAATATACAGAGGATTGTTAAAAATGACTGAAATTACAAAACAGTTGTTGCATGGTTGTGATATAATGGAAAAATTTTTCCTGATATTTTCGTGCAGAAACAAATGTTACCTTTTTGCTCACAGTTTTTGCCAAGTTTACCCTATTATCAGTTTTATGGAATAGGAGTCTGTATAGTTGTTAGCAATGTTTTAAAAACATTATTTTCTGTAACATTTTGTTCAAAGAAAATCTTTAATGCAAACTGTTTGTAGTGAATTGAAGCTACAGAGTAATGCTACTAACTTTTGCAGATTTTTTAACATGGTGGCGGTGTAAACAGACTGGGTGCACTTCAAGTAAAATCCATGTAAAAGATCAAGAAGTGATTTTACTAACCATAGTACTTTGTCATAATTCAGTGTATGGGAATTGTAAATCTAGTTTCCATAAAATCTCCTTCTCTGTGTTAGCTAGCAGGATTGTCAGTTTCTACTGATCCACTCATTTTGAATCACTTTTACATACTGTGACAAATGGAGTCATCACTTCCCTACCACATGAGCAATGTTGCACCATTTAAAACCATCTTTCCTATTTACAATCTGTAGCTTTGTTTCAGTGCTAAAATGTTCACCTTCCTTTGTCTTCTTTGAAATTGCCAATTGAACTGATCTAAATAAAAGCAGACAACAGTTTTGATGAATTGTAAGGGCTACAAGAAACCTTTCTTAGATTTAGATTGTATGAAGTGTTTGAACAGACAGATCTGTCAAAAACAGGAAAGGTGCGTTTGTTTAGTATCCACCATGCCAAAATACCATAAAAGTGAGTAGCACCTCTTTGTATATCATTCAGTGTACGAAGTAAGTATTTTTTAAACAGGCTGCAGATATGCACCAAAATAATCTATTCTCTAGATGTATGACTGATCATCTAAACAGCATTTGCTTCTTGTGCATTTTGGTGATAACAGAGTCTGGTTTGCTCAAAGTTTAGTGAATGTTTATTGCTGCTATTTCAAGATCTAATGTTGCTGACCTGTATTTTGTTGCAAGAGGAGAAGAGTAGTTCCATCCAGTTTACAACCTACATATCATTAGAGGTTTTGTTATTAATATTTATGATTTTGAAAAATCACATTTTGAAAATTTGAAACTTGCTATTCTGAACATTATCTATTCATATGTTTATAGTAATGCTTCAGAAGAGGTTTATGGTCTTCATGATAAACATTGTAAGTTATGTAATCTACTGGTCATCTTTTTTGATGAGTGTACAGCAATTTAGTTTACTGTTGTGAAAAATCTGTGATCCTTGAGCATGACGAAGTATGCACACATTATATCTGTGCTGGGTATGTGTGCTGTTTGCAGAATCTTAGCATACAGTAGTCTTCTGTAGCCACAAATTATTTTGATTGGTTGTGATTATTCTTGGCTCTTCCAGTAGTCTTAAGAGATCTTTAAAATGTGTGATGGATTGGTGTATGTGAATAATTGTTAATTAGGCTTTTGTCTTGCCATGTCAATGACAACATGCATACACATATATAAATAACCACATTAGTAATTTAAATTATGTTAAAGAATTTTTTGTCAAATGGCTGAGTTACTGAATTCAAATTTATTGAGTCCAGACGCTGTTAAAGGAAATCTTAAACTTTAAAGCTGAAGACTGCTTATATGGAAGAAATCATAATGCAAATAAAAAGATAACACAAGCATATTATAGTTTTCTAAAATTTAAAGTCCCTAGACTGCTTATTTAGAAATCATGATGCAAATAAAAGGGTGACACAAGCATGTTATAGTCTTCTGAAAGTTTACCAATTACACATTTTTAATAAAATTTGAACAAATTTTCAGCAGATATTTTTTAAGGTTAACATCATGTATTTCTTTTAGGGAGCGGTGATAGAAATAGATGTTCTGTGTGCTGCTGAAATCTGTTGGCAAATTGAACAGTTCAACAGAATGCATGTATGCATGTAAGCCACATTGTGAAAGGCTTATTTTTTTAATTAAATTTGTAGAAAGCATAAGCTTGGCTGCTTTTATGATCAAGACATGCTCTAAGTAGCAAATCTTTTAATGTGCCTTATGAAACTGATTTGCATGTGTCTTCTGCATGCTGATGCAACGTGTATATTATTATTTGTCCTTATATTTCATCTGCAACTTAAAATAGTGACAGTAACAGAGTTTGTACATTTCCACATGTACATGGAGGTGTGTAGGTGTGTTGTGAATGAGAGAGAGAAACTAATCTTTTTTGTCTCTTTTTGAAAGTTACTCGGATTTGGTTTGTGAGGACTATACAGGTTCAACGTGTCAAGGTGTCACACTACTCCCTACCTGCGTTACCTTCCTTTTTAAATTATATGTTTAACAAAATTGTAACAAAAACAATTTGGAGTATGTATTCTGAATCCATGTTACATGTATCACAGCTTTAGAAAGATCAGCTGCTGTCTCCATATTTATCTGTTCAGTGTTTTTGCAGTGTTGAAATATACGTTTTATATGAAATATGTTTTATCAGCATCAGCAACAGTTTGACTTACAGATATTAAACTAAATAATCCTTGTAGTTGAGATACCAGGTAGTCATGTTTAATCTTCTAGCATTGGACAAACAAAAAAACGGGACATTTATTGAAACATGTGCATTTTTTGGGGAAAAAACATGGTGGTTGTGATTCATCATCATCCAAAAATGCGAAAGTTATAAACTTATGCTGCAGCATATTTTGGCTGATTGTCCCACTAATCTGGTGCTTTAATTTCAGTGTTTTATGTTTATTGTCTCATCTGTGCACTTCAGCTTTATCTGTGAATTCAGTTAACTCAGTTGCAGTTTTCAAATGCTTGCCAATTTTAACAGATGAATTATTTAAGGAATATTTATCCAAAAGAGAAAGATTGATGAATTTATTCTCCCAGGAACAGAGAGTATTTTGTGATTTTAAAAGGTTTTATAAGAACATATCATTAAATGGTTATTGCATGATAGAGATTACAATAGTTATCATGGCATATTATATGGTTGTGAAATGCAGCAGGAAAAGATATGGTTTCACATTGAAAAATTTTTGAATGCCATTTTTCTGGATCTGTGTTTCTCTTTGTAAGTTGTGAGAAGGTCCCTGACAAGGAGGCAGGGTTGGTTATAACAGATTGTCATCTTATCCACAGGATTTTGCTGTTTATTTATTTACACATAATCGTTTAAAGTTATAAACCATATTCAACTTTTTTTTCATAAATAAAAATATTTGAGGATATTTTTGGAGAAGAGTAAGACTAATCTTTGTCAAAGTCAATATCAATGAAGATAAATATGAA
This sequence comes from Marisa cornuarietis, assembly GCA_004794655.1. NCBI lineage: Eukaryota > Metazoa > Mollusca > Gastropoda > Architaenioglossa > Ampullariidae > Marisa > Marisa cornuarietis. Next base: position 1,036,819 of record SMMW01000572.1, read on the forward strand.
TTGCATGATTTTGTTTATTTTTTCCACAAATCTTCATGCATGTTATGCATACACACCTATTCCTGGCCTGCATATGTACATTAACATTCCATCCCCTACACACACACACACACACATATCAACAACAAGTTTGTAGTATAGAATAAAAATAAAATGTATTTTGATGAAAGATAAAAATATATTTTTGGAATGTATTGCTTTGAAGCACATTGGTAATCACAATTTTATTTGTTGTTTGCTGACCTTAATATGTCTAAAACTAATGAGATTGATTCTTGGACGTTAAACTTTTTGAACATACACATATGCATGGCACATGCATGCACACACAGGCAAATGTGTGTGCGTGCAAAAATACACACTCTCTCTCTCATTCTCAGTCTGAGTAGTCTTCATCAAAAGACTGGTGTCTGTTCAACCTCATTTCTACATCATTTCTGCATATCAGGCAAAACATTGCCAGCAACAAAAAACACATATACCAAAAAGAGATGGGATAGGGGGTTCCATGGCCTGTAATAGTAGAGAGAGCATAGTTCATCTCATGCAGGGCATGGAATACAGATGGCAAAGCCTGGTCTTCCCTTCCCATCACCTTTTACCTTCCCTGAGTTTTCCAGCTTGTGCCCAAGCAAGCTTTGAACCCGCAACTTTCTGCTCTGAAGTGAAGCCCACTAACTACAGAACTCCTGCCCTCAAGAACCAACAAGATCTCCTTTGAAAAGTTTGATCCCCTAGATCTTGACAAAAATCCCAAACTGCCAACTTCAACGTAAAAAATCTTTATGTGCCCTCTTAAAAGATAACAGACTTCTTGAAACAATGGTTTATCAAGTATTTTGAGCGCTTATGATGCACCTAGGAGAGAAAAATATCAGTCTGTATGAATGCTACCATTCATGTACAGCAAATCAGTTCATGTTACAAAACCTTAGAACCAGCTGTTGACAGGTTCATATAAACATCCTCTTTAAGTGAAGGTGTACCAAATATGCGGTAAGAGCGAGGTACTACAGTGCTGGTGATTATGGCTAGTAGTTGAAAAACGTGTGAAATATCCTGTAATAATCAATAAAGGAGCATGTGTCTCTCATGCAGTTAACGTTTGTTTGCTGCTTTCATCGTGTTAACAATACCCCAACAAAAACAAGCCATTTGATTTATCAACCCATTCCTACATCCAGAAAATGATCAGAATCTCACTGCAAGTGGAGAGTGGTTCTATATATCATCTTTAAAGATGCAGAAATTGTGGGAAAGTGTGTTCAGGAAAATGATTATAAGGAAGGTTAGGAGCTGTTTTTTTCCTACACATAATGAGGGTGCACTCATATGAAGGAGTGAAACCTCCCAGGTAACTTAACCTTTCTCAAGTGAACAAAAATCTTAGTAATCTTTGTGTTGTAGCCAGCATGCTGCCCAGAAGATTTAGCTGTATCCTATTTGCTTTAACTCTGATGTTGAACATTGCAAGAATGAACAACTCTGATATCAACAATGGGTCTAATGCGTTGCATTTTCTCTTCCTGTCCCAAAACCTAAACAGCCTTTGGATGGTATAGTTCTGAGGTACAGGCCTGTGATATAGGCCAAGGAAGTGAGCAGTGTGGGATGAGGCACTGGCTAGCCCTGATCAAACTGTGTAACTGGTATTCCAACAGATTGACAGCTGATGGGAGGAAGAAAAGAACACATATTTGTATGACCTAAATACAAAGCATAACAGCTGAAGACACACTTGTACTGTTATGCTTTTGACTGATAGTCTGTGTTTGGTTGTTTAGATAATACAGAATATTGTTATGCTATTTTCATGATCTTTGTTATTTAGTTTGTAAAGCAATGTGGGCCACTAGGTAACAGCGCTCTATAAGGAATATTCATTATCATCATAATTTTAAAAACTTATTGTGGTCCGGTATTGTTTCCAGCCACCAGATTAACATTCAATGCAGACAACAAAACGAGAAGAAAAATACAGTGAACAAGACATGAGAAAAAAGTAAAAGAGAAATGCAGTTAAAAGTTAAAATATCAAACTGTTTCCTGTTGTTAGGTAGTGCTTCCAGGCTCATATGTCACTTCCAGGAACTGATGTTAACCAAAATTATGAATGCACGCAGCTTCAGTGACAGCTGCCCACATTACCCAGGACGATGTTATCAGCTTGTTTCTCATTTGACCCATATATCGTCGTCACCTCGGATTTCATGTCTTCGTACTTATCTTGATGACGTCTGAGGGAGTTTAACAGCCGGTTGGCCACTGGCTGAAAGAAGAAGAGCAGGTAGCCCGTGCCGGCGCCGAGCAGCAGTGCGAGACAGAACCAGATGTTCATCGTCATGAAGACCAGCATGAGGCAGTAGCTAAGGGACAGGTACAACACATATGCTCCCGTCTGTGTCAATCCCAGGATCCCCAGTCGGAGCATCTTGCGTCTGGGGATAGTTTAAAAAGTGTAGATACAGATTTACAGTTTAATTCGTTCTGGTAGAATGAATTTTCCAAAACGTTATCACTAATTATGGATAAATATGGCCACTATGTTGCCACCCTTGTCTCTTAATCAGCATTTTGTTGGACAAATATGGTAGTGAGATAATGAAACTACTGAATTCTGATAAGCCAGATTTGAGTCTCACTCTCTCTCTCTGTATATATAGTATTCTGCCTCTTTCAGAAAGACCTTAACTAGTATGGAAATAAGTTGGGTCAAATGTCTAATTACTGTAGATAATTATTTGTTACTTTTTTTGGATGATAATTTAAAGACTCTTTATTTAGAGCCATTAATATACGCGCATAAAGTTTGAATATGTGCTGTTTAAAGGCTTTAGAATGTCAGTCATCTTTGTCTCGTTTGCCTAAGCATAGTTCTATAAAGGTGTGTCTGCGTGTATGTGTGGGTGTATTTGTGTAGGTGCTCATGTATGAAGGTATGATGGCTGCTAAGAGCAGCGCACAGTGGTGTGGAAAGGTGCACATGCTCAAGAAAACAAACAAGTAAACAAAAAAGTTGAGAAAGCTAGAGGAAGCAGAATGTAGCTCTGATCCCATCATCAGTTATCTTGTGAAGGTCCGTGTGATTTTCTCATCAATACCTACCCCTATATGATCTTTTGACATGATGGTTGCCACACAGTACAGTATTAAAGTATGTATTACTCATGTATGCATGTTTGTATTACCAAATGATGTTGCCTCATGCACTGTCTACTTACGGTGGCCGCGTAGCAGACAACATCTGGAGCCAGTTGACCAGCAGCCTTAGGCCTTCGTGTACTAGCGCCGCTATGAAAATGACTATACACGCCCCAGCCAGATCTGCCAACAAATGGAGAAGTTCAGCTAAGACGATATTTCTTTGCCATAAAGAGATAAAGTCCCAGGGGTTTTCTTGGACTCCTTATTAGGTAGTCTTGGAGATTATTTTAGAAATAAAGTTATCACCTTTTAAATATTTCTTTTTGCTTTGTTCCTTTCATTCAAACCACTCACTTATTGCTGGAGTTTGTGCAACTATAGTGAGTAGTGGAGTTTTGTACCCTGGGGCTAAGTGCATTGTACTATGCTACCTGTATGACTATCAGTTATATCAACAGCTAACAGTGTATGAACGTTTTAGCTAAAATGCTTGTAAAATATTAGCAGTTCTTCTGAGCCCTTAGCATTAGCCACACAGAGTAACAGTTTATCAGGAGTCTGGTGCATGGTCACACCTATGGCAGCTACTCAGCTAAAAAATAACTCCCGAACGACCTGAAAAGGCTATAGGGGACGACTTTTAATGTTTATAAATATTAGCAGTTAGCGGCTGATGGCGTACTGTCTTTACACTCGGTGTTCAGTGCACAGCATTCGATGGTCGCTCTGGTTTTTGACTGGGAGACTTCCCTACCCCATTAACCTACATCACCTCCACAACACACACACACACACACACGCTATCACGTGGGTGCTTGATTTATTAATTTAAACCGGCGGAAGAAGAACTTGACACGGTGAACCACTAAGTTAACTGGCTACAGGACATTTTTTCTATGTCGCGATAGTGCATTGTCCTTTAATTGTGTCTCAGCTACACGCAAGTGCAGGTTACACTAGTTTTCTGCTCAACCCTTCTCTTGTCCATCTGTCGTCTCATGTCGACAAGTCGACCTTCGCCAAACACTGCTCAAAGCCCCTTGAGCCACCATCAGCAGGCGGTCAGCGATCCTCCTCACCCTGCTGATTGCTATCGCTGGCAGACGATCGAGGGTGAACAAAAGAGCGCTGTGCGCATGTCAGACTTCTAATTAGAACCAAAGATAGTAAGTAGTATTCAGTGTCTATGTTAGAACCAGCTGACGTCAAGGCGCCATTCTGGTCTGACTAGGCAATCTCAGGTGTCATTTGATGCGGGGGACAGCAGTAATTAAAGACTTTGACAAGATAGCTGTTTGATAAACGTCTGTGGCGTGCACAGATGTGCAGGGAGACATCTGCAGACTTGGAAAAGAAAATGAGTGGGTCAGCACAAACATGTACACACACACACACACACACACACACACACACACAAACATCTGTATAATTATTTTATACTAGAAACCTTTGGAATATTAATTTTCTTGTTTGCAAAATTTTTTTGGCGCACTGTCTTAGGTCACTAAAGTCGTTGCGTGCCAGATTTAAACCGTTCTTCTGTTAACTATGGTCACGGGTGTAGATACACTAACTAATGTCGTTCATTGTTGTACAGGCAGCATAACTTTGATGACTTTCAAAAGTTAAATTACTTGAAGTCTGCAGACACGCTACATATAAGCGGGTTACACGCTGTAATTACAATAAGAGGCGCCGATGTTGAGGTCTACTGCCAGTTAAACATCTACGAATTTACTGGGATTTTTTTCTGTCGTATACTGTATAACGCAAGCCTTTCTCGTATTTCGATGTGAAGCCCGACATCTCCCACTGATCCGTGCAGGTGCTGCCAGCCAGTCGCCTTTGTATCTCGGAGACACGCGACACGCTTCAGTGACTGCAGGGATTGTTTTGACGGTTACGCACGATAACACGCAGAGACATTTATTTTTGTTGTTTGTTTCGAGAGCTGATATGGTCTGTCGTGGCCGTTTAGTTGGCATCTGTTTGGAAAATATATCCGAACTGTCACGCTCGTATTTCCCTTTTATTGTTCGGATATTTTTTTACATAGCTCTCGATTTGTTGACTGGCATCACGAGGGTTCTTCATTTGATCCTGTATTGCTAGTTTGCCAAAGCAATATGCTACGATATGCAAACAAGTCATCAGCATTTACAGCCTGCAGATGTGGATAATATCATCGAATAGGCAATTGTCATCGACTAGGCAATTAGGGTATTAAAGTATTTACAATATTTTGCACTGGTAGCTGTGTAAATCATTTCTTAATGTCTTGATTTTAAAATTAGTATTCATTACCTAACCAATCTTATTATTTATTATTGTTAACATCAATCTGTAATTTGTAATATTCACGTCTGTAATTGATGGTTGTTTTTACAGTTGGACAAAATTACGACAAGGAGGTTTACATTTTGACATGACACTATGTCGGCTTCTGGATCATCATGCTTCGCCTGTCTCCGGTTCCGTTTTGGATGGACCGTCTGACCTCGATGCCACTCACAATGGTTTGCTTTCGCTGTCCTCCTTGACTGTCTGCTGCGTTTTGATGCGCTTGACCTTAGCATTGTGGTCAATCGAATCTGTTCCGTTTTCGGCATTCAAGACACAGCGCTTACCTTGTTCCAGAGCTCCCTTCACGACCGATCTCAGACCGTTCTCTCTGGTTTCTGTTCATCCGAGTCTTCCCCAGTTCTCTATGGCGTTTCCCAAGGTTCTCTACTGTCTTCTATACTCTTTACAACCCTGGTCATTGATCGTCGAACACCATGACCTCCACTATCATGCCTTCGCCCACGACACTCTACATGTTTATCTACATGTATATCTACATGCATATCTACACGTATATGCCAGCTCTCCACCGACAGAAATTGATAACCATCTCTTCACCATCAACCATTGCTATTCTGACATCCAGAACTTGATGACAGAAAAAGAAACTCAAGCTGAACCCTGACAAGACCGAAGCACTGATAATTGGCCTTAGACTGAACATTTCCACTGTCTCTTCCTCTAGTCTCAGGTTGTCTGGCACCACGATTCCCTACTCGTTAAGCTTTAAGAGTCTTTAATGGTATCTTTAAGAGCCACCTTTTCCACGCAGCCCCACTTTTGTTTCTTTGTTTTCATCTCCGACGCCTCTCCACTATTATCATACTGATACCATCATCAGCTGTCTTCTTCATTTTCTCATGCCTGGATTACTGCAACTATCTTTTTTCCCGGCTTCTCTGTTGCCACACTCACAACCCTTTAACGCTGTCAGAACGCTGCTGGCTGTCTTGTAGTCCGGGTGCATAAGACTCATCAATCGCCTGCTTCACTGGCTGTCCATCACTGATCATATCACCTACAAAATGGACCGTCTTTGTGGTCCTGAATACCGCGCATTTCAAACCCACGTTTTTCAAGGATAAACTATACATAATATGTTTATAATTTAGACGGTCTATCTACTGCCATTTGCCTCATATCTACATCATATCCGTGGTAATTCAGTAGTGGGAGAAAACAATTAATGCGCTCAAAGGCACACGACAGATGTGTGAAGTATACACAGGCGCAGGTGCACGCACGCGCACAAATCACGTACAAAACTACTCTTACAAATGAGAGAATGACACAAGCTGTAGTGTCATCGGTCACACCCATAACCCGACTCCACCCACAAGAAGACGATAATATTCTTAAGAGATTAAATTTAACAAATGACGTCCGGAACGGTCCGTGGTGGAGACCGACGTGTCACAAAGCCTGACTGACACGACAAGACGGCCACAAAAACCGGACGTTAATTACGGTGTGCAGGTAAGAGACGTCAGCTGTATCATGATGCACGAGGTAACGGCGAGCGAAAGGTAGGTGCAGATGAAAATGGGAAAAATTATACTCAATTGTGCGCTGTTCTCAGGTGGATGTGCTGGGGGTAGGGGTCGTGGAAAGGAAGACGCACGAGGAGAAAAAAATTTCACAGCCTCCTTTTTCGCTAAAGAAAAGAAGAGTTACAGACTGAGAGCATGTGTCTAAACCAGAACGAGCGAGCTAGCGAAAAGGGGTGAAGGTGGACATCCATGAAAATCATTGATATCAAAGTATCAATGTGCAGTAAGCTTGGCTAAATCTTTGACAGGACTAAACCGAGTGTAAAATTTTGCGGAAACGAACGGGTTTCATTCACGATTTAATACCAGTTCCCGCAACATGTCTGAGCAAAAAATAAAAAGAACTCGTCTGTCCTGTTTGCGAAAACACGCATTTCAACAGCTTTTGGGTAACGCCTCATAAACCAACACTCGAAGCAGGGCTTGTATTACTGGACTGCTTGTAAACGATTTTTTTCCCCAGTTAAGTCACAGAACGTGTCGTTTGACTACAAAGCTTCCGGTATAGTCATGTTTCAGTTTAACTACTAGAACGAGGCTTTTGACTACAAAGCTTCCGGTTTATTCACATTCATTGTTAAGGCTCGCCGAGACTAACAGTGGAGGTTTACCCTAGCAGTTAGGGATTTATAGACCTGACTACAAAAACATCGTAGCCATGTGTAAAAAAAAAAGGGGGGGGGGAGGGGAAAAATGTAAATAAAGCACTCTGAAAGAAAACAACAACAACGACAGAAAAGCATGAAGAATACACTTCAATTCTTAAAAAAAGAAAGAAAAATTCCCACCACCGACAATGTGTCATGTCAAATGAGGGCTTCCGTCAGAAGATAAAACTTCTCTTGCCGTTATAAATAAACCTGCTCGAATAGTTGACTAAATTTAACTCAAAATATTTGACAAATCTGTTTCATATGTGACAAAAGACTGAAAGAATACAGTGACAGCAGTACTTGAGAACGTATCATTCTTTGTGTCGTTACTGATAAAGGAAAAAATTGATATGGAAATAGGTATTTTGGGTAGGATGCTACCGATGAGGAAATTTTGGGGTAGACAGGTCTCAATACGCTTTCGGAAGCGTCTCAACCACGGACCACAACAAAACAGATTAGTTTTTATATATGTGTATAATCAAATATTAGATACCAGAACATGTCAGAATCTGGAGGACGAGTCAAACGACATTACTGAATGAAACAGAATAACCACTGTGTTAAACTAGTATTAATCTTTGCAGACTTCTCTTTATGGTTGAGGGCAAACGTTGCTTACGTTCTTCCGATGAGATGATCGCAGTGGAGAACAGCAACGTCTCTCGATGTCCCGCGTGAAAAAACGGATGGTCATGACCCTGCAACACATCGTCTAGCCATTGAGCATACTGTCCCACACCCAGCAAAACGATAAACAGGGAAAACACACGGGTACATGTAAACCTAACCCAGAATACAACACTATTAATCTTAGTTAGAAACGATAGATATTTTTTTCATCTTCACTCCCCGGAGATGGTAATCAATACTGTAATAAATCGATATCCAAAACCAGCCTCCCCCCCCCCCTAGATGATCTGAAAATATAACTTTATTTGTTTGTTTTCTCTTTCTCACTCTGTTTCTAGTCTGTCGTTCATTATTTTGTTTGCGCCTACTGAATGTGGGATATAGTGCGAGTAGAAGTGGATAACTGAGGTTTTGTATAGCCAGTATAGTTTTTTTTTTATAACGTTAGATATGTTGGGCATCTACCACTCTTTATCGCAGAAGGATCTTCAACGCCTGTTAATATGTCGAAATGTGAAGCAGCTGTATTTATGATTTAAAAAAACCCAACTTAGTTGTTATTTTTTTGTCCTAAACACCCCTGTGATAAATATTTTTATTTAGCCGTGCCACACACAGGCTGATACACAGAGGACACACACAAGTGACGCACACACACACACACAAAGGCAGACAGGCAGTCATACAAGGACAAATTCAAAGCGAGGGAGAAAATCAAGAGACCAGTTGCAGAGACAGCTCACCTCTTGTTTGTCGGCGTCGTGGTCCATGCTGAGGAAAGTATGAAAAGTGTTTCATCAAGAGAAAAATGGCAAGTCATCTCTTTAACACCTGTAGGCCCACGCCAGCATGCACAAAACAACGTATGGACACACAAAAACCAAACAAAAAAACAAACACGCAAATATTTTTAGCCTGCGCCACGTTTTCTGTGTTTAACGATTTTCTGTTTTTGACAATTATTTGCACAGCACTGTGTCCATTACTTCACTACTTTGAAGGCCACTACCTTTGGTAAAGATTCACTTCTGGGCACAAAATTTGGCGATACGTTTATGCACACACTCGCACACGTACGCATGCGCCCTCTTCTCCCCTCCCACGTCTCATCCCTCCCCCCCCACACACACATAAGAATAAGCGCAAGAGGTGTTGCAGAAAATGCTTCGTCGGATTTATCGTTGACCTACCAAAGCGCATCATCTCAAGAAGTAGGAGACTGTATTCATGGTCTCCTACTTCTCCTTCGGTCAGCGGAAGAGACAGTTGAACACACACACACACACAAACACAAACACACAACTAATGAAGGCAAGAAAGAACAAAGGCAGGGTAGAAAAATCTATTCTACTTCAATAATCTACTTCTCGACGCAGAAAATCCAGACGAGACGATGCGAGATAAACACGTTGCTGAAAGGATTAAATGATAATGAGAGAGAGAGAGAAAGAAAGATATAGCGGTGTCCTTTGAGTTACGGTCACCCATCACCTTCATCGTTGACAATTAGCAAAAGAAAAGACAAGGATGATGATAACGCAGATGACACCGATCTCTCATTATTATGCAATCCTTTCAGCAGCGAAGCCATCTCTCATCATTGCTAATTCCCTGCGGCGATGATGATAACAATCCTGATTCAACAATACGAGAGTATGGGAGTAAACATACATAAGTGCAGTTATTGAATTTTAAACATACAAGTGAACAAGAGAGAGAGAGAGGTGGGGAAGAGGGGGACACATGGACCGGAAATACAAAAACAAAACCAAAACAATCAAACTTAACGTTACGACCTGTGACTCCAGTCCATATCTCCCTGTACCTGTCTCTCTGCCCGCCAGTGCAGGGCGCCGCGGGACTTGAAGTGTATTTCACAGCACGCCTTCGTAGCCACAGTCGTCACGCTCTCCCCCCACCCCCCACACCCTCTACCTCGCTCACCTGTTCTGCTCTCAGCACACCTGACGGCTTGTCAGGCTAACGGCCACATGTCGCTTACACACCGACTGCTGCACGTCAACTGTTGTGCTGCAACGTGCCGCAGAGTGTTCCCCTACTTTTTTTTCCTTCTTCTTCCTTAAAACTAAGTAAAGATCGAGCGGTGGGGCGCCTGTCCTTGATCGGAGTGTCTGCAAATTGCAGGTCTTTGAGGGACGTTAGCCTCGAAGTCGTTGTCGCTGTCGTTGCTGTCACTTCTGCGTCTTGAAAACTTGTGTGGCGCCTCTCTTTGGGTTTCAGTTCGTTTTATGTCAGCGATACCTGTGGCACAGTGTAAATTCATTTAAAATCCGCGTGACAGGTTTTTAGACTTGTCTCTCCGACCCGCTCAACCTCCCGACAATGCGACGACGTGTAGTGAGTAGTTGGGGGGGGGGGAGGCAGGGATGCAGTGAGAAGAGATGGAGTGAGTGCTGACAGCAATGCCACGATTTGACATCGGACCAGGCCATGCGTACACCCTAGCCTGACACTTTTTTTTTTGCACTAATGAGCTTTGCCAATCCGACCTTTGTCGGGTCGCACGCAGACATAATGTGTAATGTATATCCTAAGAACGTTTTCTGTGTTCCTTCGTTCTTGATCTCTCTCTGACCTTTGGCGAGGGGCAGGCAAAAGGCCGTTTTGGGTACAGCAGCCATAGCGTCAAACCTGCGAAGTCCTATTGTAATGGCAAATATATTGGCAATGTATTGGCAAACACGTTTGTGAGCTCAGCATGTTGACCAGAGTTCAACTGTCCCGAGCGTTCGCCCCTAAACCAACGGTTTCTTGTAACCTGCACACACAGATTAAATGTTGCACTGACACAAGCTTGATATTATGAATCATTACCGGACAATAGATGCTCCGTCGGTTCTGTGCTCCACACTTGGCCATTTCGGATTATATAACGGCCTCACACACTTTGTAGGTGTAGGGTGGTCGTAACATCTTTTGGTGAGCGTACGTTTGCCTTCCCTTCTCAGCTGTCTGGAACTCGCTTTCCCTTGAAACTTGGAAATGTATCATTTGAATTTAAACAGCGGCTGAAGAAACACCTGTTCCACGATGCTCTTTGATCCCTGTCCGTGTGTGTTTGACTGCAAATTAGTGATTTTTGAATGTCAAGTGTTAGTTTATTTTCTTTTAATAATAGCTGTGAGCTATTAAGAAATGGCGTTTAATAAGCAACATTTATCTTCTTCTTCCTCCTCCTCCTTCTCCTCATCATCGTCGTCATCAAAGAATATCTTCAAGATGAATAGACAAATGTAAATACAAAGCAAATATAACGTCTACACAACTGATTTTACAAATAAAGCAGCAGTAGTATATTGTAAAATTCAAAACTACACAGCCATCAGTAAAATGAAATCAGTTTATTTAAAATCACTTCTCGATCCATACTGATGATGGGGGAGCAGGAACTAATCACTAAATCAGGAACAACTGAACTTGCTGCTAACAGACAAAAATGGAGAACTCGAGTTGATGCCTCATGTGCCACCAAGGTATGATGAGGACTGAATCTGACATGACCAAACAAATGAAGAATCGTTTATTCTTCCGTCCCTTGTGTTCTACCCATTTCGTCCACGTCTCTTCCCCGTTTTAAGCGCTAAGAGCATGCTCTCTATGAGTGTGAATATGCGCTATACACATTTTCATTATTATTATTATATCACAATGGAAGCAATAAATTAAAAAAAATGAAACAAAAAAATGAAAAGTATACAAAGTGAAGAGACAAGGCAGTTCACAGACCATTTCAACAGACGAGTAAAAGTTATTGATTGAAATATTATTATCTACAAGCCATTACTTTTCCCGCATTAAAGCGCATTAAAACTTGTGACAGAGTGGAAATAAACCCGTCTTCAAATCAAACTTTTAATTACCTTTATCACTAGATGCTCAATTCTCCACAGCCAGTTCTCCCAGCTTTTTTTTAATTAAAAAAAAACTTTGACCAGCCTTTCCCTCTGACTTTCAAGGAAATCCCACGGTTTTCAGGTAACGGAAACCAAACACTAATTTGCTAATGGGTGTTGCTCTGACGATGTATTGTCCCTTCACAGCACGCACGTACGTGTTCCATTTGGACTGGGAAGACAACAGAATAATTGTTCTAGTTTCGTGGGAAAGTATTGAAAAGAAATTCAAGCCATTTAAAAAAAAAGAACACCAACATCTTTTAATTATCCTACTACGGTTGTTGCTGTCGTGTTGGCAAAGCAGCCTACGCTGGGGGTCCACGAAGCTGAACCTTAAAGCTAACACACAGTCCTGACTGCCATGATAACAAGAACATTGTCTTGTGTGTTATAATCACGACCGTACAGAAAACCCAGACAATGCACTATTTCATCAGTTGAAGTTCATGTTGACACCAACGAAGACTTAGTTCTAGAACAGCTTGACCCATGAATAAAAGGGCAAAGATCTGTTTCAAGGATCTGTTTAAACATTTTTTAGAGGTAAGCGTCTTGATTACACTTTGTTTTCCCAAGCAATACATGATCAAAGTATTTCCGCCAGTTTCTTAAATGCCACAGCACAAAGCTAAGTACTGCTGTGAAAACAAGTGGGAAAAGATGTGGACAATACAGAAAGTGGGGGGGGGGGAGGAGGAGGAAAGGGAAAAGCAGAACAACGAAAGACGGAGGGTCTGTGGGGTGTGCGTGTGTGACTGACAAGATCAGGAAAGGGATCCACACAAAAAAATGACCCAACACCCAGCACCCAGCATTTTTTTTGGTCATGTCAGATCCCGTGCGTTGTCTTTACAGATCCCTTGTCTCTTCAAGACAAATTGAATTTTTCGTTAGGAGAGTTCTGCTACCATAATTACAGATTTAGTGTTTTTTTAAGAGGATCCATCTCGCAGACAGTCATAATAAACACTGACCGTAGAACTTAACACGAATTATTTCAAACAATGATATTCGTACATCCTGGTGAAAACATCTTACAAGATTTAACGATTGTCGTGTTTGATTTATGTACGCTTGCACCGTTTGTCTCGATGCTTATCACAAGTGTATAGTAATATTATTTCTATGTTTATATAAAAAATAAATAATAGCATTAAACATTTTTACCTTTTCTTTAGGTAAATGGAAAGAAAGCAATAAACAACAACAGACAAGTTCAAAAATACATAGAAAGCGATGCTGTAATTAAAGTCCCTCGACTGCATGGTCACCTTACAGTGTTTAACACTGTGCTGTCGAAGGATAAGAGCTTTGTACGACAGCCTGAAACAACATCTTTTGATTAAAGGCTAACATCTTCTCATTTGATGATCGACCTGCAATATGCATACACTGCACAGACCTGAGCAGGAGTTGACTTACTCTCTCCAAAGTCGGTAAATAACTTGAGCAGGATGGCGCTAATTAGCACGTGCATATAAGGACACGGAACAAATGGAACAGCTACAAAGCAAAGCTTACTTTTCGTGAGGGCTATGTGATGTGGAGCAGCCAATACCTACATTGCCACACAGGAAGGGGGTGAAGGACGGAAGGTCGAAGGATGGTGGACGAATGTGAACGAGCGACTGAACATGACAGTGGGTGTGTGTGTGGAGGAATGGAGGTGGTGAATTACAGGTATTTTGACTATCGAAAGAAATACTGTAATCGGTAATTAATGAGTATGTCTGTCTTAATTGTTTTATCCCAGTTTCCGCAAAGTGTTTTTCGAATCATAGGATTTGGTCGTTTGGTAATTATTTGTTTACCCAAGCAACAAAGTTAACAGCTTTATCGGTGCCTATCACGATGTACTCTATACAAGGGTTGTAGTTCTTGGCTGATTTTCAGTTCTTATCGGACCCCAAGAACATTGTTAGGTATGCCAGGAGATATGATGTATATCTATGGCAACCGATAGTCGAGACTGTGCAATGTGATCCCTTAAAGATGGGAGGAGGTTGGGGCAGGTTTCGGTTATAAAGTACAATAGTACCTCTAAATTCGAGTTTAACCCGTTACACAACCGAGCTCACATGTCAAATAACTCGTATATTAAAACTATTTTCCCATATGAAATATCGGAAATAGGATTAATACGTTCCAACCCTCCCTCAACAACATAATTTATATGTAAATACGGTATTATATACAGGACTGCAAAGTAAATGTTAATGTCACAACAATATAAATAATATAGATAATAAAATAATAAAGAATATGTTATATTTATCAATATTACCTTGGAGGAGATCAAGACTGTCGATAACAGAGGTAGGTAGATGGCGGGGGAGAAGGGAAGGAACCTGAGAGCAGACGGGTGCTGAATGAATCAGCTGATGAGACAACACTATTAACATTGTTTTTAACTTGAAACATTGAGATTTTCACTAAGACTACATTCTTTTTTATGTCTTTACACTACGACATGTAAATGACTCGAGCTCGTATATCGAATTTCTGCTCGTAAGTAAGAACAAAATTTCCACGAATTTTTGGCTCGTATCTCGATTTACTCGTGTATTGGTTCACTCGTATGTAGAGGTCTTACTGTAATGCTTACACGCTCTCCGTGTGAAGTAAGAGAAGGATAATATTATCCGCATCTTTTCACACCATCTGACTACCACATACGAAATCTGAAAAGAAGAGCCCTCCAAAATATGCATGTGCACGTTTCAGTTCGCACACCTGTTGGCCTCATCTCTACGCCAAGGTTATTAGACCCCTCACCCCCCAAAAAAATAGAGCAGAAATAGGAAAAAAGAAGGGATCATAGAAGAGGTGTTGGCGGAGGTTACCTTCTTTATTGCATCGGGCTAAGAAGGTATCACAAAAGAAGTCGGAGGACAATGGAAGCAGAGGAAATCTTCGTGTAGTCTTACGAGCATTAGACGTGGTATTGGTCGGAACATGGACTAATCATGAGACTCAACACGTGTGTAAACAGATTTATGAGTGACAACATTAGGGGTGTATGTCTGTGTAAATTCGTGTGTGCATGATGTTTATTAGAAATGGTTAGGACTCCACAGGACATGTGTCCAGTAAAGGGCAGTTTGCCAAGAAATGGTAGATTCACGCAAATATACATCAGCGCTCGTGCACACACACACAACTTACAAAAAAAACCCAACTGGTTCACAGTCGGGTTGGTGTTTTTTTGTTAGTCTTTGCTTTGAACTGGTTGTAACCGCACGAAAGCTTTGAAACGGTATTTGGGTGAACTCAGTGCCAAAAACACTAGATTTACACAGGGCTGGCTAGCTGTGGTCACAGCCAACACACGATCCACATGTTGCATGTCTCTTAGTGTCCATTATTACAGTATTTATAATTTGTTATCGATAATTAACAGACATGATAAGGTCTATAATCTTGAATCGCTTTAGGCAATAGTTGCCGTTGTCTGGAGCTTGTTTTAAAAGACATTCTGGACTACAGTGACTTAGGAACCGGGGGGAAGGGGCAACCGCCTCAACAAAAAAAAAACCAACAAAAAGTGAGGAGGCAAGAATGTGAACGTCGTTCACTGTCAGCATGGAGTCCACTCACAAAGCCGAGCATTTTCCTACACCACTGGACTAGAAGTGAACATCGTCGTCTCTGATCAGGCAAACGGCTGCTCGACAGGCGACCAGGACCCGTAACAAAGGCAGCAAGAGCACGCACTCTAATTACAATGTTTAATCCACTTTCAGATGCCACTGAACAAGTCTAAAGCGTGCGTTCACAGGTGTTCACGGAGTGAACTGTATGGTGACCGTTCGATTTTGCGATGGTTATCAACCTGACAAGACAGACTTCTTACTACAGATGTGAATGCACTGCAGGCAAAAATGTTGGTTGTCAACCACAGCTGGCACAAAGGATTATATAATATATATATACATGCATTTTATTTATAAAGAACACACTATAGTGGGCGACAAACGTATTTGATTAAAAGAGCTAATGCTCATATTTGAAGAGCAAATGCAAAAATCTGTTTGGATAGATGATTGTAAGTAAAGCTTGCCAATATAATCGTTTTCGAAATAAAATCTCACAGCTTTCTCTCTCTCTCTCACCAGTCTCAGAAAAAATGCACCAGAGACCAATTGTCCAAAAATACGTTTTTTTTCTTTCCGTAACATTTACACTGTCTCTGCATATAAGTGCGTGAAATAAATGTATACTTTGGGTGTGCACAACTTAATTAAACGATACTTGTAACACTTCTCAACGTATTCTTTGTCTATGAACTCCACCTCTAATGTAATATTTTCATAACATGGCATTGTAGCGACCATGATGGCAGCAGCAGGAGAAAAAAGACCCCACATAAAACATTGCACAGGAACAACGCTACAGGCAGGTCGTCATAGCAACTGAACCCCGACACACAGAGTATTTTTACATTGTTCTTGTTCTCTTTTTTGATATTCCATAAAAAAAATTAAAAACCATCACAGTCTAACAATGAAAGGGTACAAGTATTCATAATCAAGCAAAATATTCTGCTCACTCCTCAATTTTACATCCTCACCCATACACGTCGTTCATGTTTGTCAAAGTGCCATTTATGTGTTTCTAGTATGATGGACTGCCCGATCGTTTGTAGATTTTCCATCTACAGCGTATTTAGATCGCCTCCACACGAGGACATGCGCTCTACAAATTCAATTACCATTATTTTTACTGTCCATACGACGTCCATTTCCTAGCGCTGATTCCTCGACAGATTGCAGCCCTATAAAATCCACCGGTTGTCAGTCCTGGAAATGATGCCTGTAACGCAAATAATTAACGAAACACTATCACAACGTGTCTCCTAGCTTACGTGGTCCACTAAGTATAGAAGCAGCACGAGAAATGGGCGCGTAGTAGGGTTTGTGAGGCTCAAGCCATTGTAGAAGACACGGTTGAGGTGCACAAGCAAAACGTGCGGACGGTGCTTCGAGTCTCTCCAAGACCGTCCTAAAGCCGCGTCATCAACTCGAGCCACTGACTTACAGTTGTACTGTAAACACGTGCACCTGTGACTAGTAGGTCTGTACACTACCTCTGTCCTCACCAGTGCCAAAGGTAACCCTCGACCTGGCGAAGTCGTGCGCACTATCAGGCGACGGCACCACACACAACTTCAGCTGTCAGCAGGTCCACGACTGCATACGACACAACATTTTGATTTCACAAAACTCACCGTATTATGCAGTCATTTATATTCATTACTCTCAGTACGAATTAGACGCGAATATAATCGCGTTCCCACGTTCAATCGACCTTTAGCTGACCTTACACTTGACCTTTTACTGAATATCGACGCAAGAATTTAAAAATTAATACATCGTTATGCCCTCTGCCTATACAGATTTTCATCTGCTTAAAGGTATACAAAAAGCGATTTTCATGGTGTAGAAATACATTTATCAATGTAAGCACTGGCACAGTGTAGACCCTGTAAAACTCATTACAACAATTCAAACTAATTATTTTTTACGAATAGCCTTTACTGGATAAAGTGACTAGCAAAATGAGAATAAATTTAAAAAAAACCTTTTGGCATGAGACAAATAGGTCTTTTTCCCCACCATATATCTGAGGTACTGGTAAAAAAAAAACCCCTAACTGTTCAGCTTTGCTCCTTAACACAATTTGATATTAAGTACAAAACCTTTTTCTCAGAATTACGTTGTGAAAAGCACCTTGAAACCGATACACAAGTAGCTACTATTAAATTGCCATAGTCTAGAAGATGGTAGTTAAAAAGAAAGCACCAGAAATTTATGGATAAAATTATCTTATTTGTCAATAAAATAAAGAAGATACCACTTAAAAGCATGAGGCATGACATGTGGAACCACCTTTTCCAGTTGTGACCTCTAATATGCCCAATGCAACATTCTAAAAAATATAAAATAAAATGATCACTCAGTCTTTTTGTTTAAAAACATTTTTTCTGCTGTTGAAACAGAAAGCACTCACAAATATGTTTTGCCTCTGGATGTTTTTGCAATGATTTTGATGATTTTGCAATGAACAAAAATACAAGAAAGGTCCAGTTATTGGTTTTACAGTTCAGTGATACTTCTTGTAATAAGTGATGTACATTTTTTTCCTTCAAATTTTAAATGCTTGTATGGTGTTTTAATCCAGGTGACTAATATACAGATCTTACTATAACCTTTCCTTATGTGCAGTTTGTTGCAACTTCTGCAGTCCATCAGCTAGGGAACCAACATTGTCATTCAGGAACTTTTGTAAACATATAGCATCGTTACCTTTAAACTGGATAGCACGATTTACAACTCTTTAAAAGATCTGATGATAACCTACAAATAGGTGCAAGACTAGAAAGTAACAGTACAGGTTGAGTACACTGCAATCAACACCAGTGTAAATTAAGATGCACAAGATGACATTTTGTTAGCATCAAGTCCTTTTTATCACTAAAAGGACAGAATCCAATGAATCAAAAAACAGTTCTGGAAAGACTGCTAAACTGCACTAGTGCTTGAGTATGTGTGTATACATATATATTTCTAGTATTTAAAGGATCACTAAATATAAATGGCCAACAAAAATGGAGAATCTTTCAGAAGGCACAGGTTGACAGTCATTCCAAGGCAGCTCAAGTCAAACACAAACTAAACTTGATACCTTCCTTGCATAATATTCTAAGAAATTTTTTCAGGTAAATTGTCTGGCTATCAGATCATTGTTTTCACTTTAACGGAGAAGGATTTAATGTTCAAAATAAGATAGGTAAGACAATGTTAATGTAGCCATGAAGGTCAAAGCCAATAAACATGTCTGTTAATCAATTAGCCCATGACAACTAGCCTGATGCTATAGGAACTGAATTCTGACCTTTCTCTGAATGTGAGAATAACAGTGTTCACCAGCTAACTGAATTTAAAAAAAAATAATTGTACCCTCAGATTCATCTTAAAAAAAATCAAAAACTGGTGTATTATCAAGTCTACATGCATGCAACATAAACATGTATCAGATCTGGTGTGTGTGTGAGAACTGAAATATTTAGATTACAAGAAAACAGAGACGGAAGGAGAGAGAAAAAAAGAAAGACCAAAACAACAAGTCAAAATAGGATGATCTTCAGCACAATTAATATAGAAATGACCCAAAAATTTGCAAAACAGCTTTATCAGGTTATTAAAAATTCATGTGCCCTAATGATACTAACATATCTTCAAAAGGAAGAATGAGTTTGAAATCTCCAATAGACATAGTTGGACCACTTACAACATCTTAACTATTTATTCAATATAATTTTCTTCACCTCCAGCTCCATCATAGTGGAGAACCTGACATAAAAAGGTGGACTAGGGATAAATAAAAAAAACATGTTTTCTCAATAAAAGTGCAGACACAACTGAAAAAAAAACCTACACATGTAGTTTTTATAAACAGTAAAAGAACACATCCACAAATATGAATCTGTGTATATCTCTGAAACCTAAGCACACTGATTACACAAATAGCCTTGCAATCTGTTTGCTAGACACCATTGCCACACATATATTCAAGTACACTTGCTGTATAACGAGTCTCTGCCACCCTCCTGCGAAGACTCATTCCCTTACCAAATCTCATGCTCAAAAGCTAGCATCAATAGTTACAGCCTAGCTTCAAAACCATCAACCTACTTCCCACCATGTCTGTGAAGTCTTCCCATTATGTCTGTATATACTATATACAGACATGAAACTATGTTCTGGAATGCTTTGCTGTTTCTTCTTTGTTTTCAATTCTTAGAGGAAAATGCCACCAAGCTAAAACTATCTAACCAGTCTAAACACTAATTCATTGCTAATGATTTCTCACTGAAACTGGCCTGAAAGTACCCTTCCAATTCCTACCCACAAAACTGGCCCCCTGTGTTAGTGACAGTGCTCATTGATATCCACAACCATAGCTCTGCGCCAGCCAAATAAGAAGTAGCCACTGCCGGCACCCAGTATGATAGCCAGACACAGCCAGACGTTGAAAGTCATGAAGACGAGCATGAGGCAGTAGCTCAGGAACACCTGCAGCATGTGCAGCAACGTCTGCACCGCATGAGAACTACTCAGCATCTTGCCACTGTAACATCACCATATATATCCACATTCTTTAATTAATGATAATGGTAAACTACATGGAAACTACTTAGCATCTTGCCACTGTACTACTACCACAAATAACCACTTTATGTTTGAAAAACTTGAAACGGGTGTGGGAGAAATGGTTAGTTTGAAGATTGCAAATCTATTTTAATTACTTTATCAGATTAAATTAAAATGAAGCACTGAAGAGAGAACTGATCTGTACTGATTCAAACAGTGGCTTCATATTCAGTCTTCACAATAAGTAACATATCTCACCTGATACCTGGTTCCACAGCCCCAACCATTTGTTCACGTGAATTGGCTGAAACGGATGGAGTGTAAATGACAGCACTACGAGCTGCAGCTCGACGTAGGAGATGTTCTCGAGCAAACTTGAGTCCTTCATACAGGATGGACAATGCAAACATCACAAAACATGCTCCCACCATACCTGTCATCAAGAAAGAAAGAAAAAAGATATCTTGATCTTAAAAAATGCCCTTTGATTTTTTTGTGGTTACTTTGCTGTTGCACTAGTTTGACGAAATGGTTTTAAAACCAATGACAAGCCCTGTTATGATAAAATATTAACTATTGTAAGCAGCATGTCTGTTTCTACTCATCGTTCTAGTCAAAATCTAATTCAAAACTAACAAGGAAAACTATCTGCAGCTCACAATAATGACAAAACAGAACACAAAATTTATTACTTTTATGATTACATCAAATGCTTTTTATAAATACCAGTAATGTAGTATGATACAATAAAGAACTCTACAATATAGGCAACTGGACTGGTAAAATACACACAAATGTTTTTAACAATACTAATTTATAAATGACGAAAATCATCAATGTCTGAAAAATTGCCAGTTTCCTATTAAAAAAAAAAAATTAATCTGCAAGGATTCTAGATTCAACATATCTGATGCTTTTTAATTTTCTCAGATCTCACAGCACAAAACCTTGCCAGTTCTAATAAGCCAAAGCAACGTGATAATTACACTTAAGCACTTAGTGATAACAAGATAGCAAATGTATTAAATTCTAGACACACGGTATAGAACTATCTTATAAACATTTTAAAATGGCTGCTTTTATTTTTGTTAAATTTCTTTCCACACTAAATTATTTTTTTCAAATTAAACACATTCATTACAGAGAGTTTATAAAAAGCAATTAACTGTGAGAAACAGGAAGGATAATCAGCAAAATTTGAAAAAAAAACACAATTTCTCAGGATGGGTAAGGGGATAAATGACTGGATAGGGTGCTCCTGCTAAAAACAAAGCAAAATGTCAAAAAAAGTGATTGCATGAAGCTGGAGGTTGGGGATAGGGGGTGGAGGAAGCAGGAAGCCTAAGTGCATTGTTTTCACACTCAGTGTCGGTTTAACACTTTTCTTTCAGATGTGAAAAAGACAAACAGTTCTGATCATTATACTTTTCAGGTCTTGTAGTAGCTAGAAAAAGGAAAGATACTGTCTTACTCCTCAGAAAAAGTAGGGTTCTATAGAGTTTTCAACTCACTAGACTCATCCACACCTTATGGTTTTTCTTTCTCTCACCCTTTCTCTTTGCATCTGTTTACAGGGGTGGCTGCCTTGCCAGGATATACCTTTAGTTGCTGGTTCCGCGTAAAACACCAATCCCCCTCCCCCCAACCACAGGTGTATGTCATTATCATTACCAGCAAAACAATCCGATTAGTTATTAAAATTACTAAATCATATAACATGATTAATAATTATTTTTTGATGGTATTCCAATCCCCCTTCCCCCCCACACACACATACATGTGGATAGCCTCACCATATCTTGAAGTCTTCTGAATGAAACCAGAACACCAAATACAAAAAGAATGAAGAAATTTCAAGACGACTTTTATGTTAGATTTGAAAGAACTGGATCAAGACACTGACAGCTAAATATAATGCATGTACATTCACATCATATTCCCCACCCACCATAAAGGCAGAAATGAATGTACTAAAAACGATGTCTTTCAAATATTTCAAAAGTTAAATGATCAGCCTGCTCATCATGCACAGATTCTTGTACATGCGATATTTTCTTTGATGACGTCTACTAGATCTGTCATGAAAGTATTTACTGTAACTATATGTGATGTCCACAATGCTGCTTTTTACAAACAAGCATTTCCAACAGGCAACACCATTGCAGATGTTGAATTCAATCTAAAATTATTGTATTTTTCTTAATTTTATTTCAATTTTAATGATTGAGACTGTACAAATACAGGTGTACTTACCTCCTGCAGTGCTTGTGTAAGCATTTTCAAAAAGAATATATTCTGATACCCCAGTGTGGAAAAACATCTGAAAAGCACAGGCATTTAATTTATTTTGAATAATAAAAGTCTGTAATCAATGTCATGTGTTAAACATATAGATTTGATCATTAGTAAGTATTCCACACAGGAACTGAGCATACAAAAGTGTGGGCAAAGCATGAAGCCAACAGTTTATTTTCTGGCATCACTACACATAAAATTAAGAAAGAATCTTTGAGAGACTGTCTTTTATTAGTTATCATATGCTCATCAATTAAATTAAATATATATCTCATTAAAATTTATCCGAGAAGCTCTGTTAGAAACAAGGGGAGGGGGGTGTAAATTGGTGTTTTACGCATAGCCAGCAACTAAGGCTACATTGCAACAAGACAGCCAACCCTGTAAACCGATGCTCTGTTGGAAAGAAGTAAATATTCTAAGTCATGTAGCTAAAAAGGAAAAGAAAGAAAATAAAGAGAATAGGAAGACAAGAAGAACAAACCTGCATCATATGGTTCATGTCATGCCCTGTGTGGTCCTCAGGCATATTATGGTCACCATGGTTCATAGTGGTGTTGGAGTGCCCATGATGGTGCATGGTTGTGTTCATAGGCATCAATGTTGTTCCATGGTCATGCTCATGATCGTGATTCATTTTCTGAAGTGAAAAATAAAAATTTCTTTTCTCTCAATTTTTCAAATAATTTTATATATATTCATTCCTTCTACTTTCATATAGGTATCTACAATTTTTCAAATAGCAGGAGGAAAAAGCAAATTCCAAAATATTGTAAAACGTTTATTTACACTGATCTGACACTATCTAATAGTATCATCATTTCACCGTTCATCATTGGTCTGTAACTGTTTATTGCGGAGTGTTTTGGAAGAAAAGAATTATTAATTAATGAAAAATCATCTGAAAACAAGAGAATTAAAAAAAACCTATATTCTTAAAGAAAGGACAATGTACTGCAGAAACATAAATGATTAACTGAATACAGTGTGGCACCCCATTTTCTTTGGATGTGGGAGTCAGAACATCATGTCTATGGGGCTGTCATTAAACTCACCCATGGGTTATGTGAGTATATTGAAGCTATCCTTTTATTTTCTTAACAATTCACAAAGTACTTCAAAAACAAATGCTGTAGAACATCTTTTATTAAAACTTACACTATGGGAAGACATGAGACTATTGTTGTAAACAACTGAACAGATTCAAAGCAAACAAAGCACATATAAACACAAATGCCCACAGATATCACAGACTAACAAGACGTCAAACAGGAAAAACTAACCTACAAAAGCATAAGGAAACAGGAGTCAATTTGGGCTAAAAAAAAAAAAAAGTGGGGGATTAGACAACAGGAATAAGAGAGAAGAATGCAGACAGGCTGGGAAACAAGTAGACAGATACTAAAGGGAAGGTTGAGAGGCTACAAGCTAAGCATTCACTGAAGGTGAACAGGTACAAACACGAATTAACATCCTAATGAGAAGTCTACACGTTCTCATTCCTCTTTTCCTTAATGCATCAAATGGACACTAGAAAACAAAAAAAACCTGCACCTTATATAATTTGTATAAATTGTAGAAGCAACCAGATATTTTCAAATAACAGTCACCATTTGTTTATCAGGATAAAACATACTCAACAGTATTGTTTAAACAGAATGCAAGGTCCACCTCTACTTTCAACTGTATAACAAAATTAAAAAAACTCTTTGATGACTGCAAATATGTTCAAATAAACACCACAAAAACAGTCTCTCAAGGAAGTAGCAGAGAACTTCAAGGATTCAGCAGGAAACTCAAAGCACCCTAAATGCATAGTATTGATGATACAGCCAGCTTTTGAAGGAATGCTGAAACGGAAGCACCTTCTGCTGCTTTGATTTCCGATGGGCACTATACTACTTATTATATATACATGCACGCCACGCAAAATACGAGATGCAAATGATTAAAATTAAGTCTAAATCAGGGCTGGTTTGTATGTAAGGTATACAGTCAGATTTCACAAAAGCCCAAGTTTTCCAGTTTAACTTCCAAAAACGTTACCGTTGGTTGATGTGCATCTACAGTCTTGAAAATGAGTCCCAAGTCGCCACAGCCACTCTCACTCTGAATAATAGCCTTACCACCTGAGATAAGCGACTTTAGACTTATTTTCAAGCAAGCCTGCCCTGATCTCTTGGATCTGGGGCTTTCACTTTCCCCAGAGAAGAGCATACCATAACTTATGAAAGTACTTCACAGCATACTTAACATTTGGCAGAGTTCTACTTGTCAGGCCTTGTACATGGCATTATGTCTTCAAACATATAAACCATGATCTCCAAAACATCAGTTTTATGGTCTTTACCGAATAGCGTCTCTCCAGGCCAAGGAGACTAGTGACATTACTAATATCGTTTTTAGGTCAAGGTTAGTTTAATGAAAAATTGATGAGCAGCTGGATAACCATTTACCAAGTACAGTTCCTGTTGGTACACATGTAGTGCTCCACTCCCTCCTATTCCTCATTTCGGTCACTAAGTTTGTCTTCATCTACTGGTACTCTACAGTGAAGCTTATGCAAGCTCTACCTGTATCAATCTGATCACCATTCAGATCCTCTTAAGGCAACCCAAGTCAAAAATGGGATTAAGCTTTAAGTTGCTAGCAATTAACTGAGCATGCAGCTGTTACTAGTTTGTTACAAAAATATGTTGTAAAATTTTTTTATTAATTTTTTCTAAAAGAAAGTGAAAGCATAAATAGAATAATATTTAAATTTGTATTTCTAACATTAGTGAAGGAATCTCCAAATCTGTGAGCTGACATTTATGTCATGGAAAACAAAGTCCTAAACTCAGATAAGAACTGCAATGTTCAAAGGCATGCATAATGTGAATGAAACATTGACTTTTACTAAAATTTTGCAAATTGTACCTTTTAATGAACATAAGCTCATTCATTAAAAATAATTTTACAATTGGGTTAGCATTCAATAACTGATTTTACAATTTTTAATATATTCCTAGTGGTATTTTCTGCAGATATTTGGTATTCACCACAAGCCAAAGATTCTTCCTACAGATGATGGGAGGTTAGATTCTCGTTTGTCATAAAAAGTTACAAGATTCTAGCATTCACCCATCATTCCATCACTCATTGTTCTTTCAAGTAACTCTTTAACCAGCATACTGTCTGTGGTGCAATCAATGTTGCACTAACATCTGAAAATTTGACATAGTTGTGACCTCCATCCATCTCAAAGTCCATCCAAGAACAATACGCACTACAAGTGGAACAGCAAAGTGTTCATGTACAGTATCCAGTTCATGCACTTTCACTAGAAAAAACTAAAATAAAGTGTATGCCTTTATGTAATAAAACTCTCTAGCAATGAACCAGAAAACAAAAGTTGTCAAGGGTTGTTTTATGACTTTACTGCTAATATAGGAATTTCTAGCAAGGATATCATGTAGACCCCTCAAACATGTTGAGACCGTCACTGGAGAGCATAAGTGCCATTTAAACCACTAGAAACACTGGGAGACACATTCCCTGGTGGCTACTGGTAAATGATATCTGTAGGAGGCACAGTACTCTAATGTAGTATTTATGTTAAGGCCAATAAATATTACATACCAAAAAAAAGCAATAGACAAATGTGCACTTAGCACTTACCAAGAAATATTTATATAATTCAATTAAATCATTAAAATAAATTAGCTCGTCTCAGTTCAATTCATGATATACAAGTCTTTGAGCATCTCAGTGCAGTTCTTGTGCTAGTTTAGGACCTTGTTTTCCCGACATCATATATGTCAGCTCACAAATTTGATGATGCCTTAAGGAATGTCAGTAATATGAATTTAAGAGTCAATCCATTCATGCTTTTACTTTCTTTAAAAAGAAATTAATTAAAATTCACGACACATGTTTGTCTCAAACTAGCAATAGCTATATATAATTCCAAGTAAAAAAGCGCAGGACCAAATGTGCAGAACACATTTAAACCCCCACATCACTCCAGCTCCCTAAGGGGGTAATAAAAAGGTATGCAAGGTCTAAATCTGATGTGTTTTCACCTCCACCTGTAACAAATGTCAGTGTCACAGCTTGGATGTTTGTAAACACAAAGCACTTGTTTCAAGCTGACCTCCACTCTGAAGTAGATGCTACTTTAGTGTTGTTCAACGTAATTAGCTGGAAATTTAAAATGCCTTGAAAGTGATTGGAAAAGTTTGCATTAAAATGTATTCATGTTAAAGTGACCTCTTCCTGAGATACACCTTTTTAAAAGCAATGACTTCAAAAACACTCCAAAGTGTGGAAGAAAAATACAAAAACATAGATGGCAAAATGTAAATGGATCCAAATTCTTCTCGCACCTATAGTTATTAAGTTAATACCTATTTATGACATCACATTATTTTCACATCACACCATCTGTCATTTGTGAAGTGCCTTGAGTTCGTCCAAAAGGGAGGATATATAAGGCGCTATACAAGCTAACTTTTATTATTATTATTAATACCTATTAACAGGATCATGGAATATTTCCTGTTCTAGGCTGAAGGTGATTTACATAAGTTATCCCACAAAAACCTACTCTATTCCATAAAGGTTGAAAAAGAAAAGACAAGTTATTGTGATGAGGTAACTCTCCAGTTCCTCTCCTGAATTAGCATTCTACCTTCACTAATCTTTATATCCCACTCATATCCCTCTCCATTCACATCATCCTTTACCCCCCAAAAAAAATCAGCTGCTAATTTAAAGGCAAATATAGATCATGTTTTCAGTCATGGATGAATTGAATTTATCTAGAAAAGCAACACTTTTAATTGACCATCAGTTACCCATCATTTGGAAAATTCATCTAGATGGATTTATTGAGATATATAGGTGTTTAATCAGTTAGTACCAGTAACTAGCAGATTAGTCGAAATCACTACAAATTTACTCAGTTGAAGATGGGAAGATAATGCCTCTCATATTATTTATCTAGATTTTAAAAAAAGTCTAACATATTACTTGCATCTCACTGGCAAACTTGATTTAAATACAACAGCAAACACATTTATTACCACTTTCCTTATTGCTCTGTGAGACCTAAAGCATACATGAAAACTATGAAACCCTCCACCAGGGGCAGCTCTAGGCTTGTGGCGGCCCTGGGAAGAGAAAGAATCGGTGGTCCCTTTGCCAGCCATTACGGCAAAACGTTATAATACTACATATAGCTTACTGCTCTCTCTAGTAACATTAGTAAATACAGCATATTAACAAGAAACTCTATGCTTTTTGGCCACATTGCCGTCAGCAATATAATCTTTCTGTTTGCAATATTTCTTTTAAGACTTCTTATGGTAGATTATGGATAATACTTGTGGCATTAACTAAATGTTGATTGGTTATGGCTAAAGCTGCTTGCCTAAAACTAATGTTTATGTAAACATATGGCATAGAAAATGGGGGAAGAACAGACAAACTACATGTGTGTTTGCATCTATAGGAATATATTTTGTGTTTACCTTTTACTTTCAGTACGCCTTTCACTTACAAAAATAAAGATTTTTCTTTTTTCAATAAAATCCAAAATATCAGTGAACTGTAAAGAAATTATTTTTGAAAAAAATCCAGGATTGTTTTTGATAAAAAGCTGCTCATAGTTGTTTTGAAAATTGCTCCTTCAAATTGAAGGACATATTAATCCCAGCAAAAAAGGAAACGACCTAAGTAACAACTTGCTAGTCCAGGTTGCTGAAGTACAACCTTTGGAAAGTTTGCTAAATCACAGGTTAAGGATCTGGATAAAATGTTTTTTTTCTGTTGAAAAAAAAAGGTGAATTACAACTTTTGTTCTAATCTGCATGGAAGAAGAAGTGTTAGTCAATGAACATTAAAATCTCTTGCTTCAAATAGTGAAGATGAAAAAAGAAAAAGATCTTAGTCCTGGAAATGACTGGCTTTTTGACTCTTCATTCAGTCTCATGTTTCAAGGCTTAATCTGGTCTAGGAGGTCAAGTTACAACAGCCAATCCCCCAAGAAAAGATTAGGAATAACCTAGAAACAGAGACATGCCTATGTATTAGAACAGAATCCTATGTTTAACAGCATATCTGCTCTGTGCCAGTGTGGTATATATGATTCTTTTGTAAAGTCTCTATGTTACCATTTGCATTAATTCAGTGAGAGCAATTATAACAGACAATGATAACTGTAACCTACAGGCATTCGTGTCACACATTTTGAGATATATTTTTCACAGATTCTTACATTTCTGTTAACAATATGGTTTGTCCATACCATTTTTAAATGAAAGGTCATACTTACCACAAAGCACTTAGTCTTAGGTCACTGAGTTTCTTTATCAAGCAAACAATAATCAGTCTTATAATTACCTATTTTGGTGTTATATCTCAAATCATAACTAATAATGGGGTATTCAAGTGATTCACACATTTTTTTGTGCTATTAACTTTAATGATTGTGGATCACTAAAAAACCCTCCAAAACAGCTAATGCCCCAGCGAATGCATGACCATTATTTACTGAAAATCCCAATAAAATAGTAAAACTGATTTCAGAAGAAGTTTCTGAGGTGTAGTAATTCCAAAGTGATGTAATAAAAAAATGTATTTCTGTTTATAATAAAAGGATGCATCACTTATGCATATGTCAAAATATATTCTGATAACAGGTCGCAAGCACTAACTAAACATTTAACCTTATAAAAAACTGATACAAAACTTTTAATTATTGTTCATATCACTTGAAGGCAATCAAGAAGTTAAATAAGTCGGATATAACTCAACTACAGGAAGGATGCATCAGTTGCACATACATGTAGAAATACATCCTGATGACAGATCGCAAGCACTACCTAAACATTTAACCTAAAAGGAAGCTGATAAACCTTTCAATAATGGTTCATATCACTTGAAGGCAATCAACAAGTTAAATAAGTCAGATATAGCCCAACTACAGAACCACTTAAGTAGTTTTTATGGTTTAAAAAAAAACAACAAAAAACTGCCTGCTTTTGTTAATCTTTCAATAGACTGACCTTGAAAAAGAATGTACGAATAAAAGTTCATATCCGGTCATACGAATTCAGTTGCGCTGAAATATCATTGAGTATCAATCTGTGACAGTGTGTTAATGTTAGCGCTTATGTTTAATTAGTACATCACATGTTCTGACGATATGCCCTTCAAACCATAACAAAAACAAAATTATGCAAGCTATACCGACCTTTTCTCAAAGGTAGAATCTGGTGAAGAGAATGAACTTTCTTTCAAAACCTTAAGAAAAGACAGACGTAAGCTGAAGGTACAAAGACAAGCCTACGTGTCCGGCTGGTGGATGTCCAACCCTTCTCTCAGCGCCTCTGTTTTCACGATCCACAGGCTTGTGTCGTCACTTCCGTGTCGTCTGCGCCAACTAAAGGTGCGTAACTCCGAGCTGTCGCTAGACAACGGCCCACTCCGTCAGAAAAGAAGAACTCGCTGTTCCCTTCATGTACGTGTTCACGTGTTCGCTCAACAGAATCAACCCTATACATAAAATGATAATTTGTTTCTTGCTCATTTATAACATGTATTACTATTGCTGTCGGTATCCATCTCTCTCTCTATGACAATTCAGACATCAACCACCATGTTTGTACATAATTTCTCTGTTTGTGTACAATATATATATATATATATATATTGCCTTGTTCTGAATTAATATATTGTTTTTATTTCTACTAATTATTATGAGGGCTAGATGTAAAAAAGCATAACTTTTGCTTATTCTGTTACTCTCGTAAATAAAGATTTGTTCATTGTTCTGCGAAACCATTTTTTTGTAATTCTTGTACATATAATACTCTTTAATTCTTCTTGTTTTGTTATACCTTTTTTTCTAGTTATTTTTGGAATTCGGTTTCCTTTTTTGCTTGACGTTCGAGGGATAGATGTAAAAAAGCATATACTTTGCTTATTCTATTATCCTTGTTAATGGCATGCAGTAGTCATTGTCAGAAGCACAGGATGAACAGAGGTGGCCTTTAAATTGGGGGTGGCAACTGGGGCCCCGCTCCTGAGAGATCCCCCGCAATAGGAGAATCTTATGGTACGGTATATGCGGTATATAGCTTATACTTACGCTTTCGGCCCCCGGGGGCCACGCAAATGACACTCGCCTAGGGCCCCGCGGGACCCCGGCCATGCAGTACTGCTAAGGCCATTATAATTACTGATGACGAGAACGCATCAGGGCGGCAACTATCGCGCGTTTAAAAGAATTCTTCACAGAGAGAGAAAGAACAATACACGATCGCAGTGTCTATAGTATTTTTGTGTTTAGATTTGCGAGCTTAACTGTGGCGTACCTGACAGGTGAAGGGTCGGGGGCGTCGTGATAGGACGTTCAGGGATACATAGGCGGCAACCCCACAATCCGCAATATTTTGACACTTATTTTTAAATGTTTTATTGTTAATAATATGCTTCATTATAAAATATTTTTACTATTTGATTAGTCTGAAGTTTTATATTTTAAAGTAACCCGCTATTTATATTGATCGCAACTTGTAAAATTAACCATATTATTGATTTAGTCTTTTATATTTTTCTTGACATATCTTGAAGCAAGTGTTTTAACTTTATTTTAATTTGTTGCCTTTATTATACTGGCCTCGTGTTAAAATCACATGAAGTGAAATCGATCGAAGGTAATGCAAGTCTGCGTATCTTAATTCGTGTGCACATGCAAATGCAAGTGAATGTATGTAGTTTCATGGATCGTACATAAATGAAATCAAATATTGACACACTATATATCCGTATCGCCTTGACATTCCCTTTTTTTCTCGCTCGCTTTCATATTTTGTCAGTATGCCAGCCCCTGTAGCAAAGTTCCTGAGAGTACTGCCCTGCTAATGCATGGTTTTGTCATGGTGTCTTCTGTTTGCTGGTTCTTATGTTTCTTGCATGGTTGACTGTTCGTTTTAGTCTTTCGTGTGCAGCGAAATACGCTCTGGAAATGCACTTTACGAATTCTATTATTATATTATTAAATTTTACCTCCCTAAGTTTCATCTTCCGGAAACGAAATGGTCTACTTCAGACAGGGTATCAGAAAGAGAAAAAAAGCACCCGACTGCCTGACTCCATGGCATGTCATCCCACTCCCTCGAGTACAAACGTCTATCTTTCATGTCCTGATGATTACTCATGGGGTGTTGTAATTTTTAGGCACAGAATCCGGGTCGCATACTTCCTTTATTCCTAACCCTCACCATATCCTGTAGGGATCAACATGTACTACTACTACTAAAAGATAACTTATAGAGCGCCGATCCAAACGACTCACAGCGCTTTACAAAAAGTAGCATACACGGTTATCATAAAAACAGCTTTACAAATTTATTCATTATAATTATCTAAACAACAAGTCATACTATCAATCAAAAACACAACGGCACAAGTACACCTTCAGCCGCGGCTTAAATGCTGACAACGACGAGGCATGTCTCAGCTGAAGGAGAAGGGAACTCCAGACAGCAGGGGCAACAAAAGCAAACATGCACACACCAAAAGACTAATCGTGAGGACGGTCAACAGGTTTTCTCTAGAAGAACAAAGCAACCTATAAAGAAAATAGGTGGACTGAGTTGCAGAAAGTTAGGCTGGAAGTGTGCTTTCAAAATGACAGAAAGCTAGAATTGTAATTTGGACCATATGTGAAACTTCATTGGCAACCAGGTTTACGAAAAAACGACAGTGGGGTAGGAAGATGCTCGGCTTTGCGGGGTGGGGGTGGAGGTGGGGCAAACTTTATGCTGACAGTGAACGACGTTCATATTCTTGCAGCTTCCTCCGATATCTTGTTTTGTGGGGGGGGGGCAGCTGCTTCCCGCTGCGCCCCCCACCTCCCGGTTCCTACGCCATTGAACGAGGCGGGGAGCATTGTTTTGTTCGAAACTCCTTGCAAGCTCACGATCTAGTCAACAGGTAAGTATTGCAGAGTTGAAGTCAAGTCCCGAAGCAACCAGTGAAAACACAAGAAACTCAAACTGTAACTTGAACCCTTTAAACACAACATCTGAATTTCAGACATACTCAAGGCCTTTGTAAGATGTGTCTTTACATTTGCAGGTATTTGTATAATATCTGTAGCATCCCTTCTCCCCACCTCTTTTATTGTCTCCCCCCCCCGCTTTCTTTTCAGTACTGTGCGTGTGTTATGCGTTACACTGTGTTGTGTGTACCAGTATATGGGTGACTCGATCTGTGTGTGCGTGAGAGATCGAGAGAGAGAGAGAGAGAGAGTAAGAGAGAAGAGAGATATAGCTGATGGGAAGGGATCACTTTAATGTTTATAATGAGCAATTTTAAGTCATTAATTGAACTGAAGGTTCTGATTTATAGATGGTGATTATATGAGCTATTAAGTATGTTACCTTTTCTGTGTGTCGTTCATAAGAATTCACACGGGCACTTCGTTTTTTTTAAAGCTGTCATATCTTATATCCAGGTCTTGTTTGCAAATTAAGCAGCCTACAGCAGCTATATGACCACAGTGAACACAGGACGATGACTGGAATGTGTGGGGACTGCCATACCGTCTTTTTTTTTTTTTTAGTGATGTTATTGAAGCGACCTCACACCACGACGTCGACCATTAATTGTAAAGAGGTGCTGTCACGCTGACAAATTCTCGGCTTTGTCATCTCTTCTATTATTTTGCTTTCTTACGTTATGGCCGTACACACGCACAGATGCACACGACAGTCTTATATGTACACAATCTTTCTCCTCCCATTTCCTTCTTTATCCGTCTCTCTCTCTCTCACACACACACACTGGATTATTTATACATAACAAAGCTATTACTTTTTATAACCTATACTTAAAAAACTATAAAAGTGTTTATACATAAAATTAATGTACTTTCCATTCCTCTCTCTCTCTCACGCGCGTGCCCACACTCATGATCTCAGTCACGCACGAACATAAAGGGAGGTAGCTACAGAAGTTCATATCTAGGAAGGTTGAGCAGTTATCTCCAATGGACTATTTTGGCTTTAAGACGGTGGTTCGCTGAATGTAGATGAAAAGAAAGTAAAGATCATTGTGATAAAATGGTCAGTGAGGTGACAGAATGAAACAGGAGAAAACGGCGCATAACTTGTGTGACTTGTCAAGAACAGCAATAGAAAAAAAAGACAGTTTTGTGTGACTTGATAGGACCAGCAACAGAAAATGACACAATCCGCTAGACTTGCCAGGTCCAAGAAGAAAAGAAAAATAAAGAAGCCTGTAAGCGTTTTTGGTATTTGTCTCTCTTTTCTATGATTGAAGTACACAGAATGTGAAATTCCTCCCTCCATCCCTTCTTCCTTCTCCTTTTCTTAGCTGTCGTTTTCACATGTTTACACTTATAACTAGCTATTCCCATTACCCTACAAAATTAAAAGTTTTTACAAGGAATCAAACCCCAAATGTTGTTGTTGTTTATTTAGTTGGAGAGTGCTTCCACCTTGCAGTGATTTCGCACTATGGGGGGGGGGGAAGGGGAGGGGGAGGAAACCGGAGTACCCGGAGAAAACCCCCGCCGCCCAGCTCTGCGAACAGGTGTCACATACAGAGAGTGTCCCGAGACGAGATCTGAACCCTGAGCCGCTCACTGCAGTGGTGACAAGCGAGTGTTTTAACCACTACACTACCGAGGGCCCTACAAACACCCCAAAACACCTTCGCCTGCCTTATATAAAGAGAACGAGGGTGCGCCTAACCGCCTTGACAGCTCTCGTGTTCCACATTTATTTCTTGTTATATTTGGTTGTAAGTAACTGCAGTTGATATCCAGTTTGTGCCAGTATTTTCGTCACTGACTGAGCTTTAGTTTCTGCTGTGTTTTTGTGGTCGACCGTAGGAATCACTCAGACTTTTGTTCTTCACCAATTTTGACAAATTATGACTGACATTGTTGTACAGGACAATTATTCTGGTTTCACTGTGTCTTTTTTTCTAACTCCGTCGTTCATGTTCCCAGATCTATTGCTTGATCTACAGCTACTTCTCTTCTGACGGCAAATAATCTACTTGGTGGTACAAGGGAGACAACATTCCAAACAATAATCTACAGATTACAGGGCATGATCCACAAACACATCAATAAACACAGAATCTAGGGAGGACTCTATTGAACAGACAAGAAATGTCGCCCGTATCAGCAGATTCTCCAAATGCACAAGCGACAGAAAGCAAGCGAGAAAGAAGGAAAATGTTCATCAAAGACTTGGTGTTTATCCTCTTTCTCGTCTTAGGTGTGATCTTTGGTTTTGGGACTAAAATACCTCCCAGGACCTTGGACTCCCAATGACAAGCGCAAGATCTTCTATCTAAGGTTTCCTGGTGATTTGTTGCTCAACATGCTCAAGCTGCTCATCCTGCCCTTGATCCTGTCCAGCCTGGTGACGGCGATGGCCACGCTGGATAAGAAAGCTTCCGGCAAACTGGGGCTGGGCGCCATGATCTACTACATGACCACAACGCTGTCAGCCGTCATTCTTGGCATCATCCTTGTCCTGTCCATCCATCCCAGAGACCCACGTGACATTAACACCATTCCGCGCAGTGGCGCCTCTAAGAACACCAAATCGCTGGACGCTCTGCTGGACTTGATCAGAAACTGCTTTCCGGATAATTTAATGACGATGTGTTTTCAACGGGAGACAACAGACGTTGATTTGTTTAAAGCCGCTACCAGAAACGTGTCCCATGGAACTACAATGGTGGAAGTGAACAGACTATGACTACCCCCAACATGCTGTTGATTGCCTCCTGTGGTTCAATCCAGAAATTCTTGAACAGAATCTGGCATTTATGGTGATTGTAAAACTAACCTGATGATCGTACTACAAGAATTCGGCTATGTTTCAATGATTCTAAAACTAACCCATGCAACTGTAAGCACATCCATGTCATTGGTGGGTGGCCTCATAAGAAAATAATAGCGATGTGTTCAATGTGTAAGTTATCATGATCAACCTGAAAAATAGGAAAACACTTGTCCTCGTACGTCCTCGATTCCAGAATTGACGACTGTAGGCCGCTAGCATTTATCATGTATGTGTGGTGTTCTTTGTGTAAAGCACTTTGAGTTCATCTTAATGGTGGAGAAAGGTGCTATAGAAATCATTATTATTATTATTATTATATACCTGCTAGAGTTTGTCTGCACTGTGGTGCTGTAGACCCAGACTCTCTCACTCTTATGTCCTCGCCGTGAAAACAAGAAAGGCATGGATGAGTGAGCGTCGATAATTCACTTCATACCCTGTGATTTAATTATCCGTGAAGTGTTTAACAGAGCAGTTAGTGCGCTTTAATTAAGGCGCCAGAGAAAGTAGTGTGATTGATCCCGTACACAGTCACACCTGGCCCGTCACGCTTGAGAGCGTACACCGTGTCGCCTTGCTGCAGTTCCAGGATCACGCCAATCGAAGATGCGGCGGTCAGCTGCGTGAGAGCCACGCACTGGCCATTGTGCATGATGCAGATGTTGAACCAGATGCTGCTGTCGCTGAGCGCGTTCAAATTGAACACGTATGTACCAGACACTGGCGCAGTGAACTGTCCTGAAATGAGAAGTGACAAATGGACAACTTTATTGAACTTAAAGAGCAACTATAACTTAATTGGAAAAGTGTGCGCAAGTATACGTATGAGTTCAGGAAAAGAAGAGTGATACATAACATTTTCCACTTCATAAATTAGGGGTGGGAAATGCCTGTATACGGTCCCCGAAATCATTTGATCCAACCTGCCAAGGCAACCGCATATGTCAGTAAATTTCTGTTTTTTTTCTTCATAGCAACATATTTAAGTGAGATGATTATCAATAACGTAAATTTTGAGAGACAAGCAAGGATCGAACGTCCATTACGGGATCGACAGAACACATACGAGTACAAGACGGGGGAGACACCTATATACTTCTCGTCGGCTGGACGCTGCTTTAATGAACGACTTTTGAAAATTCTGCATACATTTGACCTTTACCCCCAAGTCGTTTGATTTCGGCTATTGACTTGTGTAGCGTTCTTCAACCATGTCGGCTCGCACAATTAAGAAAAAATGCGGATTATTGTGACTCAGAGGACAGCAGTGCCAGGCAGGCTGGGATATTGCACACGTTGCAAAAGTGTTAACACACTGTGGAGAAACTACAAACTGCAACTTGATCACATAGAGCAGGCTAATTTTTAATTAGATAGTTTTGTATTGTCCATGAATGATGTTATAAATATCAAAATGTCCCTTGGAGAAATAAAGGTTCCCTTCCCCTGCTTTTTACTGATGGAGATACCATCTGAACTTTCTTGCAAGTAGGAGAGGATTCACAGTTGTGAATCCTCTCCTATTTACAAGAAAGATCCAAGTGACATAAAGGTAAAGAATTGTAAATGAGACTTTGAGCAAACACCTACCTGTGGCAGCATTGTAGCCACCACCCACGTTGCTGATGGCGTTATCAAAGAGGAGAACCGTGTTTTCCTGCAGGTTGGGGTGATGGTAGTCAGAATACTGGGCGAAAAAGGAGACAACGGGTTCTGCAAGATGTCGAGAGGCATACAAATGAAAATCAAAAAGCAAGTTTTGTTTCTTTATTTTTCTTGTGCTTGGTAAATGCAGATCTCATGTCTGGATCGATTCTGCATGTCAGTCGCTTGTTAAAGGAGACTATAACCTATTTAAGACCGTATATTGATCAATATATGAAAAAGAAGAAAAATGTAACGATTTAACACAGCAGGCCTGGAAGAAGGAAGACCCCATGCCCTCTCTGCACCTTTTTATATCCACCATGAATATGTATCTATATTTCTATCTTTAAAAAATTATATCTGCAAAGATAATTTATCACGAAACGAGGACAAGCAGCTGTTAAAAATTCAGTCGGTACGGCATGGGATGGATTCTCTACAGACATGGTGATTTACGCTGCTAATCTATTCTCGATTTCGTGCCCTTGAATAAATGTAATTGCCATGCATCCCAGAGAATGTGAAAAATACTCTTCATCACGTCGAGACCAGCAAGCTTTCTGATGCAGGTCTCTTTCACAGTTAAGCTGCAGTTACAGAAGACCAGCTTTCAATAATAGCTATGTGGTACATCATACTTCTTTGGATGTTACCTTCGTATCGTAAATTGTAATGTGGTAAAGAACCATGCGAAGCCTTCAGAACTGGTTTCTTTGAATGATAACCTAACATCTTAAAGTCCAGGAAGTGCTAAGAATGATGATCATCAGCTGTGACTGATGTAGAATCAAAAATTGACTGAATATTATCAGTAATAATAACTGTACCGCTAGTTTCTTAATGTATCAAGTAGCACAATGGAGAGTCGGCGTTAGCTCTTATCATTAAATCAGCTACGTGCATTAACGATGTCACCTTCATGATATCTAAAAAAAAAAAATAAATAAAAAAATAAAAAAATTGGGAAGTAAGGCATCAAAGACTGCCCTTTTGTTTTCGAACCAGCTTTGTTTGTGAAGGAGGTGGTCATCTTTTCTCTGTCGCTGCCTTCCTTACACGTTTTAAGGGGTCAGATGCCCACTGAACAGCTGGGTCAGGTGGAAAAAAAGTATGCTGCGCCGTACTGGTTTCGAACCGGCCACTGACCGACGCTGTAACCATCCGACTATGCTCTATGCAGCGGGCTGCACTCAGTCGTCAAACACTCGCAGCTTTATTTTGTTTTAAACCGTTAAGTTGCATTAGCACAAACAGAAAACCCATCATGGTTGACACCACACGAGAAAACTAAAGAATAGAAAAGGCCCCGGATCTTTCCGCTAAGCTGGCCTAAGCATGTCACAAACCCCTACACTGTGGCTGCCGTTCATAATGCTACAATCTCATAACTGCTGCTAAGTTACATTGTAAGTTTATGAACGACAACTGCCACTTAATTATAAGGGTTCTCTCCTTCCCTGTCCTCACTTACGATTTCGCTGCTTGTTTTCCAGAACCTGTAACTGTGCCTGGAGGCTAGTGATCTTCTCGCTCAGAGTGGCCACCAGTGTTTCGAGGGGGTCACGGTCGTCGCTGCGCCTGATCGAGCGCCCCAACACCACGGCGTGCAGCGACGACAACAACAGGACGAGCCCGAATCCCTGACGAGTCATCTTCCTTTTCGTCTCGCTTGTCGATGGCGAAATGTTTTTTTCCGTCGTCGTCGATGTGCCCCACTCAAATCTGCGCGCAGGGCACTTGACATGTGGTTTTCTGCTATCACGTTCCGCAAGAACATGTCGGAAACGTCAGCAACATTTTTTTCCCCCTCTCTCCATTGTCATTTAGTATCCAAAGAGATAAGACATCTATATAGGACACTTATACGGGCGGAGCGAGAAATCGTCGTTTAAACAAATGAACAGGTCACCTGCTCTTTAGACAGACACGCTTTCGAAAAAAAAAATTGCATTGCAGGTGTTATATTTCGTTTAGTCGTCGGGATATTAAATAACTGCATCCACTTCTGATTGTTTGAACGACCATATGAACTGAGCATGTGCAAAACATTTTTGTGTGCTTACATGCACTTTGCATTATGGACTGTATGGTAGCAGTGGAATGGGCTGCCAGCTGAGCTTGTGGTCTTGAGCTAGTTTACCTGTGGAAGCTGAAACCAATCTCTCATTAAAAAAAAAAAGAAAAAAAACCCCGAAAAATTGGTTGGGTAGCTCGAGCTACATGATCGTGTCTTACAGGTGCTTGGTGGACAAGGTGCAGATTAATTCCAGTCTCGCTCGCTAGCGAACCAAACTGGCAACGGAACCGAGGCCGTCCTACTCGTATATACCTCCCAGCGGACCGCACCCCTCCCACGAAAACTATATTCACTTTATTGTCTAGTATTAGTAATGATCTTTATTGCTCTTAGTCACTATAACGGGGTGGTCCAGTGGCGCAACAGTTATAGCGCCTGTCATCGAAACAGTGAGGGTTGGCGTAAAATACCAATCCCTCCTCCCCCCTTTAGTCACTTACACCATCAATTAAGAAGAGAAAGCGATAAACAGGATATTTTGCATGGACCCAGCGTAAATAGCTGCCTGCGGAGACGTCATCACGTATATACAGTTCCCGCTGTATGCCATAATTTCAAATTTACCAGCGCCGTATGATCGTGCGATAATCGTGGATGAAGGCGCGGAGAACGTGTTTGTTTTTCACTTTATGTAGACACGCACATATTTAATGGTTTCAAACTGCAATTGCGTCGTTCATTTTCCTTTTATGTTTAAGTTTGCTATGTACACGTTTTAATGTTTTCTTTTTTCTGTTTTGAACTCATATTTTTTTCTCGTCATGGGCATCGGTTTGTTACGTCGTTTAGTACCACGTACATTAACCGTGCCATTCACACACACACACACAAATCCTGCACCACATCTAGGAATGACCCAGATCTGGAGTTATGCTACCTCTGGGCTATCATAACAGAGAGGCTGGCCGAGACAAAGCTTATGAAAGCGCGAGCTGGAAAATAGTCTGTGTACTTGTTCGCTGTCCACGCGGTCTGAGGGCTTCTAGAAGAAGGAAGTGTGGTGATCTGTAGACGTTTAAAGTGACAGAAATAAGGTAAACGGCCGTTGTATAAATGTTGTTATCATGTAACGCTATTCAGTATTGGAGTTGCGTTTGCTTGCATCATCATCCTTTCTGAAGCGAAGAGCACACGTACGTGGTATGGTGCGATACACATCGTTATCATCGAGTGTATATGTGTCGGTCGTAACGTTTTTGAATGATTATTGCACAAACGTGCATATATATATATATATGTGTGTGTGTGTGTGATAGATTTTGTAAGTGTAAATGCTTTGCCTGCACGATGTGAATGGTTTAATGAATAACTGACTACAAAAAAGAATTGTTTAAATGTGTTTTTAATTACATTGCTCGATGTTTATATTAAAATTTCCATATTCTAAATTCAGCGACGCTTAATGGGTGGGGTGGATGTTTGAACAGTATAACCTTATTTTAACATGCTGTATAACATATTGTAGTAATGTTTAATTATCTGTATACCCAATTATAGTAGTCTGACCATGATGTATTTTTGCGCATTTAAGAAAAACAAAAAACACACAAAAGTATAAAGCAAGTGGCACAAGAGAGAGAGAGAGAAGTTGATAAAATTTGAATTGCAGTACAATCAGCTGTCTGGCTTTACCAATGTGCACTAGGTCACAATATATGGTGTACAGACATCGTAGGCTGGCTCATTAGTTTGTGTGTATATTTTCAAGAGTGCTTTCTTGAAATATATAACACCAATTAAACTGTCTTCAAGTTTTCAGAAGTATAATTGCAAAAATACAAAGTCTAATTTTTCTTTTAAGCATCAGACATGGCAGAAGGAATTCCAGGTAAAGGCAAAGTAGTTCTGGCTTATAGTGGTGGTCTTGATACGTCAACCATCTTGGTGTGGTTTGTGGAGCAAGGATATCAGGTTGTTGCTTACCTGGTGAGTTGTAATCTTCTTATGTCCTTAATATTAAGTCCATCAGTTGATGGGAAACATTGTTTGTATATTGGGGTTGAAATTTAGTTGATGATTTAGTTTTTTTTAATTGCATTGATTTAAAAAAAAGTCAAAATTTTAAAGATTGTACTTATACCCTGGGCCATTTATTCACACAAACACACACACACACACAACACACACATGCATGTAAACAAAATTTTAAAGATTGTACTTATAACACATTCATTCATATGTATATAAGTATTCAAAAGTTTAAGTTGTGCTTATACCTCATACACACACACACACACACAAACATTGAGATAATATAGCCAGATATTCATTGATATCTTTGTTTCTGGAAACTAGGCAAATATTGGGCAAGAAGAGGATTTTGAAGCAGTGAAAGCAAAAGCATTGAAATTTGGAGCATGCAAGGTAAATAAAGCTTGCCTACATTATTACATTATTGTGTCATTTGGTATGGGTAACCAGTAAACAATTTTTTTAACTTAACTAACTTAACACCATAGATTGGGAGGTTGTGTGTAGGGGATGAAACAGGGAGTTTCATCATGTCATCATCTAAAGCTAGAAGATGGCCATACAGCCATCCCTGTGAACAGGTGCCAATTACATCTAAAGAGCAGCATGCATGAGATGGGATCTGAACCAGGGACAGCCAAACCTCATGGTATTGGAACAAGCACTTAATTGTACACCACAAGAGCATGAAACACATTTGATAAGCAGTACTTTTGACAAAGAGAATTTTGTATATGCAGATTTAGAATTGCACCATCGGATCACAGGTATCATTGCCAATACTCAAACATTTAAATGGCTTAGTTTGAACAGATAATCTTTGTTGAGTATAACTTTTGAAAAAAAATGTGTTAAAATACTCCTACTTAATATTTTAAGTAAAGATTATAGTGAGATTTGCTGGTGCCAAAGAAAAGGGGACATGAGATATAATATCGCAAGCCTGTTAGAGTTTTTTTTAAAGTGCTTAGTAGATATCATGATTTTAATCTTTGTTCTTAAAAAATAGGTTTTGTTATTTTTTATCCTGCTTTATCAGCTTTCCATTGTTATGTATAATCTTGTGAGATAGCTGCATTGCTGTGCATGTGCTTTTTGACTTTAAGCTTTTAAGAAATATTTGTAACTTATTGCATTGTGCAATGCTGACCAAATTTTGCATAATTAAAAAGCTATTCTTGAAATTCATAATTAAAATCACGATCTATATTTATTAAT
Organism: Marisa cornuarietis; assembly: GCA_004794655.1. Lineage (NCBI taxonomy): Eukaryota > Metazoa > Mollusca > Gastropoda > Architaenioglossa > Ampullariidae > Marisa > Marisa cornuarietis. The sequence continues at coordinate 1,079,298 of SMMW01000572.1, forward strand.
GGGGACACAATAAGTTTGTAAGAAAAGGAAGCAGTTGGTCAAAAGACGGAAAATGAATTCTCTCTGCGAGCTGATTTAGGACTGTCTTCATACTTGCACTGGAGGCAACAGCTAGTGTTGGAGGAAGAGGCTTAGCTTTGGGGGAGTGGGGAGGCCAAACTCCATGCTGACGGTAGACGACATTCATATTCTTGTCTCCTCAGTATTTTATTTTTTTTTAGGGAGTGTCTGCCCGTCTTGCCCCTCTGGTTCCTATGCTACTGTGCAATTAGTGGGCTGCTGGGTGTTTGTGCTGGAACAAAAATCAATGAAGACTCCAGAGCTAGGATTAGGAACTTGTCAGATATAGATCATTACAAGAATACTGATGAGAACATCGAGTCTGTTGATAGCTGTATTGATGGCTTTCAAAAGAGGCATTGCTCATGCTGATCAGGAAAGATAAAATCAGTTTTTATTTCCAAAACTCACTTCAGGCTACAAATGTGGGGAAAGAAACCAATTTTGCAGTCTGAATCTCCAGTCAATGGTCAACAAATCCTGCTCAATAGCATTGCCAAACATCATGTATGTCATAGTATGACAAGCTAATGAAGACTTGGTCGCATAGGAGGCTTGACTAAAAGACATTGAGGAAAGATATTTCAGCTACAGCACATAGAACTGATCGTTTGTTCATTTTCTCGTTATGTAGAATCCTAATGAAGCAAGTGAATATGAGTGGTTGTTCATTCATTTTTTGGTTTGTAAACTGTTAAACTTTGAAAATTTGTGTTTTGTTTATTCAATGTAAATACTTTATTTCCTGATTTGAGAACCAGTAAAATACTTAAACAGAACATCAGATGAAGACTTGCATTATTTGGTAACTGCAGGCTGACTCAGGTGCCATATGGCATATGACAGATAGGGTAAACAAAGTATTATTAATGGTTGAATCAACAATACCTGATTGTTTGAGCCTTTTCCAACTTTTTTTTTCTCTTTTGTGGCAGTCAGGCCTTCTGTCATGCTGTGTGGTGTCTCCAGCCACGATATCGGAACATTTACACTAGCAATGTTCAGCAAATATTTTCTATTAAACTAGTATTAACATTTTCCATTAGTTGTCCAATCTGGAATCACTAATCTACCCTGGACCCATAGCTGTCTTCCTCACATAAAATTACAAAGGAAGCTTAAACTTGCTAAAAGCAAAACATGTTTCTTATTGTACAGTCCAAAGTAGATGACAAACATGTCCTTAAACAATCTTCGCTTTTTAAACTTATGTTAGCTAGTTTGTTTTTTCACTGGAGCCATATGCAGTCTTTGATACAGGATAATCGGTTTGGCTTGTTATATCGACAGGTAGTGATACCTGATCTTCGACGTGAATTTGTAGAAGAGTTCATTTGGCCAGCAATCCAAGCAAATGCCAAATATGAAGATCGATACCTGCTGGGTACCTCCCTTGCCAGGCCTCTCATTGCCAGGTCTGTATCTCTGTGCAGATTTCTGTTAAAATTGTTTACTTATTTTCCTGCCATGGTAACAGGCTTTAACTTTTACAACTCTATAGGGGACAGGAAGAGAGCAGATTTTGAAGGAGTTACATTTGTTACATTTAATGAGACAGATTTTTTGTGGTGGTCACATATATTTCAGTTTATCTCGTTTTTTATTGTTAATAAAATACCTTTCACAGAATGGCTTAATGCAGGAGTGGGACAACCACAGAATGGACTAGAAATTCAATAAATCTATAAGCTTTTTTATATCAACATAAATTTATATTAGGTGAATCATCATTATAACTTTTTAGAGACAAGAAACATCCATTATGGGATAGACAAGACAGATACATGTGCATGATGGGACATATAGGGATGCTTCTTGTAAATTATCCATGGCCATTCTGCCTGTATTGTGCTGACTCAGAGGACAGTTAGTGCTAGGTGGGTGGGGAGTGTACAACATTGTTAATACATAGCGAAACTACAGCTTGACCAAATATAGTAGGCACATTTTTAAGTTGATAGTTTTGTATGACTTGCAAATGGTGTTATAAATATCAAAAATGGCCCACGGCAGTAAAACGGTTCCCCATCAAAATAGTTGTCAATAGTTGTGATTATAGACAATTGACTAGTCCGTCTGCCTGCTTGTCTTCCTCTGCAGATTTATGACACTCTCCATCCTTACTGTTTGTTCCAAGATTCCTCTTCTATGTTTATCTGCATAGTTGTTTCTCCTTCCATTCTTCCTATTTGGTCTATGTCTCCTACTTGTCTTAAGCACTGAGAGCATGTTTCTTTGCACTATATAAATCACATTTTATTATTATTATTATCCCAGGTCAGTGGATAGGAAAATTCATTTATCATATACACGTTTTAAATCAGGAGCGCCACTTTTAGATTTAAGTGATTCTATCGTATTAAATAATGTTCTCATATGAAACTTATTTAATAAACTTGAGTATTATGGAACAATGCAGTTATAGAAGAATGACTTCTCCCCAGAAAAGAGAATTTTCGGACGTATGGTCTGTTGCATTCAAATGTTCACAAAATTTAAGTTCAAAATTAATCAAAACCCAAATGTTTTTAAATTAATGCCAGATTGGTCTTCTCCATTTATTTTTATTTGATTTTACATACTTATTGTTGGTAAAAGCTTTCCAGTTAAACACTACCAGAAGGAGGAGTATGTGGATTTTGCTGTTTTCAACAGATTTATGTTTTCTTTACATGCATATGTCTGATATTGAACAAAATGGACATAGATATTGATTGCTAGAGTTTCATGGCTGCAACAGGGCGATGGTACAAATTGCAAAAGATGAAGGAGCACAATATGTCTCGCATGGAGCTACAGGCAAAGGCAATGACCAGATCCGTTTTGAGCTCACATCCTATGCACTGCACCCAGGAATCAAGGTTCAAAACTTTCTCTTGCTGGATCCTGATAATCTCTAATAATGTTTTTTTTAAAAAGTGTTAATGCAGGTTTAAAACTGTCTTTATGCCATACATAGAAAAGATCAAGATGAATAATTAATAATAAAGAATTAATTTTTCCTGAGATATATCTGTTTCCATTTTGTATCATACAATTTAAAACTTGAAGACAAAACTTTCAATAATGTTTCACCATGTCAGCTTGAGAAAAGCATGACTACATAACTAATAAACGCAGAGAAAACATCCAAATTTTGTGTTTTGATTAAAATGTATGGTTGAATCCATTTAATTTTGGGAACAAATACTGGCTACCTCACCTCTTTATGAGTGTTAACAATAGGACTGTTTGTTATTTTACACTTTGTCATGTTTGGGAATTAAATATGCATCCTTTTGAATTATAGCTGTTTTAAGAAGAGAACAAAAATAAGGATCTGTTCTCATCATTGTTATCATAATCATGTTTGATATACAGATGTTTTGTATATCTCAAATGTGGAAGAGATTTTTAGCAGACTAATGGAGGGAAAGATATCTTAAGGAATGAAGTTAAATATATACGTGCAAAGTACAATGTGATATCCTATTTGCAGGTCATTTCACCATGGCGAGAACCTGAATTTTATAAGCGTTTCCCAGGACGAACTGAGCTGTTCGAATATGCCAAGGTAAGATGTGCTGCACCAGCTGTAAGCACTGTGCTCAAGTAAGACGTGTTTTAACTGCTTCTTTTGTGCTCCAGAGCGGAAGTAGCCTGCATAGATGTCAAGCACATTTTCTTCTTAAATTAAACCTTCATAATTTCGATTGAAATCACCTCTGTAACAATTATCTTTTAATACAGCTGAACTTGCTATTATGTAAAGTAGGGCAATAATGATGCATTTGAATGAGCTACTATAACCGTTTCACTTTTCTGTGTGTGTGTGGCTTGTATGGGTGCATATGTGCCTGAACAGTTACATGGTATACCCTTACCTGTGACACCCAAAGCACCATGGAGCATGGATGCCAATCTGATGCACATAAGGTTAGTGCTGCATGATGTTATGTAAGGTCTCTGAATATTGATTTAGGATAGCTTATTATAAAATGCTGATTCCACATGAAACATACATTATTAAGAGGGTGCAATAAGCATAAATAATCTATAAAAATCTAAACTTTTCCGCTGATTTTGTTTCACAAATAAATCATCTTTGTCATATTGTACCTTCGGTTATCAATACAACTGATCAGACCATTGTTGCTTGGTGGGGGTGTGTGTGTGTGTGCATGGCTTCTGCATAGCTATGAGAGCGGAGTCCTTGAAAACCCCTTCAACCCAGCACCTGCTGGCCTGTTCAACATGACACAGGATCCAGAGAATGCACCTGATAAGCCTGAGATAATTGAAGTAGAATTTGAGAAAGGTATGTAAAAACTGCTCTTTTGCAAGATACCTGAAAGAAGATTTAAAAAAAATAAGTGAATGGGAATCTACCATGAATGAATAAGTTGGGCAAAGTATTTCTGGTAATATCTGAACCCATTTCTTTATGTGGCAACTTGGTATTTTCCTTATGTTACTGAGAGGGACATGATTATCTGAGCCTTTTAACAATACATGATAATGATCTAGCTTTGAAACAATTGAGGAACTTTTTATATAATTTTTCTTGTCCCAGGTGTGCCAGTGCGTGTGAAAAACATCGATGATGGTACAGAAAAGACAGAACCTTTGGACCTGTTTGTTTACTTGAACACTGTAGGGTAAGTTAATGTCACCGACACTTTTAAATTAGCACTAGAGAACAACTTTTGTTTATAAATGAATAATGTGCATTTTCTGTTTTCCTTATACATGCATTTATGTAAAAATATAGTTTTTGCCCATAGATTACGTACCTCTGAGATAAGGATTAAGGTTGATCATATTCTTGAAGTCATCTTTCATGCAATTTTTTTTCAAAGAGGGAAGCATGGTATTGGACGTGTTGACCTAGTGGAAAATCGTTTTATTGGGATGAAGTCTCGAGGAATCTATGAGACACCAGGTGGCACCATCCTCATTGAAGCACACACTGACATTGAAGTCTTCACTATGGATAGGGTATGTTAATGCACCAGAGCTAAACTGTCTGTACGGTGGTTTTCTTATAAGAGCTGAACGAGTAATGCAGCTGGTTGTTGTCATGAAGGTTGAAGTGGCTGGTGTAACTCTGCACTTTCCTAAGGTTCATGAAGGAAGAGATGCATATACAGGGCTGCCGAGAGCCAGCACGGGCCCCGGGACAGACGACCGTCCGGGCCCCTTGTAATTGTAAATTATTTTCCGAGTATATAATAATATGTTTACAATTCGATTGTCAATATCTACATTTCATTCAGCAACGAAATATACACTGCAAACATCAGGACAAGTGAACTATTATCTACATCACTACTTGACATAAAATTGTTTACACGTGAGTGGTTAGTAAATGAGGAAAAATGATGTTAAAGGATCAAACGTGTAGTACCCCGTTCCATAGAAAACATCCTCAGAGTAAGGAAGGCCTGTTAGGTCAACAGCGATGTCAAAAACTCAACAGATTCGTTTCCTTGAAAACAACATTCAAATATAAAAATGTGATAATTCGAAAAACAAATGTCGCTGCCACCGCAAAACTCAACATACAGGACCATATGTGACAGCTTCCTTGAAGACAACTAGTGCAGGATAAGAAAGAGTCCGAGGTGGCTTTTGGGGACGGATGGTGGGTAGATATTATCTCCTTTTTACCGGGAGCTTCGTCAGCAAAGAACAGAACAAAAGAAGGTCGGAGACTGGAAGGAAAGGTAATGACCAGCCGGCCGATGTGTTATTGCACAGGGCAATGCTGGTACGGCGCGTAGGTGACAACTTTAATTACAGTAGTCCGAGTCCTCCCCTTTCCGGTGACATAACTTTCCTCCCTGCCTCCTACCCGCCCATCCACATACTGCGCAGACACTCTAAACTTTTATCTTTCTCAAGCTAACCTCCTCTTTATTATCCTCTTCCAGCTCCAAACTTCCAGTGACACCACCAATGTTTTTGCAATAATGTGTTCTATTTTGCTGGCTGCGATAGTATTACAGGATAATATAGTATCATTGTATCAAGGATCTACTGTGTAGACTAATGTATTTGTTTGTTTGGTGATGGAGAAACGGTTAAAGAAAGTCTCAGTGTTGTTTAGTAACTACGAAAAAATGCAGCCTTGATATCTCTCGCTTACAGGCTGCAGCACCAGATGCAGGCCCCCATCCTCTCGGTTCACAGAGTGGCCACACATCAGTAACATATCTACATCTTCACTGTTAATTCCGATTTGCTTGCAGGGCCCGCCCACCACCCCCCTCCCCCCGTAGTGGCACATGTGTCCAGCAATCTCAGTGCACGAAAGTTCTTCTAGACGGTTCACACGCGATAAAATCTTCAGTAACCAGCCGCCTTCTGCCTCCAGGCTTGTCCAGCGAGAATATGACATCGCTGACTACACTTCTCACCCCAGGCCCGTCTACCCCGAATTTGTATACTACAGACTTCAAACTCAACGTCTGCATGTGTAATGCTTGGGTGTTCTGTCCTCAGACCTTTCTTTAAACGAAAAAGAAAAGGAGAAGAAGAGGAAGAAAAAAAATCCACTGACCAAGGCCGGGCCCCCTTCACAGCCGCTGGCCCGGGTACACCAGACCCCCCTGTCCCCCCCTCTTGTCAGGCCTGTGCATATACCATGAAATACCATAAGGGCCTGTCAATAGCAAGGATTTTTCACGACGTTATCAAATAAATAAAGCACAGTTTGGTGACTGTGTCTGCTTTCTCAGCAAATCTAGTATTTCTAACCCTAACAAAATTTTGCAGTAGTCCTTTTGTTTAGTTAGTACAGTATGTTATTGGCAGTTGTGCAGTTTTGGCTACGTAAGTTAAGCTGCTTCTGAGAAATAACAAAAGCCATCACGATGTGAAGTAACTCTGCCATCAACATTACAAGTTTTGGTGTGACATCCCTTGCAAGAGTTTGCAGAGACAGTAAATCTAAACTTTTTGTGGCATCTGAAACACAGAAAGTCGAACCAGCATCATTAATTTATTAAACACGTATCACATTCTTTCATTATTTCACTATGCTAACTCCACTTACTGAATTGAATAAGCTTTATTCTGATGAAATGGTGGGAATGTTAAAGATTAGATGTAGATCCCAATGTTGACAATAAAATCACAGCACATCATCAGCTTGAACAGAAAATACAGAGAACCCACAATGAAAAGCAATACTGTGGTTATAAAGTTATCTTTAATGTGATAATCATCAATCCCAGGCATTACTGTGTACCCCAGCAAGTAACAAGTAAGAAATATCTCAAGATATTGTTTTTAAAACAAATGCGCAACTTGTAGCTCCACCCATGCAAATATGGCAAAGCAAAAAGTTCATTTTATTACAGCACTTTTTTATATCCCGTAATCTCTGACATGTTCTTTCCTACACACATGTTAGACTTCTTTGTTATGGGGCTGTTTCACTTCCCCTGGCACCACGTTTCCCTCACCCCCTTTCCAGTCAGCATGCAGTGATAACAATTTAACAAGAGAAAATACTAGATATTAGTCTGCTTATGATTTGACACTGGAGTACCCTCATGAAACGCATTTATTGTCACTTTTTGAAAATGCTGCCACGGATGTGAGCAATAGTCTCAAAGAAAATTGTGCAAAAGAGTAGAAAACAAAACAGCTGTTGGCCTACATCCTAGAAAGTTATCTTAAAATATATTGTCACAGATGCCTTTTCATATAAATGAACATGTGTAATTGTGACTTACAGTATTCTTTTATACTTTGAAGGCGAATAAGCAAAAATCAGTTTCTAAACAAGGAAATTAAGCATGATGTATAATGTGATTTAAATAAAAATCATTTTTCTCCATTCAGCAGAAACATTAAAAGATCTTCTCATTTTAACTGTTTTGTGTATTTTCAGGAAGTTAGGAAAATTAAACGTGATCTGGACATCAAATTTTCTGACCAGGTATATAAAGGTGGGTATTGGTATAATAACCACTAGTGACTATAGCTTATTCAGAGAGAAATAAATTACAGTTTATAAAAAACAAGCTGAGTGGGTCAAGCATTTTCCCCCCATCTTCTCTTTTTCATAGGCTTCTGGTTCAGCCCTGAATGTGAATTTACACGTTTCTGCATCAACAAGAGTCAAGAATGGGTGACTGGGACTGTTCGCATTAAACTCTACAAAGGTGGGGTCTACATCATGGGTCGCAAGTCACCGTTCTCGCTGTACAATGAAGAACTAGTCAGGTGAGGTCCTGTACACAGCTCACTTTCAGACTGCAGCATGTGCAGTCATCATCATCATACTGTTATTGGCAAGGCTATAAGGTTTACTTTTGTGTGTATGTTGGGGGGTATGAATGCATTCAGCTATCAACGCTGATGGTGGTAACCCACACAAGCTTGGAAGCTCGTCATTAAATGTGCATATAATAATAACATAAGTTTGTTATATAATAACATTGTTATAACATAATTTTACCGCTCTTTATGCAGTATGAATGTTCAAGGAGATTATGAACCAAGAGACGCAGGAGGCTTTATAAAAATCAATGCGCTCAGGTGGGTGACATTTTCTCTCTTTTTTAAAAAAAGGTAAATGACATCTGTACCTGGATTTCGCACAATGTACTCCATGATTTTTAAATTTGTTTAAAAGAAGAACCGAGTCTTCAGGAAGTGAGTAATACTAATGTTGTTATTTCACAGGCTGCAAGAGTATGCCCGACTTCGTTCTAATTCCAACTGAGTTCTTCGAGAACTATTGGTCTACTTTCAGCATACAAGACCCAAAGAAAAACGATTTATGACTGAAATCCATTCTTCAGTAACAGACTGGAAGGTGTTTAGATTATTAAGATTACATTGTCACAGACCTCTTCTGAACCAAATGTAAAGCTACAAAGTCCTAATGAATGTGGACCAAGGGAGTGAATCTCTCATTAAAGACTATACAAATCCATATTTGGTGTTGTAAGGTAATTTTAATGTCTGCAGACTCTTCCATGTTAATTCTACCAATACACTTTAGTTTTTTCCCACGCATAAAGCAAGTGCAAATAAAGAACGAAACATTCACTCAGTCTCACATTTTGGAAATTAAATGAAAGCACTATAAATACAAATCATATACAGTTTAGTTCACTTAATCAACTGCTTGATTTGTAGTAAATATATACACACATACAATGCAGTCAGCCCTAGGACAATAAGCACATTATCACAGTAAATCAAGTCCCTCACTTAGAATCTGTACAGCCTGATCAACATCAAAAAAACTGGTTGAGAAGGTCAGAAGGAATGCTTCTTCACACCTATGCTATGTTAGTTTCCAGGATTATTATCATCCTTCTGGCTGGTGTAGTGGATGATGATGGGAACTGCAACAGGGAAACATATTGCCACACTCATTTTAATATAAAAACTTTCCTTTAAAAAAAGTTTTCCTTTGTGTTATTTTCAAGTCAAAATTTCCTTTACAAAAGTGTTTTCCAGGTTCTTTTCATGGCTTAAAATAGATTATGACAAAGTGAGAAACTGTATGTTTCTTTAAAGCTTAAATATGTTTTTTATCTATCTTTGTCACATGGACTGTCACGGTGCTATAGATGGTGCAGTCTACTCAAACATACATACTTGAAGAACTACATCTACTTAGTAGGTGAAAGAGAACTAGTACTATGGTTCCAGTCCCCAGCACATACTCTTCCTAATGCAAACACTATGTATTGCAGTGTGTATATATAAAAATATATAAAATGCCACACATTATCACACTTACTCAAGATGACTAGTATGATGATAAGAATGACAATGGCAATCAGAATCTTCATCTGAAAAACAATAAAACAATATGTATGATTTTTATTGACGCAAAATTGCTTTAGAGTATCCATCTCTGTTCCTCTATTAGTCTGGACTGGATAAGCATATGTGACAGAAAACAAGAAGACATTACAGCTGTAACTGGCACAATAGCAAATACATACTCTGTTTCATGATTTCATTCAAAACAATCTCTTCCTGATTAATAAAGCTAGATTAAGTCCATACATTAAAAACTTAAACTCACTCTGCAATTCTTCCACCACATTGTGTGGTGCAGACTCTTGGACCGACTTCTGAACATGTCAGCATTGCTGGCTAGATTATCTAAAAACAAAGAATCAGTAAACAACAACATTCATTGAGCATATACTACATACTGCACATATAAATTGGCCTAGTTCTGTCAAAACCTATTATGAAAGCTAGAAGATAAACAGAATGGTTGTAGTTGAAAGCAAACTGGCAGCTGGAATTTCCTCGGCTTCATATCTACAGCTAATAAATTATTGGCATAGCAGTCTACAACAAATGACAAGCTGATAAAACAGCATCCGAACAGTGCACTGATGCAAAGTGCTTCAGAGGCAATTGATATTCGTGTGAAGATGCATTTCCAGAAAAGTGCTTTAGATTGATTCATATGCACATTTATTTTTCCAAGGCAGAATTTGCGCTTGAATTGTGTGCCTGGTGTGAGACCCAGTTTGTGTGGCATGTAAAACGACAAGCAAAAAATAAAAACCAAAGGCAATAATTACTGTTTTACATATTTTACAAAACCCATGTGTACCAAATGGCTAGTGTATACTTAAAAGATTCTTTAATGTTATTACAATCATTCTACATAGAATGCTGTATCTAATTTAATAAAGTGGAAGTTGACAAGGAAAAAAATGGAATCCTAATGAAAAAATGTGGCCACCATCGCAAGGCAGCTGCCCACTAAAAGAAATTTCTAACTGAACAAATATAGACCAACATTTGACTTTAGTAAGGCAAAGTCTGTATATAACTGTCTTGCAAAAACTTGGCAAAATTTTACCAAACATTCGTCCAGCTAAGAAAGACTATTAAGGATGGTTATTATACAATCTGTGTGACATCAGACTACCTGACTTGTCCTGCAAATCTTCTAGGCGATCTCCTCGGTCCATCACCTTGCCGACATTGTCCTTCATGATACCCATCACATCATCCACCTGACCTCTGACCCTACAAGAATTTATGGAGTTAAATGAAAGCAGAGGTTAAAATGAAATCAACACTGTTGTGGCAACAATGGCAATGCCTCGAACTACTCTAGCTGCAATATTTTCTGCACCCTAAAAATAAATCCAAATCTGAAAATCAGGCAACATAACTTTTGTTATCTGCACCTTTCCTTCCGAGTACCTAACTACTTTCGGGGAATGGGTGTCCCTGTATCAGACATGCTGCTCTCATCATGATCTAGCCATAGTTTTTAACTTGGCACACAACCCTCTTCACTCCTTCCCTTCCTCAAAAGTTGTATAGTATGTATCCAGCGGTACAGTAAGTAACCAGCTTTTATTTGTGAATATGGAGCAAAACTTACTGTGAAAGCTTAGGATCTGTCCGTAAATTTCCTGTGCGAACCTTTGGCCCCCTGTAAGACAGTAAATAAATAAACAGAACAATGTAGTTTATCAGATTAGCTTAATTACAAGATTTACTAGGCAATGGAAGAAAATTTAATGTCTATAATGTTTCTCTTTATTACCATTAAGACCAGAGTTTTATTTCCAACGAGTAACTCCTGTTCTACATACTTCATATCATGCACTTACTTCAGGAAAAAGTCTTCTTCATCAGAATCTCCATCCAGAAGGGCTCTCTGACAAAAACATGTGCACAAATGGATATATACAAATATCTTGAAAATGTTAAAACTATTTTAGAAATAAAATCCTATACAACAGATATTTGGTATTTTCACCTCCTCTAATTCTGAGCAAACAACCTATGACCAGTTTAAAAATGTTACTGTTTAATAAAATGTAAATGACAAATGTCTAAAAGATTTGCATTGCTGTACTTTATGACAAAGATAGCAAGGTTTAAGATCTCAGCCTACAAAGGCCTATCATGCTGGGCTCATATAAAATTCAAATCAAATGTACTGATGGTCATATAAAATACAAGAATAGAGTGTTATACAGAAAATGACTGAAAACATAATGACAAAAGAATAACCTTCATTACATCTCTTTTCTACAGCCCTCTTTCCCAAATCATACCCTTTCTATTTCTGCTGAAGATGCATATTCAGAAATGCCTGGGTTGCGAACAAACTTGGGTGGCATGTTGATTCCTTATATGCACTTGCTGAAATTAAAGCAACATGTTTTCAGGAAAACATGTGAGGCATCTACAACATTAAATAGTCAAGAAAGGAAGGTCAAGGTAATTATGTGTAACGCTGGGAAATCTGGAGGGTCAGTTGGTCCAAAATCCATTTAACAGGTGAGCTAATTGGAATATGCATGCTGCACAACACAGGTATCAAGCTGACTACTGTGTGTTTTGGCTAATCCATAAAGAACCTACCTCCAGCTTTAGGGGACAGTATCATAGCCATTTAGTTATCTACTTACCCTTGCTAACCTTTCCATTGGTGAACCAAAAAAAGGGTACATTCAGTACATCTACTTCCTTTCTCAGATTTCGTGTGGTTTGCATGTTGTGATATGTGCTGCTGCATAGAAGTATGCTATATATTTTTTTTAAAACTACGAAACTGTACAACCTGTTAATATTTTTCAAATGTAAAGATGCCCCTGATTCTCTGCAACTGATAAATACCTCTGTGTACAGAAGGTTATGAACGCCAACCTCAAGGAGAAAAACTGATCTTTAGAAGGAATGAAACTAAGACCGTAAAAGAAAGTGTGCATAAACTCTTTGGGAACATTCAGTAGATATTTATCTTTCTCACAAACACATCTGCTAGTGCTGAGTTTGATCCCCACTTATGCACCATTTATTGTTAGCCTATAATTTGAACAGCTGAAGTGAAATAAGGATTAATAAAATAAAACTGTTTTTTTTAATGTTTCTCTTGATTTTCCAGACTATGCTGAATAATTTTGTATAACAGACATCTCAGTCGTAATTACAAAATCGAATCCATGCTCATATCGATACTCGTCACAAGCGATTATTTTTCTTGAAAGACATCAGTTTCTAACAAATAAAAACAATAACCAGATCGTTATACTATATTGTAAAGATGATTTAACATTTACAAAAAAATCTGACTGCGAAATCCGTCACTCACAATATTTTTTTCTTCCCCGTCGACACGGTTTGTGTTGTTTTTTCATTGAGTGACTCAATCTTCGCTCATCGTTAAAGAATGCCTGCAAGGGACGTAACACACTGTATCTGTTCAACTGTGCGCTGGAGAGTCGAAGAAGGGTACTGTACATGCATTTTCTTGGGGAAAATCTCCGACTCCACCACACACCTAATGAAAGTCATTAATTCAGACTTTCTTTCAAACCAATATTAAGAGACTTGTAAAACATACTGATCCCGTGAAACAGTTTGAGGTGCTGTTGAGGTGAACTGTAACCGGACTGACCGGTCGCTACGCATTCACACTACACTAGCCCTAGCGCCATAAATCAGTCCGTTCCCCTTTTTAGTTCCAGGGGAGAGGACGGAAGTTCCCAAGGAGAACTTTCTTTCTATCTAAAAGTCCTAGCTCTCGTTAGTCGGGTGCCTTGTCTAACATCCTGCCTCGCGTTGTGTTCTTTTTTTTCCATCTATCTACGGCACCCGCACTCAGCCGACCTTGGAGTCCACAAAAGACCCTGCTTTACTCTAAACCAAAAGTGTGTTCTCTGCGGTGTATCTCTCAGCTCCTGTGATCATTGCTTGTGTTCTGCTGCTCAACACGATTACAATAGACGACACAATTTCTTTCTCGCTACTGCATGATCCTCATTCATTTCGCTCACACAACGAGGACATATACATCACGCTAGCATACGGACTAAGACACTTACACAAGTGAGTAAATTCAAAGACATAGAGTTTATTCACATAATGCACACCTATAACTACTAGAATCCCTATCCTAACTTACCTACCTAGCTACATCCTAACACCTAACTCCCTGGGGTGGGGTGGGGTGGAGCTACGAGAGCCTCTTTTCAGCGGACCAAGCTACCTTGCGGTAGGCTTGATACTTCTCTCGCACTCGAGGGGGGGGGATGCAGGGATGGGGAGGTAGTTGAAGTAACGAGAGCCTCTTTTCAGCGGACCAAGCTACCTTGCGGTAGACTTGACACTTCTCTCGCACTCAGGTGGGGGGGGAGGGCAAGGTTGGGGAGGTAGTTGAAGTGACGAGAGCCTCTTTTCAGCGGACCAAGCTACCTTGCGGTAGACTTGACACTTCTCTCGAACCTCGAACCACCAGTTTACTGCTCGTCCAAGCAGGACCAGTTGCCTTTCGACAGACAGGTCCAGAGACTGACTTTTCTCTGGTATTTATACTAAAATAGTTGGGTGCTACGTCACCCGTTGTGCGGTCTGCCTGCCTCGCGATGCTCCGCTCGCGCGACCAAGCGTGGGGTGGAAGGGGGTGCGGGGTAGGGGGAAGAACGCACCGTCAGCGGTACAAGCTATCTAGCGCTCCCGCTACAGAACAACCAAATAGTTTAATAGTGCCTTCCAAGCTGCATCTCGAAACCGCTATGGGCAACCTGGCGGAGTGGCAAGGGGAGAGTGCCCAAACACATCAGTGTTCCCCAGCAGAAAAGAGTTGCATATAATTCAAAGTTAATTTACATTCGCTGCAGTAATTAGCAAAAACAAAGTCACTGTGAAAGAAATTTCACAAAGTAGTTATAGAATTTATATCGGCTGTTTTATTTGTCCCTCAGTTTACTTCATTTATTATAGCTTTAAAGATTAAAGAACGAAGATATAGCATGCACTGTTGTCTTTTGTTTCCTACAATACACAGTTTTGTAATTTTATTCTTTTAACCATCTATGTCAGGCATAGCACATTCCAACTTTCCAGGTACGATGACTCGATTGTTCACTGCCGCTTGCATAAACAATTTCCTCAGGTTTTTTAGATTGACGATTATCCCACATTACTGTAGCTTCGTCCATCGCCATGAACTGTGGATAATCGTGCCTGTTATGGGCTGTGATTCTTGCCGTGACCTGCTGCATGCGTGTTTCACAGTAATCTGCAGGAGCTATTTGGTCACTCTTGTCGATAGAACTGGTCACAATTGGTCACATATGTCTTGCGTATGGAGCTGTTATAGTCACATATATCTTGTGGGATGTACTGCATGCTCTGGAATACTTGCATAACAGAGGTGTCATACACAAGGGCGCGACAGCCTTCCGACTCCAAGCTTGTCCAGGGAGAATATGATACCGCTGACTACGCTTCCGACCCCAGGCCGGCCTAACTTAGGCCTTGAAATTGTATACTACAGACTTGAAACTCAACATCTGCAGGTCTAATACTTGGGTGTTCTTTCCTCAGACCTTTCCTTAAAAAAAGAAAAAAAGAACGAAAAAACCCAATTAACTGACCAAGACCGGGACCCTTCACAGCCGTGGGTCTGGGTACACCAGACCCGCCTGCCTCTCTCGTCAGGCCTGGATATGAACCAAAGGTTGGTTGGTTGTTTGTGTTTAACGCCGTGCCAGCAACTAAGGCTATATCACGGAGAGAAAAGTAATCTTACTTTAAAATGTTTAGGGACAGAAACCCCTAAGTGATATAACCTTAACATCTTCAAAAAACCAACACAAGAAGCAGGAACGACATAAAAGAGTAACCTGTAAAAAAAGGATGTTGTGGCCCAAAAAGCTACCAACAAACCAAATACTAAAAACTATCAGGATAGATTTGCAGTATGCTGATACCAATGAGGGTAATTTACCAGGAGACTGACATGCAGCCTTAGCAGCCTGCTCCGCTCGAACATTGCCTGGGATACCAGCATGGCCAGGAGCCCAGATGAAAACAGTCTTTTTTTCGTCGGAGTAGAGCTACATGTATCTAAACCACGAGGGCGTGGTCAAAACGTTGGGAGAGAAGGGCTCGCCGAGAGTAGTTCTTGAAAGCGCTAGAGAAAAATATGAAGTCACAGGTGTCACCTTCCTTGAAAGCTGAAAGATCGAGACAGATCTTCGGAACAAGAAGAGTCCAAGGAGGAGCTGTCAGTAGAGGGAGAGTCTCTACCTGCTGAATATCTACTCCGGTTGCTTGTAAGTGAGATGCAACAAGGAATGATACTGGTTGTTGCTCCTTGGTACGAATGACATACAGGGCAGCACGTTGAGGCCCGAAAACAGCACGGTAAGCAGGGTTTCCAGGATGAGCTTTTAAGCAACAGACATAGGATAGCATGAGTTTCAGACGAGTTTCAGCTTCTGCGTACAAACTTTGTATAGGAGTGGTACTGAAGGCACCAAAACAGATGCGGAGCCCTTGATGGTGAATAGGATCAAGAATTTTGAGATAGGACTCTCGATCAGAGCCATAGATCGATGATAGATCCATAGTCTAGCTTGGAGCACAAATGCTTTAAGATTTAAGAGTCTATTTATTTCATGCCTTTCTTTAAGTTTAGCCCCAATCTGTTTGCAGGCAGCAGTTTTCTCTCCACCAAAAAAGACAACCAGGAATTAGTGAAGTAGCTCTTTTCTGCTGTGCCTTCTGCCTGTTTGCCTGTCAGTGACCAGATGAGAGTGCAACAGTCAGTGTACCTAGTTTGCATGTTCGTACATAAATATCTGCAATGACAGTAAGGCCACAATCCTACAGCTGCCTGAGTTTGACAATGGTCTTTGATATGACACATAGTATGCTCCCAAAAAAGAAAAATAAAGGCATCTCATTCATAATTCTTTCAAACTATGTGCATCTGCAAGAAACCTACTGTGAAGCAATTGTTTCAGCATTTGCAACTGGTTTGGGAAATCAATTTAAGAATAGTAAGCTTCATGAGGTTCTTGTTCATGTTCAGTCTTTTGATGGGTAAGGACAATAGTGATGATCCTGCACAGGATTAACAGCATAAGATAACAATGGAAAATACTAAATATTTCACAATCATGAATATGAGACTGACCTTGGAGATGTCAATTTTGAAAGTGGCGCTAGAAATGACTTAACTGACAACACTCAGTAACAACAAAGTTGTCCACTGAGCACATCACCCCTATACCACAGAACCTTCACTGGCTCCCAGTGAAAAAGCGTATTGATTAAAAAGTGTTTTTGATTGCTCAGTCCTGCATGTTTAAAACTGCTCCTGACTATTTACAAGAGGTAGTTCCTCCTTACCAGCCGTCACGTGGCCTGCGCTCTGGCTCCCAGTCACGCTTCTGTCTCCCTGCAGTGGAAGACACAAACAAGAAGCGCACTGGAGTCAGGGCCTTCAAAAAACTCAGCGCCTAAACTGTGGAATGCTCTGCCATCGTCACTCTCCACCATCACCTCAGCAACCACGTTTCGAAAAAGACTGAAGACATTTGTTTACGTAAGACGGACTTCAACAACCAAGCACCACTTCTGTCTTCATTATTTGCTTACTTTCCTGTTGTTTTATTTTTGTTCTCTTCTGTTTTTGCTGTGCAATGAACATTCTTCTGAATGGATACCTGCCCATTATAAATGGACATCATTTTCATCATCAACAAGAAATATGATCAACCTGGAGCACAGGATATGTTGTTATGCTTTTATTTCTTTCATTTATTATTTTTTTCCTTTCTTTTGGTTGGGGGGCAGGGATGAGACTAAGAACGGAGTCAGGCAGTAGTCCATTGCAAATAGATAGCATTCACATTAGAGAAATATATGCCTGTAATTCTGAAGGTGAGTGAACTGTTAGTGGTTCAAGCTGAACCATATTTTTCCAAAGACATTTTATGAGGCAGATTAAAGTATTTAAAACTTTAGTAGCATAAGAAACATTTGGTAAGGCTTTTTACAACATATATTAAAGAACCTAAAAGAATGAAATAACAGTTTATGGGATCATCGCTGAAAGACCTGGAACTTACATCCAGAGAAATTTCTGTTCTATTCTGTTTGGAATGATACAGGTACTGCTAATGCACTTCTGTTATTTCAGGACAAATGTCTAGTATAACAGGTTTTCTAAAAACATGTCATAAAAATCTTTATAAGGAAAATGCAACTTTGAAAATGCTGATATTTAATTGTCCAACAGTAACAGAATACAAAACCACAAAAAACGTCACTTAATTAAGAACAACTGGGCAATTTCAATTTTGAAAAAAAGGTAACATATTACCAAGTGCAGTTATGGACATTTAGAAAGAAAGATGTGCCCATCAACTGTAAATCACTCAAGACCTGATACAAAAACCTGAGCGTTGAGTGCAGACATCAATCCTTCATCTGAAAAGTTTGTCATGTGGATTGTACACCATGCAACACTCACATTATTGTGCAATATGCATGAAATACATGCATGGTAAAAAGGATATTTTTAGTACAAACATCGCATCCAGTAGCACTGCCTTACAGGAAGTTGTAGTAAGAATATGTAAAAAATTAACAGCAGCTTGAAAATACTGACAACTTCAACCACAAAGCTATTTTATGATGTAGAAAGAGGTCAAAATAATGGACCCAATGTTCTCAATAGAAGTGAGCAGTTTGGCATTAAAATGGATTGTTTATCAGATATCACAAAACCAAAAAAGGTGATCTTCATCTACTCTGGCAGGAGGTAGCTGATCAGCCCCCCCCTTCCTTATCCTAATCATTGTCTTTACCATGTGCCTGTTCAAATCTTCTGAGCGCTTAAATGTAGCTTTAAATTTACCGCAATGGTGAGGTCTCTCATCACTGTGGGTCACCATATGCCGTTTTAATTTACTTGACTTGTTGACGACTTCGGTGACTTCAAGAGCCTCTTTAAACGATATTTTAAAGCTTGTATCCTGCTAACCAACATGTTTGTACTGATTTAAAGAGACATTGTGATCATAGTTTAGTTTACGATAACATATAAAACAGATGAAAATGAGCGAGTTATATTAGGGAAAAAATTATAATTTTATGTTTCCGTTGTGGAAGATGGAGCCTCCTTCCTGTCGAAATTCGGCAAAGTCTTCATTCTGGTCTGCGCAACTGAATTCTACAACCAGTGTGTTCCTGAGAACTCGTGTGATGTCATCATGTGTACGACTGCCACCCACTGGCTAAGTAGTGCACATACAGTTTTAATAGAAACCTGAAGGAGCTTTTAGTCATTTGTTTATTTTCTGTCATCAGGTTCACTACGAATACTATAAAGCCACAGGAACTTTGTGTTCACTCGTAGTAGATCAACATCCAGTTTCGCTATAAAACGACTTTTGTTGCGTCAGTTGTTTAAAGCACTCTGCATGGCTCTTTTACTAAAGACTACTTCTGTTTCAATGTTTGTCACTCTGTTCATACATTATTTTTACCGCTAACACTACAGTAGGTTTTCTTGATTATTTTACTCCATAATCCTAGGGTTTGCAGATAATTCTTCATCGTCATTCACCTGTTTTCAGACATTTTTGTTTCACGCATGGACTTAGAAACGGAAATTCAATATAGACTTCGTGGTTTCCGAAGACCAGCCGATTTATTTTGCATGCAAAACTAGGGTTGCATCAAAACTATTGGGTTATTCTACATGTTGCTGTGTTTTTGAGCTGTCGGCTTTTCAAACATTTTGCAACTATTCTCAAAGCCAGTATATGTCTACAATATCCAAACAATGCACCATTATAGTACTTAAATTATTGTCATTATTTTACTTATTATTATTGTCAACATGTTGCAATAACATTTGTTCCATCTGCATGAGAATCTTTATGTCTGGACGCAACAGTTAGAAGGAAGTTTTAAGATTATTTTCTGGAAATTTTCTTTTTCAAGAATCTGTCTAGAGAGCGGAAGAAGTGAAAGTGTGTCAGTGACAAACCTGGAACTCGGTCTTAAAGTCAAAGTATCATATTCATCCTTGTCCAAAATCGTCAACTTTTCTCTGGGGCAGACGGCCAACGAAATTGGAAGAAATCTCCTAAGTCCTCCTAAATCTCCTTAGTGCAGCCAGTCGCCCAGCCAGCCAAGGGGCGTCCACAGACCTTCTACCTTTATGCCGCTGTCCAATCAAATCCGTTTGTTCTCATCATCTATATTTTGGTTATGATTTGTAGTTGCCGTGTTTGAAGCTGTTGAAGGAATTTTTTTCCTGCATTCATAAAAATTGCATTTCGTTTTTTTTTAAAAACGTTTTTTAATTTTGACAAAAGTTGCATTGCATCGTCTACTCTCATCTGCTCTCCATCGTGGCTTTGGCGTACTTGTTCTTCGATCGTTGGATGTGCGTACGAGCGTGCGTGTTTTTCTTTGCTCAGACTCTTTGTGTCCGCTGTTTGGTCTCTGCTGTTTTCTGCTTGCATCATGTCACAACTGTTGCCACAGTTTCGACGACAGATGGGGAAGAACGGCCCTGGAACTCTGGCACTGGGTGATACAGAAGAGGCGGTAAAAATTAAAAGAAATCCCAGGCCACAGTTCTTTGCGTCCAGCCCCGAAAAAAAGTGAAGAAACAGGCAGAGGAAGAGGTCATAAAACTTGGGAGAAGCACCAGCAATGAGCAGCAGGTACAATTTTAATTTTGATAGATCGTAGTGGAGTGTGTGTGGCAGTGCTCTTATCATAGGTGAGTGGAAAGAATGAGAGGAATAAATGACTACACAACATTTTGTAGTTGCGTGTTCGTTAATGTTTCAGTTGCTGGGGCAGTATCAACTACAGTTTGGTATATACAGAGGGAAAATCCTTTCGATGGGTTCTGCCCAACGCTCATGGCTATGCAGCCTTTATTATAGAGAAAATGGACAGGGACCGTGAGGTAAACATAGGGGTGCCGCTGAGCGAAAATAAATTAGCTTTAAAAAATATCTGCTGAAGACAGAGAAGCGGTGGAGTCGAAGAAAATGCAAAGACTTCCCACACAAAAGGGTGATGGTAACATGCCTGTGCCCTCCTCCTTTTCATTCTCCTCCTTATCATCATCGGTAACATCAGCGGTGGCGGCAGCAGCATCATCTCCTCCTGTGGTAAGAAGAAAAGCTACATAGATGTTTTCTGGTGTGCAGCCAGAGAAGCCAGACTTTTTATCTGAATTGGCTCCTCATCCTATTTAGTATTCATCTTTGCCTACCCCCTTAAGCCATTCCCCAATGCTGCCTGTATTTGACAGAAGGTCCCAAGCCCTTGCAAAAGCAGAGGGAGGAATGTGATCAATATGCTCTCAAACCCACTTTCCCTAATGCTGCCTGTCTTCTTTGACAGAAGGTCCCAGGCCCTTGCAAAAGCAGAGGGGAGAAAAGTGACTTCATCATGTGTAATAAAATTTATAACTTAAACTTGATCCATCTTCTCTGCAAAAGTCACTGTTGCTGTGTGTGTGTGTGTGTGTGTGTGTGTGTGTGTGTGTGTAAGAGAGAGAGAGAGAGAGAGAGAGAGAGAAAAGGGAAACAGTAATTAAAGAGATAAGTTGCTGAGTGAGAGACAAAAGAAAAAACAGTAAAGAGAGAAAAAGGCAAACAGTTTAAACACCATGCAAACAACACTTAAACTAAATTCTTAAAACTTCTTCCATCTCAAAAGTCAATATTCACAACAGTCAAACCATGCTTTCTTAAAACTTAAAGAAAGTGGTACCGTAACATTTTTTTTTATTACAAAAAAATTTCACCAGCTTGTTTTTTTCATCAGTTCCGTTTTCTTATTACTTTATTTTCATTACAAAAAATGCTCTCAGGTCTTTTCGCTTGCTTGTGATGGGTGTCATTTCTGCAAAAAACCCCCAAAACAATAATGAGTAACTGTCCCTTTCATTTACACAATTTCATTCATAAAACGCGCCTCTGCTTCAGTCGGGGGTTGCGTCCCTTTGATCATCTAGGAGAAATGCCACAGAGAAGAATACGCGGAGGCCTTTGCGCATCAATTACGCTATTTTCTCTGATCATACAAACTCCATTTTTTAATTCGTAATAATACAGCCCAACAAGTGAGATCAACAACGAAAATCAGTGCGACAAAACGTGTCTTCATGATGGCAAAGACATTTCTTAGGATGACTATATCACGGCCAAATAGCCGGTCCTGTAAACAGCTACAATACGCAGAGAGAGAGAGAAAAAAAAAAAAAAAAAAACCAGCGTGCCCGACACGAGATACGAACTCAGGATAGCCAATCCTGCGTGTATAGCAAAAATGACATCGTGAAAACAGCAGTGAAAGTCAAAATGATTGTTGAGATACGGGCAAATCTACTTGCATTTTGCATCATGACTGGAACTGCGTTTAATTACTTTTAGAGATTGTGATATTAGCACGCAGTTAAATGTACTGTTGCACTAGGGCCAGTTGCACAACACGTTTCTAGACATTAAAACTGTTCTAAAGAAGCAAAATCTCTTCTTAGCCATTTTGATGCATTGCAGAAAAACATACAAAACATTGTACTGACAGGACGGAAAGTCAGACTTAAACAACTTTATCTTACTTAAAGCAGTTTTAGTTTTAAAATTCTAAAATTGTGGTGTGCACTTTAAACTAATTATCTAAATAGAGTTAAGGCCTAAAAGTGTTTAAAATTAGAAATGTGTTGTGCAACTCGCCCCTAAAGTTAAAAAAAATCTAAATTTCGGTTACTAGATGTAAAAAAAAAATTGCCCAATTTTATTTGGTGTGGACTGTAATCATCAAAATACTTTTCTAGAAATAGTGATGAAAACGTGGTGTCAGGAACGGAGCAAAGTATAAAAATGTATCATACAATTACCAGTTATTATTACTTCTGCGCAACAAGGATCCTCACAACCGCTTCACTTCTGAAAGTCTCTGGGTTACACGCAGCAACTTTTTTGCTGAACGTCTGCTGGAAGCGTTGTATCATGGACGACTGTTCCTCGGTAGGTCGTGTGTTTCTCAAGGTGTTCCTAAAGGTCGCATCTAACACAACACAAAATGCCTTTGCGAGAAGTTCAGCAAACAGCATTCTGTCGTCAACGCCATCTGCAAAAATGTATTCATCACTCAACCCGTGAGAGAACATTCACAGAGAATACAACACATAAATGTTCGTTCTCGACAAAAGACGATTTGACCTTACCTTCTTTGGTGGTCTTAAATTCTATTTTTATTATAATTAAAATACGAACTTGAGCCTGCCTCTATTTTTATTAAATATAATACTGGAAAATTTTATAAGCTGTGTGACAAATGTTAGATTAACACAACCTGTTGCAAACGTAACATTGAGGCCTGCATACGTATGTGTTTAGGTGATCAAAATTGACAGCTTGGAACGAGAGTACTCTATGTACCTATATTGATATAGAATTAATATCACGAAGAGACTGAAAAACAATAGTAAAAAAACTGAGTGAGTGCAATCTCAATCTGTTACTAATTTAATCTTTGTTATCTGACAAGTTTAAAGTAATAAACATACATATTTTTCAACATTTTACGAGCGCGTCAAAAACTGTATACAGTCTGATTCTTTACATTCCAGAGAAGTATGTTTGTCAGGTAAGAAATTAGATAACATGAAATTTAGTTGACACTGACCGGCCTGTAGCTTTTGTCGCCACAATGTTTTAGCAACGCAATGAGTGAGAAACTCTTCTGGTTCCTTTAGCAAGTTGAGACCAGCCTGTCGTACTGGAGAGATGTCATTCTCGAAAGGAGTTTTTAGCTCCTCTGAAGTCCGAAATGTCACTGGAAGAGTGCATGACTGGAACTCATCCTAAAAAAATGTAAGGGTCAATGTCAATCTTGATAATACATGTCTCGAACTCTTCTTTTACAGTTCTGAAAATTCCCAATTCTTTATACAACCATACATCGATCGAGATCGGTAATCATTCTCAGTATTGTTTGAACGAGGCCTCTTCCATAAAAAGACATCAGTAAGTTTCTCTTTATCTTGAGTATTTTTAAGAGATTATTATAATTGAGAAGACACCTAAAAATTATCTCGATTTGAGTCGTACTTTCACTCAACTTGTGACTGCCATTGTCAGAGGTTTCTTGTTTTAATTATTCTCACTTTGCCCTTGTTTTTTTCTCACCGATAATTTTTCAATTAAATACAATCGTTATTAGGTACATATGTATAAAGGTATGTCCTGATAAATGATCTTGGAGCTATTGAGGTTCTGCTCTAATATAAACGGACACAAAGATCTGAGATGCATTTTTTTCCAAATGCAGGTCAGATCTTTGTGTCCGATTTTGTTTGCGAGCTGCCCAAAATTGTCCTTTGGGACAAATAAAGTCTTATCTTATCGTAAGCTTTTTTTGCGACATAGTCCCTTCAGGATAGCTCTTAGTCTGAACTGATATGGACAAATAGGAAACTCCATCGAGTCCTGAAAGTTTGCAATTTTTTTGTCTTAATAGTTTTGGAAACATTCAGTGATTTGGTTTAGATCATCGCCCAATGAAGGCGGTTTCAGACACTGATGACCTGACTAATAAAACGAATAGACTGGTTCAAGGTAGGCAAATTGTGTTCGATGCAATATCTAAACTTACGGTTACTTTTACACAGCACAAGTGTATAATACAGAGGTTATGAGCGAGATGTGATTGAAGAATTATTTTAATATTCTACGTTTCACTCACTTTTGTTATTATGCCTTCTGCGTATAAATCTCTCCAGGTCAAATCGAAATAAGTCCAAATATCTTGGGCGCTCTCTTCTCGTGTTCCAGTGATGTTTTCGGCGACAGGATAGGTCAACGTGCGAGTCTGTGGAGGGTTGCTTCCCAAGAGTTTAGCAGCCTGTGCATCGAAAAGAAGTCCACCTGGAGAACAAAAGAAAAATTGCGCTTTTTACATAGATGTTTGAAATTATTGTGGAGTTTGTTTTATTATGTTGATTTAACACATGTTTCATAGTCGTCTTCTTAGGCATTAGATTATTTTCCTGGAGTCAGTCATCTTTAATGTCATTACAGTCCTATGGGCACAGTTACTGCTGGTGATGTCATGTCCATTCTGAAAGTTACCATTCCTGTCATTGTGTGATATTATAAATACTCCAGCGTCATTATCACATTTGAGTGATATTCACATCGTGTCATAATTCCAACTGCATCATTATCATCAACATAACGTTATATCCACAGCAGCTCATTTTTTTCACCACCTCTCTGCACATAACCTCCCGAAGGAATATAGACACCTGTCTAAAATCCACCTACCCACCTGGTTTGAGTTCTGCTGCTCTGTGGATGAGGTACATTTGCCAGTCACGTGCTGCAGCCTCTCGGTGAGCGCGCAGCTCCTCTTCTGATGTCGACCGCCAGGGGAAAATTGTATTGGAGCATCTCACGTAACTAACCAGCAGTTATTTTATTCACATTATTACGTAATAATTAATTTCCCACAATTGTTGTTAATCTACTGCTTATCTGAGAACCTTTACACGACACGAAACAAAAGAGAAATGATGCGAAACACCTTTCAGTGAAAAAATATAAATAGCAAACGTTTATAAAAAGAAAGGTGACGATAACATAAACCGCACTAGGTGTCACGTAAACATCGATAGGACATAATGATTCTAACTAGCTTACAAGAGGGGGAAAATAAAACATCGTATTTGATCAAACATGATTCTATATTGAACATCAGTTGATTTGGGATGTTTTTTCTTTTTTTTATTTAAGACCATCCTGAATGGTTTGCGTTTTTTGCACATATCGGTAGATATATGCGATATAAACCTAACCTGTAAATATCAGCCTCCAAAACCCATCCGTTAATTAAATATCCGCTAGCAAAGTACGCGATTTGCCGCTAACAGTGTACTACGTCACACTAGTGCACCATTCACAACATTGGCAGCCGTCAACACCAAACAGATAGAGAGAGAGAGAGAGAGAGAGAGCGACAGTTGGGATTATTCAGACGTTAAAGTCTGCTTTTCTTGCTAAAGTAGCAGTTTTTCAGAACCACGAGAAATACAGACTTTCAGCGTCCCAATAAGCTGAGCTGTGCTCATTCTCTCTCTCTCTCTCTCTCTGTTTGGTGTTGACTGCTGCCAGTGTTGTGAATGGTGCACTACTGTGACGTAGTACACTGTTAACGGCGCTTGTTGATCGTAAGTGCGAACCGTAGCGAATAATTAATTAACGGATGGGTTTTGGAGGCTAAAATTTACAGGTTAGGTTTATATCTCCTATATCCACCGATATAGGCAAACATTGCAAACCATTCATGTTGGTCTTTAATAAGTGCTTCTCAGACCCACCTCTCGTTTCTCAAATACATCGTAGCATAGGAGGACATAATAACATCACACGTGTTGTCAGGAACACACTGTCTGTAGAAACTGGTGC
The DNA here is from genome assembly GCA_004794655.1 of Marisa cornuarietis. Lineage (NCBI taxonomy): Eukaryota > Metazoa > Mollusca > Gastropoda > Architaenioglossa > Ampullariidae > Marisa > Marisa cornuarietis. The sequence continues at coordinate 1,105,601 of SMMW01000572.1, forward strand.
CACACGCCAGGGGGAACACGTTGGTGAACTTGGTCATGTATGACGTTTGTCCTACCAGAGAGAGAGAGAGACACACACAAACTAATATGCTTCGTTTATTCTTTTTTAGAAATAGTTGAGTATTTTAGATTAAAAAGGAAGTGATGAGAGACAGTGTACTCTCTATAAATACAATTACCATAAATTGTCTTGAAGAGGCTGTTGTAGTCGTTAGATGGTTGGTCTTCGTACAACACCTGGATCTTCAGGTCGGGCCCATGTTTGTTTCTCAAGTGTTCTGAAGCAATAAATAATCCTAGTATCAGTGCATTCAGTTAGTAAAACGACAAAAAAGTATTTATTTGTCAATTCTTAGTCACTAGTCCTGTTCTCACTCTCTTTGTTTCGCAATTATAATAGTCAGTGTAAAAATCACAAAAACCAAATTATAAATATATCATCGATTGATGATGACAGTTACTACTCTCATTTCCCTTTGCGCTGCTTCTTTACTTACCGATGATCTTGTGCATGAGTTGTAGAGACACTGACCCATCGCACGTTCCATAGTCACCAATGGTGAACACTCCTTTTTGTGAAGGCACAGGCACGGAGTCTAGAAGAGAGACACATCTACAACAGGCTATTCCGGCTGTTTCGTTGAATTACTGCTCAGTGCTTAATAAACTCTACAGAAATAACCTCGGTTACATAAAACACGATTCATAGACAGCATGTGATGTGAGTGGTTTCCTTTAAAAATAAAGTATTTTTGTTTTATTTTTTATAATGGAACAGCTTAAAAAAGCGAAAATGTGCAGCACACACTTTAAGGTGGTCAAAGGGAATCGCTTGAGGTTCCCCCTTTAGCCACTCAGTTGTCTTTACCAAGACATACGACCGTACGGAGATCACCGTTGGATGCTTCCAGTTGCGTTTTAATTTGTTGCAACGACAAATAACAAGACACACACACACACACACACACACACACACACACACACACACACACACACAAGGAAATATGCTGCTGACATGAAACAATACGGATAACGTGGAAGAATGTTCCATAGTCACTTTTTAAAACTCAAGCTACCAGTCGTAAAGGAACAATAAAATCGTGTCTCTCACGTACCTATATGAGATAAAACAATTTCTTCACAAACGTCAGCCGAAGGTTTTGCCAGTCTTCCGAGATTTTCGCCGTAGAAGCCAGAACCAGGCTGCCAGAAGTATTGAAAGGAAGGTATCTTAGTATCTGCTGCATTTCCTGACATCTTTCTTAGTATGGCTGATGAACCAACGGCATCTGACGCCCTCTTCCCTGACGGTAGAGACGACAGTGATGTCAGATGTAGACATGGCGGCCGACAAGCAGAAGTCCTGGTCACAAGACGGGGGAGCACAGTTTTCAGCATGTTATCAGTGTCTTTAATCTGTGAACAAAGTAAAATATTGCACTAAACCAGTCCACCAATTCCCTTGCACAGGGAATGCTAAATGAGCTAGTTGTAAAACTTGTCTGCCGTCTGCAAAAGGAAATCACAAGCCGCTCGAGTGAACATTGTTTGTCTGAAATGATGTTACTACGCATACTGCGCTCTACAAATAAACAAGCTGTACTAGTATGCCCCCATTACGGTTTTTTTTAAGGAGTGGAGATATAAGGACGTGAGTAATTGTGGGAGAGGCGTTTACAAGGTAGAGAGAGAGAGAGAGACGCCTGTGAAAGAGGTCGGGGACACTGCAGTTGCTAATTACAGGTGTTTGTGTCCTGTGCACCTGGTATTCTTTCCTCTACTCCTGCAGGCCGGCATGCTGCGTACCTTGTGGCACCTGATTTATAAGTGAAGGTAATAGGATACGGAGGGAGAAATGTTCTGACTTGACACAGAAAACCCCTCAGTTCACTTCCCATATAAAGCCACGATCTTTGTTTACCTTTGTTTACTGGCCTTTAACGAACAAAATAATAACTAAGGTTACAGGGTACACGAGGACAATGATAAAGCCAGTGACACGGCTGGTCAAAACAAATCTTTGTATATGCTGCTGCGAACTCCGTGAGCTCATCAACATTAACAATCGAATGCAAGTTTCATTGACTGACTGATCCGTCGTGAACATTTTTTTCTTTTTCGAAAGGAGAACTTTAAGAACTATTTTAATAGCTCGCTCACCGTTCATCAAGTAGGGAATATTGTTCTTGTCGCACCCGCTATCTTTCGGGGACTAAACGCCGGGCGGAGTCCTCTGGGTGTGAAGACGAAGCCGTGACGGCTCAGTGCGCAAAAATATTTTTCTACAGAAGGAACGAACTTCGGGCCTGTCCGGTACTTTCCGGCGGATTGTGTCCCACTTCCACATGAAAAAAAGTTGGTATTCGAAGATACTACATGTCTCTTAGAGTCTTCCCAGGGATGAATTTTATGAAAGCCTTTATTTAAAGCCTGAAATGATTGCAGTCGCTGTTTTGTTGACATACAAACCGAAACAGCTGGGATCAGGGCCGACGAAAGCGTTGAGTCTTTTAATCGCCAGGATCAGTGTTCGCTAAAAAAAAGTCTTGATGTTAAAGGTCGTGACAATGTAACTGAGTTACATAACCAAACTAAAGTGTTCCTGAATTTAAGGCTTCGTAGAAGCTTTGAATCGCAGAATTGTGTCGGTGTAATTACCCGCAAGCCTTACCCGTGACATCGATGTTCAGCTAGACCAGAGGTGGGCAAAGTACGACCATGGACTTCTTTGCACAGACCCGTTTGCCAAAAATGAGGAGTGTACTTGTTTTCAATTTAAAAAAAAAATTCAGCCCAGGTTAATTTGATTGAAATTTAATTTATTAAGTACAACAGCGTTAGAAAGCGGCAGTCCGAAACATTCTAACAGACGAAGTACGACGATAACAACACGGCTGACATATCTGATAACAGAGGGCATCGGTGGGGGCAGGGGGCGGCTGCCTTCAAAGTAAAGGCTCGCTTTAAAGTGTTACTGTGAGCGAATTCAAACAGCTTCACGTTACACAAAAAGTCAACGCCTTTATGTAATCATTTGTTGCCCGTTCCATTATCACTATGTTTGTTGTGTAGTCACTAGGCCTTGGATTTTGTTATTTTATCGGCCCGCCGCATGGCTCAGAATTTTGAGACCGGCCCGCAAAAAGAAAACTTTGCCCACCCATGAGCTGGACCGACGGGTGAGATCACGTGTTCACAACGCATCACAGATGGTTGAGAAAGGTGGCGGCGCAGGCGTCTGTCGACATGGGGTGCATTGACGACATGGTTTCTCGAGTTAACTCTGCAAACAACAACCACACCCACAATAACAACAACCACAACAACAATGACAACAACCACACCCACACCCACACCCACAACCACTCCCCCCCCCCTGAAACACACCTCGTTAATACCGACCTTCTGTTCGTTGTTTCATTCTACACACTTTTGCCCGACTAAGTGACAGACACTCTTGGAACCACTCTCTTGTGGGTGTGTTTCCCGCAGTACTCTGACGTTTCACTTGACTTGCTTTCTGGCCTACTTTGGCTACCTGTCGTACATTAAACGTCCCGACAAGTTGCTTCTATAGTTCTCTTATTTACACTCACCTTCCCGCACTGTAGAAACTGGGTCAGTAACCCGATTTTTGTGACCGTGGGAGATTTCAATATCCCGCTTACAGGACATGCCCTATAAATATCTTCTATAAATATTTATCTTGCGTGAAATGTGTCCGACACGTAAGAAGTTGACATACCATGTAACCTTTGAAATATTATTTTACAGATATTGTTCATCTGAATAGCCTTTATTTTACTTCGAATAATTTTAGGGCTAGTTATATTTTCACTTGTGGCAAAGCTTTTATGCTCACATTTCTACAGTTGAGCTCTTCTAGTTCTTTTTTCTTGCCTGTCTTCTTCTATACTAGCTATGTTTACTTCATCGAAAATGGTTTTAGTAGCTTCTTAATTCCCTTCTCTTGTTCCAGGATCTGTCGCAGTACAAAGATATGGTCGATGAATGATCGTCCTTTTCGGAAGCCAGCTTGTTCTTGTCGGAGTATGGAGTGTACTGTTGTTGTAATGCGCTGGAGGATTATACGGCTACAAAGTTTGCTGGTTAGGGATAGCAATGTGATGGCTCTCCACTTATTACGGTCACCAAGGTCTCCTTTCTTTGGTATCTTGACTATAACACCTTTTCTCCACCCGGCAAGGATTTCTTCACTGTCCCAGATCTCCTGGAGGATTGTTTGTAGGATACATGGTGTCTCTTCCTTCTCTGCTTTCAGCATTTCAGCACATACACCATCCCCTCCTGGCGCCTTGCCGTTCTTCAGCCTGGGGGACTTCGTGTTCAGGAGCTTCCTCTTCATCTCTTTCCTTTCTTCTATCAAGTTCCATGTGTGTACATATATCCATACATATTTGGGGCTTGTCCTGTAGCCAATGGTTTCTTTTGCTGCTTTTACTGTGGCTTTGTTAAAGGTATCGATCGTTGTTGCTGCTTCATCTCGGAGGATGCTGTAGTTGTTTTTCAATGCAATGCCGAAGGCCATCTTGATTGCTGGGTCTCTGAATTTGGCCCATGTCCAAACGCTGGTTTCCTTTCTGCCCAATATTTGCTTTTCTCAACTTCAGTTTCAACTTGCAACTAATAGGTGGTAGTCACTGCCAACGTTTGCTCCTCGTTTGACTTGCACGTCTTGCAGGGAGTGCTTTCATTTGCTGTTGATGATGATGTGATCTATCTTCCATCAGATGATGTCCAGGTTAGTTTGTGGATTGTTTTGTGAGTACAACCAATAATAAGATCGTTCTCTTTACACAGACTAATGAGTCTCTCACCATTGTCAGTAGGTTGCTGATCGAGATAGGAGCTGTTTATTTCAAGACTTCTGTTATCGAGAATAAGACTCAAAACTTCCTCTTTCCTTTGAGAATGGCTTGTTCCGATCCCATATTTCTAAGTAAAGAAAAAAGGGAATTGTTTGCCTTATTATTTTAAAAGAAATATGCACCATTTTAAGGTTCTTTCTCTCACTAAGAAGAAAGAGAGGAACGGGCACCAAACGCTCCCTCCTGCAGAAGACACCATTAAAAAGAAGAAGAGTCATGGTGTCTCAGATTTAAACAGGTCATGACAGGAAAAGATAAAACTTACTTAATGAGTTAAATAATAAAATGGACGTACTAACAAATAGGTTGCAGTACAATTGGATAATGTTTTAACGGAGGTATTCTCAGCGTTTTTTAAGAGAGGTGAAAAGGAACCACGTTATACTGTACAATCATAGCAATTTACTTAAAAATAAAAAAGCTGCCCAAGGCAAAGATGGCTGACTAATAGGTAACGTTAAGCGTTCACTTATGTAGAGTACTTCTTAAAGAGCTGAAAGTAAACTGTTTCATTGTCTAAAGTATCTAATTACATATATATATATATGCTTTAAATCATAACATTCATTGTCAGAATATTCAGTTTAGCTCATATTTTTGTCACTTATAATTCTTCAGATTTTATGAACTTCAGACATCGCGAAAAAGCCGTGTGGTGTCTGGATTTGACCTTCTTGGGTCCAAGAAGCATTTTAGCTTCCTCCCATGCATCTTCAATCTGCATGGACAGCAGTGATAGGCAGTCATTTTCAAACTAAAAACCTTTAGGAAATTTTTTTTAATGCAAGCGGCAAAGCAGCGAACAAAGTCATTATGCCTGGAAGGTTGGAATATACTATGTCCAATAGAGATGGTTAAAAGAAAAAGATTACAAAACTTATATTGTAGGACACAAACGACAGCAGTTTATGTTATGTCCTTTTTCTTTAATCTATGAATCTGTGATAAATGAAATAAAATGAGTGAAAGATAACAGCCTATAAATTCTAAAACTACTTTGTGAAATCTTTTTCACTTTGACTTTTCTACTTACTTACTTTTCTACTTACTCCGCCAGGTTGCCCATAGCAGTTTCAAGATGCAGCTTGGAAGGCACTAAACCACTGGTGCCCAACTTTTTCTCGCCCGAGGGGCGATCCCATCCCCATCAGTGTTGTTCTCCAGCACCTTGATATTCTGCTTCTTGTAGTAGTGCGCATAGTCAATGCTAGCCTTTCCTCTGCTTCTGTACCCAGACAATTTAAAACGGCTGTGATTAAGCCTGTCTTAAAGAAGCACAACCTGGACCCTAGCTCGTTTAAAAACTATAGACCTGTGTCGAATTTGCCTTTTGTTTCGAAACTTGTGGAGCGTGAGTGGAGCGCTACAGCCTGTTGGATTAATTCCAGTCGGCGTACAGACCCAAGCACAGTTGTGAGACAACCCTTCTGCATCTTATGAATGATCTTCTGTGTAGTGCTGATGCAGGGAACGTGACTCTTGTGGTCCTCCTTGATATGAGCGCGGTCTTTTATGTCATTGATCACACCACTCTACTAACTCGTCTTCAGATGGAGGTTGGCATTGGTGGTTCCGCCTTGCAGTGGTTCCATTCCTACCTCAGTGACCGTACACAAAGGGTGATGGTCAATCAAGCTTCTTTAGTGACAGTTCCATTGCAGTGTGGTGTCCCACAGGGATCTGTTTGGGCCCGGTTTTATTTTCTATTTACACATCTCAGCTTGGTCCCCTCATTGAGAAGCAAAGTGTGAACCGCAAGATGTTTGCAGATGACACTGAACTCTATCGTTCGTTCGGTACAGACAGGGAGTCGGTGCGTGAGGCAATCTGTGTGGTAGAAGAGTGTTGTTTAGAGGTAAAGTCATGGATGCTAAGGAACATACTCAAGCTTAATGACGAGAAGACGGAGGCTATCCTATGTGGTTCCAAGTTTAGCCTTAGCAAAGTCTCTCTAGACTCTAACAAGTAGGTCAAGCTAGAATCCCCCTCTCCAGCTCCGTACAGAACCTTGGACTCTATGTGGACAATCTTCTGACTTTGTCTGACCATGTCAGTTCTGTGGTCAAGACATGTTATTTTCACATCCGCACACTTGGACGACTCCGACCATTCTCAATAAGAAGACTGCAAATGCAGTTGCTGTGTCCATCATCATCATCATCATCATCATCATCATCATCATCATCATCATCATCATCATCATCATCATCATCATCATCATCTGGATATGATATAAAATCTCGCGGGCCAGAACATGGCGGTTTTTCCAGAATCATTGTAGCCATCGGGGCCAGATCATTCGCAGAAGTCTTCAGGGAAAGAAAAGGAACAAACTTAAATTCACTTTCAAAACCAATCTTCGTGATAGCTATTACTCTTGAGTGAGTCCTGCCACTCCTTCTCACACTATTTTTACAGACCAAACATCTTTTATCACTCGCTGAAATTGACTTTTTCCGGACTATTAAGAATCAAAAGCGACATTCTCCCTTTAAGGTCTTGGCTTTTGTTTATGGCCGCTGGCTGCTTGACTCCCTTCCTCCCCCATGCATTCAGTAAGTGGGTCAGCCACACAGTCCGAAACACAGCCCCATTCAATCCTTGTATAATGGTTATAAAAAAAGTCGTTTAAGATGACCTGATCTAACGAAATGTTGTCATATAGAAGGTGCAAGATAAATTCGCTGGAACACCCTGAGTCACATTCATTACTGCTCCAAAGCCACCTTTAAACGACAGAACCCTAACTATATAACTCTTCCAGAAATACCTTCAGCGTCAGTCCACTTTTACTTAAGCTCTTTTAATTAGTACCAGAAATACCCTAAGATGAGTGTGCTCATATGTAGCACTTTGAGCATGAGCAATTAATTAAATTAATTGATCATTAAAAGAAATCGTCAAAACTGAGATCACAAAAAACACGATAAGGAAATAAATAAACCTAGGGCTCGTGTGGAGAATCCCTTCATTTAGGTTTTTATTTAATCTTGCGAGTGGTAAATCGTTAAATTTAGTATTTTTAAATGTCGTGTTGTTTTTCATTGTTATTTTTCACACCATACTTATGTTATCAACATTTATAAATTATAAATCTTTCTTCAAAGTTGTTTCTTTCTTTCGATATAGCATAAGAAAAAAAAGAAGTTGTTATGGTAGGCCTACAAAGAAGTCGCGAATCTGACTTCGCTGTCGCCACTAGACCATGGGTAGACTAGCCTTGTGGGGGGTATATGTGACTCATAAATGAAACGCGAAGGGGGTTATATCCCATGGTGCATTTGCACTGAACAGAGCAGCCAGCTATTTCTAACACAATCTGTCATCATGCCCGTTCTTTCTGTAAAGACCTTTACAGAAAAAAATTTCTTGCACGGGGTAGTCACGGCTTCGTCTTCAGACCAGTGGCGAACCATGGGTGGTGGGGTTGGTGCGGGCCGCATTTTTGGGGAGGGGGCATCAAATTAATCAAGTTTGTTGTTTATTTTTCTTTTACTTCAGTCCGCTTGGAAAGAAAATAGTGCAGAAAGGCCAACGCGCAAATTTTAATGCCTGACTACTACTATTTTCTAACGCGTCACATTAAGGGCTTTGGGCGGTAGCTTTAATCGAAATTAATAACACACAGGGTTACCTTTAGTAAAAAGGACTTTCCATCCGGGATTGCGCTCTCAAAATGAAAGTGCTGAAAATGTTTTTTGACAGACAGTAGACACAGAATCGCCGATACCAGTGATAACATTGCAGAAAGCATGTGCTAGGAACTTGGTATCACAACGGAGTCAGTAAAACGAAATCGTCTGAAAAAATGCCCGGAGAAGAAAGTGCTGATGCTGGTCTCTCGTTCAAGAACAAACTTTGCAGAGAAATCTGTTCTTCGACGGACTGAGTCGTTCAGGAAGTAATGAGTAGATTTGAACACCTTAACGAAGTTGCAGAAAAGTATGAACTTATTTCTCCTATGCAACTGTTGGACGTCAAATTCGAGATCAATCTCCAGCATGTTCTTGACGACATCCACGAGGCGGAGTTCATTCTTGAACGGCAGCTACTTCAACATTTTGTTGAGGCTTTTTCAGTAAAGGCAGCCATCAAAGGACAAGTTACTTTCGAATTTTTGTATTTTATTTGCCAGCATATATTGATTCCGTTCCAGACATTACCATCGTGCTTTGCATTTTCTTATCTATTAGAGTCAGCGTCTGCCTGCGAAAGAAGATTTTCCTAGTAGAAGATAATCAAGAACTATCTGCGATCCACAAGAAGTAATTTACGATTGACAAATTGTAACATTTTGTCTATCGAGCACGACCTCGTCTAGAGGTCTGATTTTGATAAAGTGATTAGTAGCTTCGCCAGCGAAAAAGGTCGTAAAGTGTGTCTGTAGGTTAAAACATTTATGATTCTGTGCTTGTTATATAACTGATAGGTTAACATTATTAATGACAAAATAAATTTTTTGCTTAACATTTTTAAATTTTATTTTGGAAGCATCAACGGCAGGAACTCACCAGACAGCAAATACCCTAGCTACACCACTGCTTCAGACCCAGAGGCGTTCAGACTGCTTGATCTACAGTGAGTGATCCATTAAAATAGTTCTTTAAGTTCTCCTTTTGTAGAAGATGATGTTTTTTGTTCACGTCCAATCAGTCAGTCAATGAAACTTGCATCCGGTTGTTAATGTTGATGAGTTCACAGCAGTCGTGAGTTCGCAGCAGCATATACAAGGATTTGTTTTGACCAACCTTGTGACTGACTTTATTCGTGTCCCCGTGAACCCAGTCATCCTGGTTATTATATTGTTCGTCAAGGAGTTATTTCAGGTAAGCAAAGGTCACGTCTTTATCCCTCCACTCTGCAAAAAAAAAAAACCTGCTTGTAAAAACAAGTTTAAATTTAAAAACGGTAATGGGGACACACTAGCACAGCTTGTTCATTTATAGAGCGCAGCGTGCTTAGTCACATGATGACTTTTTTTTTACTCGAGCAGCTTATGATTTTATTTTGCAGACTGAAGACGAGTTTTACAACAAGCTAACAAAGGATTCCCTATGAGTGGACTGTCTTAACGCAGTATTTCCCTCCGTTCCCAACGTAATGGGGCTGGTGACATGCATAGAGAGGACATCTTTAAAAGAAAATATATTGCATTGCCTATAAGAAATTTAAGACCGTGCGTTTTACAAACATCGAAATAATAATCATAATGAATTATGAAATCTCGATTTTTGCGTAAGACAGGAAGGTTTCTTGGCACGTTAAAATCATTGAAGATATCAAGCCTGTGTGTCTGTTACTCTCTTTCTTTCTTTCTCTCTCTCTCACAGAGAAACTTGCCAGGGTACTGGCTTCGAAGGGCTGCTTTCTGTCACGAACTCTTTTAACTGTGATTTTGTCATTCCTAATTTAAAGCAAACCTAAGTCATTGCCCTGTGTCAAAATAAGAATCTCCAGGACAAGTTTCCTCTTTCGAAAGTTATACAGCGGCTTCCAGACCCCGCAGATGTTTTACACCTGCAGCCGCAGTTAAAAAGCAGTGGCAAAGATGTCCTGGGGTAAAAAAAAAACCCATAAACAGCGTTTAAAGGGTCGTATTGCATTGTGATTACGAAGATAGGACGTTTTTTTTTCTTGTGTTCACGATCTCGCTTCATAACTGATACCCCAGCTCTGTCACTACATTCCAGTCAAGCGTGTTCATGCGCGACGTGAGCATAACACAGATTTTTAAGTTGAAGGTAGAAAACGTGGGTTTCCTCCCGCTTTTAACCCTTCCCCCTTTCCGCTATGCACTTGGGGCCAGTTGCACTACACATTTCTAACTTTAAACACTTTTAGGCATTAACTCTATTTAGAAAATTAGTTTAAAGTGCACACCACAATTTTTGAAGTTTTAAAACTAAAACTGCTTTAAGTAAGATAAAGTTGTTTAAGCCTGACTTTCCGTCCTGTCAGTACAATTTTTTGTATGTTTTTCTGCAATGCATCAAAATGGCTAAGGAGAGATTTTGCTTCTTTAGAAACGTGTTGTGCAACTGGCCCCTGCGCTTTATATAAGGCGATCACGTGAGCCTGCCAGTTCTATATCAGTGATGAAACTGTCCCACTCGTTTAGTTACTCGTGTCTTTAAAAAAAAGGATTTATTTCAGTTCTTAAAGGCAGTAAGCGAGCGAAATATCATGTTAATGTTCGTGAATACTCAGCACTAACCAAGAAGTATATAAACTAACTTTGGCTGTTTCTATTCTATTAGATTATAGTTTCTAGCTCCTTAACCTGACATGCAGGCGCTAAGATTGCTATCTTGTAAAAACAGTGTTCCCGGAGCTGCCTCTTACAAAGGGACTACATTCGCGAGTCTACTGCCTACGGTGTTCGACAGAATGAGGGTTGGCGCCATTGCAAAACCTGAAATATTTCGGAAAATATCAACGTCTGTATCCCTCGCCAATAAACATTCCTGGGAATATTTCTGGCAGGCAGGATCTGGTCACTATGGCAAGACCTGGGGAACGACTGGCAGAGCAATCTTTAACAACTGGGAAGAGTTGATACTTTCCCAAATAGGTAAGACTTGTTGAAAATAAGAATGTAGAATATATACAGGTGTACGTGTATGGCTGTAAGTGAGCGCGCGCGAGTGAGAGGGGACACCTCGGAGTGTGAAGTAGCCATCTTATGTATTAAGATATGTGAGATGATAATAATCCACCAGACTTCGTGATTTGCTGACAGTCTTGAATGGCACAATGTGATAATTGTCCTATCACATTATTTATTAAACCAACAGGTTGTGTTCGACTGGGTTTTGTTTCTCTGTTAGTCTTAGTAGTCAGAATAGGCACTTTTTTATCGATTTAAATATTTTAAGAGGTGAAAAGATTTATAAGTTACAAATGTGGAGAACGCTAAAAAACAATTATGAAACAAAGGAGTATTTAAACGTCTATAAAACAATTGAGCCAACAAGCACTTGGAGATAACTGCTTTTATTTTTAGCAACTCTCTAGCCTGGTTACTTCCCCTTTAGCTCTCCGCCATCTTGTTTCGCAGTAGGTGCTCTAGTCTGACTTTGAATTCGTAATAATCGGATAATAAGACAAATATACTTTTTATCCTGTTTTCGATAACACAAAGCTTTTCATAGCTCAAATACTTTCTAAGGTACTTCTTTTGTAAATATTTCTGGGTAATTCTAGGCTCAATACTGAAAATAATTTAGATGCAGTACACTAACAATTAAATATTAACTACTTAGGTATCATCTGGCAGTACAACCTAATGAATGACTTGCTCTTATTGTTTCACGACACTGAGTTAGTAGAAAAGATTGTTTATATCAATTTAAAGTCTGATTTCATGCAAATGTCAGGGTTTGAATCTTGACACTGATCTACGCCTGCATTAACAAAAATAATTCAAATGTGGTTCTCATGAAGCTACAGAAATGGTTTTCATATCTATGGATTCAGCTTTTTGAGTTCTTTTTCAGCAAATCTATTCAATTTTTCTTCAACATTTTAGAGTGGAACAGTTTAAGTTGTATGTGATTTTGATTAAGGGCTTTCCTAGAATGCCAGATTTTAATTAACAGCAGCAGTACAACATAAACACTCTCGTCACAGCTTACAGACTCTTTCACAGAGATCAACAATATCTGTAACATCCCAAACCTCTCTTATTCTGCCATCATTGGTAACTGGCAGAAAGTCAAAGTCTATAGTACCTGTATGTTAGTCTCTTAAAAGACAACCTTACTGACCCTGCTTGCTAACGATGAACAGAATGGCTACTGGCATCAGTTGTCTCACTCTTCGCTTCAAGAACATGTTGTTGAGCTACAGTGTATTTGTGTAAAGTGTTCAGATATTTTTATAGGTAGTCTACAGACTCAGATAACCTCAAGGATCCTTTCTGGTTTAAGACCAGTTTATGATACCTTATCTGATCCAGCAGAGCTGATTAATGGTGGGAGATTCCTTGAGTATGCAACTTGTAGATCAAACTTGAAACACAGATATTTGCACAATGACAAGGCCTGTTAGCTGTTGCCTCTTTCTTTATTATACCGGCACACCTGGCAGTGAGTCTTGCAAGAAAGAAAGAAAGAAAGAAAAGAAAGAAAGAAAGAAAGAAAGAAAGAAAGAAATAATACTACTAATAATAAAGAAATGAAGATTTTTATAGCGCATATTCACACTCACAGAGAGCATGCTCTTAGCGCTTAAAACGAGGAAGAGACATGGACTAAATGGATAGAACACGAGGGACGGAAGAATAAGCGACAGTACTGACGACACACAGAAAAAAAGATGGAAAACACAAAAAGGCACCAAGTGACAGGAACACAGAATATAGTGATTCTGCAGAGAAAGATGGGTAGACAAGTAGCAAGAGCAGAAGGGGGCAGGGTAAGAAGGACGAGCATTGTGTGGACTGTGTTGGGAGTAATGCTCAAGGAAGAGGTGCGTTTTCAGTGCAGATTTGAAAGATTCAGTTGTAGGAAGGTGGCGGAAAGAAAGAAAAAAAAATAAAAAAAGAAAGTTTAAGAGATAAGAGATACACTTTATTCTTTCAGACTCTGTACCTGTGCCCTCAGCAAGCGGAGTGTTCACCATCGGTGACTACGGAGCCTGTGACGGGTTTGCGTCTCAACAGCTGATTCATAAAATTATCAGTAAGTGTGTGAATTATATCCGTGTAAGCATTACACAGTACTTCGTTTCACCACTAACACACTACACCACATTCAACTTCACATTACTAATGCTACATTTTCTTTAATGAAGACGAAATAATAGGTGTTTTAACGAATTCTATCTATGGGTTACCTACAGTTGAAAAAAATAGTAAAAAACAATAGAATGAAATAAAAAACATTGATAATGCCAAATTTACAAATGCTAAGGTTTGTCTCAAGATTGAAGCGTTTTGATATTTGGGTAGATTATTGGAATCTCGTGTTACAGGTCATCTTAGAAGCAAACATGGCGCCGACCTGAGTATTCAAGTGCTTTATGAAGACCAAGAAACAAACGACTTCAACAGCCTCTTTAAAACTATTTACGGTATATAAGAGTCACTGTCGTGGTAGCCAACATTGTTATAATTCTTTAGACAAGCATTCTGACTAATTGTTAGTTACCAAAACATACACAGCAGATAAAACACGTCATATTAACATTATTTTTAATCTTGTGTGTCCTCTTTATAAGACGAAGCGTCGTTCCTGTGGAAATTCGACAAAGTGTTTGTTCTGGCCTCTGGGACTGAATTCTACAAACAGTGTGTTCCTGACAATTCTTGTGACCTCATCATCTGCTCGCTCGCCGCCCACTGGCTAAGTGACAAGTAGTACGTATAACATTTTAGTAGAAACTGTCACTGAAACTTTAAAGGGTGTCAGTCATTTATTTTTTTTATCACCAGCTACCAGATTTAATGTCTTAAGATAATTTTCTATCGCGTACATGATCGAAGGGTTTGTAGTAAATTTTTCATAAATTCAGTCATTTGTTTGTATGCATCTATGGTCTTTATGTGTCAAAGTTTTTGACACAAGTAATTAATATTGATTTCGTGGATTCTGCATAATTGTGATTTAGTTGGCTCATAAAATAAACTATTCTGTCAGACTAACTGTTGCCGTGTTGTTGAGTCCAATGGCACATATCTTTGCAAAGAATCAATATTTCAAAATTAGTATTAACACCATAATGTTACTTACAAAATGATTGGCCTTTTGCAATTACACTTCAGTGACAGTGTGACATTAAAAATCTCTTTAAACTATAGTTAAAAAGATTATTAAGGTCACCTTCTCGAAAATTTTCTTTTAAGAGTATATCTAGAAAGAAAAAGAAGCGAATGTTTGTCAGTGACAAACCTGAAACGTGGCAATAAGATCGTGTATATCTTTTTTATCGTACAAACACCATTTTTAATACAAGTGTTAAGCAGCTCAAGAAGTGGCTTTTGTTTTTACAAAATAATAAAATAATAGAGAACACAGCTAAACATCTGTTCTGTTGGTGAGGTCATTTCGTAGGAAGACCTTTAGTCTAGACTTTCTTTTATTTGGTAAAAATAGCCAAACAGTTTGAATTATAGAAAAAAAAAACGACAGATATGTTCAATGTGAAAAAAGAAAATTACAGGACGTCATAAACACATACCACCATAAAACAGGAACGTTAATGTGATATCATAAATCCAGATATATAGTGGAAAGGTCACTTATATTGAAGTTTTATAGAACAACTAATGAAGTCAGATTGTTTCCTCTTACACTCTGTGTTTTTTAACATTTTAAAAATAGTTTTACAATGACTTAAGGAAAGAACATGTTTTTACTTTGTGGACAATTTTAATATGTCACTTCTCTTAACAGGCTTGAGGGGACCAGCTCTCCACGTTTTGGATTTGTTGTGCTTGTAGTGGCTATTGTACCGACCTGAACTTTTTTCTGATGTCATCGGCATTGTGTTTGACGTTTTACTTGCCTGTTGATTTTTATTTATTCCTCTGTTTATATCAACTCTCTCATCGCCGTTAATCCTCTGGCTGACGCCATCTCAGTTTCTTCATTCTTACACGTCATCCCTGGGACAGACTTTACTTCAGTGCCAAACATTGCGTTTCAACATTGTGCTGCAATTTCTGCTTTGAGATCATCTGGATCTTCTCTTGACGATTTGATCGACGTGTTTGAGTATTGCTCTGTTTTGATCGAGTCCAATGACTATAGATCTGTCTCATCTTGATCTATGAATGTCATCCGGCAGAAGAACGAGCTGGCATTTACATTAACTTCACAGAGAGAGCCAGAGGAATTTTGTCTGTCTTGTGTTTTTATGTTTGTAATGCGCGGAGAGCCTGGATTTGGCTGGAATACCGTGCTATAAAAGCTCACACCATTATTCTTATTATTATTCTTATTATTATTCTTCTTCTTCTTCTTATTATTATACGTATAAAAATATAACAGCTACTCATTTTATTCTAAAACACGTTGTAGATGGAGAAACAAATGTGTTCACAGTTTGGACAAATATTCCGAAACCATCATTCCCTGGTTCAGAAACGCTAAGGAGCTTGACGACTATCTCGAGGTCTGTCGTCACGACTGGCAACAGTTTCTTCACCACAGAGCTGCAGAGCTGAAGCCAGGTCAGTTTGTCTGTGCATATGCATTTTGTATTACATTTCAAGGCGACTAGAAATTTAGAAAAGGTTGATCAGTTTATTTTGCGAGGAAGTGTTTTTATTAGTTGTGTTTGCATTTTGTGGATGTATTGGGTTGAAGGGGAATTGACGGAGAAAAGTACCCGGGAAAAACCTAGATAATCATCCTCTTAACGGATGCTACACCAAAGCTGTTTACCTGTGACCGGAGAGAAGATCCGAACCAGGCACTTCGCAGTAATAAATATCGGACATCACCTCGCATAATTTGCTTTTAAGCAGAGTGTATGCGTAGACGTAGGCGTGAGAGACGTCCTTAAAATCATTTATTTTAGAAAGCATCAAAGATCTTCACAACAAGCACAAGCACAACCTCAGGAATTAATTGTCAACATTGGAATATGTATTTACAAAACGCGACGATACAGATAACGAAGATTACAAACACATAGGTGTCACCATCACATCAACGACTATGTGAGAGTATGGAAATATACGGAACTATGCACATAAAATATTGTTATATTTTACTGTGATGTAATAATGTCGAAACATTTAAAGAGTGCTTGTAATTTACATTGAAAATGTTTGTATTACACATAAGATAGATCCAATCTTCTCAATTTTCATCTTGTTTATGACAGGTGGCATTCTCTTCGTTACACATTCTGCAGTAACCCCTTATGGCAGTTCTCACGAAACCACATCTGAAATCTCCTCCAACTCAGAGGGCCAGCCAGGCACTTTTTTCGGGTCTTCACAGGACGTCCTGCTGACCTTCGATTTGTCTTGGAAAGAACTACATAACGAGGGCGCTATAACAACTGCAAGTGCACTATATATATATATACACGATATATGTACTAAAAGTACACGATACATACACGAACGTGCGCACGCACAAATTCGAGAAGTAGAAGTAAGCAATAAGTTTTCCGCGATGCGCGAAAAGCCCACTTTTTCCTTGCTAAGACATGTCACTTTACATGGTATAATACATGAAACGATTTTACAACTGCAATGATGAACAAAAGATACATTGCTTGCAATATAATAACAAAAATAGTAAAATCAGTAGACAACTGTATTTAAAGTTCGATCAGCTTACAGGAATTACAACTGTAACATTTTCTTATAGCGTTGTTGGTCAGTTTGCTAAAGGCAAAATCTGAACACATCTTGCAGGAGGAGTTCCAGGCATGCACGTTCAGAGTAGCAAACCGGACATTACCAGACTTGGTAAGGCCTTTTGAGAAGGCAGCGGACTCCCCTGTTCGAAAAGCAGGACTTACATTGCTGAAAGAGCCAGTTTCGGCTATTATTCCTTGTTCTAGCAAACAAAGATGGCGTGAAAGACAAAAAACAGGTTTGTATACTTCTCAAAATGCTATTATTCAGTCGGAGAGAGCGAGAGAGAGAGAAAGAGAGCAGAAAGAGATTATCCTTGTTTTTATTCGTCTTATTCTTGTTTTTCTGAGAATATTTAGACAGACGTTGACTATTTATGAGTGAATGAAAGAAAGGCAGATTTATAAATATGCCCTTAGAACATTCGTGGAAAGCATTTCTTTACAATTATCGAGTGTGCTCTACCACTTATTACCATTATTAGTAGCAAAGGTAGTCTTTTACCAACTGGTAATCATAATACTAAACGCAAAATTTGTATAGCGCCTACTCACACTCCAAAGGAGCATGCTCGTAGCGCTTAAGAACAAGAACGAGACATGGACAAAATACGAGGGACAGAAGAACAAACAAATAACACACGAAGGACCGAATACAGTAATGATGATGAATAAAAGAGAAATATAGAAAACGCCAAGAAGAACCAAGTAACAAGGACTGAGAGTATTTTGATTGTGCAAAGGAAGACGAGTAGGGAAGTAGCGATAAGCGGAAAAGGGGTAAGGACTAGCATAGTGTGGACTGCTAGAAATAATGCTTAAGGAAGAGGTGAGGTACCTTGTCTGTGCACATTTAAAGGATTCAATCGTAGGTATTTGGCGTATAGGGAGAGTTCCATTGTTTTGCTGCACAGGAACTAAAATCCTATGACCGTATGTTTTTTGTTCTGGCTACAAATATGAGGTCTTCCTGGTTGTAACATTTGTCTTCATCGGTATTTTTGACAGATGGCCACGATGACCGACTTTACTTTGGAGACCTCATCACCAGAGCGACGAGAGTTTGGTCAGAATCCACCTTCCGGCGCAGCCTGCTGGGCACGCGCACTGCTGATGAAAACTCGGACATCATCGAGCGACTGTACGAGATCTTTAGAAGAAAGGTGTCCGTGTCCAACCCAGAAACATTTCGAAGCGAAATGGTCATGTGGATCCTCGCAGCGCAGAAAAAAATATAACAAGAATACGTCGTAAGTTGTTGGGAATCAACGCTAAACACAACTCGACACATTGCTATTAAAGATACAGTTTTTAAACATAAGATTTTTAATTCTTGGTCTTGATAAATGAAAGGTGACAAATTTTAGGCAGGCTTTATTTGATCTTGACCTCGTTGCTACAAACTCCCCCTTCCAGAATGTAATAAATTAAGAAATCTCATCTCCCTATAAAACACAAACAAGAATGACAACTTCTCAATCATTGAAAGCAAAATTCTTTGTTTGAATGCTTATGGAAACTTAAACTTTTAAAACACATTTGTAGCAAGATTTGAAGAATATTTTGAGAGACACAATGCTTGATTCTGTGGCATAATTGATAAGGATTTATGACAGTATATGTATTCATATTGAATCAGTTTATTATTGGGGCCTTTCCAAACGATGCTACTGTCTGAATGTCCAAGTTAAATACAAGACAACATCTATAGCTACTAACAGCACTACAGAATAAAACGGACACACTCAAAAGTGGGCATGTATACATCCTGTCAGCTAACGTTAATTGTAATGTCATAATAGGTATTTTTTTTGTAAAAGAAATGACAAGACCTTTCATGGATACAATTTTATGATTTAAGCACATACGAACACGCACACACACACACGAAGTTTGTCTTTGTGTAGGCACACAAACGCATCTATCTGTCTATCTATCCCTAGCTTTGAGTGACGAACCTCCCTGCTAATACACTGGCCTTAAGTAAGCCTTACCTATATAGGAAAGCATGGCTTCCTCCCAGACATCGATGACAGCTCTCCCAGTCCTACCCCAGTTCATGCCATAGTGAACATATCTTGGCTTCCAGAAATATTCCCAGAAACGGTTACGTAAGACAAATGCTGTTGTAGACGTTTATCGACGAGCCTAAGATGTTTCAATGACACCAACAATCTTTTTGTGAGGTAACGAGATCTGTGACCTGCGAAGGACTGCGGCGAGTCTGGCAGTGACACTCTGCAGCATGCTGGCACTCTGGTTATCTTAACAATTTCTTGATAAATGATCCTCTGTAACACTTGTAAAATAATGAGGAACGACACACATTTTGGTGAAGACTTTTTTTTCTTGCCATATAACACAACATCGAGCACACAGCAGATATTTCCGTTAAAGAATTTAAGCAACAGGACTGAATAACAAGAGATTTGTTGCTTATCAGCTAAGGTTTCCTGAAAAGAACTCAGTTCCCACTATTTTCCTTTAGTTTAAGTATCTCTTTGGTTTTAAACCCGTTGTGTGTGTGTGTGTGTGTGTGTTTTCACACGTGCACTAACACTCCCGCATTTGTGTATGTGGTCGTGTGGGTATATATATATATATTGTGTGTGTGTAGGTGCGTATGCATGTAATGGCCTGTCAGGGTCTTTGGCAGGATTCTTGCGTTGTTCTTTGTTGTTGTTTCTTTTGTTGTTATTTTTGCAGTTGCTTTGCTTTTTCCCCGGCTTTGTTTGTGTTTTTTAATGCATCACTCGTTATTGAGGTCATTGCCTTTTGTCCTCACTCGAGAAATAAATTCAAACTTGTTGGTCGTCGTGTGTGTAGTGTCGTCAGATGCAGCCTGACAACAGTGTTTAGGAAAAGAAAAGGAATAAAAGTAAATTATTCACTGTCAAAACCAATCTTCGTGATAGCTATTATTCCCGAGTAAGCCCTTGGAGTCGACATTTTTCCGGTCTATTAAGAATAAAAAACATTCTCCCTTTTTGGTCACGGGTTCTGTTTACGGCCGCTGGCTGCCTGATACCCTTCCTCCCTCATGCATTTATTAAAACGATCAGAGACAGTCCGAAACACCACCCATTCAATCCTTGTAAAAAGGTTATAAAAGGTCATTTAAGACGAACGGATCAAATGAAATAATGTCATATAGAAGGCGGAAGATGCATTCGCTGGATCACCCTGATGCACAAGCATTACTTCTCCAAAGCCACCTTTATAAGACGGTACCCTAACTATATAACTCTTCAAGAGAATGTAAAAACCCTTTGACATTAATGGAAAATCACTTAAGCTCTGTTAATAAGCACCATAACTACACTTACATGATTGTGCTAATATGTGGCACTTAGCACAATTAATTAAATTAGTAGATTATGAAAGAAATCGTCTAAACTAAGATCTTGAAAAACACAGTAAAGAAATAAGTCAACGTAGTGCTCGAATGGTGGATCGCTTCATTTAGTTTTTTAATATTGCAAGTGGGGAATCATTTCATTTAGTGTTTTTTAATATTGTGAGCGGTAAATCATTTCATTTAGTTTTTTAGTAGTGCGAGTGGTAAATCGTTTTATTCAATATTTTTAAAATGTCGTGTTGTGTTTCAATGCCATTTTCACACCATATTTATTTTAGCAACATTTTAAACATAAATATTTCTCCATAGTTGTTCCCTTCTATTGATAGAACCTAATAAAATAAAGAAATCGTTATGAAATGTCTGCCTAGATGACAAAAACCGACCTCGCTGTAGCCACTAGACCTTGGGTAGACTAGCCTTGTGATTAAATGTACCTCATAAATAAAACGCATAAACATATGCACCGAACAGAGCAGTCAGGTATTTGTCACACGACCTTTCATCAGAATGGGGATATTCATGTGTAGACCATATTTGAGTCACACGTAACTTGAAATACGAGATTCTAATAACAACTCATATATTGCCTTTTAAAAAGGCTGAGCTAGAAAATTCGGTTCAATGATGCTTTAGATATCACAGGGTTCACAGTCACGGATGGTGAGCAATCCGTTTACTAAGAGTACGAACACAGAGTCTAACAAAAAATCAGCTTTTTCTCCATTTCCTTTGATATTCTGTCCGCTATTTTCTTTCCTTTTTTCTGCACAAATCTTTTCAAAAACCATTTGGATATAAAATTAACGAAAAACAGAAACAAGTTGGCAGATGGTGAGCGATGTTCTTGAGAACGTGGGTGTGAGAGTCTTATGGCTGCCATGGCGATTTTGATGTAACGGCGTCACAAAAACTCCTCTAGTATAAATTGTAACGGTTAGGGCTCAGGCAAGGATTGATTTTATACTGCAGTTTTGTGTTTCTTTCTGGAACAGTCTCCTTCTGTGTAAACGTCGGTCCATGTTGAAATTTGTTTTTCTTCGTTTACTACAGTTCTTTTGGCACAAAAAGAGTGAACGGCCACTGCGCACATTTTCATGCCTGACCTACTATGCATCACAGTAAGGGTTTTGGGCGCTAGTTTCAATCGAAGTTAATGATTCAGAAGCTTACTTTCAGAAAAAAAGGACTTTGAATCCGGGATTGCGTTCTCAAAGTAAAGCGCTGAAAACTTTTGTGACAGACAGCAGAGACAGAATCGCCGATACCACTGGAAACCGTGCAGAAAGCATGTGCTAGGAACTTGGTTTCACCACGAAGCCAGAAAGACGTATTCGTCTGAAGAAAGTGTTGATGCTGGTCCGTCGGTCAAGAACAAACTTCGAAGAGAAATCTGTTCTTTGAAAAAACGAGTAGATTTGAACATCTTAACGAAGTTGCAGAAAAGTATGAATTTCTCTCTCCTTCGCAACTGCTGGACTCCAAATTCGAGATCAATCTCCAGCATGTTTTTGACAAGGCTGGGTTCATTCTTGAACGGAAACGACTTCAAAAGTTTGTTGAGGCTTCTTCAGAAAAGGTGGCCATCAAAGAACAAGGTCTTTTCAAATTTTTGAATTTTGTTTACTAGCACAAATTAAGTGATTCCGTTCCAAATATTGCTAATAAGGTTCGCATTTTTTGGAGTCGGCGTCTACCTGAGAAAGAAGATACTCCAAGTTGAAGCTAATCAAGAAGTATCAGCAATCCACAATGAGTAATTTACTATTGACAAATCTTTCCATTTTGCCAGTCGAGCACGACCTTGTCAATAGGATTTATTTTGATAAAGATAGTCAAAAGGCTCGTAAAATGGGTCTGTAGTTTATTAGATAAAACATTCATGATTCTGTGCTTGTAATATAACTTATAGGTTAACATTATTAATGAAAAAAAATAACATTTTTGCTTTAACATTTATTATTATTATTTTTGGGGGATCAACGGCAGGAACGCACCAGGAAGCAAATACCGTAGCAACGCCACTGCTTCAGACCGAGAGGACTTTGCCCGGCATTCAGACTGCTTGATCTACAGTGAGTGATCTATTGAAATAGTTCCTTAAGTTCTACTTTTGTAGAAGATGATGTTCTTTGTTCACGTCCGATCAGTCAGTCAATGAAACTTGCATCTGGTTGTTAATGTTGATGAGTTCACAGCAGTTTCGAGTTCGCAGCACCATATACTAGGATTTGTTTTGACCAACATTGTGACTGGCTTTATTCGTGCCCCCTTATTGATAGCTCTTTCTTGATTCGTTGGGTGGTGGTGCATGGCCGTTCTTAGTTGGTGGAGCGATTTGTCTGGTTAATTTCGATAACGAACGAGACTCTAGCCTGCTAAATAGTTCACCGATTGATTTGTCGTTGCAACTTCTTAGAGGGACAAGTGGTGAAGGTGAAACCACACGAGATTGAGCAAAAACAGGTCTGTGATGCCCTTAGATGTCCGGGGCCGCACGTCTGAAACTGCCCCCGTGAGCGTGGAATTTCCCGTAAGCGCGAGTCACTAACTCGCGTTGAATACGTCCCTGCCCTTTGTACACACCGCCCGTCGCTACATTCGATGAACGGTGTGGTGAGAGCGTTGGGTTGACGATGTGGCGTTGTGTCGGGCCCATAGAGGTCCAAACTAGCAGTCCGACCGGTGTAGGCGGCGGACGGGGCCAAAGGAAGTACACGCATACAGGCAAGCGTGAAAGGAATTCCGACGTTTCTTGAGGTAAGCCCGTTCGAAGGGGTGGACTAATGTGTCTTGGAGATCGTAGGCCGACGGACATTTTTTTCACCCTCACCATCCCAGAGGGGATGGGGATTGTGCCCAACCATCGCCGATAGTGCCCTCCCGGACAACCCCACTCGTCCCCTTGATACCCCCCAGGGACCAACCCAATTCCAGTTCCGTATGGCAGTTCCATCTTTGCCTACGAAGACGCCCTTTAGGTAGACGATGAACGTAGTCTCGCTGAACACTAGGGCGCTAGGAGAGGGATGAGCTCCACCTAGCTATGCCCTTGCTCAGGAAAGGCGGGTGCACAGGTGGCGTCGGTCGCCTGTGCAGTCGAGGTAGGAGTTCTCTGTGGACTAGTCCCTGATTCTCCCCCCCGCCCCCCCAACGAGGAGGTTTCCTCTTCTCGGTGCGTTCTGGTAACCCAGTCATCCTGGTTATCATATTGTTCGTCAAGTAGCCGCTTAAGGTAAACACATGTCACATACTTATCCCTCCACTCTGACAAAAAAACCTGTTTGTAAAAACAAGTTTAACATCAAAAATCGTAATTTGGGACAAATTTGCACAGCTTATTTATAGAGCCCAGTGTGCGTAGTTATTTTATTTTCAGATGCAGTTTTTTTTACTCGAGCAGCTTATGATTTTCTTTTGCAGACGGCAGACGAGTTTTACAACAAGCTAATTGAGCATTTCCTATGAGTGGACTGGTTTAGTGCAGTATTTCACTCCGTTAACAGCTTAAGGGGCGCTGGTGACATGCATAGAGAGCACATCTTTAAATGAACATACAGTGCTTTGCTAAAGGAAATTTACGACTGAGTGTTTTGTAAACATTGACATAAATATAATTATAATGGTTGTTTTTGTTGTTATTATTATTATTGTTTCACGTCATTTTTTGTAAGACAGGAAAGTGTCTTGGCACGTTCAAATCATTAAAGGTATTAACCGTGTGTGTCTGCAACTCTCTTGCCAGGGTACTGGCTTGGCGGGGTTGCTTTCTATCACGAGCTCTTGTAGCTGTGATTTTGTCATTCCTAATTTAAAGCAAGTCTAAGCCATTGTTCTGTGGCGAAATAAAGATCTCCAGGACAAGCCTCTTGTTTCCTAAGGTATACAGCGGCCTCTAGACCCCGAAGATACTTTACACCTGCAGCCGCAGTTAAAAAGCGGTGGCAAAGATGTCATTCGATTCAAGCGTATTCATGCGAGAAGGGAGTAGAAGACAGGTTACACATTGAAGGTCGAAAAGGGAGGTACTCTCCCGCTTTTAACCCTTCCCCCTTCTCGCTATGCACTTAGTCCAAATATTATTCTATATTTTCTATGGAGCGATCACGTGAACATGCCGGTTCTATTTATCGTGATAAAAGTGACTCACCCGTCTAGTTATGCGTGTCTTTTAAAAAAAGTCTCATTTCAGTTCGTAAATGCGGTTAATGTAAGGAAATATCATGTTAACGTTGTTGCATACTCAGCAATAACCAGGAATTATATAAACAAGCTTTGGGTGTTTCTATTCCATTCGTTTACAGTTTCTAGCTCCTTAACCTGACATGCAGGCGCTAAGATTGCTATCTTGTATAAACAGTGTTCCCGGAGCTGCCTCTTACAAAGTGACTACATTCACAAGTCTACTACCCACGGTGTTTGACAGAATGAGGGTTGGCGCCATTTTAAAACCCGAAATATTTCGGAAAATATCAACGTCTGTATCTCTCGCCAAAAAACATGCCTGGCAATATTTCTGGCAGCCAGGATCTGGTCATTATGGCAAGACATGGGGGAGGACTGGCAGAGCAGTCATCAACAACTGGGATGAGTTGATACTTTCACAATTAGGTAAGACTTGTTGAAGGTAAGAATATACAAAATATTCAGGTGTACATCTCGGAGTGTGAAGTAGCCATCTTAGGTGTTAAGATATATGAGACCATAATCAGTTGGACTTTGTGATTTGCTGACAGTACTAAATGGCACAATGTTATGATTTTCCTGTCACGTGTAATTTATAACACCAACAAGTTGTGTTCGAGTGGGTTTTTCTGTTAGTCTTAGTAGTCGAAATACACACTGCTTTATCGATATAAATACTTTATGAGGGTAAAGAATTTATAATTTACAAATGTGGACAATTGTGAAAAAGTAGTATTAAAAAAATTATAAAACAATTGAACCCAAAAGCAAAGACTATGCTGTTCCTGAAGATGGAAATTTATACGACTGATATTCTAAGTGCTACCATACTAACATACTCATGTGGACATAAAAAGAGAAAAAATTAAACAAACGTTTCAGAAACTTCACGTAAACGCTGGGTAAATTAAAAAACCCTGACTTCGCAACCGCAGAGCGCAACGGGCTGTGACGGTTAGGAGGTACTGGATTATTTCTATGTTGAGAATGTGTTCTTATGAACGAAGCGCCGTCTTAATTTAGTCTAATGAAATGGGAGATAACTGCGGGTCTGCGAGCAACGCGCGACTCTCTTGCCCGCTTATTCCCCCTTTATCTCTCCGCCATCTTGTCTCGCAGTAGGTACTCCAATCTGATTTTGACTCCGTAATAAGCATAAAGTACATAGGCAAAAAGACGTTTTAAAACTCTTGATTCCAATAGCACCAAGCTTCTTTTCATAACGCAAATACTTTTGAAGGTACTTATTTTGTAAATATTTCAATTTTTGGGTAACTTTGTGCTTAAAACTGAAAATAATTAAAATAGAGAACCGATTTTGAGAGACCAGTACACTCACATTTATGTATTAACTACTTAGTTATCTTCTAAAAGAACAACCTAATATAATGACTTGCTCTTATTGCTGAAGGACACCGAGTTACTGGAAAATACTAGTAATGTCACTTTAAAATCCGATTTCATGCAAATGTCAGTGCTCTGAATCATGACATTTTTCTATGTCAGCATTAAGAAAAAGAAAATAATTCAATTCTAGTTTTAATGAAGCTACATAAATTGTTTTCATATCTATGGAGTCAACTTGCTGAGTTCTTTTTCAGCATATGTATTCACTTTGTTTCTCAACATTTTAAAGTGGAATCAGTATAAGTTGTATATGATTTTGATTTATCCCTTTTTCTAGAACGCCAGATTTTAATCAACAGCAGCAGTACAATCTTAAGTAGAAAACATAAACACTCTGGTCCCAGCTTACACATTTTTTTAACAGATATCAGCAATGGCTGTAACAGCCGAAACCTCTCATATTCTGCCATCATTGGCAACTGGTAGAAAGTCAAAGTTAATGTTACCGTATCTGATCCAGTAGAGCTGACTAATATTGGGACATGAGATTCCTTGAGAATGCAACTTGTAGATCAAACTAGAAACACAGATATTTGCACTATGATAAGACCGGTTAGGTACTTCCTTATTCTTTATTATACCGGCGCACCTTGCAAGAAAGAAATTATGACAAAAGGAAAGAACAAAGAAAGAGACAGAAGTAAAGAGAAAGAAAATAAGAAAGAAATTGTAAGAGAAAGGAAAAAAAAAATAAAAAAAGAAAGTTTAAGAAATAAGAGATAAACTTTATTCTTTCAGACTCTGTACCTGTGCCCTCAGCAAGTGGAGTGTTCACCATCGGCGACTACGGAGCTTGTGACGGGTTTGCGTCTCAACAACTGATTCACAAAATTATCAGTAAGTGTGTGAATTATATCCGTCTAAGCATTACACAGTATTTCGTTTCACCACTAACACGCTACATCACATTCAGCTTCAAATTACTAATGCTACATTTTCTTTAATGAAGACAAAGTAATAGGTGTTTTAACAAATTCTCCCTTAGGGTTACCTACAGTTGAACAAATATAAAAATAATTTAAGGAAATAACGAAACATTGATAATGAAAAATTTACAAATGCTGAACTTTGTCTTAAGAGTGAAACGTTTTGATATTTGGGTAGATTATTGGAATCTCGTGTTACAGGTCATCTTAGAAGCAAACATGGCGCCGACCTGAGTATTCAAGTGCTTTATGAAGACCACGAAACAAGCGACTTCAACAGCCTCTTTAAAACTATTTACGGTATTTAAGAGTCGAGGATGTGCTAGTTAACAATGTTATAATTCTTTAGACAAGCATTCTGACTAATTGTTAGTTCCCAAAACATACACAGCAGATAAAAGACACGTACTATTAACAATATTTTTTTAATCTTGTGTATCCTCTTTATAAGATGAAGCGTCGTTCCTGTGGAAATTCGACAAAGTGTTTGTTCTGGCCTCTGGGACTGAATTCTACAAACAGTGTGTTCCTGACAATTCTTGTGACCTCATCATCTGCTCGCTCGCCGCCCACTGGCTAAGTGACAAGTAGTACGTATAACATTTTAGTAGAAAATATAACTAAAACTTTAATGGGTGTCAGTCATTTATTTATCACACGTTACCCGATTAATGTCTCAAGATAATTTTCTAACGCGTAGATGATATGAGCTTTTCTTTCAAGTATTTTTTTTATTCAATAATCGAAGGGTTTGTATTAAATTTTTTTTATAAATTCGGTCATCTATTTGTACATACCTATGGCCTCCGTGAGTCAATAACAAGCATAGGGTTACATTGAAACTCTCTTTACACAATAGTTAGAAAGAATATTGTCACTTTCTCGAAAGTTTCTTTTTAAGAATATGTCTAGAGAGCGGAAGAAGTGAAAGGCTGTGAGTGGCAAACCTGAAACGTGGCAATAAGATTGTGTATATCATTATGTCATTTTTCTCTTATCGCACAAACAACATTTTTAAATACAAATGTTAAGCAGCTTAAGAAATGGCTTCTTTTCTCTTAAAAAACAATAAAGAACACAGGTAAAAACGTGTTGTAATGGTGAAGTCATTTCGTAGGAGGACCGCTAGTCTAGACTTTCGTTGTCGCATGCTGCTGACTATGCATGTTGACCCATAGTTCTTTATGTTTGGCCTAAGTAACTTTCTTACGGAGATCGTCTGCATAACAAGCGGTTCGTACTCTAGGTGTAGCATTGTTGATTCACGTGTCCAAATCTAAGCTTACTAAACCATTCCTGGACTGTTCTTTTTATTTGGTAAAATAGCCAAACGATTTTGACAGTGGGAGCTGTTTCCT
Organism: Marisa cornuarietis; assembly: GCA_004794655.1. Lineage (NCBI taxonomy): Eukaryota > Metazoa > Mollusca > Gastropoda > Architaenioglossa > Ampullariidae > Marisa > Marisa cornuarietis. The sequence continues at coordinate 1,134,038 of SMMW01000572.1, forward strand.
TCACTCAACGTTACAGTTTAAACTACAGAAAAAATAGTTTAACGACAGATATTCTCAATGTATTGTAAACAACAAGATAAAAAAGGACGTTAAATACACATACCACCAAAAGAACAGGAATTTTAAGGATGACGTCAGAGATCCAGGTATATAATCGAAAGGTCGGTTATATGGACGTTATATAAAAAAGCTGATGAAGTCAAATGGTTTTTTTCATGTTTTGTGTTCTTTCAACATTTTAAAAATAGTTTTACAATGAATAAAGAAAAGAACAAGCTTTTACTTAGTAGCATTATATATATATATTTTAATTATATAAAAATATAACAGCAGCTTACAATATTCTTAAAACGCGTTGTAGATGTACAAACGAATGTGTTTACAGTTTGGACAAGTGTCCCCAAACCCTGTTTCCCTGGTGCACAAACTCCGAGAAGGAGCTTCATGACTATCTTGAGATCTGCCAACACGACTGGCAGCAGTTTCTCAGCCACAGAGCCGCAGAGCTGAAGCCAGGTCAGTTTGTCTGTACATAATCATTTATTTATTAGATTTCAAGGTGGCTAAAAATTTAGAAAGTGTTGATTATTTTGCGACAAAGTTTTGAATCTGGATGAACGTGGCTAAAGGGGAATTGACGGAGAAAAGTCCCCGGGCAAAACCTAGATAATCATCCTCTTTATGGATGTTACACCAAAGCTGTTTACCTGTGACCCGAGACAAGATGCGAACCAGACACTTAACGATATTAAATATCGGACCTCGCCTCAAGTAATTTGCTTTTAAGCAGAGTGTATGCGAAGACTTAAAATCATTTATTTTACAAAGCATCAAAGACCTTTACAGCAAACACAACAACAGCGTCGTTAATTGATTGTCAACGCTAGAATATGTTCTTAAAAACAACGACAATATGGAAAACGAAGATTACAAACACCTCGGTGTAACCATCACATTAACGACTATGTGAGGGTATGGAAGCATACGGGATTTTGCACATAAAATATTGTTATATATTACTGTGATGTAATAATGTCGATAGATTTCAAGAGTGATTGTAATCTGCATTGAAGATTTGTGTATTACACACAAGATAGATAAAATCTTCTCCATTTTCATCCTCTTGTTTATGACAGGTGGCGTTCTCTTCGTTACACATCCTTATGGTAGTCTTCACGAAACCACATCTGAAATCTCCGACGACCATCCAGGCATTTTCCTTGGGTGTTCACAGGACATCCTCCTGACCTTCGACTTGTCTTGGAAAGAATTACATGACGAGGGCGCTATAACAACTGCAAGTGCACTATATATATATATATATACAGACACACGATATGTGTACTAAAAGTAAACAATACATGCTTGAACGTGCCCACTCACACACACACGAGAAGTAGAAGTAAGCAATAAGTTTTCCATGATGCAGGAAAAGCGCACTCTTTCCTTGCTAAGACATGTCACATGGAATATTACATGTAACAAATTTTCACCAGCAATGAAGAACAAAAGATACATTGCTAGCAATACATTAACAAAATAATTAAAAGAAAACAAAATCAGTAGACAATCGTATTTAAAGTCCGATCAGCTTAGGAATTACAACTGTAACATTTTCTTATAGCGTTGTTAGTCAGTTTGCTAAAGGCAAAATCTGAACACATCTTGCAGGAGGAGTTCCAGGCATGCACGTTTAGAGTAGCAAACCGGACATTACCAGACTTAGTAAAGCCCTTTGAGAAGGCAGCGGACTCCCCTGTTCGAAAAGCAGGACTTACATTGCTGAAAGAGCCAGTTTCGGCTATTATTCCTTGTTCTAGCGAACAAAGATGGCGTGAAAGACAAGAAACAGGTTTGTATACTGCTTGAGAATGATGTTTAGTAGGTGGAAAACAGAGCAAAAAGAGATTATTCTTTGTTTTATTCGTCTTTCTGCTTGTAACATTTGTCCTCATCGGTATTTTTGACAGACGGCGACGATGACCCAGTTTACTTTGCTGACCTCCTGACTAGAGAGATGAGAGTTTGGTCAGAATCGACCTTCCGGCGCAGCCTGCTGGGCACGCGCACTGCTGATGAAAACTCGGAGATCATGGAGCGGCTGTACGAAATCTTTAGAAGAAAGGTGTCTGTGTCCAACCCACAAACATTTCGAAGCGAAATAGTCATGTGGATCCTCGCTGCGCAGAAAAAAATATAACACGAATACGTCATAAGCTGTTGGGAATCCATGCTAAACACGACTCGATGCATTGCTGTTAAAGATACAGTTTTTAAACACCAGTTATTTAGTTCTTGGTCTTGATAAATGAAAGGTGTCAATACTAGACATGCATTTTTTTTATCTCAAGCTTCTTGATAGAAACTTCTACTTCCAGAATATTGTAAATTAAGAAATCCCATCTTCCTATAAAAACACAAACAAGAATGACAACTCCTCAATCAATCATCCTGTATCCTCTCTATTTTTGATCATGATTTGGAATGTGAGTTCTCACTTTCCTAATTTTTTTGGTTATAGGAGCATCACACGCTCGTCTATTCTTAGCTTCTCAGTAACTCAAAGTATCTTGTTTACCTTTCATTAATTTTTCAATGAGCTACATTTTAAAGTGTTAACTGTTCAGATTATTATAGTGAATTGTTCGCATTTAAAAAACCAATGCCGCATACAATTGAAGCATTTGAATATGAGTCATTTGCCCAGTTACACACCCTCATCATGCCAAAAACGATTTTCGGCTTGTAAACAAGTGCGGTTTATTTGTGAATAAAGTGGGTGCAGCCTATACAAGGTGCGCTCAATAGAGCGAAATTTACGGTAAGCAGACACCTATATGCGTAACGCTTCGTCAGAGATTTCGATGTATTTTTAAGTATAAGGTGCAGGTTATGGTCCACGAAAGCCAGCCAGACTTGTTTTCATGAATAAAAATTACCTTGCAATGTGATACATTTACAAAAGGGAGAATCAAAAGGAAATATCGGTCAAAAGGTGTGTGTGTGTGCGTGTGTTTATGTGTGTGTGTGTGTGTGTGTGCGTGTGTTTATGTGTGTGCGTGTGTGTGTGTGTGTTTATGTGTGTGTGTGTGTGTGAGTGTGTGTGTGTGTGTGTGTGTGTACGTGTGCGCTAGCGCTTTCTTGCATGGTATTATAATGCATAGGTTTAGAGCGTTTGTATTTTAAGATATACTTAATCTACTCACTACATGTATCTTAATCGTAATGAGCAAAACTAAAATGCTCTTGACATTGTACCTTATGCGGACAAGAATGTTAAACTGAACTGAGTTAACCTGCAACTCTTGAAGATTAAATAAATTCCAGGTAAGTAGAAGAAGCAGATGTCATAAGTGGAGATCAAACCAAAAACTGTGGGTCTGATAGTTTGTATCAGAGAAGTATTTTTCCTATCAATTTAGAAACTAAAGGGTAATATTATTTTATTTAATTACATTTTTCATGACTCTAAAGAGTAAAGAAGTTAAATAAAGATTGCTTTATTATTTATTTTCAACAAATTGTGAAAAATACTGGCTGACTGAGTGGTGAGTAAGTTGTAGATACTCCATCGTACACGCATGCAGACAAAATAAAGGAAAGACCGGCAGACAGGAAGATCAGCGTTGTTGACAGATTAGTGTCCTGCTCACACCTTTGTTCTCTTGATTTAGAAGCCTGTACAAACCCTACAGATCTTAGCAATACGAAGAGAGACGCCCACAAAATGAAGCCGACTCCAAGACACAAGTTCGCCTCGTTTACTCGGTGGAAGGTGATAGCGAGTCAATTCCACTGTAACTTCTCGATTTTTATAAACATCGGCAACCTGTGTTGTGCTGGTTAGTTTTTATAAAAGTAGTAAAGAATCATTCCTTTCTCTCGTATTGCTCTCGTGAGCTTCAGTGGTTATTCTATATAATTTTTAAACTTTTTGTACCGTCGTCACAGCCTTCTCGCCCTCGTCACACCCTTGTGTGTTTTGAATAAATCGCCTCGGCGTTTGAATAAAAGCAGTGGGTGGAAGACTCAGCTCACCGAAAAATCCAAGAGGGTGCATTTGAGGACTGGCTGCCTACGAAGTTGAGCTTCTACCCTTTTCATGGTCTGTCTGCACTGTCGCAGGTAAAAGATAACGGTAACATGTTGAAGGCTGTCATCACCCGTCTTGTGAACGTAACTGCCGCTTGTCATCTGCAATGTGTACATCCGACATCACTGTCATTGTCTTCTCTGCAGTCAAGGATAAGGACTTCAAATGGGGTGGCAACATCAGCGACAAGAAGAGAGATGCCAGAAAATGTAGCAGGCGGCAAGACCCCTTCCTTTCAATACTTCTGGAAGCCAGGTTCTTGCTACTATGGCGAAAGTCTTGGAAGAGTGAACAAATCTGCGATTGACCTTTGTGACGAGTTTGTTTTCTCGCATATAGGTATGCATTTATGTTATAGATAGGTTTTATCCAATAGAAGTATAAATATACCGCACAATGTTTTTCCCCATATAAAATAAGAGAGGCAGAAAACTTCGACACACGGGATAGTCGAGAATGTGATTAGCCACTGGACATCTAGCGTGGTCGAGACCAGAGCAAGAAGGGATCAGGTTAGCAGGATCAAAAAACTTTAATAATTACTCTTGTCTGTAGGTGTATTCGCTAAAATGAAATTTCCGTAGACTCCTTTTGCCCTTAACTATCTCTGGTTCGTGTCGTAGTTTACAAGACTGGTCATGCGGCTTCCAGATTAGTCACCTCTTCAGACAGCAGTGCGCAGGAGGGGGAATAGACTGAATAGCTTTCCTTGTGGTATATAATTCTATCATAGTTCCTATTTGTTATCCATTAGCTTTTTCGAGTTGATGAATATGATATGTGAGAAAAAGCGGATAGCACATTGGTCAGACATGCAAATTCGATGAGAGCAAGGGGTTCGACACTAAGTCACGCCAAAAAACGAATACACAAAGAATAATATCTTGAGCTTTCTTCCTGTACGGAATAGGGTCGTTCTCTTGATAATGCTTCGCTGCTAGCACTGGAGGACGACGTCAGCTGTTAATGTTGTTTTTCGCAAGTATTACCTTATCATTATAGTTAGAAATATAAAATAAAAATAAATTATAAACTGTACGCCCTTCACATTCTGCCTGCAAATCGCCATTCAAAGGTTATAGCAGAGTTCTCTAGAAATCATTGTGACCACCAAGAGGCTGTGGTTTCAGATCTCGTCTCTGGACACTGTCTCTGTATGTGACACCCGTTTGCAGGGCTGGGCGTCAAGGGTTCCTCCGGGTTCTCGGGTTTTCTCCCTCTCCATTTTTCCCAAAGTGCGAAATCCTCTCAACCTTTGAAAACTTAGGAATAATTCTGGAACATTTTCATTTTACTGCTTTCTAGATTTAGCGCCTGTGTCTTCACCAAAAGGAGTGTTCACCATTGGTGACTTTGGGACCTGCGATGGGTCAATGTCTTTGGAGCTCATGCACAAGATAATTGGCAAGTACAAGAAATAGCAGCAAAGGTCATCTAACTGTAGTCGCAAGTCGATGAAAATATCATTACCACGAATTAACAAATAAAAAATCAACAAGAAAGATGATGCTTATAAAGTATGACTGATGAGAAGCAAATGATAAGTTTTGAAGCGTTTTATTCATTCATGGAATTTACGATTGATTATTATTTCAGACCATTTAAGAAAGAAACATGGACCTGACCTGAAGATTCAAATAGTTTACCAAGACCAACCACATAATGACTACAATAGCCTCTTCAAAAAAGTTTACGGTAATATTTTATGTACGTGTGTCCACAAAATATATTTTTTGCTGTTTTTATCTCTAACTTAATTTTAACACAACATAATTTTAGTAAAGACAAAAGGAAATATTATTGTGAACTCTTTTCTGTCATTTAGATGAAGCATCATACATGACCAAGTTCACCAACGTGTTCCCTCTGGCATGTGCCACTAGTTTCTACAAGCAGTGTGTTCCTGATACCACATGTGATATCATCGTTACAACCTTCGCCACACATTACCTTAGCGAACAGAGGTGGGCTAGACACTCTGATGCTCATTTTAAAACAAAATAAAAGCAGTTGAGTTGGAAATATAACCATATGAGTTCGAGTAAAAATGACTGATTTGAATCATCTGTATTTGTTGGCAAGTAAAAAAAAAACATTACTTATATGAATGTTCACCTGATTACCTAGCATTTATTGCGCTAGGGACGCCTCTGTATTTCATGTTTATTTTTTTTTAAAATTTTCACACAAAGGCGTGGTTTATTATTTTATTTTTCCTCATTAAAAAAAAACTGTTATCAAATCAAAAAATTTGTTTTAGTGAACTATTTAAAAAATAATAAAAATATTTTAACTGCGGTTCAGTCATGTGAGATGTGCCAGTACGATTTTTCCCTGGCGGTCAACATCAGAAGAAGAGGTGCGCGCTCACCGCGAGGCTGCAGCACGTGACTGGCAGACGTTTCTCCTTCTGAGAGCAGCAGAACTCAAACAGGGTGAGCGGGTGGATATCTGACAGATGTCTCCTTTTGTGATGCCTTGAGCAGAGCTGTGGTGATAAAACTCTGATTACGGCACAAAGATTATTATAAATAGTAATAATGCAATTGTGATCGGAAGGTCGTGCTGATTATGTCTGAACTTTAATGACAACGCTGTCACGGTGGCCACAGCACAAACTCTAAATAAGTTAGCTATGACTTTAATTACATATTGACTCTAATGGTGATGATGACACTAATGGTGATTATGACGATTGTGAGGATGATGCTGTAATGGGTTCGCGATCACTCCTTGACGTGAAACGTTACTGTTAGGATCGACATAACACTTGATGTAAATATGTTGTAGTGTGGTAGTGTCCATAGGAATTTATTTTGAAATCGACTTGAGATGCAACGAAAAGAACGTTAAAATCAGTAACTATAAAATAAACAATGTTAATTATGATAATAAAACAATCACGCTCTAAAATTATTCGTAAAATGTTTGTTTCAAATAAAAAAGTCTTTCTTGTGTTCTCCAGGGGGTCTTCTCTTTGTTTTAATGCCGGCTCAAAACAAGGAGAGTAACCCTTCACAAGCTCGCAGTGTTACTGTTCCTGCTACAGACAATGTCTCTTGTACACACAAGGAAACTGCAAGGGACGTTTGGTCTTATTTCGATTTGTCATGGAACGAATTTTACGCAAAGGGCTTAATAACAAAAGTAAGTAAAACATAAGCCATTACAATATTTCTTCTATTACGTCCTGAGCTTCGACTGGAAATTCTGCATTTGCCGCCATAAATGTTAATAACACATCAAAAATCGTTTTCTAAAACTGACCCACTCTGTTTATGTTCTAAGTCAGATCTTTGGATCAACCTGCGTAGGTCAGTGACCAAAGCGAGTTCACTGCACACTTTCAAGAACTATTGAAAAAAAACCCACAACCATAATGTAGACTATAAGTCTGACAAAATTTTCATTTTGTCCACTTAATTCAGGCTAAAAGCTCTCAGAGGAATGGAGCCCAGCCTAAGTTCGATAGTAGCTTAGAACTCAATAGGTCCATGGTCTTCTATGGGAACATACCCCTATTATGCTTGCAGCTGCAATAATGCTTGCACCTCATTGAAAAACCTATGAAAGTAAGTGAAAAAATAAAAATATGTTATCTTCATGAACCTTTGAAGTTATATGACTTTGACGATATTTAGGGTAAAGAGGAAGCTCCAGTGTATCGTTAAGGGAAAATATTTTTAGTCACATTATGCTGACAATGACCACATCCTAACACTATGTATATATAGTCACAAATCAGAGAGTTTGACGAAGAATCAAACAATGGTGAGACTTGTGAACAGAATTATTAAAGTTTCAGCCATGCATATTTGAGATTGACTAAAAATATAACTATATGTATCATTACAGGAGGAGTTCCAGTCATGTACTATTGCGATGGCATTTCGGACTTTACAGGAACTAAAAGCTCCTTTTGAGAATGCCATTTTCCCAGTCCGACAAGCTGGTTTAAATCTGTTAAAGGAACCGGAAGAGTTTTTCACCGCTTGTTATGCCAAAAAGATGTGGCGACAAAACCTGGAGACATGTCAGTAAAACATTAATTCTATAATTATTATCTACGTTTCTTACTTTACACCTGTCATGGGGCAGTCTGTCAGAGACTGACATGCTATATGCTAGACTAAATAAGAAGGGAGGAACTCTGCTACCACAGACCGTCATTCAGCGGAATTATTCACCACCTCCAGTTCCCCCTTGCTCCCCCCTTGCCCCCCCCCTCCACAGTGCGAAATCGCCTTTCGGTGGAAGCACTTTCCCTTTCAAAGACAACAACAACAACAACAACCACAGACCGTTAAAAAGAAAATTGTCGTGATCGGAGCAAACAATGTTTGCTAAGCATAGGAATAGGATCGTCTATGGCGAGCATTCAAACAACGATCGTCATTTCAGTGCCAAAGATCCTTGGTTTGGAACATGCTGTATATTTTTTTTTACTGAATTAATATTAATGTTTAATATTATTTGAACAAAGTATGTTAGAAAATTTGTATAATAATTTGTGGAATTTACGGTTTGTATTTGTATAATAAAACATAGGGAAAAGCTTATATTTTAATTATGATAAATGCTCAGTTTCAGATTAATTAATTAAATGCTTGAGTTGGTAGAGTAACACCCTTCTTTTCATAGGTGGCGTTGACGACAGAAAGCTGTTTGCTCAACTACTCTCAAAGGGGTTTGGTGTTGTGCTAAACGGGACCTTGAGGAACACCTTCAGGAACACACGCAGTGCTGAAAAACAATCGGCAATATTACAAGAATACTACGAGTGTTTTGTTCAGAAAGTGGCATCGGTGGACCCAGAGACTTTCCAAAGCGAACTTTTTGTGAGCCGACTTGTTGCACAGAAGTTAAAATAGTGTCTTGCTGTACTTTGACTGTCAGTAATATAGAGCTTTTTAATGTACTTTTCAACCATGTTTCCATTCATTGTTTATACTAACATATTCCACTTCTCTAGCTATTTAGATGATTACAATCCACGCTGTCACCAGGCTTTTGCAATTACAAACAAACATTTAGTGACGCTTAAGGGAAGCAACATGAAATAGGAAAACATCAGTTGACATCAAACTCTCAAAGATTAAATTGTCAATGTTTGGGTAATCTGTGAGTGTGAAGATGAAGGTTCTTACTGTATTCCGGCTAACAAAATAATGCGAATTCTGTCTGTTCATTTTTCTTTTGCTGTCAGGTTGAAAATCATGAACGGGACAATCACATATTAAACTACTTTTTTTTTTTTTATTGAATATTGAATAATAAAATAATGGAAAAATTACAGTGCCAGAGTTGTGTGGTAAGCTAAACTACAATGTTACTAATGTTACTTAGAATACAATAAATAAATTAAAAACTGTTGTTTTTACACAATCTGCTTCTTTTGTTTCGTCAGTCACGAATATTTTTGTTATTGTATTGCAGACGTATTATGTTTAGAGATTTCTGCATGAGTGCGTGCGTGGGCGCGCCTGCAGTATATAGCTCTTGTATATCCCTGAGTTTGTCCCTGAAAATAGTATTACTGTCCCTTGGCCTAACTGGCTAGAAGGAGACTGCTCTCCTTTACTTTTTAACTTTGCTATTTGTTCTGCGTCAGGTCTAGTGTCTAATATTGATCTGTGGGTCTGTTGCAGCATTTGATATGTTCCTTGATTGATTTTTGTATCTGCGCCTTCTTTCTTCTTTTTCTGGATTTTTTTTATTTCTGCTGTCGTGACTGCGCCATCTTGACAACAGTTAGCTTTCCTATCTGTCCGTCAGCAGTGTCGAGTTTAGCCTCCGATTCAGTTTCTGTAATCGTTTCAGAATTGTTTTATGTTGCGATGTCACATCACGATTTTTGCAGTAAAGACAGGTCTTGTTTGGCTGGCATTGTGCATCTCCAAGATGGCAAGCTTACCATGACTTTCACCGTGGTTTGCTAAGGAGATTTTTGTGGATGGAACAATAGTTCTGCCTGTCACTGCACCATAGATTGTGAGTTGGAGTTCCATATTAATGTCATAATAATTTTCACCCAGTTAGAAACAGAAAATTATTAACATCACGAAGATTTCCTGCAATGGCATGAATGGCAAGGATGGTTGGCTGCAGACTGCGTTTATTCTGATGACATTCACCCTCTCCGCATGAGTAGCTGCACTAACCGGCATGCAATGAACTCTTTGCTTTGAGACCACCTTCCATGTCTGTCTCTCTATGTCACGGATAGACCCGTGAAAGTAATGAATGACCGAAATGGAGTTAGCTCCCTTATTTGTTTTGTACGGCAGGGTTAGTTGCCCTTGGGGGGTACGTTTTTGCTATGGTTGAAAGGCGTGACGTAAAAGATGAGTATGACGTGGGGTGTCGTCTGCAAGAGCGCGGAAGTTTCTGGAGAGAAAGGACAAATGATGTTTTGAGTGGAATGTACCGGTGTGAGTGTGTGATTTTTCGAGAAAAGTAAACAAGGTCGGCATTTGGAGTATTGCTGGGAGTATATAGGTTAGTGTTTCGCCAGTTGCTGTGTTTCTACTGGTTTATTCAGAAAATTGGAATATTGCTGTGTGTGTGTGTGTGTGTGTGTGTGTGTGAAAAGATCCGTCAGTTGCTGTGTTTCTGCCAGTGGATTCTATATTGGAGTAATTCCTGTGCTTTTGAAGATTCGTAGTGGTGTGTATTTTTATATAATTTCAAGGATTATTACAGCCAAGTGTGTATCTGTGGGTGCGTGAGTGGTGATCACACATTGACAGTGTGAAGTGGTCAGGTACGTTTTGAGAAACTGTTGAACATTGAAAGAAAATTAAGCTGATATAGAGAAGAGACGGTGAGCGACGTTTGAGTGGAAGGTTGAAAGAAGACATTTACGTTGTTGAAAGGATACTTAGAATAATAGTAGGGTTTAAGTAATCATTAATTTAGCTGCGATATATGTTGATGTAACTTTTATTTGAAATTCGTTGAGTGTGGGAGAATATTTGGATTTTGTTTTTAATTATAGAGATATAGGAACCCACGTGCAGGTCTTTGTATTTTGTTGTGTGAAAGGACACGTGAAGAACGCTGTGAGGTCAGTGTGTGTTGTGTGTGACCTGTCCACACTTCCCGTGCGTTCTTGACATTGGTGACCCCGACGTGATCTGTCGTGGGTTTGTATCGTTTGGTGCTGTCACCCCGTCTCCAGCTTTACGGGTCTGTGGAGTTTGTAAAGTTCTCTCCACAGTAAGGGCCTAGCCTCTGTATCTACTTTGAGTCTTGTCTTTCCTTCTCAACTCTCTCCTCTGGGTGTAAAAGAGTGTGAAGTAACCGCAAGGGAGAGTGACTGTTCGCTATCCTGCAGTTACCTATCTTGGAAGTTTTAAGAAAAAGTTTTGGGTATCCTTACTTTAAATATTGTTTGCCTCAGTAACTTGATGATTTGAATTAACAGAAGAAACTTTGATTATTTTTGTGACTTGACTTCAGAAACAGTTTGAGAAAAATTTGTGAACATTTGATGCAGTAGATGTTAAGATACTAGGTAATGTGTTATGATATTATTCTGTGTGTATAATTGATGACCAGCCTATATACTTCATGCTATGCCTCTATGCTATCTGTTTTAATTATTGAAAAGCCTTTGTGGCAGATTTGAAAAGCCTGTGTGGCAAATTTGAAAAGCCTGTGTGGCAAATTTGAAAAGCCTGTGTGGCAGATTAACTAGTCTGTGTGGCTGATTGAATAGCCTTTGTGGCGGGTTGCATAGCCTGTGTGGCAGATTGAACAGCCTGTGTGGCTGTTAGAATAGCCTGTGTGGCAGATTGACTAGCCTGTGTGGCAGATTGAATAGCCTGTGTGGCTGTTAGAATAGCCTGTGTGGCAGATTGAACAGCCTGTGTGGCTGTTAGAATAGCCTGTGTGGCAGATTGACTAGCCTGTGTGGCTGTTAGAATAGCCTGTGTGGCTGATTGAATAGCCTGTGTGGCTGATAGAATCTCTAAGGCATAAAGAGATGCTAAGATAGTAGCCTAGGCATATAATCACATGCTTCGTGGACTAGCAGCCTATGTTACATTGTGAAATTATATTCCTTTGCTATTAGGGTTTTGATAACCGCTTGGTATAATTGGAAGATTACTTTCTGTGTTGTCTGATATTGTGGATCTTGATGTGATTTAACCTTGTGTGAGCAGTTGATTTTGACTTTGTTGTATTATTGCTATAGACATTTTTTTTGTTGTAACCTGCCTTGACTGAGCTTAGGGTTAGTGGTTTGAAAGTTTATATTCTAAGATTCTTATTTAATAGTATTATAAAATGGAAATTCCCCAGCGAAGTGTTGAGGATTATAAGAGGGAAGGAGAGATGTTAGGATTAAGAGAGGGGGAACTTACTAAATATATTTTCCAGTGTATAGAGAGGCAAGACAGGATGACAGAAAGGTTAGCCAGAGAAAGGAAAGAAGAAGCTGATAGATTAGAACGGAAAGAAGAAGCAGAGAGAAGAGAAAAAGAAGCAGAGAGAGCATTTGAATTGGAAAAACTGCGATTAGAGAAAGTGACTGATTCAAACTCGTCGAGAAGTAGTGGGGATCAACCCCCACGAGGAGTCACGTATAAACTTTCAGTGTTTCATGAGGATACTGATGATATCGATTCATTCTTACATCGATTTGAGACTCAAGCAGAAGCTCTAAAGTGGCCCAGAGATATCTGGCCCTTACAAATTTCCACAACCTTCCATGGAGAAGCTTTAAGCTTATATCATCATCTGTGTGCTCAAGGTGGACTAGACTATGAGACACTTAAACAAGAATTATTACTAAAGTTCCAATACACCGCAGAAGGATATAGAGAAAAATTCCGAAATGTGCGACCCCAGGCTCAAGAGACGATGCATTCTTTCCACACGCGATTGGTTAGTTGGTTTAACCGATGGATTGAACTGTCTAAGGTCCCAAAAACGTACGAAGGACTTCATGATTTATTAGTCCGCGAGCAAATCCTTCAGAGCGTCTCAAAAGAATTGACAGTTTTTCTGAGGGAACGGGATTTTTCGAATGCCAAGGACCTCATAGATAGTGCGGAACGTTATCGGCAGGCACATTCCAACCAGTCAATGTCAAAAGTAACAGGCACAGTTACATACGCTAATGTGGGAATTACCACGCCTCCATCATCGCCCTCGTTCCGCAAGAGGCCAGATCGAAGACCAACTACTCCTCATCGTTCTCCTAGACCTCAGGGTAGTTCTTTCTATAAAAGGACTGATCTGCCCCCCTCACCTACACCTAAGACAGCACAGCAAGGCTCGACTACAAAGCCACGATCACCAGTAAAGGGATCTCCAGTGCTACGCGTGTCGGGGTTTCGGCCATATCTCCAGGGTGTGTGCAAACACCTTAAGGACTACCACCCAAAAAACGGACCGCCGAGAGGCATTGCAAACAGCAAACATTGGTATTCTATGTTCCTCATCAACCCAAGAAGAATTAGGACACCTGGAACTTTACTCTGGGACCGTTCGAGGGAAAACAATGCAAGTGTTGCGAGACACGGGAGCTACGACGGCTGGCATTCGAGCTGATCTAGTTCAGGAGGAAGAATATTTAGGACGAAATCAGTCCTGTGTAACTTTTGGAGGGAACATCGAAACTTTCCCTCTAGCTCGTGTGTTGGTCGACACTCCCTTCTACAAAGGTTACTTGCAGTGCTGCGTGATCAAACATCCGGTCACGGACTTAATCATAGGGAACGTTCCGGGCGTACAAGACTACGACCATGACCACCTACCTTCCGCCTTGGTTGTGACTCGCTTACAAGCTAGAGCAACTACACCTCGTACCATCCATTTAGGCCTGGAGGCTTTAAACTGGAAAATCGAACCAGAACGGTTTATTCAATACCAGAAAGAAGATGTGGCGCTGCAGAAACTTCGAGAGTCAGCAGGACAACATCCGCAATTTAAGGTGAAAAATGATGTCCTTTACCGGTTATTCGACAAATCGGCATTGCGACAGCTGGTAGTCCCACAACAACTACGGTCCACTGTCCTCGCTCTGGGTCATGACAATCCTCTGTCAGGACATGTTGGAGTAAGAAATACGATGCGTCGAATCTTAACCCACTTCTGGTGGCCAGAAGTACGGAAAGACGTCAGAACCTATTGTCAAACGTGCGACATTTGTCAGCGCACTACTTCCAAGGGCAGGAATAACGCCGCACCAATGGTGAAAACAGCTATAATCAACGAACCATTTAAGCGTATAGCCATCGATCTCGTGGGTCCCATCCGGCCATCATCATCCGCAGGCCACACCCACATCCTGACCATGATAGATATCGCTACGCGGTACCCTGAGGCAGTACCACTAAAGAAAATTGACACAGAGACGGTAGCAGACGCCTTATTTTCCCTCTTCTGCCGCGTTGGCTTCCCTCAGGAAATCCTTTCAGATCGAGGAACGCAATTCACCTCCGAACTCATGACGGAAATATTCAAGACCTTAGCCATCAAGGGACTTCATTCCACTCCCTACCACGCTCAGACCAATGGAATAGTCGAGCGTTATCATGGTACACTCAAAACCATGCTGAAGAGGGTAACCGCCCAACACCCCCGCGATTGGAATCAATACTTACCCGCAGTCCTCTTCGCCAGTAGAGAAATGTAAGAACGGAAAGAAGAAGCAGAGAGAAGAGAAAAAGAAGCATTTAACCCCGCCCCCTTCCCTCTTGCTACTTTACCCATCTTTCTCGCAGAATCACTATATTTTTTTGTTCCTGTTACTTGATGCCTTTTGTTTTCTGTTTCGTCAGTACTGTCGTTTTCTTTCGTCCCCTTTGTTCTGTGTCTACTTAGTCCATGTCTCTTCCTCGTTTTAAGCGCTAAGAGCATGCTCTCTATGAGTGTGAATATGCGCTATAAAAATCTTCACTATTATTATTATTATTAAATGATCAACGAGAGTACCGGGTTTTCGCCCTTCAAACTGTTGTTTGGCAGACAACCTAGGGGCCCCCTCAGTCTTTTAGCATCATCATGGACGAAAACCCTAGGACCAGAAGAGGGCCAACCCATATTCCAATATGTGTTAGACCTGAAGAATATCCTCCAGGAGTCGTCAGAGATGGCTACACAGAACCAAGAAGTAGCAGGCACCAAACAAAAGCACTACTACGACAAAAAAGCAAGGGCTAGAGAGTTGCATGAAGGAGATGAAGTATTATTGTTGCGACCTACCAAAATGAATAAGTCACTCGCACAGTGGCAGGGACCATACCTGGTTACCCGGAAGAAGCACCCCGACTACACCGTAAACATCAGGGGAAAAGACAGATTGTTCCACATCAATATGATCAAAAAGTATCACAAGAGAATACCCACGCAAGTCGCCATGCTGGCTGATTCCCATACATCAAAACCGCCACCCTCTGCATTGACCACACCAGACCTCTTGTTTTCAGAAATTTTATCACCAGATTTCATAACACCCCAAGAAAGAGGGACCACTAGCAAGGAACCCATCTTCACCACACCTACTCCCATACCGGCGAGCAATCTCGCGGCGTTAGAAATGTCTTCAGAATCCGAAGCAGTATCAATACCTACGATGCCGGCTCAAGAAAATATCCAAGATGTAAAAATAGATCACCGTCTTTCAGCCTCACAAAGAGACCAAGTTCAGAAAGTGCTTGAACAGTTCCAGGAGACTTTAACGTCAGAACCAGGGAACTTCAATGGACCCATACAACACGAAATCCGACTCAACGCAGACTCCATCGTAAGACAGAAACCTTACGCTGTGCCTTTTAATACACAGCAGCGTATTGACACTGAGGTTCAAGAACTATTACAAAGAGGAATCATAGAGCCATCGAATTCTCCGTTCTCGTCACCTCTATTACTAGTTAAAAAGAAAGACGGGAGTCTAAGATTTTGTGTGGACTATCGGGCACTCAACCGGATAACGATATTTGATGCAGAACCAATTCCCGACCCGGAGTTTTTATTTTCAAGACTTACAAACTGCAAGTATTTTAGTAAAATGGATCTGACCAAGGGTTACTGGCAGATACCACTGAAGCCCACAGACAGAGAGAAGACAGCTTTCCAAACACCAATGGGGCTTTTCCAATGGACTAGAATGCCATTCGGTCTGGTAACAGCACCAGCCACCTTCGCAAGAGTGATGAGATACCTAAAGCTAGAGCCTCACAACACTTTCCATTTTTTTGATGACCTACTTACAGCCAGTCCGACTTGGGATCTTCATCTTGGAAACCTATCCGGAACCCTACAAACTCTACAACAGTATAACTTAACTGTCAGGCCCTCAAAAGTGGAAATTGGCTACCAGGAATTAACCTATTTGGGTCACCAGATAGGCCAAGGATGCATGAAACCTGAAGTGGAAACAATAAACAAAATCCTGAAACTCACCACCCCGAGAAGTAAGAAACAAGTCCGCTCATTATTGGGTCTCATCAGCTACTATCGAAGGTACATCCCGAATTTTGCCTCTGAAACTGCACCCATTACTAATCTCACAAAGGGAAATCAACCAAGAGCTATTGTCTGGAGTGAAGACTGTCAGACTGCACCAGAGAAGATTCAGACAATTCTATCTACTCTTCCCGTGCTACGCCTACCTGATTTCACAAAAACCTTCATCCTCCAGACGGACGCCAGTGGAGTGGGCATAGGAGCGACGCTATTACAAGAAATAGAAGGAGAACTGTTACCTGTTACCTTCATTAGCCGAAAATTATTAGAAAGGGAAGCTAGGTATAGCACCATTGAAAGAGAGTGCTTAGCAATTGTTTGGTCAGTCTTGAAGTTATCTCGGTACTTGTGCGGGGTACCTTTCATTTTGCAAACCGATCACAAACCCTTAATTTTTTTTAAAGACAACCCCCTACAAAAATTCTAGGGTTATGAGATGGGCATTGGCACTGCAAGAGTACCACTTCAAAATCGAGTCTATTAAAGGCAACCGAAACCAATTGGCCGACGCTCTGTCTCGAGCGGAAATAGATCAACAAATTCCTTAATAAGATTTTTTTTTTTGTAAGAGCACTCTATTATTTAGAGTAAGGACTATTCTCAGCAGGGAAAGAAGGAAGAAATAAAGAGCTTGTATTGGAAACAATAGTGATGGAAAAAATGTATGAAACATTTTTTTTTCGAAGGAGGGAGGATTGTCACGGATAGACCCGTGAAAGTAATGAATGACCGAAATGGAGTTAGCTCCCTTATTTGTTTTGTACAGCAGGGTTAGTTGCCCTTGGGGGGTACGTTTTTGCTATGGTTGAAAGGCGTGACGTAAAAGATGAGTATGACGTTTGGTGTCGTCTGCAAGAGCGCGGAAGTTTCTGGAGAGAAAGGACAAATGATGTTTTGAGTGGAATGTACCGGTGTGAGTGTGTGATTTTTCGAGAAAAGTAAACAAGGTCGGCATTTGGAGTATTGCTGGGAGTATATAGGTTAGTGTTTCGCCAGTTGTTGTGTTTCTACTGGTTTATTCAGAAAATTGGAATATTGCTGTGTGTGTGTGTGTGTGTGTGTGTGTGTGTGTGTGTGTTTGTGTGTGTGTGTGTGAAAAGATCCGTCAGTTGCTGTGTTTCTGCCAGTGGATTCTATATTGGAGTAATTCCTGTGCTTTTGAAGATTCGTAGTGGTGTGTATTTTTATATAATTTCAAGGATTATTACAGCCAAGTGTGTATCTGTGGGTGCGTGAGTGGTGATCACACATTGACAGTGTGAAGTGGTCAGGTACGTTTTGAGAAACTGTTGAACATTGAAAGAAAATTAAGCTGATATAGAGAAGAGACGGTGAGCGACGTTTGAGTGGAAGGTTGAAAGAAGACATTTACGTTGTTGAAAGGATACTTAGAATAATAGTAGGGTTTAAGTAATCATTAATTTACCTGCGATATATGTTGATGTAACTTTTATTTGAAATTCGTTGAGTGTGGGAGAATATTTGGATTTTGTTTTTAATTATAGAGATATAGGAACCCACGTGCAGGTCTTTGTATTTTGTTGTGTGAAAGGACACGTGAAGAACGCTGTGAGGTCAGTGTGTGTTGTATGTGACCTGACCACACTTCCCGTGCGTTCTTGACACTCTATCAGCCTGTTTGTAAAGCGCTATGAGCCAATCTGTGATTTTGGGCTAAAACACTATATCAGTCAGTCAGTCGTCCGTTGCCTGGCACCTGGCGTTGGGGGGAGCACATGGATAGACGCGGCAGCTGATAGGGCCTGCCACTCTTGCCTATTTTGAGCGATAGTCAGCAGGTTAAAAAACACTATATACCTAACTTTGACTGGATCATGAGAAGAACAACCTCTAACAGTAACACGGGCATTCAGTGGACCTTCGCCAGGCAACTTGAAGACCTCGACTTTGCAGACGACATCAGCCTGCTGTCCCACAAACAACAACACGCACAAACAAAGCTCACTCGGCTCGCAGAAGAAGCAGCAATGACGGGCCTGACCATCAACATCAAGAAGACGGAAGTAATGCGGGTCAACAACAAGCAAGAAGCCCCACTACAACTGCATGGGGAATGCATTACAGAGTCTGACCGTTTCACCTACCTTGGCAGCATAGTCAGCAAAAATGGAGGTTCAGATGAGGATGCAAGAAGCCGAACAAACAAAGCCAGGCTTGCATTCCACACCCTACGACCTATCTGGAACTCCAAAGCTCTATCTTTACACACCAAGATCCGCATCTTTAACACAAATGTAAAGGCAATACTTCTATATGGATCCGAGACATGGCGGGTGACAAATGCCATTACTAACAAGATACAGACATTCGTCAACAGATGTCTGCGCCACATCCTCAACATCAGATGGCCTGATAAGATCTCCAATATAGACCTGTGGGAGAGAACCAATCAAAAACCTGCTAGCCAAGACATCAGGAAGCGGAAGTGGGGCTGGATTGGTCACACCTTACGAAAGCCAGCCGACAACTTAACAAGACAAGCTCTGGGCTGGAACCCACAGGGGAGGCGCAGGGCTGGGAGACCCAGAGAGACGTGGAGGAGATCAGTCCACAGAGAGGCAGAGACAGCTGGCATGACATGGTCCCAACTAGAAAGGAGTGCCCAGAACCGGGTCCGTTGGCGGGGTGTGGTTGCGGCCCTATGCTCCACTGGGAGCGTACAGGAATAAGAAGAAGATATACCTAACTTTATTTTTATTATATTCCTAACTCTAATATTATTATTGTATCCCGTACTCCAGGTATGTATTCAGTTGATTTTTGTCTTTAAAGGTTTCTTTATGTGTATGTCCATACACATTTTATTAAATAATATTAATAGGGATATGCGTATAAGTGTTCTTTCTGTCTCTCTGTGCTTGCGTGTGTGTGTCAGTGCGCGCACGATATGTATGTGTGTGTGTCTTTGTCTTTTTGCGCACGCACTTGTGGGTTTATTTAAAGTGCATGAAGTGTTTAAATTATAGCGAATGATTTTGTGCACCATTTGTTCATTTCAGTATAAAAGCAATGTATCCAGTGAAGTACAGTAAGTGAAAAGAACCATGTACCATTAAGGTTGCCTGCCATTAATACCTAACCCAAATCAAGGGTCACGCTTAACGACGAAAACTACTTTACGACCGACTTTTCAGTCTCCAACCCCGTCGTTAGGCGGGGACGTATTTACCAGTTTAATGAATAAATTTTGCAGGCGCACACAAAAATAAATTGAAATAATTTTTAATTATTTTTAATTGATAAAAATTATAAATTCCAAAATAAACACACATGCAACACGCAGTAAACGTTCATACATACGGCTATTTTTACATACCGAGCTCTCTCACTCTCCCCGCCTGACCCCTTTCCCTCTTTTTTTTCCCAAGAATTGGGTCAGTGACGCTAACCGTGACGCCACCCAGTTTTTCTCCTTTTAAACTGAGGAGAGGAGCGGGGCGGTTTCAAAAGAAACAAAAGAAAGAAAAATATGTCATTTAAGACCACCGGGTGATAACATCAAATAACGTAAACTCACCCATACAGCCATCTAAAGCATGGATGGGCAAAGCTTTCTCTTCGTGGGCCGGTCTCGAAATTCTCATCTATGGGGCGGCCGGTGACATACAAAAATCCCACGCCAAGTGTCTACACAAAAACCTAAAATAAGACGGAATAATGCGCCCATCACGGTGTTCACTTACAAAATTTCATATGAAATGTGAAGCTGTTTGAATTTTCTCACAATAAAGCTTTAGAACCAGCCTTCCCTTTAAAGGCACCCACCACCAATGTTTTCTCACGGGTAAATCAGGCATTTATTACTTTTATACTTTTTATTAGAATCTTACGAACTGAAGATTTTTAACACGTATTTGTTATATAAGATTATAATGAAATTAGCCTCGGCTAAATAAAAACATTGTGAAAACAAGGACACTTAGCATTTTGGCAGACGGGCAGGGCCAAACAAATCTGTGGGCCGTACTTTGTCCACCCCTGATCTAAATGCATGATCCCAACGGCTCAAATGCCATTCCAGCCTGCAAGATTTCGTGGGTCCTATAAGGGCACAATTCCGACTGAGAAATGGGGCCGATGCGGGCTGGGACAGTCCAAGCGCGGAGAGGGGCTGGAAGCGGGATATATACCGGGCCCTCACGGGTTTGCAGAGGGCATCCCCGCCCTTATTGGTATACGAATGATTAAACAAATGCATATGAAAAGTTTTCGTTGAAATTTAATTTTTTTAATATATTAAAAATTTTAAGTGACGCGTCAGAAAAATAAAAATAGAATGGAAAAGGCGAACTAATAGAGTTGATTCTTAATGTGAATTCCTGGAGGATGTGTACAAAACAGGAAATGCTTTACGCGAAAATACCACGCATACAGACGCATGCAATATCACCACATTGATCTTTATTCGTCAAATAAGTATATAGAGATATATAAAAATTATGTAATAGGTGCGTGCATATATATATTTTAGAAGTCCAATATTTTAAAACTGCTATATCAATACGTTACTTGATATCAATTTATATATGTATGTTTATATGTTAATTACATTGTAAAATTCCTGGAATCACTCGTGATCTTTTTACATAGCAATAGATAATAGTAATAAGCAAAATAATGAGATGTATTTCAAAATGAAATAGAGGCATTGTATTTTAACTTGCTATCGTTATCACCTATTTTTAACTTGAGCCTTATTTAGATGATTTTTATGTAAACACATTTTCGGAAGTCCCTTAGTGCAAACTTTGGTTACCTAATATAAGTAGACAGAAGAGTTAAACATGTCTAACAAATATTGAGTAACCATGGCTTTATTGACTAGAAAAGTGCGAAGACTACATTTAAACATCTTAGATTCAATGTGGACTGTGATTACCTAAGTAACTGAAAAATGTTTCTATAGGCAATGGTGATGAAAACGTGGCCTTGTTCTGAGATTGTGCTTTACAATGAGCCATTGCTCATTTTAATTTCTGTGCAGCAAGCCACCTCACAAAGGGTTCAGATTGGAAAGTCTCTGGGTTCAACGCGGCCACTTGTTTAACAAAACACTCGTAGAATTTCTCCAGTAAAGACGATTGTTCCTCAGCCGTGTGTGTTTTCCTCAAGGCATTTCTCAACGTTGGGTCTAAGGCTAATCGAAATGCTTTTACGAGAAGGAGGGCGAACAGCTTTCTGTCCTCAACGCCATCTGTACAAATGTATACATTACTCAATCAATAAACAAACAATGACGATTGTGAATACAACACAGTGATGTTTGTTTTAGAGAAAAGACAATTATACTTTATAGCACAAAAGATGTAACATTTAATTGTTATTATAATTAGAAGAAAACCCGATGCTCTTCAGATTTTCATTGTTGTAAATACTAACAGAGTAAAAATGGCTGAGCTGCCCGAAATTTTTTTTTAAACATAACTCTGCATTCACCCTTGACCCTTGTAAGCTAACGATCTATGTGCGCAAGAATTATTTTTTTGCAGGTTAAGAACAATGTACGACAAATAAAATAATACTACAGGAATAAAAAGAGAGTACAGTCGCATATCGTACTGCAAAAATAATTTAATAATAAATAAATATAATGGATATACAAATGTTATAATTAACAGCGCAGGAAAAAGAACTCTATAACATGAAATCATTGTTTTATTGTCTTCAATGCTCTTTAATATCATAACCTTCTTGTAAAAATATTCTAGTTCTTAAGTAAGAAATGTGAATAGTAGGAAATTATTTTGCACTGACCCTTATGTAGCTTTTGTCGCCACAGTGTCTTCATAACACAAGGAGTAAAAAAGTCTTCTGGACCCTTTAACAAGTTTAGACCAGCCTGTCGTACTGGAGAGGTGGTAGCATTCTCGAAAGGATATTTGATTTCCTGTAATGTCCGAAATGACATCGGGATAGTGCATGACTGGAACTCCTCCTGTAACAACACATTGCTAGATTCTAGCCCATGTCAACAGTGCATGACTATAACTCATTATATTATCATATTCTTCCAGAGTTTGACAACCGGAATAAAGGCATCAGCAAAGTAGATCATAAAGAAAGACTGTTTAGTGGAATACAAAAACTTAGGTGTTTTTTTTTACACATGCAGGTGTTTAAGGCAGAATACCTAATTTAATTACTAGACCTAGTCAAAGATTGTCTTTGATGTTTTAAGTTTTACTTACTGTTGTTATTGCGCCCTCTGCGTGCAACTTGTCCCACGCCAAATCAAAATTAGTAAAAATGTCTTTCACACATTCTAGAGTGTTACTGACATTGTCCACCACAGAAATGTTCGTATTACGAGAGTGTGAGGTGTTGTTCCCCAGGTTTGTAGTGGGTTGCGCCACGAAAAGAAGGCCGCCTTAAGAAAACAATAGAAACACAAATGTTGCATGAAGATTTTTTACTTATTGTCTATGGAGATGACGTAATAACAGATTTCTTATTGCTTTTGTTTCGCTGCTGATTTTTCACATGTTATCACCGAGGCGACATTCAATTTGGATTTTTATAATCCACATATAGACCATTACCACGATTGATGTATTTACAGTGTTATGATAATCATGAAATCGCTGTCATTGTAGCGCCATAATCATGGTGACATCCACAAACATGTTATGCAACCACCTACCCTTCCACTCACCTTGTTTGAGTTCTGCTGCTCTCAGGAGGAGGAACTTATGCCAGTCACGTGCTGAAGCCTCACGATGAGCGCGCAGCTCTTCTTTTGATGTCGACCGCCAGGGGAAAATTGTATTGGAGCATCTCACATAACTGAACAGCAGTTATTTCATTGTTATCTTTGCATATAAATAAGCGAACACAAGTAATAAAAGAGGGTACGAAAAATAAAAGAAAAATAATTAGAGACCCTTTTCGCACAAGTAAATTATCCAGCATAAATGGATTGAGTCAGCTTATATTTTTTGTAGCCATGTCAATGTTTTGTGTAAACTGATTTTCTAATGCTATTTTTTGCAGACAAATCAATTTCTTGAAAAGATATTTTGTCTTTTATATTTTTTGTATAAAATTATTTTTCTTTGTTTAATTTAAGCGAAGATATTACGTTTGGTTGGTTGGTTGTTTGATTTATCAAAGTGAATGTGCTTCCATCTTGGAGACATTTCCCCGACGTCCAGGCCTGAGAACAGATTCACATACACATGTCACGAGATGACAAACTGACTCGGACTCACCTCTCGTTACTCAAAAACTGTACGGCCATGAAGGAGACAATGATGTCAAATGTGTTGTCAGGAACGCACTGCTTATAGAAGTTAGTGCCACATGCCATGGGGAACACATTGTCAAACTTGGTGATGTATGATTTTTCACCTAAAAACATATAATAGCTACAAAATAATGTTACTGGTTTTGTTTTAAATGTACGTACGTTTTATAAAACAAGTGAAGTAAAAGATTTAACTCGAGAAAGGTAATTTACATAACGTTGCCATAGCATTACATAGTATTACCGTAAATTGTTTTAAATAGACTGTTGTAGTCGCTTGATGGATGGTCTTCGTACAACACCTGAATCTTCAGATCGGGTCCATGTTTGTTCCTTAAGTGGTCTGAAATAATAATTCATCTTGATTTCATTTCATTTCATTTATAAAAGTTAATAACAATGCTTAACAATCAATTTCTTGTCATCGGCCGTTACTTAAGAGAAAAGAGGAGAAAAGCGAGAGAGCAGGGCAGACAAGAAAATAATGAACGAATAAAGAATGGATGATGGAGAACGAGAGACAGAAAGAGAGAGAGAGAGTGAGAGGGGAGAGGTACCGAACTGAAACTTCAAATTTTCAGATTCCTTTACTCAACGAGACGGGGAAAATGGATATGAAAAATGAATTCAACTTGTTCTTAGCTTTAGACTTAAATAAACATATCTACGACAATTATTGTTAAATTCAGCTAGCCTCATCTGAAGGTTATCAGATGACGCGCCACGACAAAATGATTTTTCACTCGGAAATTTGAGAATATTTGTAAAATGTACAGGTTCTGACAATTATTTTGATACGAAAGTTGTTCTTCTAGTCCTTAAACTGAGTGAGTTATAAAGGTTTTAAGTGTGCGAGTATGGTGGCGGCCTTTTTAAAGAAAAACGGGCTCAGAGATTTTCAGCGATTCCACTAGGTTTTCTCTTAGCAACCGGTACTTCTAATTATTCAAACTGTACTAAATTTTTCATGATGAAAAAATACAGCCCGCTACATTATTTCAAGTAACAAAAAATGCATTTTTGTGATTTTTAGTGCCTTACACTGTTAGTAAAATAAACGCAAAGAATAGAAAACCATTACTGCATTCAACTAGCATGCACGCTCACAGTAACAGAGGAAAATACTCAAAAATTATCTATGTGGCAAAAATGAGTAGAAAAATTTAAAAAATGAAGAAAACTGCATGCTCTGACATACCGGAAAGTTTGGAGAACTGTCGGGTCGCACAAAAATAAAAATTTCCAGAACCACAACTTTCATACCAACTTGTGTCTGTGCATACACATGTACTGTTTATTAACTCATCACGGAATAAACACCTTCGCTTTATTCGATAAAAAGCACAAAATGTTCTACTGGCTTCATGGGTTAAAAACTAATGATGCTTCAACATTCAGATCCGTTTTCTCCATATTTTCTCTTTACACAGCGCGTGTGAACAAAACCTGGCGAAAGGAACTACTTTTGTCCCCTTCAGCCAATCGCTCAGCGCCTTTCGTTTCGTTACCAAGGAGAATTCAGTATCCGATTCTCTCATTGGATAGCGTCGTGATGAACGACCAGCTTTGTTTACCCCGAAACTTGTGCAGACAAATCGTCTGATTTATTCACATTTGAATCAGTCTTTAAAGAGATTTTCAATCAGACTCTGTGCTTTCTTGTAAATATAACAAAATGGGGCTGTGACAACGAATTAGAACTGAAACAGCGTTTGAATTTTGTCATTTTCCTGTGGTAGTCGGGACGGATCACCATGGGGTACCCCTATTAAAATGCATTTAAGACAATTTCTAACTTTTATTTTTACTTAGCAGTGTATTTAATGCTAGTTGAATAACCAAGGAATCCATTTTGAAAGAAAAGTCAAACTACACAAAATTGACCCCAATCACCTTTCGAGGCCTCTACTACGAAACTGCTCTGCGCGAGTTAAGATTCAGTTCGTTGTGGAGGGTAATCTCTTCCTTTTATCTCTCCCTTTTTGTCTGTCTGACTACTAGACTATTCTTATTTTTTATAGTTTGGTAAGTCTCGTGGCATGTTTATTAATATTACTAATATGAGCGCGGGTAAAAAATTCTAAGCTGTTAGAGAGACTTCAGTGGTTACCGTCTGTCTGAATTTCGCCTTAGGTTATCCAGGCCAGTCATTCTCAAAGTATGAAGATGACCCCCTTTTCTCTGTGAATCGTGTCAGCTTCTTCTCTATTTGTGTGTATGCCTACCTGTTTGCGTACACTTATTACTTAAATAGTCTGTTTACAGGCTAGCTTATTTACGATCATGATTAAGATCCTCGACTGATTGTTACAAGTACCATTTACAAACCGCTAGCTGCTGGTCTCTGTACTTGCCAATAATCTTGTGTATCAGTTGTAAAGACGCCGACCCATCGCACGTGCCATAGTCAGCAATGGTGAACACTCCCTTTGATGACGGAACGGGAACGGAATCTAGAAGACAGAGAAAGTGCAACTTGTTCCGGGTTAAATTCGAGGAAATCTTAATCCGTGAACTATTGAGGAAGTGACGCTACCTAACTGACCAGTGCAGTGGACATTCACGACAAAGGGCATCACTGCGTATGAGGTTTGATGTCTAAGGATGAGGAGTGAACGTTAGAAATAAAACACGAAACAATATATATATATATCAGCAAGGCAAACAAGAAGCTACTCACGGTCGAATTTATTTCTTTTGAATAAATGATAATCCTCGAGCGCGGATTTAGCCTATAAGACCTCACAGACGAAACACACAAAGAGGAAAAGACAGTTTCGGTGTCTTGACGCCGCGCTGAAACTTTGCTGTGAAGTAAAATGCAGTCTTGACAATTGTTCAAGCCCATTTAAATAAAGGGGAACAAATTTGCTGCCTTCTTGTGGTTGAGTTTGTAGGAAGTAAGCTCGCATACTTTTACCTACCACTAATCGGTTACTGAAGGGAACAATTTGAAACGGAGAGGTCATAAACTGTTTTGTTAAAATTGACTTTTTGTTTCTGCTTAGAATTGCCTAAAAATAAAGACAGAATAATTCTATGATAAATGTCATGTGAACAGATAACGTAAAAAAATGTTGTTTGCTTCACTTATTAACATGATCGGTACTCAAACAAGCACACACACACACACACACACACACACACACACACACACACACACACACACACACACACACACACACACACACACACACACACACACAGAATCTAAGTTTAGAACTGTAAGTGGATATTCCGTTATATGATGTTTCACAAACAGACAAAATGAAAGTACTGCTTGCATAGTTAAGCAATACGTGGCGTCTTCCATCAATTCATTTTCTAGGAACAAGATTACAAAACGGAGAAACACAAACTAAATCGTTTGACTCACGTACCTATAAGAGATAAAACAAAATCTTCACATATGTCAATCACAGGTTTTGACACTTTTCCGAGACTTTCGCCATAGTAACCAGAGCCTGGCTGCCAGAAGTATTGAAAGGGATGTGTCCTGATGTCTGCTGCATTTTCTGACATCTCTCTCTGTACTGTTGATGTCGCCGCGCCATCTGATGTCCTTTTCCCTAGCTGCAGGGATGACAGTGACTTCAGACGTCGACATGGCAGGTGACAGGCAGCAGTTACATTCAAAAGACGATTGATGACAGTCTTCCACATGTTGCCGCTGTTCTTCACCTGTGACACAGTGGAAAGGTCGTGAGCAGAAACTCACCTGCGCAGTAGTCAATCTGCGCGCGCACTGGTCAAAGTGCATTAGCTGGTTGGAGAGCTTGTTTGTTTACATACGGCGCCAGTGTATGCAAAGCTGATCTGCCTGCCAGCCAGTAGGTCTGTTCAACCTGTCTGTCTCTTTTCCTACTTTCATGTCCCTCTCATACGTGTGGCCTATGACCTCTATTAACCTACTCATCACCCAATCAGCCAGTCGTTTGACAATTCGCTACAAAAGAAATCACGAATAATAACTATTTTAAGTTAACTTCCGTACTTTTTAAATTTCGTATAGTATCTCTAGAAATATTTTTAATTACACCAGTAAGAGTTCTACAGTTATAATAAAAAATTATGCAATTATTTCTTTTTTAGGTTTTTACACAAATATTAAAAAAACAAAATTTCTTACACAACGAACAACTTCAAAAACATACAAATACACACGAAGAAAATCACGCTCCATACACACAAGATAGCATTCATGTTACCAGCAAAACAAGCCATTCAACACAGTGAGCGCATACTTGCCTGTCAACCTCTCATCAATGCAACAAAAGCACTGCATCTAGCGCTGGAGAGAGCACGACAGTAGCAAGAAAGCGTGTCTTACAAACACATGAACTAACACACCCCTGTCACAGCAGTTTTCATCCGAAAGACCAAAACAGAGCACAGGACCTCCCTTTTCATTCAAAAGCCCATTTTAGCATCAAACTATTTATGACTTTCCCTCCCAGGGCTTCACAGTAACAGTACCCCAACACACATCATAATTCAGAAATCCTGTAAGACCACATTCCGTTGGCCTAGAATGAAGAAAATGTTTCCACAATCTGTAAATAATAAGATGGCAGACTTCATCAAAAGGTGTCGCAGTCTCTCCACTCAGGCGTGACAAATTTACACGTTCTTTCTTTTGACACACAACAAACGATTTGCCAACAGGTTTTTAAAATAACAAGAAGATATTATTATAAAAATTAATAAAATCTTTTACCAACATACCCCAGAGATCACACTCACGAAAATGATGCCCTACAAATAGAACTTATTTTGTACCGTCTTGGACATCACTCTTGGCAGACTGTAATTATATCCCTTGTTCTCTCGTCGTTATCAGTTCTACAGAAATGTTTGTCTTCTTCAGACAGACGCCACTCATACAGTGTCCCGTACACAAAGATCACCGTCACACAAATATAAATCTCCTCACTCGTCCCTTCACAGCAGGCCTTCACTGAGTGTACTTTTCCTTTTCAAAAGAGCTCTGACACACTCTATGAAACTCAGTACTCGCCTCAAACCAGGCTTTCACTGAATTAACGAAACGTTCTCTTCTTCTCAACTTTCTTTATAAGCTCCTCTTCATCGGACTGCAGAATACGAATGTTAATCTTTTAACAAATCACAAATGATTTTCCACTGGCGTCGTGTGTTATTTTGAAAGGGTCGTAAATCGCCCACAATTAGAGTCTAGTGTCGCTTGTTGACAACCAAAAGACCACATGCAAGAAAAGTGGTGGTGGGGGGCATATATGCCAGCGTAGAGGAGTTGTAGGGGGTAGACAGTCTTAAGTGGGTACACCAGGCCAAGCGCGACCAGCTGGATATCAGAGGGGTAAATCAAGTCTAGGAAGAGTGTAAGATCTCAGGGGTCTTCGACAGCACAGGGGCCAGTTGCATAGCACAATTCTAATTTTAAACACTTTTAGGTCTTAAATCCTTTTAGATAATCAGTTTAAAGTGCAAAACACAGTTATAGAATTTTTAAAACTAAAACTGCTTTAACTAAGATAAAGTTGTTTAAGTCTGACTTTCCGTCCTGTCAGTACAATTTTTTTGTATGTTTTTGTGCAATGCATCTAAATGGCAAAGAAGAGATTTTGCTTCTTTAGAACAGTTTTAAGGTTTAGAAACATGTTGTGCAACTGGTCCCAGGAAAACAAAACAATAAAAAAAATTATGGGCCGCCCGGTAGTGTAAGAGTTAAAACACACACGACACGCTACTTTATCATATATACATATATACAAAAAAAACTCCCTATTAATATTCGCTATCGTTGTTGATTTAGTCTCTATAGGATTTATGTAAATCGCTATAAGCAAATTTTGGAAAGGCGCTTTACAAATCCTCGTTATCTTTGTTTTGGAGAAGCATCAAAGGACAAACTCTGCCGGTTCCTTTAACAAGTTCAGACCAGACTGTCTGACTGAAGACATGGTGGCATTCTGAAAAAGGAGCTTGTAGTTTCTGTAAAGTCCGATGTACCATAGGGACACTACATGACTGGAACCCTTCCTGTAATAAAACATCGTCAGTCCGTAAAAGTTGCCCCATGCTTGTTATTGCTTATAATCTCTTTAGCGAGTTCATTAACTAGTAAGTAAAAACATTATATCATGTCTGTTTTCCTAAATTGTTTCGTTTGCCTAGTACAAATACGACATGCACTATATAAAATGTTCGTGTTATTCTGCTTTTAATTTTTTTCCACACTCGCAGAGGATGTTTGTTATGCACACCTGCATAATAGATTTTTTCTACTCGCCACAATAATGCTTACAAATTCATGTGCACATCTCCGCCATAATAAATCCGTCTGACTTAATGTCAAGGAGGAGACACACACCAATACACACACAGCACCAATACACACACGGCGTCCACACGCGTTCCTTCAATGAAAAGGGACAACGACCTTTCAGTGGGCTTCTCGTTTGTTTACTACTTATGCCCAGGTGTTCCCTCCTGCTTTGTTTCTTTTTCCAAAGTTATCCCGCCCCTACCCCCCACAGGCCACAAGATGCTGAAACACCGGTCACAATACAAAATTTAATGGGCATTCATTTGTTTACCCCAACGAGGAGTAAACGTTATAAGTACAGTACAGTCTTTCACTCGTTCAAAAACAGAAGGAATGACTCCCATGCGCTGTGGTGAACAGGATGTAGGTACTAGATTTTGCCCGCTATTTATACAAAAAACACAAAAAACAAAACAAAACAACAACAACAACAACAACAACTGGGTTGCTAGGTCACCCGCTCCAGGGTCACGTTGTGCTCACGCGATGACCTCGCGGCTCGCTCTGTCAAGGGAAGGGGAGAGCATTGTGGAGGAAACAAAGCACTATCAGCGGCCCTAAACAAGCGCTCCCGCCTTAATACAGGATTTCTGAGTATTAAAAGGTAAAGGTAAAGGCCATCCACTAACCTTTCAGGTTGTTGTGAGGTGAGGTGAGACCTCACTTTTCTCGGGGGCCAGCTCTATGTGAGGGCGGTGCCCATCTTCTCTGTCTCAATACGTTACCTTCCCTAACCCTCCATGGAGTCTGGTACCCATTCCCGCCAGCTGGGTCGACTGGGGAAAGTTTGCTTTGCTAATCGGGAATTGAACCAGCGCGCTCTTTGTTCGGACGCCAGTCACCAGCCCTCTAGGCAATCGGCTATCCGCGTCCCCTTCTGAGCATTATATCCCGCTGATGTATGCTAGAAGGATATTAAGTAGTAAGGTTATCTTTAAGTCTAAAATGTTCCACAGATAGTCTTATCACTTAGGATAAGCCGAAGTAATTGCTAATAATGGAAGAAAGCAAATGTATGTAACTGTAGACAGAGTATGTTGTCTACAGGTGTATCAATAGATGTCATTAGCTGTGTCAGTTTAACATAACTATAAAGTAAAACATACTTGTGAAAGTGTTTAATAATTGAAAATAAAATGATAATAAATACCTAGAACATTTGAAAATATTAATTTTTGCCAAAAAGAGTGTACATTACTGATAAGTAAGACAGCCTAGAGCTTGGTTAGACCCTCGACTATAAAGCGGAAGGTCGCTTTCTCAAAACCTAATTGGCTAAAAATCAATTTCTTGCAAAAAAGTTCCTTTGTTATCTTTTTTTCTTTCGATATTATGTCAAATTAGAAAAAAATGATATTTGAACAGAACACACAGATTCCGGCTTATTTTATTAGCACATTTGATTTTGAAAGTCGCCTTTTGGTTGGCAGGTAAAGTGCTGTATAAATAATCATTATTATTATCAGGAAAAGTATGATGTATGCGTTTTACATGTTAGAAGCATTGTGACGACATAATTTTTATTTGTGCTTGAATGGTTCATGGAATTTGCTTTTTCAAATAAAGTGAGAAGCATCCAGTTCAGAATAAACTCAAGCTATACAAAAATGGTTACAAATATTAAATCCTTCAGATTTTTAACAGAATGTAAAGCACGTGTCTTGAGATCTGAGGTTCAAATGAAACTATCAGTCCCATGAGAAAAATAAACTAAAAGCGGGAGGTTACATGTTCTGAGTATGTTGAGAATAACAACAAATGACAATGTGCTTGAGGACCTGATTTAGAGGCGAGCGAACGTAGGCGACAGTTTGGAGTAAAACGGGAAATGAACACAGAAGCGACCACCGACGCGTTTCTCTTTTTCTCTCTCGTTCACACATATTTTATCCTCCCCCCAGCACACACTCTAAGAAACTAAGTTTGCTCTACATATTTTTTTTATTGGACACACCCTAGGACCTATTTTTGCGAAACCTTTGTCAAGTTGTACAGTTATATAGTTGTAAAGGAAACACACATTCACGCATACATACAGACGCATGCAGATATTAGTATATTGATCTTTATTCCTAAACCAAGTATATATATATCTATATGTGTTTTTACAAAGTCCTTATATTCAATAAGGATTATATTTATATTTTAGTGTTCAATGTTTTAAAACTAATATATATATATATACGTTACTAGGTATCGATTAAATATGTATATTTATAGATAAATAACATTGATTTAACACCTTATAATTTTTGCATTTCCAATAGATATTATTAATGTAAAAAAATTAATGTATTTGAAAATGAAACAAAAGCAATGTAGATGGATTTGCGTTCATTCTGTTAAAAAGAGCCTTCTTCAGATGATTTTTATGTAGACGTGTTTTCTGAAGACCTTCAGAGCAAACCTTTGTCAGCTAAATAACTAGACAGAAACGTTAAATATGTCTTAGAAATATAATGATTTTTTTAAAGGAAAAGTGCAGTCACTTCGTTTAAACGTCTTAGATTTAGTGTCGACTATGATTATCTAAGTAACTGGTAAATGTTTCTATAGGCAATGGCGATAAAAACGTCGCTATGTGTAGGATAAAATGCAAGAGCTTCTGTTCTACAATTACTGACTGCTCATTATAATTTCTGTGCAGCAAGCCGCCCCACAAAGGGTTTGCATTGGAAAGTTTCTGGGTTAGACGCGGCCACTTGTTTAACGAAACATTTGTAGAATTGCTCAATTATGGACGACTGTTCCTCAGCAGTGCGCGTTTTCCTCAAGGTATTTCTCAGGGTTGCATCTAAGACTAATCTATATCCTTCTGCGAGAAGAAGCGCAAACTGCTTTCTGTCGTCAACGCCATCTGTACAGATGCATGCGTTCATGAATAAACAAACATTGACAATTGTGAATACAACAATTTAGAGAAAAGATAATTATCCTTTATTGCAAAGAAGATGTAGCATTAAATTTTTAATATAATTAGAAGACAAGTTTTTTGCTCCCGAGATTTGTTTCAAGGAACACAGCGAAAGTTTCTAAGCTGCCCGAGATATTCTTTAATAACAACAAAGCATTTACCCCTGACCCTTGAAATTTAGCGAACACAGTGTTTGCAACAAGTTACGTTTGGCATCTTAAAACAACGAAAGAGCAATTTCAGTCTGTACGACAAAAGAAACAATAGTACAGACATAAAGACAAAACACAGTCTTAATTCGTACCGAAATTTATTTTTTTAGCTGAAAAATTGAAAGTAATGGATACACAAATGTTGTAAACAGTTAACAGTGTCTGAAATGAACTGTATGCAATCAAATAATTGTTTTATAGCGTTTGTTGCCCGTGACTATCATAACTTTCTTGTAAAAACCTTAATGGATAAAATGTTTCTTAAGGAAGAAATGTATTTAATGGGAATTTTTTTTTGCACTGACCATTCTGTAGCTTTTCTCGCCACAATGTCTTCAGACTACAAGGAGCAAGAAGGTTTTCTGGAGACTTTAACAAGTTCAGACCAGCCTGTCGTACTTGAGAGCTGGTAGTATTCTCGAAAGGATCTTTCAGTTCCCGTAAAGTCCGAAATGCTATCGGAGCAGTGCATGACTGGAACTCCTCCTGTAACAACACATTGGGAGATGTTGGGAGCCAATGTCAATATTGCATGGATTGAACGCTTCATGTTATACACTGTTCCACAGTTTTGTCGACCTGATCAAAAGCATCACCATAAAGAAAGACTGTTTCGTGCAATATCAAAATTTATGTTTCTTTCATTGCATGCTAAGGTGTATACGGTATCTAATTTAACTAGAACTCCTCAAAGAATTGGTTTTAATGTCTTACGTTTTACTTACTGTTGTTATTATGCCCTGTGTGAGCAATTCGTCCCATGCCAAATCAAAATTAGTATAAACGTCCTTCGCACATTCTAGAGTGTCAGTGATGTTGTCCGTCACAGAAATGTTCGTATCACGAGAATGTGAAGTGTTGTTCCCGAGTTTTCTAGCGGGCTGGGTAACGAAGAGAAGTCCACCTAGAGAACACACCACCACAAATTTTTCAGGAAATTATTGATTCATTTTCTTTTGTTAATGGCTGTAACGTAATAAAAAATAATCATCATTCTTTTTAGTCCCCGATTTTTGCATGTTATCATCGACGCGACGGTCATCTTTGACTTTCTTCACAATTCATATAAAGACCGTCAGTGTTATGATCATCGTGCATAACTGTTATGATCATCATTGTCAAAAGAATTGCTTCTTCATAATCATCAGTCTGGTATCAGTATTGTTTGCACGTAAACATATGTCAAACAAGTACCCACCCACCCACCTTGTTTGAGTTCTGCTGCTCTCAAGAGGAGGAACTTCCTCCAATCACGTGCTGACGCCTCGTGGTAAGCGCGTAGCTCTTCTTCTGATGTTGACCGCCAGGGGAAAATAGTATTGGAGCACCTCAGGTAACTGAAGAGCAATTATTACATCTATATTTTTGCAGATAAACTGAGTTAAGACACCTAGATTTTGATAACATCTATAGCAAAAGAGAGCACGCAAAATTAACAAAAAATAATGGACGATCGTTTACTCGCAAATTAAATAAAACGCCAGCGTAAATTAATTGAGTTAGTTTATATTTTTAAAGCTGGATTAATTAATATTCTCATCTTACTTTTGGCATAAGAAACGATTTTCTGAAAAGTATTTATAAATGTATTTTATGTTTTATATTGCATGTTTTATTTAAGCGTAACTGTCACGGATTGTTGGTTGGTTGATTGATTTAGCAGGAATGGGTTTTAAACCTAGGGTCGCTGACTGCAGTGGTGACAAGTGAGGGTTTTAACCACTGCAATACCAAGAGCCCCCACTCACCTCTCGTCACTCAAGAAATGCACGGCCATGAAGGAGACAATGACATCACAGGTGTTGTCAGGTACACACTGCTTGTAGAAGTTAGTGCCACATGCTATGGGGAACACATTGTGGAACTGGGATACGTATGATGTTTCACCTAAAAACATAAAAGAGCTGCAAATTGCTTGTTTTCTTTACCAGTGTATGTTTATTATGAAAGAGAAGCTAAAGGTTTAACTTGCGATACATAGCATTGCCAGAACATTACGAGGCATTACCGTAAATTGTTTTGAAGAGGCTGTTGAAGTCGCTGGATGTATGGTCTTCGTACAACACCTGAATCTTCAGGTCGGGTCCATAGTTGTTTCTTAAGTGGTCTAAACAATGATTAATCTTGACTTTATTTCACTTAGTTAACAAAAAGTAAAAAAACTATAAAACAATCAGTTCCTTTTAATTAGTCACTACTACTTGACGTTCTCATTGTTGATTTTCAAATATATCGAGGGTTTTAAAAACAAATTGCTCAAATCACAATAAAGGGCGCTTTCTGAGACGTGGAGGTTAAGGTCGTATGTCTACCAGATATTATGGGCACATTGAGAGAACATCACCGTTACCTGTGAGAAAAGACGAAATAAATGAGAGAGTACGATAGGCCAGAGAACGCATAAAAAAAAATGAAGAGGGAGAAGAAGTGAAAGCCCAATTGTAGCTCCAAATTTCCCGATTCAGTCTCTTAACAAAGATGGCGAGAATGTATATAAAAACTTAAATCCAACTCTAGCGACTAAACTAAGCATAGCAACAACAATCAATGTAAACTGCAGCTGACCTCATCTGGAGACCCACGACTTATTCCTTTTATCTCTTCATTTTTAAACTGTTTGTCTACTAGACTATTCTTATTTTATATTTAGGTAAGTCAGCACACGTGACATCTCTATTACACACATAGGAGTATAAGCCTCCCTTGGTTATCTTCGCAGTGTCTCAATTTCTTCTTAGGTTATCCATGTTATTAACTCGCAACATTTTGAAAATGATCCATTTTTCTGTGAATAACGTCAACGTATCTTCCACATCATTACTTAAATTAGCTTCTTCTTTATTTGTGTGTATGTCTACCTGTTTGAGTACCCTAAATGTTTAAATAGCCCTTTGGAAGTTATTTGAAAGCTAGCTGACCTACGTTAATGATTAAAATCATCGACTTGCGGTCCTTGTACTTGCCAATAATCTTGTGTATCAGTTGTAGAGACACCGACCCGTCACACGTTCCGTAGTCACCAATGGTGAACACCCCTTTTGGTGAAGGCACAGGCACGGAGTCTACAAGACAGATAAATTGTAATTCGTTCCGGTTAAAATTAGTTGAACCACTATAAGCCGCTGTGAACGTGTTATCACATAATATACCCACATAACAACGAAGGGTGACATTAAGCATGAGTTTTGGTACAAAAAAAAGTGAAAAGGGAAAGTTACAACTGAAAGCGGAAACATTACAAGCCTTGTAAAGGCAAGCAAGAAGCTACGGAAAAGTGAATATATTCTTTCTCACTAAAAGATGATTCTCTAGCAAGTATTAAACAACAAAAATCATCATCATCATCATCATCATCATCATCATCATCATCATCATCATCATCATCATCATCATCATCATCATCATCATCATCATCATCATCATCAGCAGCAGCAGCAGCAGCAGCAGCAGCAGCGTTGTCGTCGTCATCATTGTCATCATTGCCATAATCACTTGATCATTAGACTCTGTGGAACAGGCAGGCATTTATCTGCAGTTCTAAGTGATGATAGGCAAGTATTCTCAGTAGAGTTCCTTCAATTTTCGTCAATGCCGAATTTGAGTAACTGCATACAGGACCAACAGACTGAGACTGGTTTTCGTTGTTTCGGCCGTGCTTACTACCGTGTGAGAATGAATGTGAATTATATGCAAGCCTGATTGTATGATGGGCTGTTGGGTGGAGCGGGTATAAATCTATTAGGGTGTTGTTGATTTTTGTTGTGTTGTTTGGTTTTTATGTGTTGCATTCCTATAAATCTGTTGCTAATTTCTCTCTGGGGTAAATAAAGTTTTTATTATCCTATCTATTCTAAATTTACTAAAAAGAATTATTCAGTGAACAGTTATGCACCATTATATCTGCTGCGTTTGTTTGTTATGTCCAGAAAAAAATCAGCGTTCGGTTCCATCACGATCTCAGCCACTATTTACCTTAGGTTAGAACATTTTATACGATAAAACAATAGCTAATAATTATAATAATGGTTGAGTTGTTAGCACGTGCCAGCACACACACACACACACACACACACACACACACACACACACACACACACACACACACACACACACACATACAAACAAACGGAGAGAGAGAGAAGGAAATCTAGCCTTAGAACTGTACATGGATATGACGAGATATGATATTAGAAACAGACACACAAATAAAAGTATTGCTTACATAGTCTAAAACGCTGTGTATAAACTGGTGGCGTGTTCCATATATTTTGTTTTAGAAATAGGGTTAGAAAACATACAAATACAACCAAAATTGTGTTACAGACCTATAAGAGATAAAACAAAATCTTCGCAGATGTCAGTCACAGGTTGTGACACTCTCCCGAGACTTTCCCCATAGTGCCCAGAACCAGGCTGCCAGAAGTATTGAAAGGGATGTGCCTTGTCGCCTGCTTTATTTTCATACATCTCTCTTGGTGTCGCTGACGTCCCCACTTTGTCTGATGTTCTTTTCTCTGACAGAAACGAGGACAGGGACATTGAATGTAGACATGGCCACCCATTAGTGTCAGTCGTCTTCAAAAGACGGGGTAGCACAGTCTTCGATGAGTTCTTACATTGTTGTGGAAAGTATATTATATCCGCAGATAAAATCATGCATGATAAACAACGTGAGCAAATATATGCAAGCGATTTTTTAAATAATATTATCACAGTCCCACCCACGCATTCATGAAACAAGAGCATGCTTGACATAGGCTGTTGTTATTGTTCATTTTACAGGACTTTGTGGTTTTGTTTTTTTCCTTTGTATTGACCTACATTTGCTATTTATAAACTTAGCCAAATAGCAAATTTATAGATTTCAGTACCGAAGTCAACAGTTAAAGTAGACATAAAAATAAAAATTAATCAAAGCCAAATACATTAATCAGAACCTACGACCTTAGTGCTAACTAAAAAAAAAGTTCTGCCAAATTCTGCCAACACGATTGGACAAAAAGTATTGTTTTGTTTATGTATCGACCAAAACCATACACAATAATGCTAATCTCTAAGCCGATATGGCGACATGTAGTGACATTTTAAAGATAAATAAAATCATGCATGAAAGTAGATGAGGTGCTCTATATTCATTTTCTGAAAACGAAGACAAAAAGAGAGAAACATGAATGTGGAAAACTTGCCAATGTGGGATAAAACAAAATCTTAACAGATGTCAGTCACATCTTTCATCAGTCGTCCAAGACTGTCGTTTTAGTAACCAGAAACTGGCTTCCAAAAGTGTTGAAAATAAGGTGTCTTACCTGCTACATTTATTGACATCCCTCTTTGTATTGCTGATTGTAGTGATGACAGCGACATCAGATGTAGACATGGCAGCTGAGAGACAGAAGCTGCGTTTGCAAGACGAGTGATGGCGGTCTTCAACATGTTACCTTTAGCTGTCCTTTACTTGACAGTGTTGGTAGGTCTTGAGTGTAGAAGAAGCTCAACTGGGCAGGAAGCCAGTCCACGACTGTACATGTACTGGTTAAAGTGTATTAGCCAGTTGGAAAGCTCGTTTCACTGGGAGGGGGTTCGAAGAAAGAAAAAAAAACCAAGTATGAGTCCAGCGCTAACATGCGATGATGGTCTCCCTGCTTTACTCAGGTCTTACCGTGTGTTTGCTTTCGTTCTTACTTTCATCTAATAATATCCCTGAATTATTAGGCGTACGTATGTACTTGATGGTTATTATCACACCCGATGCCTAGAATCGTTGTTTATAAGAAGCATTAGTCTAACTCGACTGTAGCACCCTTCTAGGAACCTTTAGTCTCGAGTGCACGAAGCTTCATCATGTTACCTCTTTCCTTCAGCTGTGACTATGTAATAAGATTGGTACCAGCACATAAGTAACCGTTCCTTTTCCTTACATTGAAATTCTGTTTGTCCCTCTCACTCTCTTTAGGTCTAACGATTGTTTCTGACTAGAAAAAAACCACACACAGCTATAGGTCAAGATAATTATATGCTGGCACGTTTCTCCTTGTCTCGATCTGACTTCAATGTCAGTTATTTGCTTAAAGCATACGACCCTTCGTGATCTACAAAACTATTCTAGTCGGTCCTGCTTTCCTGCCTCCCCTACTCTTGCCTGTCATTTATGCCAAATTACACCAGCTCCTTTAACCACATGATGGTCCAGTCTGACTTGTTTCATGCACTTCTACAAAGTGACCAGAGAAAGCGGGCCAATGTACTTTTAGAAATGAAACATTTCAAAATAGAATCGGACTTGCCTAAGGGTCTGACTGTCCATGTGTATTCACGAACGTGTCGTAACTGTAAGATGATTTTTGCATAATTTTATAATAAAACACAAACAGTCGGTCTCGATAATTTTATTTTATTGAAAAGTGACTTCTGCAACAATTAACTGATGTGTGTTGGTAAAGAGACAACAATGGCCAGGTGCATGTTTGCTTCTTAAATGGTCAGAAGCAATAAATTAAAAACGCAGCTATTGACAATGCTAGCCACTCACACTTGTCTTGAGCGGCGGTTAACACGTCCACTCTTTTGCGTTTGTCCGCTCTTAGAAACATATGAAAGCAGAACAATATACTTGCAAGAAACCCTGTTGTGGTGTTTGCCGTTAAAATATTCTTCAAACTGATCTTCTGTAAAGTGTCCAACAACGAAAGCAGCTTTGTGTTTTAATGTTTTGAATTGAATTAATTTAAGGAAAAGACTATAGTTTGCCATCACACTTTATCAAGTCAGCACATAAAAGTAAGGCAACCAACGAAATTTCGTTTACACATTCAGTTCAAAACTTGTGTGTTTGCCGTGACATTTGTTTACAAACAATTTATCTCTTATTTGTTTCTTGTCAGCAACTTATCCATCTGTTTCAAATTCTTTGGCTGGCTGTCTCGATGAACGATTGAACAACAAACGATTATATTTAGATCTACAGTCTGTTATCATTGATGACCCTTTTGCTAACTGGTTGACGACGACTTTCTTGATGATGATGATGATGATGATGATGATGATGATGATGATGATGATGATGATGATGTCCATTTGTAATGCGCAGGTATCCATTCAGAAGAATGCTCATTGCGCAGAAAAAACAAAATAAATAAAAAAATAAGAAAAAAATAAAGTAAATAAATAGACAAAACACCAGGAAAGTAAAAAATAAAGACAGAAGTGTTGCTTGGTTGTTTAAGTCCTTCTTAAATAAACAGATGGGTCTTCAGTCTTTTTCGAAACGTGGTTGGTGAGGTGATGGTGGAGAGTGACGATGGCAGAGCATTCCACAGTTTAGGTGCCGCGTTTGTGAAGGCCCTGGCTCCAGTGCGCCTCTTGTTTGTGTCTTCCACTGCAGGGAGACAGAAGCGTGACTGGGAGCCAGAGCGCAGACCACGTGACGGCTGGTAAGGAGGAACTATCTCTTGCAAATAGTCAGGAGCAGTTTTAAACATGCAGGACTGTGCAATCGAAAGCACTTTGTGGTCAATGCGCTTGTTCACTGGGAGCCAGTGAAGGCTCTGTAGGATAGGCGTGATGTGCTCAGTGGACGACTTTGCACGGGTGACAATCCTGGCGGCTGTGTTTACGCATTACTCTCCACCTGGCTTGATACCATTGCTGAGAAAAAACTGGCTATCGTCGCATTGTGTGCTGCTGTGTCACCGCCCCACCTTGTTGATTAGAATGTAACTTGATCTTCCATGCAGAGCACTGAGCTCATATTCTTGACGGGGACTAGTGTACAGCGGGGCGAGTTGTCCCAATGTGCCAGAGGTCAGCGAGCGCTGGTTGTGTTGACCTGCCCAGTTCTTGTTTGCTGCCAGCTCTCACGTCTCAGAGCTACAAAGCACAACTCAGGTAACAGACAGACAGACAGACAGACAGACAGACAGACAGACAGACAGACACTACAACATGACACACTAGACTGGCAAACAAGTAGAAAAATATTCTCGACTTCTCAATTTACATCGCAAAAATATTTCCCTACTAAAGCACCCATAAGAACATTGTATTTGATTACATTCATCGTGAAGTAAAAGCTTAGAGAAGTTGATTCAAGATACGAAAGGAGTGCAGACAGGAAGGCAGACAGGCAGATCAGTTTTGCAAGAATTACCGCCGAATTATCTTGGTTGTTATTGTCTTGCTTTCCTTGTTGTGGACAACTGTACCAGTGTGGCAAAGTCTCCAGCTCGTAATGCGCATTAACTAGTATATGCGCAGTCGTACACCGGGTCACTGCGCAGTTAAGCCTGAACTTTCCACGACCTCTCCTCACTGCCACAGCGGCAACATGCTGACGACTGTCATCCCTCGTCTTGTGAACGCATCTGATGCCTGTCACCTGCTGTGTGTACATCTGACATCACTGTCATCTCTACAGTCAGCGACAAGGACGACAGATTTTGTGGCGGCGTCAGCAGTTAGAAGAGGGATGTCAGAAACCGC
The DNA here is from genome assembly GCA_004794655.1 of Marisa cornuarietis. Classification (NCBI taxonomy): domain Eukaryota; kingdom Metazoa; phylum Mollusca; class Gastropoda; order Architaenioglossa; family Ampullariidae; genus Marisa; species Marisa cornuarietis. Next base: position 1,175,786 of record SMMW01000572.1, read on the forward strand.
AGCAGGCGCCAGGACACCTTACTTTCAACACTTTTGGAAGCCAGGCTCTGGTTACTATAGCGACAGTCTTGGAAAACGGACGAAAGGTGCGACTGACATCTGTGAAGATTTTGTTTTATCCCATATAGGTAAGTTCGTCATATTTTGGTTTTTCTCTATTATAGATTTTTTGAAATTCATTAAGAATATGCCACTGTTAACATGCATACTTTCGTTTAGAATACGCATCTCACCGGCTGTCACTATGCCGGTTTATAGTAAAGATATGTTCTTTATGTTTCTACTTTATACATATGCCACTCCTCAAATTTTATTCAACGCTGTTGGAATAAAGAAGAAAGGATATGTTGGGCTGGGGCATCTGGTTACGGAAAGTCTTAATTCAATTGTGATCGGGTTAAGCTCGTTTTAAAATAATAATTCCCATAATATGAGTACATAATGATCCTTAATTTTAAAGATATAAGCCTTCAAACATCGGCATTCTCACCTGCAACTAGGAAGGCGAGAAAAAATTATTATCCTATACTGAAGAGTTTTCTCACGTGATCGAAGTATTTGTAACAAGTGTGGATGTCTTCGAGTGAAATGAAGAAACATCATTCAGGTTGTCGTGTTCAAGAAGCGATTTTGTTCGCCCAAAAAATGAAACAGCTGAATTTGGAATACAACCATACAGATTGGAACTTTATTTAGAAACTTCGAATGAAGTTAAAAAGTAATTAAATGGTCCAAACTGAATTCATTCAACAGACTGGTAAGTCAATCAGATCAAAATTTAATGGGCAACAATCAAACAGTTTTTGCTCAGCAATCGAGCTGGGCTTTAATGTGTTTTTATATGTTGTACGACGATGCTGTGATTTTAATAAAAGTAGAACATCTACCGTACATCGCCATGAACAATAAGTTTATTAGCCAGATCTTCACCTGTTTACCATTTGAAGAAACTGCTTCGCCATAAGTCAACAGATTTAGCATTTGAGCATTTTTACATAAAAGATTTTATAAGATGACCTCAGGTCCACAAGTGTGCCAGTAGAAGAGATGCCTTTCACTCATTTGTCTCAGTCTATATTTTTGTATTCTACCTCATTAGTCTCTTGGTCTCTTTTGTACTTATCACATAACAATTTTGCTTTCCAGTCACAACGTATAAATAAAATAAATACTGGTATTTCCAGATTATGTCCAAGTGCCTTCACCGAAAGGAGTGTTCACCATTGGTGATTATGGAACGTGCGATGGATCAGTATCTCTACAACTCATGCACAAGATTATCGGAAAGTACAAGAAACTGCATCGAGAGGGTTATAAAATACAGATGTAATCATCAGTCGAAGACAGTAGTGTTAACTTATACTTACTTGAAATGGTCTACTTTAATTTTACCACTTCTGAAAAGATCAATAGATTTAAAAAAAAGTAAAATTAAAGTACGAATGATTTAAAAGTGATATTGAATCTGTTTTATTCATTACTATGGCCTAAAGCTATTTTTTTATTGTTTCAGACCATTTGAGAAACAAACATGGATCTGACCTTAAGATCCAGGTGTTGTACGAAGATCAACCGTCTAACGACTACAACAGCCTCTTCAAAACAATTTACGGTAGATGTGACCATTAAGATTATAAGCTGTTTAAATTTCTATTTTCAGTGTGTTACATAAAATAAATGATGATATGTAGCAAGCAACTGATAATATCATACTACCATTCTTCCATATAGGTAACACGTCATACATGGAAAAGTTCGACAATGTGTTTCCACTGGTCTGTGGCACTAGTTTCTACAAACAGTGTGTTCCAGACAACTCATGTGACATCATCCTGTCATCATTTGCCACGCAGTGGCTTAACGACGAAAGGTGAGTTCGTCACAGTAAGGTTTATTTATAAAGAAAAATTTTGTTAGCTACAGTAACATCATGATTTATCTCCTAAAGCGTTTTGTGCAAGCCAGTCATACACATCATTCAAAGCGGTCATTAATCTACATACTTATTGCTTATTATGATAAAATGACCTTCCGTTGATAACCATTGGTAGAATGGTCTTTCTTTGATAAACATTCGTTAACCATTCGCACTTCCTCATTTCTATTTTACTTTTTAAAGTGACAACATCCTCCTCCTCCTCCTCATCCTCATCTGCAAAGGTCCTTCTGGGATGTTTGCACTTTTTTTTTTATTTAAGATCATTCTTATATCATGATGCTCAACATGTAGATAGTGAATTTTGTAGATTTAGTTCCTTCGATCAAAGCCTTTCTTTTGGTGCATGAATCGACAATTTTAGCTGCATATTTTGATGTTATTGTTGCTCAAAAGTCCACTTTTAACACGTAAAGAGCTACATTTTTACTTGAAGCCGCTCTTAAAAAAACAAGAAACGGGAGGCCGTAATGAGTCTTGAAAATAGATGTCATAAAATTTTTCAATTAACCAAACAGCAGAAGCCATATGGACGAAATAACTGATTTTTTTCAGTCACGTGAAATCTTCCAATACGATTTCTCCTTGGTGGTCAACATCAGAAGAAGAGCTGCGAGCTTATTGTGAGGCTTCGGCACGTGACTGGAAGACATTCCTCCTTCTGAGAGCCGCTGAGCTCAAACGAGGTGAGTGGGTGACCCTCTCACGTGTCAATCTGAGTGGACAATTGTATACGCATAGTTTTGGTAATTGTTATTATAACACTTAAATTTTCTTTGCTGTTTGCTTAACAGTCAGCATACCGTTCATCACACAGCAGGGAGACTACAAGCTACATGTCACATCTTGCTGTTCCTTGAGCGCTGAGATCTGTCTTCACTTTGCTTGCCCTTAGAGCAGAATTTGACACTGTTGATAATAGTATACTTCTTGATTCCCTTTAGAAGCCACCATGGTATATCTGGAACCGTTCTACGTGGCTAAAGTTGAATCATCTATTTTTTTTAATTTCTGAGTTTATAGGGATCTATTCTTAAATAAGTCTTTATTTGTACACCTAACCACTCTGTTCCCCTTTTAACAAACATTTGCCAAATGGTTAATGGCATACAGCTGAAAACACAATTAAAATGCTGGAAGACTGTATCACAGATGTCAAGCTGGTGTTTGGGCGATATGGTAGCTATTCCTGGAGCTTTACAGTAAGTGTCGTAATGACGCATAGAACAAGCAGTCTCTGTCAAAATTAGCTCTGTGTTGTCCAAGGCGAAGAGTATGTGTGGGAGACAGAGTATTATTATTCAGCACGTTTTAACTATTACGTGTATTTAATATTCTTGGCTTGATAATGTAGAGCGCCGAATGCCTGCTCACGTGCGTGATACAAAAATTAGCAGCAACATTATTATACAGATCCTGACCACGCCCTGGGACTTAGCGTTGTACAATTCTTTCTTTCTTTTCCTCCATCTTCTCCTTCTTAATCTTCTTTCTTTCTTTTTTATTCTCCTCCTCCTTCTTTCCTCCTCCTTCTTCTATTCCTTCTTCAGCTCCTGCTCCTTCTTCTTCTCAATTATAACAACATTCAAGATGGTTACGTCATAAAGTACATAGCACTGTGACTTTGTCTGATGTAGTGATGGTGTCCATGGACATAGAGTATTGAAGATGGTTGAGACCACGATGATAATTTTGAAATCACGAATACGTCCATTTCTCTTCCATTATATTTTTAACCCATTGCTTACGCAAGGCTGAGAGGCCGTTACCATCGCTGGTACCATGAATTTACCCCCTTTTTAAAAAAATTATATAAAATTAACGAAAGGAGATAGACGAACAATTTAAATTGATAATGATAGATCAAACTGTGTAGAAAAAAAACGTATTTACCTTTTGTTTGCTTGAAAACACACTTTTGTGGTATTCCTAACAGAAAATGCCAGGATAACGAGCAGTCACAAAAACTTTATAAAGGTTTTCCGAGCCCCCCAAAAATAAATAAAAACATAAGGGAGGAAACTACTACTGTACTACTACTACTACTGGAAATCGTCTACCATGATTCCCTCCCTTGAAATGACAGGAAGTCAAAAGTTTTTTTTTTTAAATGGAAAGTTCGAGAGTCGAAGCACGTTGTGTCTCACTTTGACATGGATTTTTACTTCAACAACCGCAAAGGAGAAGAAAATAGTAAGTAATATTAAAATTCTAATGTATATTCTATTGAAAAATATGTTTGTTTAGTACTTTATGTCTGTATATATTGTGTAAATACTTATTTTGTTAATATCCAATCGGCGTTTTCCAAAAGTTCTAAAGCGCGTACAGTCGTAATCTTTCATTTGATTTTAATACTCGAAGACAATATCTATGTATCTTAAAATTTATACCAAGTGAATGTTTTAAAAATTCTCTTTAAAACGGTGTATTACTGATGGTTGTCTTTACTGTAGGTTAATAAATATAAATTTTCAAAGCTGCCGGTCGAACTTTCTATCCCGGGTATTTGCTACGCATTTTCAAAAAAGAAAGACAGGTACCGTGGGAACACGCAGAAAATTACTGTCAGACGTAAAAACTACCACAGAAAAAGAAGATCAATTGATAGAAAAATGAATCAACTATCGAATTCATTATTTTTTTTTTTATCCAAAACAACGAATTTTAAAACGTAAAAAAAAGACAGCCGCGGGCGAATTATACCGGGCGGAAACCAACCGTTGACCGAGCTACGCGGGTGAATTATATCGCGCGGTCGCGAATGGATTAACAATGCAAGTTTGTGAAGTGTTTCATTCTCCAGATGGACTTTTATTCGTAATGCAGCCTTCCCAAAACCCGAAGAGCAGTCCTGCACAACCTGGAGCAGTAACAGAACCTGGAAGAGACACTTGGATTAATCTCAATTTATCCTGGAACGAATTATATGCAGAGGGCAAGATAGCTAATGTAGGTAAAAGCTTCAGCATTAACAACTTCTTTAAAGAACATCTATTTCCTGAACTACAATGCTCAAATATGATAAATTTCACAGATCATATGAATTCTAAATTGTTTGATAATATTAATATGGGCAAAAACATTAGAATGTGTGATGATCGTAAGACCTGTCCAGAGATATTATAAGAGGACCTGTACAAATGAAATATTATTGCAGGAGGACCTGTTCCATTGTAATATTATTACAGGAGGACCTGTTCTACAGCAATATTATTACAGGAGGACCTATCTCAATGTAACATTATTACAATAGGAGATTGCAAGGTTGCCAAGCAACATTGAAAGTTATGAATAGCAAAGTGTTTTAGTATAGGAGGAGTTTGCCATGTAATTTTAATGGGCTGTTTAAACTGATCCCTAAAAATTTATCCAGGCACAGGCGTGCATAACTAGAAAAATAAAAATAAGTTTAATAATTATGAAATATAGGATACATTGTTTTGTTCACAGAGACACAGAAAGGTCATTGTTTGATTTTTTTTTGTAATCGTTGTCATTATCTTGTAGAGTAGGTGTAATTGGTATTAAGATTTTACAGTTTTTCTTCACCATCTTTCTCGTCTTTAATTTTTTATGGCTGTTTATTTTCTCTGTTTTCCATGTAACAAACACTTGTTTGTCATACAACACTAAAACTTAAGAACAGACTAACGGTGTTTCATTAAAGGAAGAGTTTTATTTCAGGAAGAGTTCCAGTCATGTAGTGTCCCTATTGTATATCGGACTCTAGAAGAATTACAAGCTCCTTTTCAGAATGCCACCATGTCTCCAGTACGACAGTCTGGTCTGAACTTATTAAAAGAACCGGAAGAGTTTGCCCTTCCCTGCTTCGCCAAAACAACGTGGCAACGAAAATTACAGAGTGGTAAGCGCAACAAAACCTGGACAATGTCCATTTTCCTACCAAAACACAATTTTATTTTATAGATATTATAAATAGCAAACATGAAATGAAAATAATCTATTATGAATGAGGTATAATTTGTCAAATTTTGTCAAATTGTTTCGTGATCATAAGAGATGAAATTTTGAAAAATAAAGAAAGCACAGTCTTAAAAACGATTGTTTTTGCTAATTTCGTGTAAAGAACATTGCACGCTGACTCGCTTTCAAAATAGACCAGTATCAATAATTACTCACAATCACACCCTACAACTACAAACCTCTTTGCAAACTCGAAAAGTCTGTCAATCACTTAGTGTCACACACACACACACACACACACACACACACACACACACACACACACACACACACACACACACACACACAATAACAACACACGCACACGCACACGAACGTGGTAACTGTAAGTCTGCTGATGACTGATAACTACTGGCTAATGAGGGAAGAGAGAGTTTCTCTGGGACAGGCAGCAGAGGGTCTGCTTTGGATGCACACTTTCAAACACTCTGGGCACAAATACAGGAGCTCTACAAGGGTGGGTTTTGTCCTTGAAATTGTTTTCTGTCTACATCAGCGTGGTCCGAATAGATCTCTACAACTTTGTCCTATCAGTGATCGAGTTTGCAGACGACATGGTGTTGGTGGCATGGCTTAAGGACGAGGCTTAAGGACGAGGACTAACAAAGTGAAGTTAAATTGTTCTCTTCATCACTGTGATCTATCATTTGTAAAGTTTTGCGTATTGTTTTATGGAGTGACACTCATTCTTTTACAGATGGCGCAGACGACAGAAACATGTTTGCTCAAAACCTGGCAAACTCATTTCGAGTTATTTTAGAACCAACTTTGAGGAACAGCCTGAACACACGCTCTTTTGAAGAACAGTCGGGCATAGTGGAACAATTTTTCGAACGTTTTATAAGAAAAGTGGCATCACTGAGCCCAGAGACTTTCCAAAGTGAAATTATTGTGAGGAGACTTGTTGCACAGAAGTTACAATGAACAACGGAGGACTGTAACACAACGCGCGCGAGCGCGAGCGCGCGCACACACACACACACACACACACACACACACACACACACACACACACACACACACACACACAGCCCTAGCAGCACAAAATTCCAAATAAATTTGTGTCCCAGAGAAATTATATGGGATTCATGTTCTTTACCAGGGGATCCATGTATTTTTGGCATTTGGAGAGGTGAAGGAAGATGTTGGGTTTGGGGAGGAGGGGGTTAATCTTCATGCCGAGGGTAAAAAAACAACAGACTGAAGTGGTGCGTGATTACAGCCATGCATATGCGCAAATACACGGTGGTAGCTGCTTCCAATATTTAAATACATTACAACATTAACCAAGAAACAAACATTGAAAATGACTCACTCGCAATCACAAGAAAAAATGTAATATTCAGAATAAGATAAACTATATGATATATAAATCACATGTAAGGTATGTAGATCAGTGTGCCAAAGCACTGCGTCTTCTTTTTTTGTTAATGAACTTTAATGCAATATAATTCAGATTGAGCAGATCAACCCTCTCTTGAAACACGTGCACAATAAGGCAGTTATTCAGCTGTGTCTTCGTTGGGAGATTTCTCAAACACGCTTTTATTTGATTTGATTTTTATTCGTCATGCACTTGTAGATTTGTATATTATATATGTATGTTTGGGAATGTAAATTTTGCAAATTGATTTATTGGACCCGAAGGTTATGTGAACTCTGTTCCATGGAATAAGTGGCTTGCTTGTGCATACTTAGATGCAGCTCTACATACCATGCTATTCAACATGTAATGTTTCAACTACTTATAGAGTTGTGTATGTATAGATGAATGGAAGTATAAGGAAATGCCTATATATAACATTAGTCATGCCCTCTTTGGAAAGAGAATATGCCTGATGATCATTAACTTAGGTTCAAATCATATCAAAATGTACATTTGCTTATAGAGAGATGCTGAAGATACTGCTTTGTATTGTAAATATGCTTATATCTCCCCCATGTAATAACGAGTTTTAGTCATTGAGTCATTGGCATTAAAGATGAGTAGTTTCAAAGTACTGGTGTCTGTAACAGGCTGCAATATCTTTGTACCAATGTCCTTCTGAGTCATCGTCGATTAGCCGTGGAAATTGTTCTCAATTTTGATTGTAATGCACCACTATCTGTGTCTCAGTGTGACTCTCATCATTCGGTTTCTTACTGATGTCATTATGCGCTTCTGTTATTGCAGACTCATGTCATCTATCATATCAAACTCTGTTATTGTTAGCTCAACATGTCGGTCATGTGTAGAACTCTAATTTTCTTTTTGTTTTTTACTCATTTTGTTAGAAGACTTTATACTTTGTTGTTTCGTGATTTTTTCTGTCGGAAGATAACTATCTTGGTATAGAAGCCACTACAATTACCGGACCGGTTATGGATGGCGGAGGAAAGTGAAAGGCTCTCAAAGGACTACCGGAATTTCTATAAAAATATTGCTTTTACTTTTATTTAGTCTATGAGCTATTGATGATTTATTCATTATGTTCATTTGATTCAGTATTCCTATTACAGTTTCTGATATCAATAAATCAATACAATATCGTTTAAATTAAAGGAAAATTACTTTCATGAAATCATGTAAAAATGTTGCCCCATGCTTTTATGGCTTATTAGTATCTTCAATTAGTTCATTAATTAAAAAGTAAAATCGGCATAGGACATAATAAATCTGTATTCTGAATTCTTTTTGATTGTCTGTTAAACATAAAACATGCATTATATAAAATGTTCGTGCTATTGTGCTTTTAATTATTATATTTCCCACTTGCGAATGTTGTGTGTCCTGCACACTTGTGCAACAGATATTTTTATACTCGCCACTATGATGCTTGCAAATTCGTGTGCACATCTCCACCGGAATAAATCCATCTGACTTTACTGACTTAAGGTGTTTCTTTAAATATAACAACAAGGTAGCATCGGTGGAGACCCATTGACCTTTGACTGCAGTGGTGACAAGCGAGTGCTTTAGCCATCCATATATTACCGGGTGTTACAGGGCTGCATACATAAGAAGGCATAAAGCAAAAGTTAGGGTGCCCTACCCCTGCTTCATGAACCGGCCAGCATTGCCTGCAGCATGCGTGAATAAATTATCTTATTTAGGTGCTGTGAACTGTTTATCATTGCTCTTTTCTTCATTGTTATTTCAGAAATTTCGACAACTTCTCGATATTTACCGTTATAATTAATATCACCTGTCCTCACAAGCACAGATAAAGTGTTCTATATTTCAGCATTCATAAATCGGAGAAATGATCAGAGCCAAACTAAAAACAATATAAAATTTATATTAATAAATGCTTGAGTAATTTAAACCAATTATGTTAGACATACACTATTTCGATAAATATATTAGCAGCTAAACATTTCTAGCGACTAAAATATTTGTACAAAACTGTGACTTTCTATCTGTGTGGTGTTCAAACCCTTGTACAACGCAATGATGCAGGAAACATACTCACCGAGGTTATATATATGTTATGAAGAATTTGAGGGATTTAATGTCAGAAATCTCCTTCCAGAGATATAAAAATGCCATTCGTTTTCAGAACTTAAAATGAAAAAAAAAATTTAGTAAGCATGACATACACAACAATAATAATACAATTTTTTACGTGAAATTCACAAAAGTTGAATCAAATCTCTGCCAGTAAATAACATACCAAAAATATCACTTCTTCCACTACCTCTGCTACTGAAGCAACGTTTAGCCTAAAAAGCGTCTGGTAATTCTAACAAGTTCTCTGCTAGGTCAAATAACAGCAAGCTAGCCAGCAACAACACTAAAATCCTCCTCAAATCAAAGACATATAAGGAACAATACACAGTCCCTTCCTGCTAAGCCTGTTTTATTATAAACATGTAGAGGCAACGACATGTGAAAGGCAGAATAGATACAGAATGATTACACTGATAATCTGACAATACCGACAAATCACAAAACTCATCTTTAAGGCAAAGAGGAAATACTGTGGCTCTTTAAAATAACAATTACTTGAAAATAGCTTACAGTTTTATATATGTGGATCCATGAATTTGTAATCATCTAAACGATGATATGGAATCAATATAATTGAAAGCTTTTATTATTTTTATGATTAAATCGCTGTAAACACTGAAACGTGGGGCTTAAAGTCTGTATGAAGAAATAAGAACGCAACTCTTACAAACACTAAGGAAAGTCGTTTAAGTACACAGTCATTGAAATAAAGAGTAAAATTCTGATTTAAAAAATTTATTAGGAGTAAGTCTTTAATCAAAGCACGTATTACTTCGTAGGGGAGACAAGTCGCAGTCTGCATCGTTGATGTTCTTCCTTTGCACGGCGTTAGAGTCTCCTGACGAGACTCCCTCAGGTTCGGTAAAATGGGATTTTCTCCATGCACTGGAAAGCTCAGGTGCCATCCATGTTTTGTTTTTCCTCCATAGAACAATAATTTTCGTATGACTCTGTGGTACAAACGTTTAGAAGTTGTGGTAGGTGTGGTTTGAACTTAATATAGTTTTGGGGCTTACCCTTTTCTTGAGAGTTTCTACTGAATATGTAATCACCAAATGTCCCGCCAGCTGTGGAATCAGCGAAGAATAGTCCAAACTGCTTACTTTGTCCAGCAGTTGCTCTTCGTTTGTTCCCTTCAGTTTTGCAGTGACCATCTGCCATGTCTGTGAAAACGCAAATACTAATGTTGCTCACATATAAATTGTCACAAAAAACACTGTCTTGCCCTTTGTGATGCTTAATGCTTTGTGTTAAATATAATGTATTTTTTTCCTTCGGTGCTACTGAGAACATAGTGTGCTGCTCATTGATCAATTTTTCTCCAAGGGTTATCTGACTTTAACGTTGACATTGCGATTTAAACATAAAGTATTGACAAGTGTAAAGGAATTTAAATTTGCAGTTTTTTCCCTGGATAAGTATGTCCCCACGGGGAAATAAAATACTGTATAAAAACGATAAGAACTTTGCTGCTCAACTGTTCCACTTTTGCAACGTAATATATTTAGATATGATTGTGACATGCGGTCCCTATCATACTTTCTCCATGTTTGAATGTAATCTAAAGCAAGTAAAAGTTCTTGATAAAACGTTTTCCTCGATTAACATTTATTTTTGGTGGTCCCTTGAAAATCGCACAATCGAGATTTTACTGTATTTGCAAAAGAAAAAAAGTAAATGGTGTTATTCAATAACACAATGCTAGTCCTTCTTACCCCCCCTTCCTTCTTGCTACTTTACCCATCTTTCTCGGCAGAATCACTATATTTCTCTGTTCCTTTTACTTGATGCCTTTTGTTTTCTGTTTCGTCGTCAGTACTGTCGTTTTCTTTCGTCCCCTTTGTTCTGTATCTACTTAGTCCATGTCTCTTCCTCGTTTTAAGCGCTAAGAGCATGCTTACCTTACCACAGATGCAAACAGTTGTAGACACACGGTTACCCATTCCAACTAACCTGTATATGAAAAAAACAGTGACTACTCAGGAAAAACAAAACACTGTGACTAACATGTCTACGTTCGATAAAATAAAATACTTTGAGTATATGATAAAAGGAAGCTGTAATAACTATTAATATTATATATAATAATAAAAATTACTGTGACTTACTCATATAGGAAAAAAAACAAAGCACCGTGATTTTCGTAGGATAAAGCAAAACACTGTGACTAACTTAGGAACAATGGCATATAAACGAGCCGCCATCTTTTTTTATAAAAGAAAAATGAATGGCATTGGGAGCCACTTAAATGTGTTTGTGTTGAGCTCTTCGTTTGATGACCTCACTTTGTCTGTCACAAGAACAACAACAAACGGTCACAGGATGTTTAGTTACTGTGCTGCGAAACGATAAAAACTTTCTCCGTTTCCATATCCTACCCACCGCTTAATCCTTTCAACGTGCACTAAAGATTTCCCTCTCTACTCCCCAAACATCGATTATCGGCAAAGGCGCCTTCAACCACCTTGAAATAAACATTGATAATAAATATACATGTCGAACACTTTTGATCTATGCAATGGTCGATCTATTAAACAATTAATCAAACTAAGTGATTGGCCCAAGCATCGACACTTTCTGTCCTTATTTTAAGAATCGTATTTTAAAGACCAACCTGAATGGTTTGCGTTTTTTTCAGATATCGTAGATATATGCGATATAAACCTAACCTGTAAATTGCAGCCTCCAAAACCCATCCGTTAATCCAAATAATATCCGCTAGCAAAGTACGCGATTCGCACCTGCGATCAACGAGCGCCGTTAATACTGTACTACGTCACACTAGTGCACCATTCACAACTTTGGCAGCCGTCAACACCAGAGAGAGAGAGAGAGAGAGAGTGAGTGACAGTTGGGACGTTAAAGTCTGCTTTTCTCGTGCTAAAGTAGCAGTTTTTCAGAACCAGTGTCAGTCGTCTTCAAAAGACGGGGTAGCACAGTCCAAAGTAAACGAAAAAAAAACTAAGATAAGCACTAAGGTAGTGGACACGTGGACAAGTGACTTCTTACATTGTTGTGGAAAGAATATCCTATCCGGAGATAAAAATCATACATGATGAAAAACACGAGTAAATATGTGCAAAAGATGTTTTTTAAATGACTATTAAGGCAGCCTCGGATACGCATTCATACACTATAAGTGAAACAGGACCTGATAACAAATATCTTTGACCTAGGCGGTTGTTAGTGCTCATCTTTCACAGGACTCTGTAGTTTTTTTTTTGCCTTTGTATTGACCTTCATTTGTATTCATAAATATAGTCAAGCAGATAATTTTACAATAATGGAGGACTCAAGTCAACGGATAAACTAAACAAGAAAATAAAACTTCTTCGAAGCCAAATACATTAACCAAACAGAACCTCGGATCTTACTGCTATCAAAACAAATAGTTCTGCCCAATTCTGCCTACACGACTGGATAAAAAGTATTGTTTTGTTTATGTATGAAAGATTGTGTAAAACCATACACGACAATGTTAATCTCTAAGCCAATATGGCGAACGTTCTAAGGCTAAACAAAGTCAAGCAATCAAACAGGTGCTCTCTGTTCATTTTCAATAAGGAAAACGAGGACAAAGAAAGAGAGAGAGAGAGAGACTTAAGGATGCGAAGAACTTACCTGCGATAAAACAAAATCTTCACAGATATCAGTCACAGCTTTCGTCAGTCTTCCAAGACTGTCGCCATTGTAGCCAGAGCCTGGCTTCCAAACGTGTTGAAAATAAGGTGTCTTACCTGCTACATTTACTGACATCCCTCTTCGTATTCCTGACTCTAGTGGTGACAGTGAGATCAGATGTAGACATGGCAGCTGCGTTTACAAGACGAGGGATGACAGTCATCGACATGTTACCTTTAGCTGTCCTTTTGCACAGAGTGTGGAAAAGTGGTGAAGAGTGCGGAAAGTCAACTTCGCTGGAAGCCAGTCCACGACTGCTAATGTGCTGGTTAAAGTGTATTAGCCACTTGGAGAGCTCGTTTCACTGGGAGGGAGGGAGGGAGAAAGAAAGAAAGAAAGAAAGAAAGAAAGAAAGAAAGAAAGAAAGAAAGAAAGAAAGAAAGAAAGAAAGAAAGAAAGAAAGAAAGAAAACCCCAAGTATGAGTATGGTTCTAAAACGTGAAATGATGATCTCCCGCCATGTCTGTCGGTCTTTGGTCCTGTCTGCCTGTTTGCTTTCGTACTTACTTCTTTTTTCATAATATCATTTTAACTAGGCTTAAGTATTTACTTTCACACCCGATGCCTAGACACGTTGTTTAACTAGATTTTAGCAGCCTGCTAGGAACCTTTACTCTCGAATACACAAAGCTTCATCATGTTACCGCTTTTTCTGTGACTGTGTTAAAAGATAGGTAACAGCCCAGAAGTAACCGCTTCTATTCCTTACATTAATTTTCTGTCTGTCTGTCTGTCTGTCTCACTCTGTTCTGTGGGTGGCATCTGTTAACAAGGCTGGCTGCCTTGCCCTTATATACCTTTGGTTGTTCGCTCAGCGTCAGGCACCAATGCCCTCTCTCTGATCGTTTCGCTCAAACAATTGTTTCTGACTAAAAAGAAACACACAGCTACAGGTTAAGACAACCATGTGCCATTTCCCTTGTTCTGATCTGTTTTTGATGTTAGTTATGCGGTAAAACATAGGACCCTTCGTGATACACAAAACTTTTCTATTCGTCCTGCTTTCTTCCCTCCCTCCCTTCCTGTCTCTTGTATGTCACTTACACATCAAATTACACCCACTGAAATGGAAAAACTTAGAATCTATAATTGTAGTAGCCTTGAAGTGTTTTTAAAGCTGTTCAATACACAAGTCCAACAAGTGTTGCAGTATGGTGCTGGTCTCTGGGGGTTAGATAATGTTGCAGATTATTGCGAAGCATTTCATCATTTTGCCCTTGAAAAGTTTTTAGGTGTAGGTGGGCGTGCTCCTAATGATTTGATAAAGTGGACCGATATCAAATAACAATGAATCCAGTCATTAGATGCATTAGTTATTTCTTAAAACTCAATGGACTGAACAATGAAAGACTATCCTATAAAGTGTATAAAATGATGTATGATTTAAATGGTAATGGTAAAATGAACTGGGTTTCTACGATAACAGCATAATTATTTTCTTTTGGATTTGATTTTTTTGGTTAAGCCATGGTTTTGAAGATGTAAGTAGATTTGCTAAGAGATTGAAAGGAAAGATTAATTGTGTTAAGGTGGCAGAAATGGAATAATCATATTAACAGTAGAGATGGATTGTCCTATTACTGCACGTCTGTTTTTCATGAAGTGTTAAAGTACATTTATCCATGAACTAAGATTTCCATTTGCAGAATACAATGGCAAAATTTAAGACAGCGTTTATCAAATACTCATTAGAGGCAACATTGTGTCCAGGATTTAATTTGCCCATCATACAAAGCAGCAGAAGATGCTGCTTATTTTCTATTATGCTGTGGAGCTTATCTGCATCTGAGAGTTAGATACATTCATAGGAAATTTTACACTTTGCCAGACTTATGTAAGCTTAGTATCTTGTTGTCATCAGTCAATAATAGTAAAGTTTCAGACATTATATCAGTTTTACACACTGAAGGTTAGAAATAGGATTGTTGGCATAAAATGACAATTTTTGGTAAATATGTATAATGCTTTATATATATATATATATCTTCTGCTTTAGTGAATATTGATAGCTTGAATTGTAATGTTGTCATATCATTTGTTGTCCCACTTTCATAAGGCAATGACCCGGGAATGAATTAAATCTTGAATCTAACGATTGTGTGTAACTAGGAAGAAACAGCAACAGGTCAAGAAAAGCGATGCTGCCACGTTACTCCTTGTACTCCTCTATTTTTAATGTCAGTTATTCGGTCAAACATACGACCCTTCGTGATTAAAAACAATTTTCTATTCGTCATACATTTTTTCCCCTTCCTTTCTCATGTGTGTCACCTACATAAAATTGGAATGCTGGAATGGCTAATGTTACATCACACACACACACACACACACACACACACACACACACACACACACACACACACACACACACACACACACACACACACACACACACACACACACACAACTGCGTATAATTTACCATTGATTCAGGAAGACGTATTTACAATGCACTTTACTCAACAAGGAAAGGACGCATCCGCAGCATGGACATAAAAAAAAGAAAAAAACAAGAAATGGGCTGTAAAAGTAAAGGAGTGAACACGACTACTGTTTACCACTGCTCAGAACATGTCTAAGTATCAAGCTTTGACAACAACTGCTTCGAGGTGTCTAAGATGTTGAACCTTGCGTACAGTCTGGTCGCTGTGTGTGATAAGGGGTTAAGGACCATAGTCTGTAATTACCCACACAGTCAAATCAAGAATAATAATAATAGTGAAGTTTTTATAGCGCATATTCACACTCGTAGAGAGCATGCTCTTAGCGCTTAAAACGAGGAAGAGACGTGGACTAAGTAGATACAGAACACAAGGGACGAAAGAAAACGACAGTACTGACAAAAACAGATAACAAAAGGCATCAAGTAACAGGAACAGAGAAAAATAGTGATGGGTAAAGTAGCAAGAGGGAAGGGGGGGGGTAAGGACTAGTATTGTGGACTAGGAGTAGTGCTCAAGGAAGAGGTGCGTTTTCAGTGCAGATTTGAAGGATTCAATTGTAGGAAGGTGGCGGATATGGAAAGGAAGAGAGTTCCATTGTTTTGCAGCACAGTAGCCAAAAGTCCTGTGACCATTTGTTGTTGTTCTGGTGACAGGAACAGTCAGAGTACGGTTGTCAGAGGAAGAGCGGAGTTGTCTGGCCGGAGAGTAAGGGATGAGAAGTTCAGAGAAATAGTCAGGACAGGAGCCAGCAAAGAAATTAAAACACAGCACAGACAGTTTGTACTGAATGCGAGAACGGATGGGTAGCCAGTGTAGGAAACGAAGGAGAGGAGTGACATGGTCCCGTTTCCCTGATCTAAGTACCAGACGTGCAGCAGAGTTCTGTACTCTCTGGAGTCTCTGAATGAGGTAGTCAGGGCAGCCTGCCAGCAAGGAGTTGCAGTAGTCAAGTCGAGAAAGAACAAACGCACGGACAAGAGTGTTGGTGGCACGTGTAGAGAGAAAGTGACGGATGGCACTGATCTTACGGAGCTCATAATAGGCAGACTGACAAACAGCTGTAACATGTTTATCAAGGGTCATGTCTGCGGTGACAATAAATCCCAGATTCCTAACGGATGACGTGAAGGTGATGTTGCTGTCGCCCACCTTGATGTGATTGGGCAGACTGACTAGTGAAGGTTGATGTCTTCTTCTATGGCACAAGAGGGCTTCCGTTTTATCATCATTTAGTTTAAGCTTGTTTTTTACCATCCAGCCCTTGACATCACTAATACAAGCTTCTAGAGAGCTAATAGCAGAGTGAGACTCAGCCAGTGGAATAGAACAGTAAAGCTGCGTGTCATCTGCATAGGACTGATGAGACACCTGGTGAGACCGGATGCAAGATGAAAGGGGCTTAGTATACAGGATGAACAGAACTGGGCCAAGTACTGAGCCTTGGGGAACGCCACAGAAAAGTGAAGCAGGGCGAGATGTCTGACCATCAACTAACACAGTCTGGGTCCTATCAGTGAGATAGGAGTTGAACCATGAGAGGGCAGGTCCAGAAATCCCGTAGAGGGTGTGGAGCCTGTGAAGAAGCAGAGAGTGGTCTATAGTGTCAAATGCAGCAGACAGGTCCAGTAGGGTTAATGGAGAGACATCACCACTGTCAAGAGCAGATAATATATCTGTTGTTACTTTAATAAGAGTGGTCTCAGTGCAGTGGAAAGGTCTAAATGCCGACTGAGCTTGTGGAAGAAGATGGTGGTCTTGTAAATAGGCCCAGAGCTGTGTCAAAACTATTTTCTCTATGATCTTAGAGAGAAAAGACAAGTTGGAGACTGGGCGGTAGTTGTTTAGCACATTGACGTCAAGCGTGGATTTCTTTAGAAGTGGCCTCACCACCGCATTCTTGAACAGAGATGGGAAAACACCTGACGACAGGCTGACATTTACAATATTAGTGATGGCAGGAAGTAGAGTATCTAGGCACTCGAGCAGAAGGCCTGTGGGCATCGGATCTAACTCGCAGGTTGTTGCTTGAGCTTTTAGGATAACCGCTTTCACATCGATCTCAGAGACTGGTAGGAACTTGGTCATGGAGCATCCTGGGAGGACATCACAGGAGATGCTGTCAAGCGCCGACGCCGAGTCTAATGATGATCGAATGTCCGATATCTTGCTGGTGAAATAATCACTAAAAACTTGCGGCAGCAGTGAAGCAGGGTAGGCAGTGGGCAGTGGTGTTGCTGTCTTAGATCCAGTCATTTTATTGCAAATGGCAAAAAGCTTTTTGGAGGAGGTGCAATTAATTAGAATGGGGTGCATCCACACACAAATCCACTACAATCTTACCACAGTCAGCTCTATGATACAATATGATGACAACACAACTTTAGTTTAAAATAAAGTAATATGTTTATGGCCATTCTCAAAATAATTATTTTCAATTATTTTAAAGCGCAATGTCGACAAAAAAACAAGGAAAACGGCGAGTGCGCACACCGGAAGACCAACGTAACTACATGTATGACGGGAATCGTTTGCTTGGCCAAAACAAACGATAAAAAACACCAATAAGGACAAAATGGAGTGTGTAAGACTGGTTCCAAAACGAGTGCTTTTAATGTCTGAGTGTTTCGATCAAGCACATCAATGGTGCCCTCACACTGTCAGTTGTTTTGAGCATTATGCTGGATAAAGATACAACTGATGATGATGTGTTTGTGAATGTCACACAATGTTACTTGTAGACCAGACGGTGTAGAAACTGTCGATGTTGCATATCTGATGCTTGATCTACCAGAAGTCGTAGTTGGTTTAAACATCTCGTGCTTTTGTATAGTAAGCACTGCTGTAGGAATAAGATTTCTTCGGTTTACTGAAAGTCCAAGACTTGTTTGTACTGTATAAGTGACTGGATAACAATCGATTTTGAAACGTTTTGAACAAATTCATGAGTACGGTGTGGGGACCAAGTTCGCACGACACGTTTGAACGAAGCAGAAACCTGTATATACACATCTCTGGACAAAGTGAATCCACTGACGTTTGCTGCCATTATCTTTAGGATTTCCTTCATGAGTAAAAAACTAACTCCATCTGAGTGTCGAAGAGAACATTCAGCAACAGCACAATGTGTCCTGGTCAGTTTTCTTCTACCGAGGATTGCATCTTTTCTCTTCGACTTCAGCTCGTGAAGACGGCGCTAATTTTAGAAAAACGTTTGTTTCGTCACTTCCTGTTTTCTCGACAAATCCAGGTGTGCTTAAGAGAAAAATATTAATATAAAATCTATTATGCCTCTTTGTCATAGAATACCACCGGAATATGTTTTGTGATACTTTGTGCACTGTTTTCAGCGATTTTTTCTCAGCAATCGGGTTGGGCCTTAAGTGTTTGGACAACACGTATTATTAAACTTGACGATATAAAGAGCTGAGACAATAAAGACAAAATATCAGTCAAACGTTGACGACCTATTTTTTTTTTTAAATTTTGGTCAGGGTCAGACATAAAGTGAACTGTATTTATACAGCTTTCCAGGAAACCCACACGCACGCGCATACAGTCACATGTATCGACAAATTGATGAAAAAAAAGTCTCCCTCTCTATGTATATAGGGTTTATATTTAATAGATGGATAAACATATTTTAACGTGCCCAATATTTTTAAAATGAGATGTCAATCTGCTACTTCTTATTAGTCTATATATGAATAGATGCATATTTATATGTAAAAAGTTACGAAATTCTTCAAATCACTCCTTATGTTTTCCTATTTGACAAGGAAATTTGATAAACAAATAATGGAAAATACATCGTATTTTGATTTTCTTTTTAATATAGTCGATTTTTTTTAGCTAACTCAGACGATTTTCATGTAATCGTGTTTCCTAACTTCCTACATTGTGAGCTATGGTCAGCTAAATAACTGGACAGAAACATGATTTAGTAGGAGAAGTGCAGTGATTACATGCAAACATCCTAGATTTATTGTAAAGTGTAATTATCTAAATAACTAGAAAAAGTTTCTATAGGCGATGGTGACAAGAGGTGTTAGTCTACAATTAACCAATTGCTCATTTTAATTTCTGAGCGACAAGCCTCCTCATAAACAGCTCACTTTGGAAAGTCTCTGGGTTCAGCGCGGCCACCTTTTTAACAAAACACTCGTAGAATTGTTCCAATATGAACGATTGTTCCTCATCAGTTCGTGTTTTCCTCAAGGTATTTCTCAAGGTTGAATCTAAGATTAATCTCAATGGTTTTACAAGAAGACGCGCAAACAGCTCTCTATTGTCAAAGCCTTCTGCACAAATATAAACAAACCCAAACAAACAAACAAACAAACAAACAAACACTCATTATTAAAAATACAACAAGCTGCTGCTTGTTCCAGATAAAAGACGACTGTACCTTATTGCAGAGAATATCTAACATTTAATTGTTAATATAATTAAAAGACAAGCCTTTGATTTTTAGTGTTCCACTGTTGTGGTGCAGTCAGATGTGTGTGTGTGTGTGTGTGTGTGTGCGCGTTAGAAGAATAATGCATATTCTTAATTAAATATTAATTCAGCCAGTAAAGTTAATGAAAGAAGTGGACTGGTATTGCTAAAAGAGTTGATATGTATGAAAGGAGCAGTCTTTCTTTGAAAGTCATTGAACAGGATGAGTGCAAAGTAGATGTCAGTCTCGAGAAGATAAGCTTTTGCCCAACAAGGTGTATAAGACAACGTTCCTGCACTATAAAGATGTACCTAATTGCATATAGTTAGTGTCATGTGCTCAGAACCCCCCCCCTTAGAAATCAGCCTTAATAATACGCATGCGTCATATTTAAATCTAATTTCATCAAGCACCGTTTTTTGGTGGTAAGACACTCGTGATGTTAATGTGACGCATGCCCAGCACTGCACTTGTGTAATATAAAACAAAAAAAAACTTACCTTATAATTTGCATAATACAATACATAAATAAAACATAAAATTATCAAACAAAGCTTTTGGAACATTTCACAATATCGGAGGTGGTGGTGCTTACAAAATTATATTTGAAATCCTGCACATGTTCAATATTAAGGGTTTCGGCGCTGTTTTTCTTTTTTTTTTGGGGGGGGGGTTAGAGATCTTTGTCAAAATCAAAAAGTAATAATTATAAAAATGTTGTAATCATTGACAAACATATAAACAAGAACTATATACAATACGAAATCAGAGTTTTCGTGCATTATCAATTAGTCATATCATAATTTTTTTTACTGAAAACTTTAACTAAAGCAATGTATCTTAGGGAAAAATAAAGATAATTTTTAATTTATTTTGCACTGACCCGTCTGTAGTTTTTGTCGCCACACTGATTTGACAACGCAAGGAGTGAAAACGTCTTCTGGTTCCTTTAGCAAGTTGAGACCAGCCTGTCGTACTGGAGACATGTCATTCTCGAAAGGAGCCTTTAGTTCCTGTAAAGTCCGAAATCCCATGGGAATAGTGCATGACTGGAACTCCTCCTGTAACATCGCATTACTAGATTTTAGCATTAATTCATGGCTGACACTTATCATGTCAAAATAGTGTTCCACAGACTGACAACCTCGATTAAAAAAAATAATTAAGAAGTGCAACATAAAGAAAGATTGTTCAGTGCAATATGAAAATGTGTATACGTCAGAATGTCTAGTATCAGTGTAAGATTTAGATGAAGAATTATTCGGATGTTTTTTGAATGTTTTATTTTTTACTCACTGTTGTAATTACGCCCTCTGCGTACAAGTCTTCCCATGCCAAATCAAAATTAGTCCAAATGTCCTTAGCGTGTTCCTCTAGAGTGCCAGTGTCAGAATTGTTCGTGTTTCGAGAGAGTAAGGTGTTCTTTCCCAGGTTTGTAGTGCACTGCGTCACGAAAAGAAGTCCACCTACAGAACACATGTTAAAACTGATTCACTATCTTCTTAGTCATTGAACTTATCATTCTGACAAGTGTGATTTTTTATTTAACAAGCACAATATAAATACATGACATTTATCACATTACCCATTTCAAATCCGTTTTCATTCTCAAGACATATTCAATCAGTATAGAAAGGGGGGGGGGAGAGTAGAGAGGAAAGATGTGGAGAAAGAGTGAAAGATAGAACTAGTGAGAACATCCCGGCTTCCACTAACTGTGTTTATATTAATAATTGTTGATATGGTTTCCACATTACTTCAAATAGTGTCATTGTTAATAACACACAGAGTCATAATAATGATTTCTTCATAATCCTAGTTTCTTAAGGTCATTCTTGTATATATCCTAGAGTCAAGCATCCACCCACCTTGTTTGAGTTCTGTTGCTCTCAGGAGAAGGAACTTCTTCCAGTCACGTGCTGAAGCCTCGTAGTGAGCGCGCAACTCTTCATCCGATGTCGACCGCCAGGGGAAAATAGTATTCAAGCATCTCACGTAACTGAAGAGCAGTTATTTCATGTTTATATTTGCATATAAATTGATCGAAAACAGGTAGCTTTTGATAGTACTTACAGAAAAAGCGAGTATGCGAAATAAAGAGAAATAATTGGAGACCCTTTAAGTGTCAGTTAATAAAAAATATTTTTTAATTTTTGATAAAGGTTAATCTGCCTAGGTGGAAGTTGACATTATGACATGATTTTAAGTGGGTTACAGAAAGAGTGAGTGGAAATGAAACAATGCTTTTTTCTCGATATGAATGTTATATCTAGTAATTCTGAATGTAGATGACCACCACTTTCAGGAATGTCCACATATTTATACGTTCGAACTGGTTATGTTGTTTTCCTATTTTTAGCGGTAATATGGATGTTGACCGCCATTGCCGGTCCCAAGCTCGGATGAGGAAGGAGG
The DNA here is from genome assembly GCA_004794655.1 of Marisa cornuarietis. NCBI lineage: Eukaryota > Metazoa > Mollusca > Gastropoda > Architaenioglossa > Ampullariidae > Marisa > Marisa cornuarietis. Next base: position 1,198,177 of record SMMW01000572.1, read on the forward strand.
GGTTATCATGATTTGCAAGATGCGTCCCCCATGGAAAACAATAATACGGACGACAAAAAACTGACTTAAGCATTTTTAACCCTCTAAAACCCCTTCTACACTACAGAAACGACAATTATGCTGTCACCTCACGTGCCACATGACGCAAAGAGGACTGATGATGATGATGATGATGATGATGATGATGATGATGATGATGATGATGATGATGATGAGGACAATGGATGTGTACAGATTTTCAAAACTTGGGAGAGAGATTGTATGTGCTTACGTAAGTAAAGGAGACGTAGCTGATGTTGTGTTTTACAGACTGTCTTAATGTTTTATGCAAAGGGATATTTTTATGTTACTGTTGGCAAACAAACCAATATCCCGGTAAGGAGTAAGATATTTTACTTTTTTATTGTACTTAATATCCGGGTTCTTATGGTTTTTATTTAAGCATTACTGTCAAGTGTTTCCACTTTGATGTGATTTCGGGTCATGGGGAAATGGGAATGGGAAGGGATACCGAAGTACCCGGGAAACAAAAACCCGACGTCCAGCCCTGCGAACAGATGTCACATACACCATCCCAAGACAAGATCTGAACCAAGGGCCTCAGCAGTGGTGATAAGCGAGTGATTTAACTAATGCGATACCGGGAGCCCCCACTGTCTCAGACTCACCTCTCGTCACTCAGGTAATGCAAAGCCATGAAGGAGACAATGATGTCACACGTGTTGTCAGGTACACACTGCTTGTAGAAGTTAGTGCCACATGCCAGGGGGAATACATTGCTGAACTTGGATATGTATGATGTTTTGCCTAAAAAGCATAAAAGACCTAAAGACAATAATGCTTGTTGTCTTTACTGATGCTTGATGTTATAGATTTAAATTGCCAAAGGTAATTTACCTAACACTACCAAAACCTAGCGTTACCGTAAATTGTTTTGAAGAGGCTGTTGTAGTCGTTGGATGGATGGTCTTCGTACAACACCTGAATCTTCAGGTCGGGTCCATGTTTGTTTCTTAAGTGGTCTGCAACAATAAACAGTTTTGGCTTCATTTCGTCTAGTTAATAAAAAGTTAAAAATGCTTAAGTCAGTTTTTTTGTCGTCCGTATTATTGTTTTCCATGGGGGACGCATCTTGCAAATCATGATAACAGAGGCTCTTGAAGAGAAGGAGGTCAAATCTAATTTTGATGATTCATTTCAAGAGATATATATATATATACACTCACACAGCTTTTTATTTGTACTGAGGTTAAAATAAGCCTCATTACCCCAATTAAGTAAAATAGCAGCTTAGGTCGTGAACCACCGTACATTCATCTGTCTCGCTCGTATTTTGTCTACTAGACTATTCTTTTTTATGTAATGGTAAATCAGCACTTGACATCTTTAACATCCGTAACATAAGAACGGTCATGAAATTCCTCCCTAACCTTGGTCGTTGTCGCACTGTCTAAAATTCTGTATACCTTAGCCATGTCACTGAATAAATTTTAAAGATGACCCTTTTTCTTCTTTGTGCGTTGGGTCAGCAGGACTTTCACATATGTAACTACTAAAATTATCTTGCTCTTTATGTGTACGCCTGTATGTTTGAGTAGACTAATTACTTAAATAAGCCGCTATAAACTAGCTGATTTACATTAATAAGAAAAAAATAATTTACGCTAATAACTGATGGGAACAATTGCTGCTGGTCTTTGTACTTGCCAATAATCTTGTGTATCAGTTGTAGAGACACTGACCCATCGCAAGTTCCATAGTCACCGATGGTGAACATTCCTTTTGGGGACGGCACAGGCACGGAGTCTAGAAAACAGAACAGATGCAAGCAAGTTATTCCGGTTACAATTCGTTGAACTCTTGATCCGTGAGCCACCGACGAGGTGGAAGTACCTGACCGGCCGAGCGGCTTTACCCAACAAAGGGTGCATACGCTTATTTTGATGTCAGAGGGGGAGGAGGGAAATTCACAATTAAAAAAAGAAACATTATATAATAAATAAAGTTGGTAGTTATAAGGGTACATAAGTGATTGGTAAAAAGCTTTTTTAGTGAATTCATAAACTAAAAGTGGCAGACGCTACTAATAAAAACAAAGATGGTACCATTGGGTTTTCTCTGCAGATCATTTGATTCCAGCTCAAAGAAAATTTATACTGCTACTCTTAGATTATGAACTCAGTAAAAACGCAATTTACCAAAAAGCTATGTACCGTTATATATGTATATACACACTTTACTTGCTAGGTCTATAAAAATACTACGAAAAACACCTTTGGAATCAACCTCATATAAGATCTCAAACTGTTGTCAAGAAAACAATAGACGCTATGATGAAATGAAAGGACGACGAATCGTTTCTGTGGTTCAGATTTTTTACAAACCAGTCTGTAGATCAATCTACAGATTCATCGAGACTGCTGACAAAGCACAGATTAAGACGACGATTTAAAGAAAATATATTTTTTTTTCAAACAGAAGCTTTAAAGTTTAAATGTTCATAGGCTGTGTATTAAATATTTCATTTAAAAACTTAATCTTAACAGATTATACTTGAGTATGTTACAATGGTATTTCTTAGAAAAGAATTTCTACTGTACAGTCAGTGGTCGACTCGTCTCATCATACTGGTCGAGTTGGCCTGTGGCGTCGCTTGGTTATCTGTTGTCATTTTGCAGCGTTTATGTCCGACCAGCTCACTGTGCAACCTTTTTATGCTACTTCTGAATATAAATTCAGTAATGTTACTTCCTCTGTGTCTGAAAATTTATCATAGAGATGAAACCATTTTTCACACTAGGCGATGGAAGTTTCCCGGCTGACAGTTTTATCTTATTTAAAACGGATTTAAATGTATAAAAATCTGTTGTCACTACTTTTCTTGAACTGTTTTAATAATATACATTTCAGACTGAAATTCATTTTAAATTTGAAAAGTGCAACTGGCCTCTGGTCGGGACAAACATAAAGGTTAAATACTGTAACCTCGTTATCAACTTGTCCTTGAAGTTTGCTATGGAGAAAATGCAGCCATAACATGTTAAAGCCCATTCGAATAAAGTACGGAACATTTGATGGCTCTTTCTGCTTCTGGTTAAGTGTGTGGGGAGTACGTGCTTTCTAACACCATACCTCAAAATTCTAGGTTACAAAAGAATTTTTTTTAAATTAGAGAGGCCTAAATTAGATTTTTAAAATCTTGGCTTTTTGTTTTTATCTTAAAGATGAAGAATAGAGTGAATAGAAAAAACTATAATAGTATGGTTTGCTGTCTACTTCTAAAATGTGTCTTCTATCTTCAATATTGAAAGACGTTGGCAGGTCAGGGGAAAGCGGATGGCCGAGCGCTGGCGTCCGAAACGAGAGCGCGCTGGTTCAATTCCCAATAAGCGAGGCATACTTCCCTCAGTCGACCCAGCTGACGGGAATGGGTACCTGACTCCATAGAGGGTTGGGGAAGGTAAGTCAGCGAGGGAAAGGAGAGTGGCACCAACCTCAAATAAAGCTGGCCCCGAGAAAAGTGGGGTCACTAACACCTCTTTCCCGAACGACCTGAAAAGGTTATGGGATGACCTTTACCTTTTTTTTTTACACGTACACCCAATTAGAACTGTAAGTGGGTATGGTAAGATATGGTGGTAAATACAGACACTTTAAAAGTACTAATTATATATTGTAGATTTGTGGACGTGACATATTTATTTTCTAGAAACGAGATTAGAAAAAAGAGAAACACGAAATTTTGTGTCTTACATACCGATAAGAGATAAAATAAAATCTTCACAACTATCAGTGATTGGTTTCGATAGTCTTCCGAGACTTTCCTCATAGTAACCAGACCCTGGCTGCCAGAAGTATTGAAAGGAAGGTGTCATGTCGCCTGCGGTATCTCCTGACATCTCTCTTCGTGTAAATGACGTTCCCACACCATCTGATGTTCTTGTCCCTGACTGAATCGATGGCAGGGACATAGGATGTAGACATGGCCACCGACAAACGGCAATTTTGTTTACAAGACGGGGAAGGACAGCCTTCAACATGCTTCCAAAATTAACGAAGCAAAGCTTAGCAAAAAGCTAGTGCACACATGAAGAAGTCTAGAGGGAACGTTTGATGAGTTCTTCCACTGTTGTGGAATTTATATGCTGTTTGCAGATACAATCATACATGATAAACAACGCCACTTAACAAGTGCAAGCGATTTTTTACGAGTATTATCACAAGCTCACGTACCTATTCATATACACTGTATATAAGGCAAGACCTGATAAAGGGTCCTTGACTTGGCTTTTGTTGATGCCACTATATAGGACATCGCAGTTATTGTTTTATTTTTTGCTTTTATTTGTTGGGATTGTAGTAACAGTTTGGACTGTTGACTTGTCTGTGTCCTTTTGTCTTTGATCAACTGATTTAAACTTTCTTCTTCTCTGACGCCAAGACAGTTTCTTCGTTTGTACGTCGCAACTCAATCCCACCGCCGCCAAACAGTCATATGTTTTAATGACATGTCTCTCTGCTTCGTGATCTTGTGGATACCAGCAATCTCTTGACTATTTTATCAGCATTCTTGATTACTGATTGATCTATTCTGCTTTTGACAAATGAATGTACGATCTGTTTATTTAAGCTTTGATCCATCAGCATCTTGCCTATAGCTTGGTTTAAAAAACAAGAATTTATTTTAAATCAATAATCCTCACATTTTATGAACTTATTAACTTTTGTTAACTTATTTATTGTGTTTATTTATTATATTCCTTGTACAGCGCCATAAGCTTGCCCATAGGGCTTGGCTATGGCGCTCTATAAGTTAAGGTTGTTATTATTTTGAAAGGAAAACACTTCTATCCATAAGAGATTTTACACTGTGAAAGGGTTATGACGAGTGAAATATAGGTAAAGGGTTAAAACGGTAAGAAATGGGAGGTAGTAGGTCAGCTGCAGGCAAATGACCGTTGATGCTGATGAGGCCACAGGTGTTGATTAAAGGTACTAATGCTCTTATTTCCAGTTAGTATTTCTGGATGCCGGCCTAATTCGCAGTGCGGGCAAAGTTCTTATTTTCATAATTCATTTCTTTATCTTTGCTCTACATCCGACACTGATATGGGCTGTTATTGTAGTTATCTCCACTGTTTACGACGTGAACCCACTTTGGCAGGACAAACACATTGTTCAACTTTTACATGCACACTAACTCTGTGTGTGTGTGTGTGTGTGTGTGTGTGTGTGTGTGTGTGATAGAGAGAGAGAGTGTGTGTTTGCACTTGTGTGTGTGTGTGCGCGTTAGCGTGGGAGTGTGTTTGTGAGAGTGTGTGTGTGTGCGTGAGTGTGTGTGAGTGAGTGTGTGTAAGTGTGTGTGTGAGTGAGTGTGTGTTCTAGAAAATGGACGTGAAAATATTCATGACCTTAATGCTCCCAGCAAACAATAAATTACTTTATATTATTCAGGGGTCCTGTAGTCGATTGATAGAGAGTCATATTTAATGCATCACCTGAATCTTCTTGTTTATTTTAAATATGGCTTTTAACCTTTAAATCATGCAGCTTATCTTTATATCTTGTAGGCTTAATATGCCTCAAAATAATGAATATATATATACACACATGTGTGTGATATATCTAACAAAGAAAGCAGTGTGCGTGTGTGTGTGTGTGTGTTTGCCGGAAGGTCGTATATATTTTCCAGGTGCATTGCTATTTTAATTTTTGATACCAGTGGCTACAGGATCCTGTAGGGAGGTAAATCTTCCATAAGCTTTACATAAAAAGGTTGTGTTATGATCTCCCTTGAAAGACTTCACGGCGAAAGTTAGAGTGATGAAACTTTTGAGACATCATAAAGACAGGTAAAGAAACCTTGAACCAGCAACAACACGAGATCACTCATGCAATTTTGAAACAACCGAGTCACTGTTTCCCTATACTATTTTTAATTAGTAACTAACCGAGCAATAAACCAAATTAGGTTGATTAAATAAAGTTGTAGAAAGCCTTTGGTTGATATATATATATATATATCGAAAGTCACCAGTTTACCACGTAAGTGCGTGCGCGCGCGCGCGCGCGCGTGTGTGTGTGCATGTGTGTGTGTATTTGTGGGCGTTTAAAACATAAAAAATTATCTTTAAAGCGATGTCGCTTCTCAAGGGGATTATTGTCTTACATTTTGTCTCATCGTGGACAATTTTTGACTTTTGGGATTCACTAATGATTTGAACTTTTTTTCTTGCGCCGTTTCCCTCTCTTCTGGGTTATTGGTCTGTGCACATGTCAAGAACTTTATTCATATAGACATCGTCGGCCAGTAATTGTCAATACAGCCAGAACGAGCACGGGACTGTGTACTTACCCAACCAGTACTCGAAAACTTGTTATTGATTGTAGAAATGGCGACTTTCTTATGTGAAACTGTAAACTGTTGAAACATGCTTATCTATGGATCAATGTGAAGCACTTCAGCAGACATACCAATTACAGTAAGAGATTTTTTTAGGAGAAATAATATTTATTTAAACTCTGTTTAAGCAGCTTAATCTGTTATAATTTTCAGTTTAATATATTTTAAAATAATATGAAGACGTATCAGATAAAAGATAAATGAAATTTACAGAACTTTACAGCACTGAAAGATTTACATAGCATAAACTTGTTCAGTTAATGTACGGTTAACAACTAATGAATCGTCAGACTATACGCTCCTTTAAAAATGATACTAAAAGTGATTTTAATATGCTAAAAAGTGGATACATTATCAGGTTACCAACAGCTTCACTGAAGAGTTACAAAGAGAACTGACTGCATGGGATGTGGCATAAAGGGGAGTTTGCAAGTTTGATGTAAGGGAGGATGACTTATGGTTGTAGGTAGTTACTGACTACTAGTGCCTTTCTTTTCAATTGGTATTTTGTATTGGTGAGTCCTGGGGGCCTTCCAAATTTGCAGTTAAGGTGAACAAGCTGTGAACTCCTTTTCGTTTTCTTAACATATTCTATACTCGTGTTAATTTACTATCATGTTATCTGTAGCTTTTTATGGCTTTAATGTACTTGTGTTATACTTTACCACAGCCGATCATCTAAGCTGCTAAATGTGTTTACAAATTGTGTATTATTAACATGAAATTGGTGTTCTTATTATTTGTTGTGTTTTTGTTTTTACAAAATCTGTAATTTTTTGTTTTAACAGCAGTTGAACCAAAGAAACACAAGTATGATAAATGCAAAACAAGTGCTTTCGCGCTGACATGGAAAGAAAAAGCACTCTCTTCACGTGTCCATGCCCTAAGTTATCCATTGAAATGAAAATCCTGACCTCAGAGGTAATTTATTTTGAAAGATTTCGATGTTTCCCCTTTCCCTGCTTAAGTGGATGTTGTTGCCTACTTTTAAGCAGAACTGCATTTGTGCCTGTGTGAATTTTCTTTTTTTTTCCACCTCTGTAATCAATAGGACAGAGACATGCCATGTTATGATCATCAGTTGTTCATTGTAACTTCTGCGCAATAAGTCTTCCCGCACTAGTTTCACTTCGAAAAGTCTCTGGGTTCAGTGACGACACTTTTCTAACGAACGTGTCGAAGAGTTGTTCCAGTATAATCTGCTGTTCCTCAGGAGTGCGCATGTTCTTCAAGCTGTTCCTCAAAGTCGATTCTATAATAACACGAAATGCTTGTGCGAGAAGTTGAGCAAACATGTTTCTGTCGTCAATGCCATCTGTTACAAAAAAAGAAAGAAAAACACTCCAAAAATAAATGAACGAAACTTATCATTTCAAAGACCACAGCGATACAAAAAAATTCCGAATTAATAAAATGTTTTAAGAACGTTTGAAGGCTAATTAAAATATTTACCATTCCTTATATTCATGTATCATATTTTATTAATTGGACTATCGCTTTATTGTCTCACCTAATCAACATTTCATACAATAATGGCCCAGCATATTGCAATGTACTCAGACATAGGATGGTAAGTGTCAGCATCAGTTTTAAGAACGTCACATAAACGAGGCGATGGGTCATCACCTCTGCGAACGGTTCTTAAGGCTGAGCGCTTCTCAGCTCTGCCAGAATTTAACGTGTGGAAAAATGTAACCATCTGCCCAGTTTCTTCTAAATGACTATACTAGTTGCACTCATCAGTCTTGTAATCAAATGGTTTGAACGCATTGAGTTGAGTAAACGTCTGTATTAAACCGACTCACGTCAGTTCGCATATAAGAGAAGCAGATCAACAGAGGATGCAACACTCACTCACACATACAACCACTTAGACAATCCTGGATCCTTTGTCTACATTGGAAAAGCTAGAGGAGTAAGGTTAGATAGAGAAGATTAAGCTTATTGGGTTCAAAGTGGTGCCTTCCATATATTAACAATTATATTATCAGATATTCCCATGAGATCATAGACTTACCACGTTTTCAACTGACAGCGCAAAGAGAAGCATTATTTCATTGTCCATACTTATACTAAGCAAATCTTGAAGATGATGTGGATGTGTGTTTGTCCCAGTGTTTATTTAATTGAATGTGGGCAATGAGTTATACTGATCTGATTTTTTGTTATTTGTAAGTTTGTGATGGGGAAATATGGATGGTGTAAGTTTTGCTGCGCTTACCACTCTGTAGTTTTTTCCGCCACATTGTTTTGGCGTGACAGGGAAGGACAATCTCTTCCGGTTCCCTTAACAAGTTCAGACCAGACTGTCGTACGGAAGACATGTCATCATTCTCGAAAGGAGCTTTTAGTTCTGGTAAAGTCCGCATTGCCAACGGCACACTGCATGACTGGAACTCTTCCTGAATAAAAAAATTGTTAGGTTATTCTTTAATAATTTACTATTGCATAGCAAAAAACCTTTATCACATGCAAAAGGAGAAAATAAAACAAATAAAAAACGAGAGAGAAAGGAAGGAAGCATGACCTAACCCTAATGTTTGCAAGCAGGACAAAGCATCCTATGATTTCGTAATTTTTGGAGTTTACTCATTTCTTTAATGTCTATTATCATATATATCTCCGTGCAGACATTGATTAAATATTTTAATAACCCTTTTAAGTTTCATAACGCACTATTTCTATAATTAAACATTGCTATTTAGCTCTTTCAATATTATTTGGCGATTGACAATTCACCAATTAGTGGTTGTCTGTAACTTAAGTGGAAACATCGCCAACGTTTTGTTAGCAATGATGAAGATTTAAAAAAAACGAGGGCACCTCATATAGTAGTACATTGGTACATGCCCTACTGTAAAAATAGACGGGGAAACACAGGAGCACCAGTAGTAATGCTTGTATATAGGTATAGGTTTTCTTAAAATAACACATACATCTCTTCCCTTGTCAATCGTGCCACACGATTAGTGATTCTCTTCATATGATATGATTAGGGGCTTTTTAGCTTACAAAACAGGATACCTGTTATTGAACGAGTGACCCGAAACCACAATACCTACCGGTTTTTAGCTTTCTTTTGATATGAGACTTGTTTTTCTAGTCCCAAAATTGAGCGAATTATACAGGTTTGAAGTGTTCAAGAACGAAGTCGGCCATTTTGAGAGAAACCACAAATTGACAGTCTACCATAGTTTTTATTTCATTGGATTGTCTTACAAGATTTATTATAAAATAACAATTCATTTTAGGTATAAAGCTTTTTTAAAGAAGTTAGTAATGTTTCCGGTTTCACTTACTCTGGTTATTACGCCCTTTGCGTATAGTTCATTCCAGGACAAATCGAGATTATCACAAATGTCCCGCGAACCTTCTTCTAGTGTGCCACACTCTGAAGGACTGCTACTCAGCTTTGCAGAAGGCTGCGCTATAAAAAGAAGTCCACCTGTAGAATAAAGAAAATTTACCAAATTCCATTATTGCTGCTGCTGCTGCTGCTGCTGCTGCTGCTGCTGATGATGATGATCTGACCACTAGCTGGAAAAGCTATGTGGTGGTCGAGGACGTGTCATTCGAGATGTTGGTCACATTGCAAGCAGAAGACGTGAAGGGTAGGGTATAGGGTAGGGTATCCACTCTGATGGCCGAGGGTACTTGAAAGACGAGGATTAAAAAGCAGATCTTCGGTTTTATCGCCATTAAATTTCAATTTGCTACTGGTACTTCAAGACATCTCGTTTGCTATACAGGTTTCCAGCCTTTTAAAAGTGTTCAGCTTACAGTTGCGGCGTGAGATATTCGCTATCAGCAACAGAAGTGTTTGGTGTACACAATAAAAAGGACTGGTCCAAGAACAGATCTTAAATTTTGAGAAGGGTTTAAAAAAAGGAGCGATTACCTGCTAATGCTTTCATCCTGCCATCAAAATGTTCTTATTACAATAACCACCTCTATGCGCAAAAAGTCGCGCGCAAATAGGTGTCAGACGATCACCTGCTCACCTTGTTTGAGCTCAGCCGCTCTTAGAAGGAGGAACTTCTTCCAGTCACGCGAGGAAACCTCTTGATAAGCTCGCAGCTCTTTTTCTGATGTAGATTTCCATGGAAAAATCGTATTGCAAGACCTCACGTGACTGCAATATCAACCATTTCATCTTGTGGTCATCCTGATAATTTCCGATACTTTGGTAATATTTGTCTTTATCTATTTGTAATAGTTATTATTCCCTTACAGGAAACCTTAATGGAGATAAAACAGCTGATACTGGAACTAACAATTTGTTTAAGAAAAGAATTATTGTAATGAACCCACCTCCTCTCACTAAGCCACTGTGTGGCAAATGATGACAGGATGATGTCACATGAGTTGTCTGGAACACACTGCTTGTAGAAACTAGTGCCACAGACCAGAGAAAACACATTGTCGAGCTGAGCCATGTATGACGATTTTCCTGTATGAGAAAACGCTTGAAACATTATTGCATTTTTGTTACAAACAATCATTCACGCCATGTAGCTCTGAAAATAGAAATTCAAACTGTCGAGGGACATTATTGACCCCCGCAAACATACAATTACCGTAAATTGTTTTGAAGAGGCTGTTGTAGTCGTTAGACGGTTGGTCTTCGTACAACACCTGGATCTTCAGGTCAGGTCCATGTTTGTTTCTCAAATGGTCTGAAAAAAATGAATCCTTACTTTAATTCTATAGAAATTAATAGAGGACGTTAAAATACTTCTTCCTTGTCGATATTCGCAAGCTGATATGAATATTTGTTTTAATTTATTGATGTTTTCAAAGGTGGTAAAATTAAAAAGTACGTCTTTTCAATTAATTGTGATACTCGCTGACAATAATATCGTTAACTGATGTTTACAGTTATTGTTTTATATCCCTCTAGACGCTGTTTGCATTCTTCTTGATGCTGTGTCGTGTACTTGCCTATAATCCTGTGTATGAGCTGGAGAGACACTGACCCATCACACGTTCCGTAGTCACCAATGGTGAACACTCCTTTCGGCGAAGGCACTGGAATAAAATCTAGAAAAACAACTCGAACATTTATTTTATTTATATGAAGTGAATGAAAAAAACGGTTATAAGTTCAAGTAAAACATAAAAATGAGTGACGTGTAGATATCTTGCAAATGTGATAAATAAGTGGTCATTATTCACCAAACACATTACTATAAATAGCATATAGTGACAGAATTGGCTACTGGTAAAGCAGAGTTTAGAAAAGGCACACGTATGTAAATATCTAACTACAACGTTTATTTTTGATGACGGTGAACGGTAGAAGTGCTTCTACCTAAAGATGATTTCTCACCTGGAGAGATAAAAGTTTATGAAGGGATTGGATGAAAGGAGTAAAGAGGTAAAAGGGTAGACTGGGGGTGGGAGGGTCGCAGGTGTAGGTTACTGTAGGTGGTGCATTCCACCCGAGCATCAAGAGTCATCTTGTAAATGACTCTTGTTGATGTTGTTCAAGCTTCGCAGAGTGGTCTGGAGACTCGGAACGACACCTTGTAAAGGACTTCAAGGTCCCGTGTAGGGTGGTTGTCAGAAGACGAACTGGCTCAAGAACATGAAGGACTGGATTGGTCGTCCTGCGCAGGGCGTTCTCATTATCATCCAAATGGTGCCATCAAATGGTGATGGCGGGCCTTGTCAGCTGCCCCGTCTCTCGATGTGCTCCCCCAAACGACCGTTACCACTCATGAACCATCAACAATGTCAAAATGAGGGTCACCCAGGATTTGACATAAATATCGACCATGAACTTAACCAGTGTGGAAAAAGCTAAAAGCGAAGTTTTCCTCTTACATCCACTTCATTGCTTTAAGTTAGAGAAGCTGCAAGACCCAAATGCTGGAGAAATCTTCAAGGTCAAAGTTGGAGACAAATTTATGTTTAACATGCAGAGTAGCTTCACATATAGCTCCATAAGTTCTTTAACATACTCTACATTTAAGGGGGGGACGAACTTTTACTGTCACTCCAAAAACTTATTATCCATGTTTCTCTCTAATCTCTGTATCTTTCTCTTTCTTTTCGATAATCAACTTCTTCAGAACTGTTTGTATTTTTATTAAGTGCACTCTATACAGCGTCATATACATTAAGTGACCATTGCTGAATGCTTCTAGTACTTGTCGCTAAGTTAATGGACAAACAAGACATAAGATGGGCTAAACAATGAACAGACAGCTCCAGAAGGGGGTAGATTGTGTGGATATTGGGCATCCTTAGCATCTGTATAGAAAAAATGAAGTTTTGTCCCCGCTCATAGAAGGACACATACTGGCGAGAAACACAGAAGCTTGCAATCTAATCGATAGCTTACTTGAAAGATGAAAACAGACTTGTTTGCATCCCATATGTAAAAAAGCAGGATGCAAAAGGTGCATTGGCTTCATTTGTGTTTAAAGATCCGTAAATAGTCTGTTGTCGAGATAACATCCCGCTGTCGGACTCAATTAACGTAAATGTCGCTAAAGCTGGTTTGACAGTTTTGCAATGACATTCTATTTTTTTCACACACACACACACACACACACACACACACACACACACACACACACACACACACACACACACACAGAGTTCTTTCGCACATTAAACTCTTCCACAAAGATTTCCATTTCGAAGTATTTAATCACTGTTTTAATTTTAGATATTACTGTTTGTAGTTCACTTTCCGTCAACCTACTATTATCCAATACGTTCAGCTTTTGATCTCAGTACCATTTTACAAGAGATAAAATGAAACATGACATTGTCGAAGTCAAAACACAATCTAGACATAACCTTCGACCTTTCCGTAAAAAAAAGAATATTTCTGCAAAGTTTTTACAAATGTTAACTGAACGTTAGGACTTGCTTAGACATTAACCAGACCCATAGTGAACATCGCCACACTCTAAGCCAATGTAGAGACAAAAGTGAACGAAGTGTCGCCGAAGTCATGCATGGAAGCAGGTGACGTGCTGTGTATTCTTTTTTCGGAAAACGAACACATCGAAAAAGAAATAAGGATGTGACGAACTTACCCATGTGAGACAAAACAAACTCTTCACAGATGTCAGCCGCACCTTTGGTCAGTCTGCCAAGACTGTCAGCATAGTAGCCAGACCCTGGTTTCCAGAAGTGATGGAAAGAAGGTGTCTTAGCGACTGCTGCATTTTCTGACATCCCTCTTCTAACTGCTGACGTCGGCCCGCCGTCTGACATCCTTCCTGATGACTGCAGAGATGACAGTGACGTCAGATGTCGACATGGGAGATGACAGACCGCAGCTGATGTCACAAGCCGAGGGATGACAGTCTTCATCATGTTACCTGAGACGGACTGTGACCAGCACGAAGCTCCACTGCGCAGTCAGTCAGCGCACGACCGCACATGCACTGATCAAATTATATGGGCGAGCTAGGGTCGTAGGTGTGAAGCGAGGATAGGTCGTGCACCCCCCCCCCCTGGGGCAACATGGGAAAAGTGTCTTGTTTACAAATTTATAAAGCAGGGTGGAGAACCTGCACTGCCTGCAGATGTTGTGTTACCCTGAAGCCAAAGTTATAAATGGGCGGCAATGGTGCCTTGGGTTTGGACATAGTTTAGAACTTTGGAAACAAGACGCTTCTCCTCGAGTTCTCCATTCATACCCTGGGGTTAGGACATACCTTTAAAGAACTTGCTTCAAAATAACATCAGAGATATAAATATGACTTATTTGCAAATCTATCATGCCTGTCTCCTGGTCTTTCGTCTCTTGTGTTTGATCTTACTGCCTCCCTGGAGTGTGACCTGCCTTCCTTTGGCTGACATTTCTACCTTTGTAGCTCTCTTTCAGGATTGCTGGTTCCGGTTTGTGTTTACCTGTCTGCATCAGTCTGACTGCCTATTTGTAAGGTTGTTGAAAAAAGTGTTTAGTAAGCTTCTGTGTGTGTGTGTGTGTGTGTGTGTGTGTGTGCGCGTGTGCCGAAGGTCGTATATTTGTTTCCAGGAGCATGTTTACTTTAATTTTTTTATACCAGTGGCTCCAGGATCCTGTACGGGGAGGAAATCTTCCATTAGTTTTACCAAAGAAGTTGCGTTGTTATCTCCCTTTAAAGATATCGTGGAGAGAGTTGATGTTAACACGGTGATATTTCTTTTGCTCAAACGCTGAGTAAATGTGAGTTTGTGGACTATACCTATTAGACCGAGCTACATAAAGAGCTAACGCAGAACTTTAAATAACAATTGAACATTGACTACAAGCTATTTTCTCGAAATGTTGGTCGGAGTCGAACAAGCGGTGTAAATGTGCTTAGCTAGTAACGCAACAAACACCAACGTCGACACACACGCACACACTTTCTTTCTCTCTCTCAAATATACAGCCCTAGTGCGCGCGCACACACACACACACACACACACACACACACACACACACACACATATTCCCTTTACCTCTATCTCTCAAACAGCCCTAGCGCACACACATCTACACACACAGGTGACCGGACACTTAATAATCCCCAGACATGTAATCCCCGACACTTAATCCCCAGACATGTAATCCCCAGACACTTAATCCCCAGACATGTAATCCCCGACACTTAATCCCCAGACATGTAATCCCCAGACACTTAATCCCCAGACATGTAATCCCCGACACTTAATCCCCAGACATGTAATCCCCAGACACTTAATCCTCAAAACTGCCCCCAAATCGCGACACAACACTCAAAACTGCTATTTTGTGAACTTGAAATATTATAACCGTAAGAGAAATGTAACGTGTGGTAACTCTAATGACACGTAGCAATCGCCCCAATTAGGGTACCTCCGATCATTAGCTTACCTGTCGTATTGATTAACAACACTTTTCATGTCATATTGTTGAAGAACATTGACTTTAATAGCTCACATGAACTTTAACTAATGTTATAGATGTTGAAGTTAATTATTATTTTAATTGTCAAACTTATTTTGATGTTTACATGAAATAATTATTTGAATTTGAATTAAATTTTTCATTCACTTCATATTTTTTTTAGTTGTAATTTCATTTTGAGGATTAAGTGTCTGGGGATTAAGTGTCTTGGGATTAAGTGTCTGGGGATTAAGTGTCGGGGATTAAGTGTCTGGGGATGAAGAGTCTGGGGATTAATTGTCTGGGATTCACACACACAAACACACACACATTCTCTCTATCTCTTTCTCAAACACACAGCCCTAACGCACGCGCACACACACACACAAACAAACATTCTATCTCTTTCAAACACACAGCCCTAGCGCGCATACACACACACACACAAACATTCTATCTCTCTCAAACACACAGCCCTAGTGCGCACACACACACACACACATTCTCTCTATCTCTCTCAAACACACAGCCCTAGCTTGCAAACACACACACACACATTCTCTCTATCTCAAACACACTGCCCTAGCTTGCAAACACACACACACACACACACACACATTCTCTCTATCCCTCTCAAACACAGAGCCCTAGCACACACACACACACACACACACACACACACACACACACACATTCTCTCTATCGCTCTCAAACACACAGCCCTAGCTTGCAAACACACATACACACACAGGCACACCTATTCTCTCTCTCTCTCAAACACACAGCCCTAGCGCACACCCACACACACACACACACACACACATTCTCTCTATCTCTCTCAAACACACAGCCCTAGCGCACACCCACACACACACACACACACACACACACACACATTCTCTCTATCTCTCTCAAACACACAGCCTTAGCTTGCAAACACACATACATACACACACCTATTCTCTCTCTCAAACACACAGCCATAGCGCGCATACACAGAGCGACAGAGAAAGAGAGACGAGGACATATCTCCACTGAACGACTGTTTCTCAGCAGCTGTTTTTTTCCTCAAAGTATTTCTCAGGGTTGCATCTATGGTTAATCGCAATGCCTTTATTAGAAAAAGCACAAACAACTTTTTGTCGTCAACACCATCTGTACAAATGTAAATATTACTCAATGAACAAACATTCACAACTATAAATACAACACCTTGATGTATGTTTTAGACAATAGACAATCATCGTTTATTGCATAGTGTCTGGTAACTTTGACTTTTTTTATAATTAAAAGACAAACCTTTGCTCTTGAAACTTTCTCTGTTGTAAATTACGAGCACGGTGAAAATATCAAAGCTGTCTGACATATTTCTAACTATAACACATCATGTAACAGTAATAATGTCACGGATCGCTAAACCAGTTCCTATGTGTAAAGCGTGCACGGGGACTTCATGGGGAGAGAAAAGTGGCCAAGAATATAATACTTAACTTTTCGACTATCAATGTGTTATTATATAATTACATACAGCCGGCCTTCTGTCAATAGCTGGAGTCTTAACTGTAGAGATGGCAGAAGGTAAACCTAGACACTTCCTATGGAATGAGCAAATGACGGAGACGTCTGCCAGTATTTGCTCATATCGGTCCTATGACACATAATTTCTACCAGACGGTTTTGAGTGATTTTTTAACCTTAAAAAATATTAATCAGATTCGCTGTCATGACCCGTATATCATTCAGTGAGTGTTTTCCCTGTGCGCCTCTGACAACTGGAGAGTCTACCCGACCTGCTGTACGACAACGTGTTAGCACGGATAACGACATGCATGCAGATAATCCCTAAAACAGGTTTTAAACACTAGAGAAATAACACAGAAAGGAATACGCACGGCAAGAAAATGAAAATTATTTTTGAAAAAAGACACAAGACGAATGAAATACCGTATTAGCTGATATTGAAAACTGCCAAACGGATTTGTTAGTGTGGTGGGCAAAAGAGTTAGAATTTGAGTTTGGAACCATCAGAAGATTTTCCCTTGTAGAATGGAAACTGCCAGTGGTGGCAACTGGAACAGTGGACTGTTGATGGTCCCTACCAACTTAAAAAAATAACCAAGTAGAAAATACATTCTCTGTTATACGTAATTTTTTTTTTGTTAAACACGCTTTTATTTGAAATGTACTAAAAAGGGTAAAAATGTTTCTTTAGATCTCGGATTTTCTTTATATATATATATATATATATATATATATATATCTAACTTAAAATATAAAAGTATGAGGGACAATCTTTCAATGTTTTTAGTCTTTTTGAATTTTGTTATCGATGTTTTCGTTTTACCAATTTTTACGTCTCTAAAGGGTTGCGCCATCTTCAAAAAAGAGATAATCTGTCGGGCAGTTTGATACATTCCTGATGTTATGATACCCTAACTGTAGTCGGGTACCCAACATTTACTCCAACTGTTTTACTGCTTTCGTGAACTTTTTAATTTTATGCTTTTGTTTGTTTGTTTTTAATCGTAGTCATACAAGGGAAGGAACTATTACATGCAAAGGCGGAATCAAGTCTGCGAGTTACTTCTCTTGAAATTTGACATGAAAGAAAAATAATATAAAAAAAATTACGACTTGTGGGCTACTTGAAATGATACACCTTTAGGATGATGTGAAGCGGATGAAAAATCGATCACAAAATTGCAACCGCACAGACAGACACACAGACAGACATAGTGAGTTATATAATAGTGTGTAAAAAGCGGATGCGTTTGGTTACAGTATTAAGAAAGCCATGATACACTTTAGCACAAGAGCAATACCTATACTGTTATTAAAGATCAATTTTCGACAATTCCTTTCGATAAATTGCTAGTTGCAGGCTGCCCTGTATACCTTCTTCATAAACAGCTAGAAAACGGGACCATGTCGCTTCTCTCCTTCGTTTTCCCCACTGGCTACCCATCTGCTACGGCATCCAATACACTTGTCTACTTTTTTTGTTTCATCAATCACACATATTTCGTTATTGTAATGCAGGCATCATATCTTTAGTTCATGTAGAAGATTCGCTGATGTAAATTCGTGTGCATTTAATATTCTATGTAGAAGGATCAGGAAAAAGCGTTCATGGACGTATCGCATATTTTTAGCGATGTGCGACTATAACCAGGTAAACTTTCGCTAACGTCTCGCTGACGGCAACTGGTTCGGTGGCCCCATTGTCTGTGAGAGTTATGTAGTCAGCTAGCCCAGACAAGTATATAGCACAGAGCAAGTTAGTGTTAGCTGCATGCTAGATGCTTCTTCTCGTATCCAGCAGGGGCGACTCTGTGTGTGTGTGTGTGTGTGTGTGTGTGTGTGTGTGTGTGTGTTTGTGTGTGTGTGTATGTGTGTGTGTGTGTGTTTTCTACCTCAAGTAAACATGGCAGCTGTGTAGGACGCAAGAACAAAGGAGCGCGCTGAGATGGTCCATTTTTTAAAGGGGACAAACCAAATCATTTTTGTCAATATTTATATCAATCAAACACATATATTTGCTACACGTTTATCTTTAGATATTGAATATTATTTCTTCGTTAAGGCTAAGATATCTTTACACATTACATGTTTACAAACTCGCATAATATCAGTAACTATTTTCTCGGTTTGACTCGCAAGCACAGATGTAGCTGTGAAAAGCGTCTCAAGCATAAACTGAATCCCATAGAAGTTGGTTTCTCCAAAGTACGGAATAAAGTATTAAATGTTGTACTGATTGTTTCACCGCCATCTTTGTCGTTGTATTGACATTTTATGCAGCCAGTGCAGATCAGATTATAATATATTAAAAATTATCTGAGGTAAAGACCCTTTCAAGAAAAAAGAATGAAATTAACTGACCACCATATCTACCAAACATGACCACTTCGTTAGGTAAAAAAAATAATGATTTTCTGTTTGCGCAACAGAATACAAGCAAAGTGAAGCTTAAATCCGAAGTTTGGTGGCTAAAACATCCAAATTTATGGCTAAATGTAATACAATCGGTTGACGTTGACGAGAAATTATCTGCCAATGCGACTGTCGAGAGACCACCCCCCCTCCGCCACAACCCTCTCTTTGACACCAATCGCTCCGATTAACCCTTAGTGACTTCACAGAGACCTACTCGAGCCCCTTCAACTCACCCCCTCCCCACAGATTATTTTGACATCAATAGCTGAGAATAACTTGCGCCACTAAAGACGGAAGCTGTGTTGAGACCGTCACACTCAGCCGACCATGTCCATGATTAACTAGATTACAATTGTCTGCTTTCGCGAGCTCATTATGTGTCACTTCACTGACACCAGGAACTAGGTGATGGTCGGTGATGGCGCAGACAAGCAGTTGATAATTGCGCTCAGTACGAGGTGTGGGTATTATTACCATGTTATTACATCAGAAGCACAGCGTTGGGTGGAGAGCTCGGCAGGAGGTGTCAAGCTTTGCTCAAGGGGACCTGTCATGTGATTTGGCCTACAGAGATCACTAGGATTAGTTATGGGGCTTCAAAACACATGCGGATACGCTCCCTAGGGCACTAATTTTCACACAAGTATTATTAAGTAGACTCATACAAAAGGTACTTACTTCCTCACATGACAGGATTAAAGTCAAGACTTCGGGCAGACAAAGGACAGGGAAAAAACAAGAGAATTTTCTTTCAAAGATTTAAAGCTTAATTGTATTTTAAGCTGCAATAGACTTTTCTTGAACGGTAATTATATTTTACAAAAATTCCATGTATAGCTGTACAACACAAGATATAAACGTTTTCAAATGAAGCTTACGGTTGTAAATAAATGCATTCAAATAATAGAATTTATTCCTAACATCCCTTATTCTCTGTCTCTATCGTCTCTGCTGCGGAAGAGATGTTGGTACATCTGAGTTAACATCCATGGTTGAAGCTCGAATCACAACGGTTCACAATTTTCACAAGAGTTATTTTCTAATTTTGATTGTGTGATGTTTGTAAGCAGAGAAATGAGAAACGTTTGTGTCGACATTTGAATGCAGTGAAGCCTGTAGTCGCACACTTAGTGCCTGACATCTCTATCATAATGAGGGATGTAGCTCTGTGGTGCACTGACAACATGTGACAGTTAGCTCAATCCGAGCAGACTACAAAAATGACAGACTGAACTTAACTCTCGTCGTAGCTACGTCGCTACTTCAGAAATCCAGTGGCTACCTTTTTGCACGGAAACAAATGTTGGAACTAAAAAATTGCAAAAGGCGGTTTACAGCGATGTTAAAAAAAGCTGAGCTGTATCTCAATCTGCACGTGATTACTGTACGTGGCAGCAGTTAGGGTTTGTTCGTCAGAGAAAGTGGACAGTGAGGGCAGGTTTGTAGACAACAGACAACTTGTCGATTCACTTTTGTTCTTCCCTTATTTCTGTCCTTTCATGCAGTAACTCTGTCACCACACGCACATAAATACGAATATTTATTGTTGACAATTTCGATACTTGTTGTCTTTTTTTAAAAAGTCTAATCGTATGAACACTCCCTTCTGCATTGTCTCACAGGACATCAGACAGAGACAGAGACAGAGAGTGTGAGTGTATGTGTGTGTTGAGTCTTGTTGCAATCAGTGCATATGCTGCAGACAATCATGCTGCATGGCTGTCTGATCTGTGTAAATGACAAACCTCGTGTGACTCACTGGGACAGTACCAAAAAAACTTTAAAACGACTACCATAAATAAAAACAAAATTACTTTAGTTCTCGTGCGTTTATTTACAGTGAACATATAGACAAAGGATAATATCCATCAGAAATGACTATGTGAAGAAAAACAAATGAAATGACAATTTGCCATAGTTCGTAATATGTTATGGTCTATTTCTTGAAACCACTTAATCTGTATCAGTGGAGTCCTGGACACGGTGCAGGGCGTGACTGCGAGTCCTGCCCTATTCTCTGTATGTGGTGATCACTCCTGCTGGTTAACGGTTTCTTTCACCAAAGAAATGGTGTGAAACATTAGTTGCTGCAAGCTCTGGCTCTGTATCTCCAGAGCTTCTACGGGGGACTGCATGTCCTCCTCTAACTGAATAATTGCCACCTCCTGATCGCTTTCGTGGAGAAATTCGATGAGGTGCAGGCGGGTACTGAAGAACATGCTGAGCTGTGAGGTCTGAGCCTGGAACGTAAAGACCCGCTGCATGGCCTGATTTACATGACCTGCAACTGTCTCCTCTAAGGCCACCATGTCCTCCACCTCTTCCTCTATTTCTTCGAGGAAGGCCCGCATTTCATTCCCAACGGTCACCATCCGCCCTAATTTGGCGGACAGCTCATCCAACGAAAACCCTACTACCATTCCTGTCCAAAAAAATAAAATAAAATAAAAATAAACAACGATATCAGTGAATTCGTCATAATATTATGGTCAAAGATAGTAGACCAGCTCATGTTTGAGTTTCTCATACTTTACTATTCATTTATGGACAGATAAATACGATTGTGTCGTGACCTGTAAATAGTTTCTAAGGTAACCACAAGTGGCATGACAATATAAGTATAAAACATGACGACATCTCAACAACAGTGTAACATCATTTCATACACAGCAAGAACAAATCTGTAAAAATATTTTGAATGAAAAAACATCTCTGTAACTACAGAATTTCAAGGGAACAATTTTTGAAAAACAATTTCACTCTCCTAATTGTTACAAACAGTAAATTTACAACTAGAAAAACTCCAAGCTTACCTGCAGCTTATAGAAGTTAAAGATGACAAGGAAGAAGTCACCTGGGGTGTTATCAAAAACAGAATCAAGATGATCAAGTCAGGCTGAGGAGGTGCGCAACAGATGAAGGATAAGCCCCACCTATTTCTCAGTTACTGGCCAATCAACAGCTAACAATCAGCTGTCAATCAGGTCCCGGTCAGTGCTTCGCTTCATGACGTCACGCAGGTCAGGACAGCGACACCTACCTTACCGAAGGCTTGACCGAACTGTTGGACGATTAGTGTCAGTACCTACAACATTAACGACTTTGACACCTGCCTGGACTCCTGATGTAGTCTGTACGACTTGCTGGAGAGAAACGAGAAAGACGGTTGATTGATTAAAAAAACAGAACCACTTGCAGTGTCTACGTTAACAAGCAGAAAATTTGTGTGTTTGTACTTGTGTTGTACAGTAGGGTACGAGTGTGTGTGTGTGTGTGTGTGTGTGTGTGTGTGTGTGTGTGTGTGTGTGTGTTCTACCTTAAGTAAACTTGGCAGCTGCGTAGGACGCAAGAACAACGGAGCGCGCCGAGATGGTCCATTTTCAAAGGGGACAAACAAAATCATTTTTGTCAATCAAATACATATATCTGCTACTCGTTTATGTTTAAATATTGAATATTTTTTTTACGCTAAGACTAAGATATCTTTGCACAACAGAGAATTTACATGTTTCCAAACTCACAGAATATAAGTAAATATTTTCTCGGTTGTACTCGCAGTGAAGAAAAGTGTCTCAAGCATAAACTGAATCCCATAGAAGTTGGTTTTTTCAAAGTACGGAATAAAGTATTAAACTTGTACTAAATGTTCCAGCGTCACCTTTTTCATTTTTACTCAGTGCAGATCAGATTATGATAAATTTATTATTATCTGAGGTAAAGAACCCTGCAATAAAAAAATGACTTAGCTGATCACCACATCTACCGAACATGACAAGTTCGTTCGGTAAGAAAGTAATGATTTTTTTTTTGCACAACAGAATACAATCAAAATGAAGTTTCAATCCGAAGTGTTGTGGCTAAAACATATAAATTAATTGCTGATGGTGTTATAATCGGTTGACGTTTTGAGGGACTAGGGGAAGCAATTGTGTTGAAAACGAGAAATTATCTGCCGATGCCACTGTCGAGAGCTCCCCCTCCTCCACCACAACCCTGTCCTTGACACCGATCGTCCGATTAACCCTTAGTGACTTCACGGAGACCTACCCGAGCCCCTTCAACTCACCCCCTCCCCACAGATTATTTTGACATCAATAGCCGAGAATAACTCGCGCCACTAAAGACAGACGCCGTGATGAGACCGTCACACTCTGCCGACCATGTCCATGATTAACTAGCTTACAAATGTCTGATATCGCGAGCTCATTATGTGTCACTTCACTGGCACTAGACACTAGGTGATGGTCGGTGAGGGCGCAAACAAGCAGTTGATAATTGCGCTCAGTACGAGGTGTGGGTATTATTACCATCTTATTACATCAGAAGCACTGCTTCGGGTGGAGAGCTCGGCAGGAGGTGTCAAGCTTTGCTCAAGGGGACCTGTCATGTGATTTGGCCTACAGAGATCACTAGGAATAATAATAATAATAATAATGAAGATTTTTATAGCACATATTCAAACTCTTAGTGAGCATGCTCTCAGCGCTTAAAACGGGGAAGAGATATGGACTAAATGGATAGAACACGAGGAATGGAAGAATAAACGACAGTACTGACGACAAACAGAAAACAAAGAAAGAAAACACAAAAAGGCACTAATTAACAGGAACAGAGAATAATGTGAGAAAGATGGGTAGAAAAGTAGCAAGAGCAGAAGGGGTAGACTGTGGGGCTTCAAAACGCAGGTGGAGACGCACCCTAGGGCAGGAATTTTCACACAAGTATTATTAAGTAGACTCATACAACAGGTACTTACTTCCTCACATGACAGGATTACAGTCAAGCCTTCGGGCAGAGAAAGGGCAAGGAAACAAGAAAAGAATTTTTTTCAAAGATTTAAAGCTTAATTTTATTTTAAGCTGCAATAGATTTTTCTTGAACGGTAATTATATTTTACAAAGTGATGGTCGGTGATGGAGCAGACAAGCAGTCAATAATTGCGCTCAGTACGAGGTGTGGGTATCTTTACGATGTTATTACATCAGAAGCACTGCTTCGGGTGGAGAGCTCGGTACGAAAGTGTCAAGCTTTGCTCAAGGGGAGCTGTCATGTGATTTGGCTTACAGATGTCAACAGGATTTAGCTGTAGGGCTTCAAAACGCATGTGGAGGTGTACTTCTCGGACATGAATTTTATGTAAAGCATCGTAACGAAATCACACGTGATACTGAGCGAAATCATCGACTGCTTGTTTGCGCCATCATGGCCCATCACCAAGTGTCATATGTCAGTGAAGTTTCAGATATTACGGGCTAGACAATTCTAAACTAAGTAATTAAAGTCAGGGTCTAGTAGAAATAACTGCAAGTGGTTCTGTTTTTTAATTAATCAAATGTCTTTCTTGTTTCTCCCCAGCAAGTCGTACAGGCTACATCAGGAGACCAGGCTGGTATCAAAGTCGTTAATGTTGTAGGTACTGACACTAATCTTCGGTCAGTTAGGTCAACCCCCAATCCACCATAAGGTAGGTGTCGCTGTCCTGACCCACGTGACTAAGCGCTGACTGACTGGCACCTGGTTGGTAGCTGTTGATTGGTCACTAACAAAGAAATGTTAAGCCAGGGGTGGGGCTTATCCTGCAAGTTGTTCGGCCTGACTTGACCATTGCAAGTCAGTTCTGTAATAACACGCCAGGTGGAACGTCTATCTACCCAGTTCTGCCACTGTGACCGTTGACTTGTTTCTTGTCATCCTTCACTTTGATTACCTGCAGGTAAGCTTGGAGATTTTCTGATTGTATTTATTTGACTGTGTTTATTTGTAACAGTTACGAGAACTGAGTTAATTAATAAAAATTGTTTCCTTGGAGAAACCGTATAGTTACAGATATGTTAGAGACCTCTCTATGAAATTCTTGTGCTGGGGGCCATCTTACTTTCCCCAACTCTCCAGAAAGACAGGTATCCGGTCATTAGGCATTAACAACTTCTCTGCTTAAAAAACCAACATAAAAAATTACGTTTATCTATCTATCTATCTATCTATCTATCTATCTATCTATCTATCTATCTATCTATCTATCTATCTATCTATCTATCTATCTATCTATCTATCTATCTATCTATCTATCTATCTATCTATCTATCTATCTATCTATCTATCTATCTATCTATCTATCTATCTATCTATCTATCTATCTATCTATCTATCTATCTATCTATCTATCTATCTATCTATCTATCTATCTATCTATCTATCTATCTATCTATCTATCTATCTATCTATCTATCTATCTATCTATCATTAATCCTAAAATTAGAGGTTTGTGTCTTCATAAATGTATTTTACAACTTTTTGATATTTTTCTATTTAATTTACTTATACACATTTTTCTTTTATTTACTATTCTCTACTTCAATTACAATTTAACTATGTCTCTGACTTTTAAAATAGAATTTTAGAAGTGTATTTAAATTGTTTTGACTTAATAAATCTATGCTTTAAGAGAGGGTAGACGGTCCTACATGCTCCACGTGTTTTAATTTTTGTTTTGTTAAATCTTCCTCATATATTTTTAGTATTGTTTCATAATTGATTTAAAGCTGTTTGGTTATATATTTGTGACTTTTGGTGTTCTTGTACGTGCATATAGAAGAAACAAAACTGAATAAAAATTTATTTATGAATTAATTTTAAAAGTCGGCTTCAACAAACGTGCGTATGCGACACTTTCGCGAGATTATTTTTGCATTAAAAAATAAAAAAACAGAGCCTTTTTTAAGTCTCTAAATGTGAAATAATGCCGAACTGTTGTTGAGGTGATCTTTATTATTTACATTTATATTGCTGTATCACTTGTTTTTAACCTAACAAAATATTCACACGCTATGCCACAATTTTGTACTTATCTGCTCATGTTTAATTAATACAACATTAGGAACTCAAACATTAGCTAGTTTTCTCCCTTGGATCATAATATTACGACGAATTCATTAATAATATTTTCTTTATATTAATTTGGACAGGAATGAATACACCCGAAGCCCCAGCCTCAGTTGCCCTTCAGGTGTCTGATTGCCCAATCTGTTGTAACGTGGTGATGGATCTTAAAATCCTGCCCTGTGGTCACCTCATCTGTCGCTCGTGCTTGGTCACGTGGCTAGAAGTGCGAGAAATGGCGGCCAGCTGTCCTGTCTGCCGCTATCTAATTCTGGAAACGAGGCTAGAGGGGCACAGCTGTAGAGAACTTGCAGAGATTGTGGTCGACGCGCTACCCACGGACCTGGTTGTCAAGGCAACCACACGTGGCAAGCATGAGGTGACATTAGAAACTTGCCTGTGGTGTGAGGGCCTCCTCTGCCCAGCAGTCGACACCCCGCACCCGCTTTGCGCAGGTCCCGAAGACCCACAGGTGACGGCCAGGCGTGCGATGGAGGCTCGCGTGTCATTAAAGGGGCTGTCCACCAAGCTCCGGTGGATGGTGGGCCTGATGGCAGACACGCAGGCCTTTCTCAAAGACAGGGAGGAGGAGTTTAAGCGCCTGGAGGCCTTAGACGAGACCGTTACGGTTCTGATAAGTTCGGCTGTGCAGCTGGTCATCGGGTTCCAGACTCAGACGTCGGAGGTTCAGACGGTTCTTCTGACACACGTCAACCTCATAGACCGCCTGCGAGAAAGCCATCAGGTCGTGGCCACCATCCTGATGGAGGAGGCAATGCAATGCAGGATAAGAGCTCTTGACATAAAGATGGAAAGGTTTCAGGAGATAGTGTTCAGGAGCCTGTTTGTAGCAAGACAGAGAATTAACCAGACGGCAGGCGGGCAGACCACTGCATAAACTGCATCAGACAGTATTGGCGGTCATGCCCCACACACCAAAGAAAGACTCCGCTGACACGGATTGTCTGTATTCCATAAGAGCGTCAGACATTACAAACGATATCAAATTGTCATTCTAGTTCTCATTACATTGTCATTCCAGATATATGTTACCCTCTGTATGTACGTTCATTGTAAATAAACTCACGAGAACCAACTTTCTTTTTAGTTATGCTAAAATCGTTTTATAAATTTTATTGCACTGTGATCAACACGAGGTCTGTCATTTACACAGGTCAGATGAGCATTCAGCAGGACTGTTTGTAGCACACGAACTAGTGAAACAAGATTCAGCACACACACACACACACACACACACACACACACACACACACACACACACACACACACACAAACACACAAACACACACAAACACACACACACACACACACACACATGCACTCTTCCTCAGTGCGTACAGATTAAGAGGCGGTCAGATTTGTAAAACTAATATAAACGTAGTGTTATATATATATATATACACACACACACGGCATGCACCGAAAACGCACTTCTTCCTTGAGCATTACTCCTAACCACGGACCTTCATTACTGGATAAGCGACTCAGTTTCATGTCCGGTGTAAGTCTCGGCTTTCCTTTAGACAGGCCTCGTGTTTCCGGCTCTTTGTTGGCATACCTTAAATAAATTCTTAAAGTTGATATTTTATTTTCGTAACAGAACAATCAATTCAATTGTTTCCAAAAAATCAAAAGCAATGGTTTTTTAATTGTTAGTGGTAAAACAAGTCAATAGCATCTGTTGTGATGATGTTTTTATATTATAAAATTGTCGATAAATCTAAATGCGTTTTCTATACACAAACAGAATACATTTTACAGAAAATACGGTTTATTTTGCAATTAATCTTCTTTAACAAGGTTCAGATGACAGAAAAGCTTAATTACTCACTTCTAAAATTTCTTCTACGTTAGGAAGATCCGCCAGTTTGACAGAAAACGGAAGCGAAAGCCCTCGTTGTTAGGGTTTGTTACGATTGGTCACTCCTATCATAGAGCAAAGAGGCAGCGAATGAGAGACACTTATCCAGTGAATGAAGGTCCGTGCTCCTAACACAATTCTAGTCCTTCTTACTCTCCCCCCTCCCGCTCTTGCTACTTTTCTACCCACCTTTCTTTGCAGAATCACTATATTCTCTGTTTCTGTTACTTGGTGCCTTTTTGTGTTTTCTATCTTTGTTTTCTGTTTGTCGTCAGTATTGTCGTTTATTCTTCCGTCCCTCGTGTTCTGTCCATTTAGTCCATGTCTCTTCCCCGTTGTAAGCGCTAAGAGCATGCTCTCTATGAGTGTGAATATGCGCTATAAAAACCTCCCTAATTATTATTATTATTCAGCATGTTATATATTAGCACTTCTAATGTCATGTTCCATGTCATATCTAACTCCCTTATGTCTATCTTTTCTAGTTGTTTGTCATCCTTGTATGTCATGTCATAGTCTCTATGCGAGTATTTTGTTTTAATTACACTCCTAAGAGTTGCACACATGATAATGTGGCGGTTTCATGATCTGTGGAGATCAGCGTGAAGAATAATAGGTAGAAGAAAGTCGTCGTCAACCAGTTAGCAAAATAGACATCAATGATAACAGACTGCAAATCTAAATAAAATAGTTTATTGTTCAATCTTTTAATCAAGACATCCAAGCAAACAATTTAAAACAGAACACAACATAACAATGAGAGATCGATTGTCCGTAAGCAAATCTCACAACATACATCTCTGACTTTTACCCCGTGTTACTCCTTCTGTTTTTATTTATTTGCAAATCAATCTTCGCACTGAGCAAGTCTTCCAAAAACATATTAACTTAATTACAAAGATGCAGATGTACAAGGACACAGCTTGAACAGGATTACCTCTCTCACCCTTTACTCGCCGCGGCTGTGACTGAGCTATAATTAGCTTGTGTCATTACTCAACAACTGTATAAGGACGTCGCGGGTCAGGCACGTGTAGCTTTATTTACATGAGTTTCAAGGTGAAATTGCTGCATTGTCAGGCATGCACAAGTTACTGCCCTCTCGAACTGTGACCGATTATTTTTGTGCAATCACAGGTGAAGGACACGGTATCATTTTAAGACTGCACTGCACCGTTTCACTGCTTGTAATCTATTTTTTCTACATCTCACACTAAATTTCATTATCATCTCTGCAGTTATGAGATAGGATGTCAGCTGACAAGGCGATAAAAAGAAAAAAAAAGAAAAGAAAAGAAAACGCAGCAGGAGCCCAGACACTTTACTTTCAATACTTCTAGCAGCCATGTTCTGAATACTATGCTGAAGGTCTTCGGAGAATAATCAAATCTGAGAGTGACATCTGTAAGGAGTTTGGTTTATCCATATAGGGAGGTAGTATATACTATATTGTTATCTTCGATGACGGGATTCTTTTGTTGAGTTAATAGCGAAGGTCTTGTGTAGTTGGTTGTTCTTGTTGCTATTACCTACCGCCAGCTTTTTCTCTATGGTTCATCAGTTATCCTCCACCCAGCCCTCCTTCCGTGACGTAATCATACAAAATAAAGTCACATACAGGTCATTCACAGCTTTGTACTTAGTTCCTGCTTCGAAACGGCTTCAAACATAACTTGGTAAATGCTGAAGGTAAACGTAAAACCAGTCGAAAGGTTGTTACCGTGGAACAGAAAGTTTCCCTACAACGAAAATAAATGCAGCGAAAGAGATTATTGCTGAGACAAAAAAAAAAAAGATCAACAGAATCACTTGCACGATCACATAAAAAATGATTGGTGTCTATCTGGACTAAAGGGATGTTTACTATTAGTAGATTTTTGTAGACTACGTTTTGTCCATTGCTATGTTTGACTCGTGTCTAGTCACGAGACTAGTAATTGGATTTACAGATGACGTCACCAGCAAGCCACCCAGAGGCAGGTGGTGACTGGAACAAGGTCCTCATAAAAGCCTACCCGAAATGGAACTAACTTGACCGGACTGGACACTGTCCAGTGGACAGTCGATGCAGGATCAAAATGTGCCTTGCTTCTTTGGCATTAAAACAAGGATAAAAATGACAAGAGATATAGAATGACTATTTCAGAGAATAAGATGCAATACGAACAATAATAATAACTACGGAGCAAGAGTCAGAATAAACACACTTCTCATCAGGAGTGCAGCCAGCGTCCTGTACACCTAGAGAAATAGAAGATACGTGTAAAACGTGTAGCGGAAAATGTAGCGACAAACCACAAGGCCTGTAGATAAATTAATGTTAAGAATGCGGCTTCTGTAGATCATAAACAAATTCAACATCGGAGAGGGTCTCTTCCAAGTAACTCAAGCGCTCGATAAGTAGGAAACCCAAGCTGATTTCTGAATAACTATTAAGTAAAACAATACAATCAACTGCTTTGTTTTTATAAAGGCATCTATGTAAAATATAGGAATATAGAGTAACCCCAATCCATGTCTTGTTTACAAAGTTTACTTTGTTTACAAAGAAGCACAAGTCACATGCTTTTCAACAGCGTGTCTCTACTCAGATTTCGAAATCTTTCGCCGGCACCGCCTCTCACTGTAACAAATGCACGGGTTCGTAAATATAAACAGGATATGACTAGGGTTTTCACTACAGATTGACACTTTCAGTTTGCAAATTGAACGAATCCCTTCTTCCGTGGAAGGAATACAGTAAGTAACATGTGTTTGCTTATTTCTTAGAATGAACAAAACTGTGTAACTATAAGAACCGCTTGTTTTCCAAAACAAGAATAATCTAATCAGTTTCATTCATTTTAATAAAGAAAGAAATGTTTTCTGGTAAGTACATAATCATCTCTAAAAAAGCACTATTATTCACCATCTTTAGGGACAATCATTTAACATAACTGTCATCTATTTTTAGGAACTATCATTGCTGTTTGAGTTATCAGGACTGACAGCACTTATAGAAATCAGACGAGAGATGCTTTCTTAAAATGTTGACACTCAGACAGTCTGTGTACTTTCCAGTAACATTGCCTCTAGAATATTGCGTTCTACTGTTGTTATGATAACATACTCGAAGCATATAACTTTCAATATTTACCGTTTTTCTCCATGGACTGATGATTGTACGTGAACTGCTAATTTCAAGAAAAGTGATTTAAAATTTGTTAAGAACGATAGGAATTAAAGGTGTGTATTTATGTCTGTAGAGGATATTTATTAAAAACTTAATGCTTCTCATCCTAATTTCGTTTCGGTGATTCCGTGAAGCATTTATTGAAAGCGAAAGTACAAATCAAAATAATGTAATGCGTCATAACGCTTCTAAAGTTTGAAAGTTTTAAATCTTTCTTTTCATGATAATAAGTCACTTTACAGAATTAAGCCAAAATTGACGATGATATCTCGAGTGCATATTTCCAAGCATTATATATATATACGATACAAACAATCGTATTCTTGCGTCATTGACGAACTCATAGATGAGTATATCAAAGAAAGTTCAGACCAAAGATCAGGCATCGGCACCATGCGGAGATAAAATCCCACACTACATTTGTCGCAAGTAACCCGAATAGCTGGCGAATTTAAGGTTAACTGGCTTGCAACTTTCACGAACAAAATAACTTAACTGTCAGAGACTAATTCAAAGAAAACAGAAAAGAAACTGTAAATACACTTCCGTGTACCAGCTTGTACCGCCTAGTTTGTCGTAAGTACTTTCCATTTCCTAAATCATTAGCAGCTTTTCTTCGTGTCCGCAAGGATGTGCAGAGCTTGTAAATCTAGAAAATAAAATATGCAACATTTGACACTGGAGAACTTCCATGGAAACATATCACTTTAGTACCTCATAGGATATTTAGAGCCTTTGGATTTATAAATGTATCAGATGATCTTTGTTTCAGTGTAATCATTATAATGTCAACTATAAGATATTTATATTCATTTTTATTATACAGAATGTCTAAATGGTTTAGTTTCTAAGATCATTCTACAAATAATATTCTGATTCCAGACAGCCATTACTCTCGAGGCTAATGGACACTTCAGAAATGAACCAGGTCAGATTTGTGTAACTTTATTATCTGTACATGCTTGATAACTCTCGCAATATGTTGATGTTTCGTGGGCAAATGTGTAGAAAGGATGGTAAATCAGTATGTTTACGAGTGTCAGTTTTCTATCCTAACAAACA
This sequence comes from Marisa cornuarietis, assembly GCA_004794655.1. NCBI lineage: Eukaryota > Metazoa > Mollusca > Gastropoda > Architaenioglossa > Ampullariidae > Marisa > Marisa cornuarietis. The sequence goes on from SMMW01000572.1 coordinate 1,230,368, forward strand.
AACAAACAAACAAACAAACAAACAAACAAACAAACAAACAAACACAGACATGGTATTGCAAAACAGTTCAATTTCTTGGACTTCGTGAGACCTTGTGGTAAAAGCGATGGGATATAGGTCTGAACCTTGTCTCCAGTACACGTCATTGCCTTGTTGATATCGCACCTTTACAAGGGTAGTTCACTCTAATGTAGTCTTATTTAATAAAAAAAAACAGTATAATGGAGGAAAACCCAAGGAGGAGAACGTGAAGAGAAAAAGACGATAAAAAGCACCTTTACAGGAAAATTACACAACGACTTGAATAATAGTAACAATGTACACACGTCTACATGTATAGTGAAAAGGCATTAAGACATTTGTGTTGAAGTGTGTAAAAGTACTTCCTTCGTGGATATTTATATGCTAATAATGAAAACTAGATTTATTCAGTTTTGGCTTACAAGCGGAAGAATTCTCCGATTTAACTGCAATAATGACAATATCAATGACACACCAACAGTTATAAGGATAGATAGCAATGTGAACTGCTACTTAAGTGTAATAGGATGTCATTCATGAACACACACACACACACACACACACACACACACACACACACACACACACACACACACACACACACACACACACACACACACACACACCAGTGGACATCGAACACTTCCAAAATCTTACCCTCATTGTGACTAACGAATGTCATTTATTGATATTGTTGATTGTTTTTGGTATCGTTTTCGTTAAGGACCAGGAGCTGTGGAAACCGGAGGACTGGTACCCACCGCTATGTCCGCCAAACAGCCTCAAGGAGGAATTACTTCGAAAAGAGGACTTCACGGAGGCCGACCAGAAAGCCCGAGCGGTTTGAGAAACAAACACTACTTTTAACAGCTTGCAATGACTCAGCAATGCTCATAGTGTAGAAATTAAACCACGTGGTTAGCAGAGTCATTGTATTAACAGCGAATTAATTAGTAATTAACTTTCAAAGTTAATAAATTTTGTCACTACACGGACGCTATATTGACTGCCGGCCGTTGTATTCGCAAATTTTTTCAACAAGCAGCGTGAGTCTGGAATCCTGACTGTTAATTCCCTTTGCTAAAGACTTTAAAGGCTCTTTCTTGTTTTTCGTGCGTTAACATAACAAGACTTCTCGACTGGAAAATGAAACAAAAATTGACTGCACACCGTGGCAACATTCTCCTAAGACACAAGCAGCCGACACACGGATACCTTCAACCCTATAATAACACATCCCAACAAGGAAGACAATAAGTTAGTACACAAAAAACGATGTGATACTAAACACTCATTAATTTATCTGTAAGAAGATTAATGTCAGTGACTTGAAAATCATAATGTTGAAGTCAATGAAGTCAAAGTCATTGCCAATATTTGTTTTGTGTTAATTTTGATCGATCATCTCTCCCCCAAGAAACTGAAAAATAGCGCTAGAAGAAGGGAAAGAAAGAGAAGGAGGAAGGTAAGAAAACACACTTAGAAGAAAGAAAAAAAGGAGGAAAAGAAAAGGATAAACAGAGAATGGGAAAACACTTTGATTAATTTCAACAGAATTTTGTTGTCTTTGAATAGTGCTCCCATTTTTTCTTTGTGTCTGTATGGAAGCTTCTGTGTGTGCGTTTGTGTACGTGTGTGTGTGTGTGTGTGTTTTGTTTGTGGATATGTGTGTGTGCGCGCGCTTGTGTGTTTTTGAGCGTATGCCTTCTGTCAGTAAATCTAAATATTTTAACATTGCAAAGGATATTCTCTTCTTTTTTTACTTTTATTCTTCAGCTCTTGTTTGTTTTCCTTTTGTTCTTCAATCCTCTATACGCATTACATTCACTAAATGCGTGTTTCAGGCACCCACTTCATTAAAAGAAAGTTTTGGCGAACTTGTCCAGCATCTCACTAGTCGTTTGAACTCTGATCTCCACAAGTTAAGAGCCATTTTTGTCTGGATGAGTGCCAATAAGGTCGGAACTCAAGAAGAGACAGAAAGTTGCGAAAATACCCACAGTCCAACATATTACTTGAGAGAGGCATCTAAAAATAGGACCTTCATCAACAAAATGTTTGCCAAGATGTGCAGGTACCTACTGGGACAGTAGATTATTAATATTCGTCAGTATTGTCATCCAACAAATTAACTCACACAATATTCAGTAGTGATATTATTTCTAAACTGTTATACTTGTTTAACAACCGCGCCTTATTTTCCGTAGATGCGCACGAATTCCATGCATACTTGTGAGCGGTAAAGCAAAAGGTTTACCTTACGACCCTGGTGACAATGACATCAACGGAGGAAACACCCTGGCAGTTGTTTACGTGGCCAGCAGCTGGCGTTTGGTGTTCCCTTATTGGGCCTTTGTGAAAGCAAGTGGCTACCAAAAAGAAAAGTGGATGTTGATTGAAGATTGTGGAAAGGCCGTAAGAACAAGGTAATTTATTAAATCATCATCATCATCATCATCATCATCATCATCATCATCATCATCATCATCATCATCATCATCATCATCATCATCATCATCATCATCATCTATGTAGCGCTATATCCAGCCAAGTGAGCTTTACAAATAAAAATCATTATAAAAATAAAGATAGTAAAAATGGAATAAGCCAACTAAAACGATAGGAAAGAAAAAGGTGGGAAAAAAGAGGTGCTATCTGATTCACAAATTATTTTTCCCAGTATTCCATTATCCAACAAGTCTCTGAAATAAAAAAAATGCATCTATTATGGTGAAAGAATCCTGTACAAAGATGAACACGGACGACCAGAGATTGTCTGTTCAAATTATAACAATAACACAATAGCAGCGAAGAGAGGTGACATAGCTATTCTATCTCAAAACATTCTCAGAAAAAAGTATTTAAAATACATGTTGGTCAGAGGAAAATCTTTATCACACCGCTTTGCTATTAATTCAAGACGCCCATTACAGATATACAATATGCACTAAATAATCCAGTGGTATATATATATATACAGTCTGCCGATTGTTCAGAAAAGTGTAGAAATGTCTCTTTGCGACTGATCTCTTGAAGAGCAGCACGCGTAATGCCCAATGAAATGATAAATCCTGGAATATTTAAAGCTAGTGCACTGGATTCTTGAGATGCAGGTGGTAGAAGGTAGATGTCTAAAAGTTGCTAAAGAAACTTATTTAAAACCATCACTGAGCTGAGATACAATATACTCTGCTACCCATATCATCTGGCAAAGAAACTTTCCATGAGTTTTTTTTGTGGTCAGACACTTACATTCATGTGGTCGGACGCTCAACACTTACATTTTTCTGCCGTGGCCTTAACTGTATCACAATGAGTCACAATACAGACTAACAATAATATAACATGGTTCTGAAAAGATATTCATTTATAGTTATAATCTTTCTTTTGGTTAGAATTAATTTGAACAAAAAAATAATACGTCTTATTACACTGATCTGGAACACAATGCTTGACTTTTACAGTAACAATTCGAAGCATAGTCAATTCACTAATCTGAAAACGTATTTTCGGTTTGTAGTATTTGTTCTGTATTTTTCAGGTTCACGGCAAGCGAGGGTAATCTGATACCCGATTTTGATGAATTTTATTTCTTGACTGACCCTGACGTGATGAAATACATCTGTCATCCCAATGACAAAGAGAAGCAGCTTCTGACTGAGCCATGGACACAACAGAAATTCTTCGCTTCGCCTTTCTTCAATGCAGCTTATTTCTCTTCTGGCTGGCATCTGATCAGCCCAATGACATGCCTGATAAAGGCCAAATCTGGATGCTGTTCTCTCGACTTGTCTAGTCCAAGGACAAATTCTACACTCGAGTACCAATTGTATTTTGACAAAGATCGCTCGGATAAGCTATTTCCGCAAGAGATACAGACAGATCGCTATGTTATTATGTAAGGATGAGTCAGTTTAGCTTCACGACAAGTGTTGCATTTTGCATTTGAGAAATATTCTTGTCAAAAGATAACGTAGCGCTTAAAGAAATTTTAAAATACTACTATTGAAATTATCAAGTATAAAACAAACATTTTTTAATTATTTTATTTTTGATTTGCTAGATTTTTTTTCAGTAGCAAAGCAATAATGGATAATTCACGCATTATCAGTCAGGCACGTGCAGTGTTTAGTTTCTTTACGCGTTTTACCTCTTTGTATTAAAAGTATATTTTTGTATTTGTTGTGTATTACATTGTTCTTCCAGAGTGAAGCATTCCCTGCAGACTCAGTCAGTTATAGTCAGACTTCCAGAAATAGGAACATATAAACTCAAACTGACTGGCGTTGATGGAGGTAAAACTTACAAGCTAGCACAGTTTCGGATCGACTGTGACTATGTAGGGCCACAGTCACGACCATTTCCATCCTTCCCCGAGAAGGGGTTTGGTTTTGGTGAAGCTGCGGCTAGGGTTGGCGTGTCGGAGCCTTCCATTACTGAAGGGATTTTGCCAGTAAAGAGTGGCGAAGCTGTCAGCATTCGGTTTAATGTTCAAGAGGATGTCAACATTTCAGCCAGACTGGTTCACTCTACTCGGACACTAGAAGACCTCCGAAACTACGTCAGTGTGTCACGAAGAACAACCAATACGACAGTTACTGCAAGACTGCCGGCAGATGACCCGACACCAGAATATTCTCTTGAAGTCGATGTCATAACAAACGTAGAACGTTCATACAGAAAGAAAGGGCCGTTGACTTACAAAAGTGCTTTGAACTACTTGCTGACCAGTGACACAACACTAACTGAAGTAATAATGGACAAGACTAAAAAGGTAATGCTAAAAAGCAAAGACTGTATATAATTAACAACATGTCTTTAGTCAATTCAGTCCCACAGAAAGGTTCAAGAAAGTCTACATTTACTACTTCTGCCTGTAGATCTTGGCCTTCTCAGGCCTGAAATTTCTTGACAAAAGTATACTGAGACACAACTGTTTACAAAACTATTTTTGTTTTTACATCGAACTACATTTTAGACTAAAACCGACAAATCTGAAAGAATTCCTTTGAAAACAAAATCATCATATACTCGTTAGCGTTAATTATGTGCTAAAACTAAGCTGCATCTTCAGTATGTTTAAACGAGAACGTTGATTTTACTACAAGACGGGATAATGCACCGACATGTGCTTTTATTATCATCTGTCTTAACCCCTTTGTATTCATGTGAGATTCTTCAAGATTGTAGACACTCTGAGACGCCTCACAGCCAACCGAGGTTTTCACCAAAGCGGCTTTGGTAGCCGAGATCTTATTTTCTTGACAGAATGAAGAACATGTACTAAATCCTACTATTTCAGATATAAAATATGTATTTAATGTTCTTAATAACACTTATTTATAGACATTAAATATTTACTTAAGGAACAAACAAATACACACACAAAATAACCGTTACATATTCTTAGGACAAATTGTATCGTTTACAGCAAAATCTACAGTTCTTTGAAGATGCATGCGCCGCCGTGACGAAAGATGACACAGTGATGTTAGAAGAAGCTGCTTCAAGAGTCAAGATGGCTGGCATTGAAGACCCAGTATTGGACCAAAAGATACGAACAAAGCAAACAAAGTACCAACGCATGCGAGAGGAAATGCTTGCAGCTGCAAGGGAAAGAAACTTGGATCGGCTGAATAAAGCCCTAACAGACTGCATGTCTGTAAACCTCCAGTACAGCAAAGACGTAGAGTATGCCAAGAAAGTACTTCTGGAGCTGCGCAAAGAGGGTAAGTAAGCCATTTAAAAAACAATCTTCTGTTTGTGGCTGTTTCTGCACATATATAATTATATATATATATATATATCGTACATTTCTGTGCAGAGGATGCAAAGAAAATACGTTTGGAAATGGGCGAGCTACAAAAAAGCAAAAAGAATATGACGTTGCTAACGGACGAGGACCTGGCGAAGATGCTCAAGCCGCCAGACGATGTGATTAACGTCCTATTTGCTACCTTTATCTTGCTTGGAGAAAGAAAAGCAAACGTTGACGTGAGTATAGAAAGTATGAAAGGTGTAAGAGAGCAGACTTTTCGTATTTTATTTGTTTACATATTTCTATAAGAGAAAACACATGAAAGGATGCTGAACTTTGGTAAACTATTATTAGAGGTAATTAATAATGTCTGTCATCTCATGAATTTGAAATATTATGTTTTATACATTTAACTCAAAATTTTCCTAGTACTAAACCAGTCTAATAAACACTGAATATATGGATTCCTTTAATCGTCTTGTCTAATTGTGAAAAATATTATGATTCCATAAACAATTCGGCTATATTTAAAACTCATTGTTTGATTCATCGAAATTTATATATCAGCAATGTTAAACTTTGGCTTTTAACAGACGTGGCACAAAATCTGGAGAAAAATGAAGCAAACAAATGTTATTCAACTGTTCGCAAGACTGGGTAGTTTTGACGATTCTGTGCTGACTCAAGAGCAAGCAGACCTGGCAGAAGAAACGTTAAGGCGATGTACTGGAAGTCTTGGCAACGATAAAGTCTACAAAGCGTTGCATTCGTGGGTACGTCTGTACAGCTATATTAAGATTCGAATAAATGAATTCGGTCGTAAAAAATTAAAAATCGTTAATGCTATAATTGTACAGACACTATTGTCATGAACCAGCCGGTTCAAGACCAGAGCAAAATGGTCGAGCTCTAAATTTAATTAAAGAAGGACCTCGATCGCCCTTCAGCAATACTAAGCAGCGAAGTGGACAATAGGGCTAAGGGTGTTTTTACAACCGATGGTCGACCTCTAGTATCAGTAGGGCCTGGGAACTGGCCGGTTATGTAAGAACGACCACCGAGTATCGCCTAGGGGGTAGATCGCTACTTGAAAACCCAGCGCACTTAGCCCGGACAATAGTGGTTGTTTTCCTTGCTGCAGACGGGCCGTCGGTGCCGAGCGAGGAAAGCAGACGATGGGGCGCGGTAAAGTGGTTCTTAGTCACGGGATTATGCATAGGTTACGCCTAGACAAGGGGTGTGTAGCAGACCACGTTGGTAGCCCGTAAACGATTGGCTAGTACAGAAGCGCATGTGTCGCGAGCGAATGCGAGAGCGCAAGAGCTAATGGGAGACCACTGACGCACCTGACCACGTGGGAAAGAGCCAATGAGAAACCACTGACACACCTTACCACTTGAACGAAGAAAGGAGACAAGGAAAGAGGCTTTTTCGCTCCAACCCTCGAAAAAGGCAGATGTGTGTACCGCCAGGTGGGTGCCGGGTACAAGAGGTCGGAGTTTGGTCCAACTCTATCTGCCTGTGATCCGTATTTCCACCAGCTAGCACCACTCGGGTCTAGTTGTGCGATAATAGGATCACGGAAGACAGTCTGACAGGGAGAGGAAGATCGCCCGCTCTGAGCCAAGAGTGTATGCAGCCGCGTGAGTGAAGGTGACGGGTCTCAGGAGACGGAACTACACCTGTCGTACGTTCCAGAGGTCTGGGGACAGAGTTCCCGAGGGAACAGGCCTAAGATACAGCTAGAGCCACGGCGGAAGAGGGCGATACGAGTCGTCAACAACACAGCGTGTGTTCCGTGGACCATCCCAGCGAGAAGGGCTGAAGAACTTCAAGAAGTGGTTTCGAGAACTGGTGGTCGGGAAGCGGACTGCGGGTCCGGGTCGTATGTATATTCTGTGCAAACATCTGATGATGTTTATGTATGAATGGAAGCAGCTCAACTCTTGATTGATCCTTGTATCCATATGGAATGTCATTATTATCCTATGATCTTTTAATGTGCTCAATCTGATTTTACTTTTATGTGTAATTATAATTTTATGTTTTCCAACCTTGTCTGTGGGTTGTGTGCACACGTGGGAGAACGTAGTTGTTAGTACGTAAGCGTGTGGAAAGTGAGAATCACGGGTGATTGGGTGTGAGGGGCTTAAAGTGGGTACAGCGAGCCAGCAGAGAGTTCCATTCCCCTTGGGCTGGTTAGCCCAGATTCTCTTACCCGTGGTAATAGCCGAAACAATCTTTGTTTACAACAATCATCATAAAATAAGCCACAAATTAAAGTTTTTAACTTTTAGACGTGGCTCATCAGTACATAATATATGGTATGTGTTTAATAAACTGCAGAATTAGAGACAATGAAGAGGCAGGGAAGAAACTTGCTCTGGATATTTGCAGATCAATTAGATCGATAAGAACACGCCAGCAGCTTTTAATTTATATACACTTAAAGTGCAACAGCTGGTTATTTAAATATAGAGAGAGTGAAACATATCTATATATAAAACAAAGTAATTAAGTTATTCAAGGCCAATATACTTCTGATAGAAATTTGTTTTTGAAAAATTGTGTTTGTGACCACTGAACTGAAACTAATGTAAAAATAATAAACTCTGCTTCATACCACTTTAGAACTCGTGACATTGTCAGTCTTTTGAATTTCCGGTCACTTAATTTTTTGCATTATTTATTTTTCCAGTTTTAAATGTTTTTTTTTGACATCTTTCATTGTTAAAGTGAGAAGGTATTATTATACATTGTAGGTTTGTCATGTTAGAAGAAAAACTAAAATAAGAATAAAGAAAAAGTAGCAAAATATAGCTCTCGACCCTCGCAGAAACCTTTATTTGTCATTGCGATGATAAAATAGCTTATTGGTGGCTTTAAAATTCTCTTTTTCGACGCACGCAGGGTATTTTCAATAGACTTTGGTCTGCTATCTGGACAGGAAAAAACAAATACCAGTACATGTATTTCACTACTGATTTTTGCAGTGCTCTGAGAGGAGCAAGTCTTATCGACTGCGAGAGAAACTCACCACAATGAACTTGACCATGGAAGTGAGTTATATTCATGAGGAAGAAGAATGCCGTTCTCCCCTGTATATGACGAAAAGCAGCTTCAAGTTCCATAAATAGCTTTTCATCAGCTGTTTTTAGATGTTGATCTTTGACTGAGACTTTCAATATTTACAATTGATTCTTGACTCTTTATGCGTTGTGCATTGCTCTAATCACAAGCCACAACGATTTTTGTATAACAATCAAACCTTTGTGTATACACTTTGTAATTATATAACATAGCAAGTAAAAATTATAAAAAAACTTGCATTTATGTCAATTCTATTATTTTTATGCCGCCATCTTTGACCTTAAGTGTCTTAATAATTTTTTTCAAACTGATAAGATGTTTCATTGTTATTTTTAAAGTACTATTTATATAGGATATGACTATTCTTGTATTCAATTTAAAAAAAAATAATAAAGGATCGTTTCCAACTGCCTGCCCATCCAGCATCGTTTTATTTTTGTCACACACCTGATCATATAAAATCTGTCCCCATGTAAGCGATAAAAGATTGTGTGACACTTCAAATGGATGTTTATACTTTTTGTATTATTCCTCACAAGATTATTTGGATCTGTGTACATATTTTTTGCTTAACAATGTTTCAGCGGTAGTGGTGGGGTTCTATTATTATGAATTGTTGATGTAATGAAATATTTACTGAAATAGACTTGGATCAGCATTGGATAAATTTCCTAAGAGTGTGGCATGTTATGTTAGGTTTGGTGTCAACACACACGTGATACAGTAATGTGTCAGGATGCAAATGTATATACACTAAAGGAAACATAAATAACACTTTATTATGGTATTTATATTTGTAATGTGTTCTCTTTCTAAGTAAGATCGCTTCGAAAATGTTTTAATGAGAAATAATTTTTGTGTGTGCCTCTAATATTGTTACACAAATGAAAAGTAACTATTTTAGCATGTAAAGATTACTGTAATATTTCCTATATTATTTACAAAATATTTTAATTCGGAACCTCGTAGTCTTTCAGTGTTTTAAGTGTTGTGAGAAAAGTATAGAAAAGTATATTGACACCGGTAGTCAGATAACACATGTTGAAGACTGTGATCTCCGGTCTCGTAAACTGACGGCTGTTGGCTCTCATGACGTCCCTGTCTTATTGAGGATCTGCAAAGAGAAAGTCAGATGGAGTTGGGAAGCCAAGGATTCAAAAAGAGAAATGTCATAACATCAGGCGCCATGTCATCTTACCGTCAGTACATTTATCAGCATTGTTCTGGTTACTACGATGACAGTTTAGAGAGAACAAAGAAACCTGCGACTGATGTTTGTGAATTTTTTTGTAACCTGTGTAGCTTAGTTACTCACAGTAGCTTGCTTATCCTATATAGTTAATCAGTTTTTTTCCTGTATAGGTTAGTCACAGTATTTCGTTTTATCCTATATGCTATTTACAGGATTAGTTCTATAACTAGTTTTGTTTTATATCATATAAATTTGTTAGCATTTTGTTTTATTTTATATATCATATATGAATGATAATCAATAAAAAGTAATAAAAATCAGCTTTGTTTTATCTTATATAGATAAATTATAGTGTTTTATTTATCATATTAAGGTATATTAGTTTTGTTTTTGCATAAAACGGGAAATGAATCATTGTGTTTTATGATATGTAGATCTGTTACGGTGTTTTATGAGATATCGCAATTTGCATAGTTTTAAAAAGTACAGATTCTGACCTTTCTTTTGATACCAGCGTTGTTCTTCTAGCCCTAAAATTGAGTGAGTTATAAAGGTTTGAAATGTGCGACCTTTTGAAAAAAAGCGGGTTCAAAGATTTTCAGCGCTTCCACTAGGTTTTCCCTTAGCAACGAGTACTTTTAATTGTTCAAATTGTACTAAATTTTGCCTGATGATAAAATACATCACGCTACTACATTTCAAGTAACAAAAAGTATATAGCATTGAGTATTTGTGTGACTTTTAGCTCCTTACCCTGTTAGTGAAATAAACGTAAAGTGAAGAAAACTGTTACTGCATGCTAATTAGCATGCACACTCACAGAAAAAGTAAAATATTCAAAAATTATCTACCAGTGTGTCAAAAAAAGGTGTAGAAAATAAAAAAAGAAGAAAACTGCGTGCTTTGACATTCCGAAAAACTTAAAGAGAACGGGTGGGCCACACAAAAATAAAAGTTTCTAGAAGCACAGGTTTCATGCCAATTCATGTGTTTAATCATGCACGGATACACACTGTTAATTCACACAGCACTGAATAAACACTTTCCCGTTTATTAAACAAAATGTTCCACTGGCTTCATGGATTAAAAGCTCATAATGCTAATTCGTCACTCAGATACGAGTTCGCGATGCTTTCTTTTTACACATCACGTGAACAAAACCTGGCGAAAGGAACGAGTTTCGTCGACTTCAGGCAATCGCTAAGCGCCTTTCGTTTCGTTACTAAGGACAATTCAGTATCTGACTCTCCCATTGGATAGCGTCGAGATCAACGACGATATTTGCTTACTTCTAAACTTTAGTAGATAAAGCATCTGAATAATTCATATTTGAATCAGTCATTAAAGAGACTGAAAATACAGACTCGGGTTTTCTAGCAAGGTATAACACGATGGGGCTCTGACAGGGAAATGCTACAGAAACAGCGTTTGAATTTCATTATTTTTTTGAGGTAATCGGGACGGATCGCAGGGGGTACCTTGATTAAAACGTATTTTAAGAGAATTTCTAACTTTTATTTCAACATAACAGGGTATTTTCCTGTTAGTTTAATAACTAAGAAATTCATTTTTAAAGAAAAGTCAAACTACACAAAATTGGCCCTAATCAACTTTCGGAGCGTCAAGCGCGAAACTGCTCTGCGCGACTTAGGACTCATTTCGTCGTGGAGGGTCACACTGGTCCTAAAGTAAGACCCTACTGTGGACAGTGACCGGATTGAATGCTAGAATTATGAACCCAGGTCAATAGCATCCTCCACTATCTCACTTGCAATTATGCAGTATTGACAACCTTTATGAAATTGTCGCTAAAGTGTGTGTGTGTGTATATTTAGACTAATGTTGTAAATTATTTCAGAAGACTTTTAATGGTCATAGCTATATATATATATATATATCATTATGTAACTTCTTCCAGATTTTTCAGAATTATATATCGTTTACTATTAACATATCTCCCCCGTGGGACCCCGGGGTATGCTTGCCTAGCGAGCATTGTAAGAATAGGGTCCCTGCTGTCCAACCAGGCATGTTGTAAGAGGCGACTAAAGTGAACACCTCACCTAGAGGTTAATTAGATTGTGGTAGGGCTAACAACCTCACCATGTAAAAAATAGCAAGTTACAGAAACCAAAACCAGAGTACTGAATACGGATGGCGAAGGTAATGAAACACACCAGGGAACTGGACTTATGACGGAGGACAGTCAAACCCGAGAGGGAGCTGGCGCCCCGATGGTGGATTTACTGAAGCTGAAGCAGAAGTTGAGGGTGGAGTGCTGGAACATCCAGACCTTGTATCAGACTGGCAGGTTTCCCCAACTAGTCAAGGAGTTTGACAAGTACAACTTGGACATCCTGGGAGTCAGCGAGATCAGATGGACCGGCACGGGAAAGAGAAGACTATCATCAGGACATACTATCTTGTTCTCAGGAAGATCAGACGACCAACACTCTGAAGGAGTAGCACTACTCCTCAATAGGAAAACTAAAAAGACACTGCTGGAATGGAAGCCTTATGGACCCAGGCTTCTGAGAGCAAGATTCCATTCAAAGTACACCAAGCTGACAGTGCTAGTTTGCTATGCACCAACAGAAGACTCCGAGGCAGAAGACAAAGATGCTTTTTACGATCAGCTCCAGGCAGCCACAGAGAGCGTCCGAGCCCATGATTAGTTTCTCATCGCCGGCGACCTCAATGCCAAGGTGGGAAGTTACAACACCTGCAGGGAGCATATCATGGGCAAGCATGGAATTGGAACCATCAATGACAACGGAGAGAGACTGGCAGACTTTTGTGAAGAAAACAATCTACTGATTAGAAAGGCACACTCTTCCAACACAAAGACATGGACGTGGACATCACCAGACGGGATCACAAAAAACCAGATAGACCATGTCATCATCAACCGAAGATGGAGGAGCTCACTTCAAGATGTCAGAGCCTACAGAGGAGCAGACGTTGCCAGTGACCACACTCTTGTGATAGCCACAGTTTCTCTGAAGCTACGTCGATCGCGAGGAAAACAGGCAGGTCAGCAGAGAGTGGACTCCGGCAGACTGAAGGACCCAGCCACCAAACATGTCTTTGTAGTGGAAGTAAACAACAGGTTCCAGGCACTAGGGGACCAACAGGAGATGACCTTAGAGGACTTCAATCGAGTCTTACAGGAAACAGGTGAGAAAATACTGGGCTTCCAACGAAAAAAGAAAGAACAGCGGATCAGAGAAGTGACATGGAAAAGGATAGAAGAGAGAAAGTCAACCAAGCAGAAAATCAACAACACCAGATCTGAACGTCTGAAAGAGCAACACAGACAAAGATATACAGAAATAAACAAAAATGGTAAAGAGTATGATCAAAACCGACAAAAGGGACTACAAGGAGAAACTGGCAGATGAAGCAAAAGAAGCAGCACGAAAAAATGACCTGAAGACACTATATAAAATCAATAAACAGCTAAACAACAGGTTCAAAAACAGTGAGGTACCAGTGAAAGACATGATCGGAAATGTTGTCCAGGGAGAGGCAGATAAACTACAGCGCTGGAGAGAGCACTTTGAGTCAGTTCTAAACAGACCAGACCCCCCTCAGCTCGCAGACATCCAGCCAGCAGATACAGACCTTGACATCTGCACAGACCCGCCAAGCCTGGAAGAAGTGACAGCAGCAATCAAGGCAATGAAAAGCGGCAAAGCACCAGGGGCAGATGGAATAACAGCAGAGATGTTGAGAGCAGATGTGAATGTGACAGCTCCCATGTTGACTGAAATCTTCAGGCAAGTTTGGGAATCAGGACAGATCTCCGATGCGTGGAAGACAGGGCTCATCTTCAAGTTACCCAAGGAAGGAGATCTTGGAGACTGCAATAACTGGAGGGGTATAACACTTCTTTCTATCACCAGCAAGGTCTTCAGCAAGATTGTTTTGTCGAGACTGACGGCAACCGTTGAGAAAGACCTCCGGCCCCAGCAAGCAGGATTTCTCCCTGGGCGATCCTGCTCTGAACTCATTTTCACTCTGCGTCAGATTCTGGAGCAGAGGAATGAGTGGAAAGAACCGCTGTACATCAGCTTCATCGACCTGGAGAAGGCTTTTGACAGTATCCACCGCAAGTCCTTATGGAAGATCCTGAGGCATTACGGAGTCCCTGCAAAACTTGTCCAGGTCGTTGCAATGCTGTACAGCGACTTCAAATCTCAGGTGGTCTGTGACATGGAGCTCACAGCCCCCTTCAACGTCAGTACTGGGCTGAAGCAGGGCTGCATTCTGTCGCCGTTCCTCTTCATCCTGGCCATGGACTGGATTATGAAGAATTCCACTGACAGAGAGAGGAGAGGGATCAAATGGACCATGACTATGACAGCAACAACAATGCTGGAAGACCTGGACTTTGCCGATGACATTGCCCTGTTGTCACACCGCCACCAAGACATGCAGGAGAAAACAAATGCCTTCTCAGAAACAGCTGGAAACCTTGGCTTGAAGGTCAGCGCAAAGAAAACGAAAAGTATGAGAGTGAACGCCAGAGTCAAAGAAAACATCAAACTAAATGGAGAAGAGATTGAGGAAGTTGACAGTTTTACCTATCTTCTATATTCAAACACTGGGGATGTGGAGGTGGAGATTCGAGCCCGACTGGCAAATGCCAGCCAGGCCTTCGCCTCACTCAGGAGCACATGGGAGGCAAAAAACATCAGCCAGAAGACCAAACTGAGAATCTTCAAGTCGAAGGTGATCAGCACCCTCCTTTATGGATCAGAATCATGAAATATGACCAAAAACATCGGTAACAGGCTTGACGTCTTCCAAAACAGATGCCTCAGGCGCATACTTAACATCTTTTGGCCAAACACCATCACAATGAAGAACACCGAAGAACTGAAACCGAGTCCATCACCACGCTGGTTCAACGAAGGCGTTGGCGATGGATTAGACATGTGCTTCGCCAGCAGACAGCAGACCTCTCCAGAATCGCCCTACATTGGCCTCCAGACGGCCAAAGAAAACGAGGCCGCCCAAAGGAAACCTGGAGAAGAACAGTGGAAAGGGAGATGAAAGGAAAGGGCTGGACATGGGGTCGCCTGGAGCGAGTTTCAGCCGATCGACGTCAGTGGCGGGCTCTGGTTGAGGCCTTATGTGCAACTAGCACGAAGAGGATTGATTGATTGATTATAAGAGCCTCAGACATTAAAAACGATATCAAACTGTCATTTTAGTTCTCATTACATTGCCATTCCCTATATATGTTACCCTCTGTATGTACGTTCATTGTAAATAAACTCATGAAAAACAACGTAACTTTCTTTTTATTTATGCTAATCGTTTTATAAATTGTATTGCACTGTCCGCGTGATCCACACATTTACACAGATCAGATGAGCATTCAGCAGGACTGTCTGTAGCAGATGAACTAGTGAAA
Organism: Marisa cornuarietis; assembly: GCA_004794655.1. Taxonomy (NCBI): domain Eukaryota; kingdom Metazoa; phylum Mollusca; class Gastropoda; order Architaenioglossa; family Ampullariidae; genus Marisa; species Marisa cornuarietis. The sequence goes on from SMMW01000572.1 coordinate 1,245,851, forward strand.
GAAGATTTAACACGCACACACACGCACGCACACACGCACGCACACACGCACGCACTCTCTCTCTCTCTTCCTCAGTGCGTACAGATTAAGAGGCGGTCAGATTTGTTAAACTAATATAAACGTAGTGTTATATATATATATATACACACACAGCATGCACTGAAAACGCACCTCTTCCTTGAGCATTACTCCTAACACAGTCCACACAATGCTCGTCCTTCTTACCCTGCCCCCTTCTGCTCTTGCTAATTTTCTACCCATCTTTCTCTGCAGTATCACTATATTCTCTGTTAATGTTATTTGATGCCGTTTTGTGTTTTCTTTGTTTTCTGTGTCAGTACTGTCGTTTATTCTTCCGTCACTCGTGTTCTATCCATGTAGTCCATGTCTCTTCCCCGTTTTAAGCGCTAAGAGCATGCTCTCTATGAATGTGAATATGTGCTGTAAAAATCTACTTCATTATTATTATTATTATTCAGCATGTTATATATAAGCATTTCTAATGTCACGTACCATGTCATAGCTAACTCCCTTATGTCTATCTTTTCTAGTTGTTTGTCATCCTTGAATGTCATGTCATAGTCTCTATACGAGTATTTTGTTTTAATTACACTCCTAAGAGTTGCACACATAATAATGTGGTGGTTTCATGATCTGTGGATAGCAACATCACCGATGAAAATCCGGCTCATATGTATTTGACGACCACTAAGACTGCTAACTTCACACACAAATACATAGTCACATGTTACTTATGAAGAGAAATGCTTTATACAGCATGCAGTACCTCAACCCCCTGCTAAGAAAGTTACCACTACAAAAGGCAAGAGCTATATAGTGGTTCATGCGTCGGGGTATAGGTAGCTGTGCTTTGTAGCTCTGGGGACTTAAGAGACGGCAGGGAATAAGAACTCGCCTCGCTGCACACTAGTGATAATAAAAATATACTTGAATAGCGCGCTTCCCCGTCAAGCAGACGAGCTCAGTGCACTACATGGAAGATCAAATTACAGTCCAATCAACAAGCAAAACACGAAGGTGGGTGGTAATTCCACACAACAGCACAGAATGAGACGAAACCCAGTTTTGTTTTTTCTAAGGAAGAGTGAAGTAAGGACATGAAGCCAGGTGGAGATCAGCGTGAAGAATAATAGGTAGAAGAAAGTCGTCATCAACCAGTTAGCAAAATAGACATCAATGATAACAGAGTGTAAATCTAAATAAAATAGTTTATTGTTCAATCTTTTTATCAAAACATCCAAGCAAACAATTTAAAACAGAACACAACATAACAATGACAGATCGATTGTCCGTAAAGAAATCTCACAACATACGTTTACCCTGTTTTACTTCTTCTGTTTTTATTTATTTGCAAATCAATCTTCGCACTGAGCATCTCTTCCAAAAACATATTAACTTAATTACAAAGATACAGATGTACAAGAATACAGTTTGAATAGGATTACCTCTCTCACCCTTTACACGCCGCGGCTGTGACTGAGCTATAATTAGCTTGTGTCATTACACAACAACTGTATAAGGATGTCGCTGATGATCATTCTGCTGGGTCAGCCACATGTAGCTTTATTTTCATGAGTTCAAGGTCAAATAGCTGCATTGTCAGGCATGCACCGATTATTTTTGTGCAGTCACAGCTGAAGGACACGGTATCATGTTGAAGGCTGCACTGACCGTTTCACTGCGGCACATTTTCAGCATCAGATGGCCCGAGAAGATCTCCAATGCATACCTGTGGGAGAGAGCAAACCAAATGCCCGCAAGCCAAGACGTCAAGAAGCGAAAATGGGGCTGGATCGGTCACAGCCTGCAAAAGCCGGCCGAAAATTTAACACGACAAGCTCTGGACTGGAACCCACAGGGGAGACGCAGGGTTGGGAGACCCAGACAGAGGTGGAGAAGATCGGTTCACGGCGAGGCGGAGGCAGCTGGGATGACATGGACCCAACTGGGGAGGGAGGCCCAGAACCGGGTTCGCTAGCGTGGTGTAGTTGCGGTTCTATGCTCCACTGGGGGCGAAAAGGAATAATAATAATAATAAGAAGATTTTTTTGTAGACTACGTTTTGTACGTTGCTATGTTTGGCTCGTATCTATTCACGAGACAAGTCATTGGATTTCCAGATGATGTCACCAGCGAGCTAGCTAGAGGTAGGTGGTGACTGGAACAAGGTCCCCATAAAAGCGTACCCTAAATGAAACTAACTTGACCAGACTAAAAACTGTCCAGTGGAAATCGATGCAGGATCAAAATGTGCCTGAGTTGCTTCTTTTGGCATTAAAATAAGGATCAAAATGACACAAAAATGACTATTTCAGAGAACAAGATGCAATACGAACAATAGTCAGAATAAACACAATTCTCATCAGGAGTGCAATCAAAGTCCTGTGAATCTACAGAAATATAAGATTTAAACGTGTATCGGAAAATGTAGCAACAAACCACAAAGCCTGCAGAAAATAATGTTAAGAATGCGGCGTCCATAGATCATTAACAAAATGTTATAATCGCAGAGAAATGGAAACAAGTAACCCATTGGAAAAAAAATACAACCTAGGACAAGATGCATAGACCGTTAGTAAAAAAAAGTGGTCTAAATGTGGGAATGACTTTGGCGCAGTCAAAGACCAGTCGAAAACACAGGTGTAAAGAGCACTAAAAAGCACACGGCAACAGGGGACAAAGTCAACACAAAGCGGGGAATGGGACTTAAAAGGGACAGAGATCAAGCCCGTTAGACGATAGAACATTCTTCTCGTGTAGCTGAAGGTCTGTACGCTCTTGACAACATTACCTGACTACTAATTTGAAAGACGACTGTGTCAGGTCGCTAACGACGAGAAATATAAGACGGACACAGCACACGGCTGGAAACTTTATCCACAATGACAGTATGTGTAGTGTAAACGCTGGCTGAGTAAGAGGTCTACACCTATCTTTTACATGTGAGTGCATAAGAACCGTTAGTGAAATGGCACAACAAACCCTTTCATGCATACATGTGTGTCACAAACTGGTCCTCTCTCCGCGAAGACAGCATGCGACAGACTGTGTTCTAAACAAAGAGATTTGCCGGTTAGTCTCCCGTGAAATTATCCTCAGTTAAAGCTAAATTTCTTGATTTCTCTCGTTTGTTTTTCTTGCTTTTAGCCTTTAGGACAACTTTTCAAAGACTTTTTTTTACAGAGGGACTTTGATATGCGATGCGAAAATTCAACAAAGGAGAGGGTCTCTTCCAAGTAAATCAAGTGCTCTATACGTAGGAAGCCCAAGCTGATTTCTGAATAAATAGTAAGTAAACAATCAACTGCTTTATTTTTATAAAGACACCTATGTAAAATACAGGAATATAGAGTAACCCCACTCCATGTCTTGTTTACAAAGCTTATTTTGTTTACCAAGTAACACATGTCACATGTTTTCCAGTAGCGTGTCTCTACGAAGATTAAGTCTTTCGCCGTCAACGCCTCTCATTGTAAGAATGTACGGGATTGTAAATAGAAACAAGATATGACTAGTTAAGGCAGAAGGGGTTTTTCACTCTTGTTCGGCACTTTCACTTTGCAAATCTAATCAGTTTAAGGCCGTAAATCAGACATCGGCACCATGTGGAGATAAAAGCACACACTACAGTTTTTGCACGAAAACACTAAATAGCTGGCGAATTTAAGGTTCATTGGCTCGCGGCTGTCACGAGCAAGAAAACATAAGTCAAAGAAATCAGAAAAGAAAGTGAACGGTAAATATACTTCCGTATACCAAATTGTATCGCCTAGTTTGTCGTAAGAACTTTCCATTTCTTAAATCATTGAGAGCTTTTCTCGGTGTCCACTAGTGCAGTAGCCTAGGAACAGGGGGGGCAAGGGGGGGCAGCCGCCCCCCCCCAAAAAAAAAGATGCTGGGAAGGCAAGAATGTGAACGTTATTCATTGTCAGCATGGAGCTTGCCCCCCCCCCCCAAAGCCGAGCATCTTCCTACGCCACTGAAGTGTGTGCAAATCTTGTAAATCTGGAAAACAAACTATGCGATATTTTGTACTGAAGAATTTTCATGGAACAAGATATCACTTCAGTACCTCATATCGTATATATATATATATAAATAAGGATATTTAGAGCCTTTGGATTTACAAATGTATCACACGATCTCTGTTTCAGTGTAAACAATATAATGTAAATTATATGATAATTATACTGATTCCAGACACAGCCATCTTTCTTGAAGATACTGTAAGTGTCTGAAGTGTTTATTTAGACATACTTCACAAATGAATCAAGTCAGATTTTGTGAGAATTTATTATCTGTTCATGCTTGATAACTCTCGCAGGTATGTTTATGTGTTTTGTGGGTGAATGTGTAGAAAGGAGGATAAACCAATATGTTTACGAGTGTCAGTTTCCTATCCTAACAAACATGCACAGCTTTTCCAGTTTTTTTTTGGACTTCCTAGTGGTAGAAGCAATGGAATATAGGTTTGGACCTTGTCTCTACTATACGTCATTGCTTTGTGGATGCCGCACTTTTACTAGGGTAGGTCACTCTAATGTAGTCTTATTTGACGGCAGCATCACCCAAAACTGAGTACCAATTTTTTTCTGAATGACATGGGCCAACTAATTAATGTATAAACATAAAATTTGGTCAGAATGTGGTTAAGGTGTTGTATTTTTAAGATACTGACATCTTGGTGGTTTCTGGAATGAGGAAAGGGTTTAAAAAATTAAATAAGTGAAAAATATACCCTCGCGACACTAATAAAACTAGCCTACACTTTAGAACTGGTCTAGACCCAAGTATCAGAGACTGAGCAAAAATACTTTTTCTACATTTGGAGAAGACGTGTAGCTGTAGCATAAAGCACTGTCATTATTCTAGTGTATCTGGTTTGTCTGTGATGTAAGACTTTAAAAAGTGTTAAGATTTTTTCAAAAATACAACTTTTGTGCCCTTATATCTTAGAAAGTATTAAATATAGGCATGAGATTTTGCTTCATACCAGAGCCACTCCATCTGGGAGTATATGTGCAAAGTTTCAAGAAAATCTGTTAACAAATGTGGAAGACAGTCAGCACTAACGTAGGTTTTCGTTAACGTTTGGCATACAGAAAATGAATGTTTTTCTACCCAAAAGCAGTTAGTATCCTCCAAGTTGGTAGGGATGACCCTCTCTCTCAGCTTCTTGCTCATCAGCACCCAGTCTTCTGCGTCTCCTAGCTTGGCGAAGAGCCTTGGAAGCCTATCTTGCCTGTCGCTGTGCATTTTTCAAACGCTCGACATCAGCTTCTTCACAGAACGTGCAACAAAACTGTCCGGATGTATGTCCATCATCCTCAGAATAGTCATTAGACTAGTGCAGCCATCATTGATCATGGAAACTGCAATTGCCACAGCTGTTTCAACAGTTTTTAGTCCCTGATTCTTTGTTTTTGGGCACAACTTCCATATGCTGCTGTTGAGTGACTCATTTTGGTTTTGTGTGTAGCCACCTAGACACTTTGTTAGAAGCTTTGTTTTAGCAAGGTCTTTCCATACAGGTTTCATATAATTCATGACAGCAGAATGGAGGTAGTTGTTAGTTTTATGAGTGTATGGTTTACCATCTCTTTTAGTCTTCAGAAAGGGGCACCAGCTAACATCACAGAAGTTGTGAACAGGCTTTTCATCAGAAGAACCCTTGTGAAAGTATACTGCCCAAACTGCTTCTCTCATCTTGACAATGTCATGTTTATGTTCCCTGATAGCATTTCCATAATAACATTGTAATTTATCAATAGCAGCTTCTGTTGGTCTCCCTTTTTCACCAAGTCCTTTTCCATCAATCAGAACTTCTTTGGTACATTTTTTAAGGTTTCTAAGTCTTGTGCGTACTCGCTTTTGGACGTGTCCCACACATTCAAGCTTGTCAATGTTTTTGTTACCATAGGGCATGCCGTCACTCACTTTTTTTATAAGTGTTAGTGTCCCCATCACCAACAAACCCTGTGTATCTGAATTTGTACTGCTCAACTGATCTTTTAAAAATGTCACATGTACTGCTTGCCTCCATCAACCGACTAGAACCTTCATGTGTAAGTGTGCCGCTGCCCATGCACAGTATTTGTCAGATTTGGGGTCTTGTTTTTTCCAATAATCACATGATTTACATACTTTGCTTTTTGCTTGTGTGTCAAGAACCTTTCCATTTTTCATGCCAATAGTTGTCACAACACATACCTTGGATGAGTAGCCTACAGTCATCCACGTCCCATCACTTGAAACATGAATGTATCTGTTTTCATCACCTTCTACTTCTTCTGCCTCTTCATACTCTTGTGCTGCAGCTGCTTGCATGCTGATATTTTGTACAGTGGTACATGCTTTATAAATAGTTTTCTGTATAGCTGTGTAGCTACTCTTACTAACTGGCTTTGGTAAATCTATTACCCCACAAAATGTCTCTAACTCTGTCTTGTCTGCTCTTATGCATAGCAAATGCAGCCTGTTGTTCACTAAATTTACAGATGCATTGCCTACAGACGTCTGAGGTGAGGAGGAGAAAGCAGGCTGCATATTACAGTTTCTATTGCTACAATTAAATAAAAATGTACTTGCCAGTCCCTTTCTTTGCATTTCAAACAACCTGACAGTATGGTGACAGTAACGGCACACCAAGTTCGATGAAACAGTTTCACTTAGGATTGCTACATCTATTATTCTATTTTCTTTTGGATTTTCAACAACAATATCCTGAGTTGTGCTATCTTCTTCACTTTCAGAAGTGTCATTTTCACAATCTGCTTCTTCATATTCCCCCCTCTGAACCGCAGTCAAACACCAACTCGTACAGATCTTGTCATTTCTGTTCTGATCTAGTGGGCGTGTCCACCTGTTCACAATAATTTTCTGAACTGACAGTTGTATTGCCTATATAACAAGTGTTGCTCTGACAGCGCTTCGTATGCCTTTTATCACTGTTGCTTTTTCTTTTGAGGACTGGTTACCACAAAATTTGCGTTTTTTAGGCTTTGAAGGTCCGTACTTCCAATCATTAGCCATAGTTACAGTGTCACACAACTGTAGCCAGAATAATCGGTCCAAAGTTGAATTAAAATGTCACTAGAAGCAATCACAAAGCCATGCTTTCAACTTGGCGAAAGTGCACGAAAGCAGGGAGTAATTATTATTTAGAAGTTATATTGGGAGCGGTTATTATTTATGTGTCATGTTGCTAGGTGACTGAATGGTATTTTCCACCATTTTGGAGCATTCTGACATGCCACCCCTACCCTGTGTAGATGCAATTATCTAAAAAAAACTACATAGCTCTGGCAAAAGTTTTACATGCCTTCTGAAAGAGAAAAGATTTATGAATAAAATGACACATCTTAAGTTACTGTTATCCAAAAACTTTTTTTTTCAACCTGTCACAGAGGGGTGACATTGAGGCTAATAGCCAGTACAGCGAGGATGCCCACCTGGCGCATGAGTCATAGGGATGTTTTTTAGAGAGTGAGAAAAGAAAGGGAGAAGAGTATTTAGTGAACTGTTGCCGGCCAGCGCTTCACTTCTCAGAGAGACACGGCAAGTGCCGAGACACTGCGTGTGGGGAAGTGAAGGCTGCGTCTTCATAGAAAGGTGCGTTATTGTGTTTTTGTTAGTAACTCGGATTATTTTGCATAAGGAGCATTTTTCCTGTATGTTTTTTTAAAAATAGAGATATAGATCTATAATTATTAGTAATTTCTTTTGTTGTAATTTTATTATAGGCGCAGTTATCTGAAGTTAGCTGGAGTTAGCTGGAGTGTTAGCTGGAGTTATCTGTATTGTTGTCACTCGTCCCCAAGAGGCAGCGCCATGTGTGTGACGCATGTTCCCCAGAGAAGGCGTCAATAAAGAGAAGGGTGGGTCGCTCGTCCCCAAGAGGCAGCGCCATTTCTTGTTAAACGTCTGGCCCCGAGAGGCAGCGTTTGTGTTCTGATGTTAGGTGGTTCGTCCCGAGAGACGGCACCATTTTTAATTAACACGTTTGTGGTTTAGGATATTTGTTTGTGAAGCATTTTTGTAGTTTATTTATATATATATATATACACACTCATCGAAAAGGTCATCGAAAAGTGACTTTGTGCCAGATTATAAACTTTCTTTTAGACTATTTGATATTTAGATTATTTTGTAACTTAGAATTTCTTGAATTTATTTTACCATGTTCATTGACTTAATTAAATGTATACATGTTTAAAAAGTAGGCAGAGTTGTTTTGTCTGAAAAAAAGAACACACAAATGTCCAGGCGTTGAGTGAACGCAGAGGCTGTGACACAACCACTCTGTGTGATCCTTCCGCCTTTTACTAACAAACATGATAGTGGCGCAAAAACCAAGGAGGAGACGTGGAGAGAAAAAGATGATAAAAACACCTTTACAGGTAAGTTACTTGAATGTAGGCAATAGTACCTTTGTACAAAGGTCTGCATGTATAGGAAAAAGGCATTAAAACATTTGTAAGTGTATAAAAGTACTTCCATCGTGGCTATTTAAATGCTAATGATGAAAACTAGATTTATTCAGTTTTGGCTTACACTAGGATAGATTCTACAATTTAGCTGCAATAACGCGAATAGTAATGACACGCCAACTGTTATAACGATAGATAACAATGTGAACTGCTACTTAAGAGTAATAAGATGTCATTAATGAAAACATATTAGAAAGGTATAGGAACACACACACGCGCGCGCGCATAGACACACACACACACACACACACACATACAAGTGGACATCAAACGCTTGCAAAATCTTAGCCGCATTGTGACTAATGAATGTAATTTATTGATATTGTTGGTTGTTCTTGGTCTCGTTGTCATTAAGGACCAGGAGCTGTGGAAGCCAGAGGACTGGTACCCACAGTTGTGTCCGCCTAAGAGCCTCAAGGAAGAATTACTTCGAGAAGAAGACTTTACGGAGATCGACCAGAAAGCCCGAGCGGTATGAGAAAAAACCCACTACTTTTAACAGCTTGCAATGACTCATAGTGCAGAAAGTAAACCACATGGTTAGCACAGTCATTATATTAAGAAGGAATTAGTAATTCACTTCAAAATTAACCACATACATAAACATATTCGCTTTGTAGATACAGATACACCTTTCTCATTATCGTAATCATCATTATTAATGATCTTTAGCAATATTTAGCCCTAATAACCTACAAGGGGCATTTTGTCGCGACACGGACGCAATATTGACTGCCAGTCTTTATATTTGCAAAATCTTTCAATAATCAGGGCCTGGAATCATGACTATTAATTTTCTTTACTAAATAAAGGCTCTTACTTGTTTTTCGTGCATTAACATGACAAGACTTCTCGACTAGAAAATGAAACAAAAATTCACTGCACACTGTGGGTAACATTCCACTAAGACAGCTGGCACACGGATACATTCAACCCTATAATAACAATTCCCAACAAAGAAGACAATAAATTAGTAAGCGAAACACAGTGTGATAATTAAACACTCAAGATAACTATTCATTTAATGTCAGTAACTTGAAAATCTTAATGTCGAAGTCAATGAAGTCAAAGTCATTGCCAATATTTCTTTTGTGTTAATTTTCATCGATCATCATTCCTCCAAGAAACTGAAAAAAAGAGCTAGAAGAAGAGAAAGAAAAAGAAGGAAGATAAGAAAAAAAAGAGAAAAATGAAAGAGGGAAAGTAAAAAAGAGAATAAATCACTTTTATTTATTTTAAGACAATTTTGTTGTCTTTGAATGTGCGTGTGGGAAGGTGTGGGTGGGGGAAAGGGAGTGTTTCCACTTTCTATTCGTGCTTATATGGAAGCTTCTGTGTGTGTGCCTGTTGTGTGTGTGTGTGTGTGTGTGTGTGTGTGTGTGTGTGTGTGTGTGCGTGCGCTTGCTCATGCCTTCTGAAAGTAAATCAAAATATTTCAACTTTGCAATGCACATCTTCCTTTTTCTATTTTACTTTTTCCTGCAGCTCTTTTTTGTTTTCCTTTTGTTCTTCAATCCTCTGTACGCATTACACTCACTGAATGCGTGTTTCAGGCACCCACTTCATTAAAAAAAAAAAGTTTTGGTAAACTTGTCCAGCATCTCACCAGTCATTTGAACGCTGATCTTCACAAGTTAAGATCCATTTTTATCTGGATGAGTGCCAATATAGTCGGAATTTAAGAAGAGACAGAAAGCTGCAAAAGTACCCACAGTCCAACATATTACTTGAAAGAGGCATCTAAAAATAACACCTTTATCGACAAACTGTTTGCCAAGATGTGCAGGTACCTACTGGGACAGTTAATAAATAATATTTGTCTCATTCTCATTCAACAAATTTATTCACTCAATATCCAGTAGTGGTATTAGTTCTAAATTGTTATACTTGCTCTAACAACCGCTCCTTACTTTCCGTAGATGTGCAAGAATTCCATGCCTCCTTGTAGAGGGTAAGGCAAAAGGTGCATTTTACAACCCTGGTGACAAAGACATCAACGTAGGAAACACCCTGGCAGTTGTTTACGTGGCCAGCAGCTGGCGTTTTGTGTTTCCTTTCTGGTCCTTTATGAAAATAAGTGGCCACCAAAAAGAAAACTGTATGCTGGTTGAAAATTGTGGAAAGGCCGTAAGAACAAGGTAATTTATGAAAGATCATCATCATCATCATCATCATCATCATCATCATCATCATCATCATCATCATCATCATCATCATCATCATCATCATGTGGCATTATATCCAGCAAAATGAGCTTTATAAATAAAAATCATCGTAAAAATAAAAATGACAGTGACAAAAAGAATAATCCAATCAAAGCGATAGGAAAGAGAAAAAGGTGGAAAAAGAGGTGCTATATGATTCACAAATTATTTTACATAGTACTCCATTATCCAACAAGTCTTTGAAATAAAAATATGCATGGCAAAAAATTATGGCGAAAAAAATCCTATAAAAAGACGGATGACCAGAGATTGTCTGTTTAAATTATAACAATCTGATAAAAGCAGCGAAGAGGGGTGACATAAAGATTCTATCTCAAAACATTCTCAAACAATAGTATTTAAACTAAAGTAAAACGAACAAAATCCAACCAGTGTGAAAGAGAATATGCGATGGTCAGAGGAATGTGCTGATCACGTCGCTTTGCTATTATTTCAGGACACCCATCACAGAAATACAGTACACACTAAATAATCCGGTGGTGAATACACAGTCTGCTGATTGTTCCGAAAAGTGTCTAAATTTCTCTTTGCGACTGATTTCTCAAAGGGCAGGACGTGTAACGCCCATTGAAATGACCAATCCTGGAGAATTCACAGCTAGTGCATTGGCTTCTAGGATGCAGGTGGTAGAAGGTAGATGTCTAAAAGTTGCTGAAAAAGGCTTGTTTAAAGTCATCACTGAGCTGAGATACGACATTGCTACCCATATCATCCGGCAAAGAAACTTTCCATGAGTTCATGTAGTCAGCTTATATTTTCTGCCGTGGCCTTAACTTGTATCACAATGAGTCACAATACTGACTAAAATTAGTATCACATTGTTCTTAAAAGATATTCAAAACAATGACAAAGGTCAGTTGTCAGCTGGATCCTCTGTCTCCCATACCCTCAACCTCTTCATGACTTTAATTGTTTAAATTTATAGTTATAATGTTTCTTTATGTTAGTTTATTTTTTTTTAAATACATCTTCTTACACTGATCTGATACAACGCTTGACATTTACAGTAACAATTCAAAATATAGTCAACTACTCTGAAGACGTATTTTCGGTATGTCGTATTTGTGTATTTTTCAGGTTCACGGAAAGAGAGGGTACTCTAATACCCGATTTTGATGAATTTTACTTCTTGACTGACCCTGAAGTGATGAAATACATATTTTATCCCAATGACGAAGAGAAGCAGCTGCTGACTGAGCCATGGACACAAGAGAAATTCTTTGCTTCGCCTTTCTTCAATTCAGCTTATTTCTCTTCTGGGTGGCAACTGATCAGCCCAATGACATGCCTGATAAAGGCCAATTCTGGATGCTGTGCTCTCGACTTGTCTAGTCCAAGGACAAATTCTACACTCGAGTACCAATTGTATTTTGACAAAGATCGCTCGGATAAGCTATTTCCGCAAGAGATACAGACAGATCGCTATGTTATGTAAGAATAAATCGGTGTAATATCGCATGTAATTTATCGCATTTTGCAGTCGAAAAATAGCATTGTCAACAGATGTTACAAAAATTTTAACATATTTCTGTTGACATTATCTTGTAGAGAACAAGAACCTTGTATTATTTTATGTTTTTGACCTCTTAGATTTTTTTTCATTAGCAGAGTAATTATAGACACTGCAATAATTAACGCATTAGCAGTCAGACACGTAAAATGTATACGAAATTTTACCTTATAAGTATAATTTATGCGCTTATTTGGGTATTACATTGTTCTTCCAGAGTGACACACTCTCTGCAAACTAAGTCAGTTATAGTAAGACTTCCAGAAAGGGGAACATATAAACTTGAACTGACTGGCGTTCATGGAGGTAAAACTTACAAGCTAGCACGATTTCGGATTGACTGTGATGATGTAGGGCCACAGTCACGACCATTTCCATCCTTCCCCGAGAACGGGTTTGGTTTTGATGAAGCAGCGGCTAGGGTTGGCGTGTCGGAGCCTTCCATTACTGAAGGGATTGTGCCAGTGAAGAGTGGCGAAGATGTCATCATCCGCTTTAATGTTGAAGAGGATGTCAACATTTCAGCCAGACTGGCTCACTCTACTCGGAGACCAGAAGACCTCAGAAGCTACGTCAGCGTGTCACGAAGAAAAAAAGATAAGACAGTTACTGCGAGACTGCCAGCAGATGACCCAACACCAGAATATTCTCTTGAAGTCGATGTCATAAAAACCGTAGCAAAGCAAAAAAGCACAGAAGAGCAAAAATCCAAAGCAAGAAAGCCGGTGACTTACAATCGTACATTGAACTACTTGCTGACCAGCGACACAACACTAACTGAAGAAATCAAGGACAAGACTAAGAAGGTAATGCTAAAAAATAAAGACTGTGAATAATTAACAACTTATCTACAGTCAATGTATTTAATCATTAGTGTTTAGTCCCACAGAAAGTCTTTATTGACCTTTTACGCCTGGAGATCTTTGCCTTCTCGTGCCTGCGATTCGTTGACAAAGGTATATTGAGACACAACTATTTACAAAAGTATGTTTTCCTCGTTTTTACATCAAAGTTAATTTTTGTAGTAATACAGATAAATCTGAAATGTAAAATTCCTTTGCAAAAAACCCCATCATATGCTCGTCAGCGTAAATTGAAAGCTTTGTAGCTTTAGTCACATCAGTTTGCACGTGTGACATGCCTGCCATGCTCCTGCAAATCCCTATCTGTTGGTCTGTCTAGCCGTCTCCTTTTCCTCTATGTTTTATATCTGCGAGCATTAACAGCATTTATGCAAAAAATTCATATTATTTTCGAAAACATGTTGATTTTGCTACAAGACAGGATAATGCACCGAAGAATGCTTTTATTATCTTAACCTCTTTGTAGTCATGTGAGATTCTTCAAGATTCTAGACCCTCCGAGACGCCTCACATCAAACCAACGTTTTCACATAAGGTGGCTTTGGTAGACGCGATCTCATTTTCTTGACAGAATGAAGAATATGTACTAAATCCTACTATTTCAGATATAAAATATGTATTAAATGTTCTTAAAACACTTATCTAAAGACATTAAATATTTAATAAATAAGGAACAAACAAATACACACACACAAAAAAGCATTAAATGTTCCTATGATAAATTGTATCTTTTACAGCAAAATCTACAGCTCTTTGAAGACGCATGCGCCGCCGTAGCGAAAGATGACGCAGGGTTGTTAGAAGAAGCTGCCTCTAGAGTCAAGATGGCTGGCATTGAGGACCCAGTATTGGACCAAAACAAAAGGAAAAAGCAAACAAAGTACGAACGCATGCGAAAGGAAATGCTTGCAGCTGCAAGGGAAAGAAACTTGGATCGGCTGAATAGAGCCCTAACAGACTGCATGTCTGTAAACCTCCAGGACAGCAAAAGACGTAGAGTATGCCAAGAAAGTGCTTCTGGAGCTGCGCAAAGATGGTAAATAGACCATTTCAAAAACAAACGTTTTGTTCGTTGCTGTTTCTCTCTCTCTCTCTCTATATATATATATATATCTCGTACATTTCTGTGCAGAGGATGCAAAGAAAATACGTTTGGAAATGGGCGAGCTTCAACGAAGCCACAAGAATCTGACGTTGCTAACGGACGAGGACCTGGCGAAGATGCTCAAGCCTCCAGACGATGTCATTAACGTCCTGTTTGCTACCTTTATCCTTCTTGGAGAAAGAAAAGAAAACGTTGACGTGAGTATACAAAGTGTGAAAGGTGTAAGAGAGCAGACTGTGTCGTATTTTATTTGTTGACGTATTTCTAAAAGAGAAAACAAATGAAAGGAAGCTTCAGTGGTACGACACTCCTCACTTTCTAAGTACTGAACTTTGGTTATCCGTCATTAGTGGTAATTAATAATTTATCTGTCACATCATGAATTAGAAATATTATGTTTCATACATTTAACTTATAATTCTTCTAGCATTAAACCAGTCTAATAAACACTGAATATATAGATTCCTTTAATCTTCTGGTCTAAAAATTATGATTCCATAAACAATCCGGCTATATTTAAAACACATTGTTTTATTCATTGGAATTTATATGTTAGCAACGTTAAAATTTGACTTTTAACAGACATGGCACAAAATCTGGGCAAAACTTAATCAACTGTTCGCCACACTGGGTAGTTTTGACAATTCTGTGCTGACGACTAAAGAAGAGGCGGACCTTGCAGACGAAACGTTAAGGCGATGTACCGGAAGTCTTAACAACGATAAAGTCTACAAAGCGTTGCATTCGTGGGTAGGTCTGTAAAGCTATATTAAGATTCGAATTAATAAAACCAGACGTAAACATTTTAGAATCGTTAATGTTATAATTGTACAGAGACTATAACAGCCGAAACAATCTTTCTTTACAATACATGTAATCATCATAAAATAAGCCATAAAATAGAGTTTTTAACTTTAAGACTCATTCTTACATATTTCATAGTATGTGTTGAATAAACTGCAGAATTAGAAACTGAATAAGCAGCTAAGGATTTGGCTCGGGATTTTGGCAGATCAATTAGACCGATAACACGTTAGCAGCTGTTAATTTATATACATTTAAAGTGCAACATCTAGTTATTTGAATATTGAAACATCGAAACATATATATATATATATAGTGTCTAACAAAGTAATTAAGTAATTCAAGACAATATCCTTCATATATCAAAATGTCTGAAAAATGTTAATTTGGACCACTGAACTGAAACTAATGTAAAAACTCTGGAAGGCTCTGCTTCATACCACTTTAGAAATGGTGAAATTGTCGCAATCTCTTGAATTTCCTGCCACGTAATTTTTTGCGTAATTTATTTTGCCAGTTTTACATGGTTTTTGTGTTTTGTTTTACATCTTTCATTGTTAAAGTGAGAAGATAGGCATTACTATGTAATATCTCATGCTGGTTTTTTGTCATAGTGGAAGAAAAACTAAAGACATTCACTCAAGAAAACGTGGCCCTCAATACAGCTTTTGACATGTATTCTCAAGCAGAAACCCTTATTTGTCCTTGCGATGATAAAATAACTTATAGATGGCTTCAAAATTCTCTATTTCAACGCACACATTTTATGAATGGATACCTGCGCATTATAAATGGACATCATCATCATCATCATCATCATCATCATCATCATCATCATCATCATCATCTTTTCAGTAGGCTTTGGACTGCTCTCTGGACAGGTAAATAAATACCAGTACATGTATATCACTGCTGATTTTTGCAGTGCTCTGACAGGATCAAGTTTTCTCGACTGCAAGAGAAGCTCACCAGTATAAACTCGCCCATGGAAGTGGGTGATATCCATGGCGAAGAAGACCACTCCTCTTCCCTGTAGATGATGAAAAGCTATGTAGATTTTCAAATGTAGCTCTTCGTCAGCTTTAATTTCTAGAGGTTGATCTTTGATTGAGACTTGCAATATTTTGACTGTTTATGCAATGTGCATTGCTCTAATCACGAGCCACAACGATTTTCGTATAACAAGCAAACCTTTGTGCATACACTTTGTAATTATATAAAATATCAATTAAAAATTAAAAAACTTGCATTAATGTCAATTATATTATTTTTCTGCCGCCATCCTTGACCTTAAGTGTCTTAATATTTTTTTAACTGATAATATGCTTTCTTACCATTTTTAAAGTACTATCTATATAGAATTGTGTATATTGCAATTCCTCTATTCAAATTAAAAAAAAAAATAATGTAAAAAGCTGTTTTGTAGAGCTAAAACAAATTTCATTCGTCTAACAGAATAAGTTTACTCTGAGATAAAATTTCTGTAAATTTATGATGACTTTATTGTTAAATTTTTAACTTTCTGTTTCGAACGTTGAATTTTAGATCTTAGGAAAATGCACCTATTATTTTTCTGGGGTAGAAATAACATCAGCTTATTAAATTAGTTGAAACATGTACCCGCATTATGTATTAATAACAGGCCGTTTTAAACTGTCTGCCCATCCAGTAATCGTTTTATTTCTTTCACACACGTGATCATATAAAATCTTCCCCCTGCAGGGGATGAAAGATTGTGTAACACTTCATGTTTATACTTTTTGTGTTATTCCTGACAAGATTATTGGGATCTGTGTACATTTCGTTTGGTTGACAACGTTTCAGCGTTAGTGGCGGTGATATAGTATTAGGAATTGTTGATGTAATGAAATATTTACTGGCATAGACTTGGATCATCATGGGATAAGTTTGCTTAGAGTGTGTACCATATGTTAGGTTTGGTGTCAATACACACCTGATACAGTATTGTGTCAGGGTGCAAATTCATATATACTTAACAAAACTTAAATAAAACTTTATTAGGGTTTTTGTATTTGTAATTTGTTCTATTTCAAAATAAGTTTTGCTTCGAAAATGTTTTAATGAGAATTTTTTTGTTTGCCTCAGTTTAACTACTAGAACGTGGCTTTCGACGATATAGGCTTCCGGTTTATTCATTCATTGTTAAGGCTCGCCGAGACTAACAGCAGAGAACTTCAAGAGGCTCAGCGTTGGTCTTGGCAGACAGACAGAAATCCACCTATACACGTCCGTGGTGTATATTTAGACCAGTGGCGTGCGGTGAGATTTCCCATTGGGGACCAGCTATAGGGGACAGGGGTGGGTGGGGGTGAGGGCTTGGTGGGGGGCGGTAAGCTACGCGTTTTCCTGCATTTCTCTTGCCGCCTCAATATGTATCTCGAACTACGTAAATAGTAATACAAGTAATCGACGAACGAATCAGGTTTTATAATAATGTTGATTATAAGATAATGATTTATGTGAAAATATCAGATAATTTTGTAGATACCATATATAAGCGTTAAATGACGTTAGAAAGGGGAAATAGTCGAAAACAAGCGAGACGATGTAACCTGTTAAGTATTTAAGATTACACGCTATGTAAAAAATAAAAATATCCTCTTTCAAACGCAATAACTGTTATTACTAAGCTAAAGCAATTTCTATCACCTGTGAGTCTAAAATATCTATATTTCAATATCAATGTATGATAGTAGAAATTAGGTGTCTATCGATATGACTTTACACAGAGATTATACGGTTTCGCTTAGTAATCAGTGGGTCTTCATGAAAGGCTTGACAGAGAATTCATGATATTTGAGAAAATAAAATCCCAAAACAAAATACACACGGAAGTCGAACGCAATACCTTTCAGAGAAAAGATGCTGTGCTTAACCACTACACCATGCAGGCACTATTTAACAGGGTAATCGTCTCGGTTTTTTTAAACTATCATTTATTTCATCTTTACCTGTTATAAGTTTTAGGGATTGAGTTATTTTGCCTGTCACCATTGACTGCATGCAGCTCTTCATAATGTTTGAACGTCGTTGAGCTTAGCGAAATAGCAAGTTTCATAGCTGGCAAAGACTGATTGAAAGCAATGTTGCGCTGAGCCATCGCGGGCTCCTTATGACGTATTGAAAGGAACAGGTTTTGTCAACATAGTCCCCCTCCTTTTACAAAAAGATTGTTGTTTTCAGTCAGTCTTGAGTTAAGTACGCTCACTGGACACCAAAATGCACTAAAAAACTTAGGTTGGAGATTGTGACTAAGCAACCAGGGATTCCTGTCGATCTTTAGTAGAAACTTCGCACGTAACTTGTCACACGGGACAAGCTGGCGCTAACACAGGCGCTGAAGGAAAGAGAGGACCAGTACTGAGCCGGCTGGTCCTCAGACCATGTGATCTACTCTATTCAACAGCAGACGAACCGCGGTACCGACTGCGAAGGTTCGTTCCCTGAGTGCAGCAGGCGCTTTGTGACGCTACGGTTAGAAGAGGGGCAAGACGCATTTTTCACCGGCGCTTTTCAATATTTCTAAAACGCTTTATGTTAAAATATCGTCAAATAAAAAAATGATTACTTATGACTCTTAGGGGACTAGCCTAGTTCCCCGTGTCGACGGACAGCACGCCACTGATTTAGACTAATGTTGTAAATTATTTCAGAAGACTTTTAATGGTCATAGCTCTCTCTCTATATATAAGTATCATTATGTAACTTCTTCCAGATTTTCCAGAAGTCTCAAGTTTGATTGTGGAGCGATATTCGCAGGTGGTTAGGTGTGGGGGAACGAGTCACAAAACCTGGGTAGGGATGTGATAACGGCGATCAACCGTAGCTTAAAACACTGTGTGGGGAAATGCGTTAGAGCAGTGCTTAGACACCGTATATATATATATATATATCGCGTTGCTGTGTTAGTGTCTTGAAGAATGTTCCTCACAGCGAACTATAATACAACATAGAAATGGCTGGCAGACTGGTGGCCTGGATACAAGAACTCGGGATTGAAAAAAAATCAGAAAGACAAGAAAAGCGCAGTTCAGAGGAAGTTTTGCTGGCTTTTTGTTCATGAAGGTGTGCGATGGACGCGTGGCCACTGTGAAGCCGATTAGGTGACTGTTTGGAATTCTCCTATTCACGTGTCTGGTGTCTGTGGATTGTGTGTGTATGAGCTCGAGAGCCCTTGTGTGTTTGTGCATATTGTCATTTTTATTTCTGTAACCCAGTTAGCTTCTTTGTTAATTTATTTAATAAAAAGGGATGATAGATGTCCTTTGCAGTTTGTAAAAAAATAAAAATTCTTAGTTTTGCCAACTGAGTCGACGACTTTTTATAAACTCAAGCAGAGTTAGACTGTTGTCATTAGTTTCACCTTTGCTAAATATGCCTTCCGTTCCTGCCTATAAACCAAAAAAAAAAAACTCAGCCTCTCGCTCCGACCATAGAGTCAACCTTAGACAAACATAGCTTCTCCTCAAACATGTCTGGCTTATGAGTTCTTTCACCTCGCCACACTGATGTAATGTGCCGATGTGTTTCTTCTCTCGGTTTTATTGGTTGTTGGATTCTCTGAGATGATCGTTTACTTTTCCAGGTTGAAGCTTGACGCTGTTCATATGTGGCTTTTACACGTCTATCTTATCTCAAATTGAGACCACAACTTTGAACAGCCATTGTCGAGAACACGTGAGCCTTTAGTCCTGGCTGTGCGTTCATCGTGAAAAACATTCTCTCACAGATTCCCTGTTAGCACACTAGTTTAATTTCTTGGCATTTATCATCTCCCAAGAAAACCTTAAGTTTGAGAAAGTGGACAGCCGTCTGGATAGTGCACTGGTGTTTGAACCTGAGGACGTAGCCGCAGTCAGAAGAGACTGGCACTGCATTTACAACAAGATGAACCCGAGAACAGTGGGGTCCCTTTCATATAACTAAGCAAGGACTAAAAGGGATGTAAACACCTTTACTCTTTTAAGATTATCTTCGGGAAGTAGTATTATTAACCCATGACTGATGATGGGGTAATGCACTTTTTCATAGGAAACTCAAGAGAGAGGTGCTCAAGAGCAGCCAAAATCCCGGGTCAGATGGTAATTTGCTGGAAATGTAACTACTTAAACCTAGTTTTCTTCTGTGTGTCAATTCGTCTTTTTCATCTCATTTAACACCGACTATAGTAACATCGTCAATTTTAAAAGCTCTAGACCACTCAACAATCGCCTCTTTTAACTACGTGAAAGATTTGTCAAGACTGCCGTAAAGACAATATTATAGGAGGCATTGCTTTTTAGAGTACGAGTTCTTTACGTTCTTTACACCCAAAACTTTAGAATCATGACACAAATATCCGTACTATTGGAATATTAAAAATACTTTTAAGACATCAATCTTTTCGTTTAAACCCTGGCTAAAATATCCTATCAGAATGCTTAAGAACTTACAGCTACGAAGTTTTATTTCTTCTGCCTTGTTCTTCACTTGCAAATCAATCTTCGCCCTGCACAACTGCTGCGACAAACACAGACTTCATTGCTCAGATAGAGTTAAATGGGTACAGCTTGAATAGAAACACTTCTCGTCCTCTTTAAAGGCCAACGGTGTTAGGTGTGTCTCTATATTTAGCGATACTTATACGACAATGATATCCCTCTAAGATCAAACTCTTGCATGTACAAACATGTATTAGCTTACTTCATACTTGGACTTCCGCACTGTTTGCAGTCTTTCTGCACAGTCACAGCTGAAGGACACGGTATCATGTTTAAGTCTGTCCTCCACCATTTTGCGAGTACAGCTGCCGCTTGTCGCCATTTACGTCTTCATCTGACATCACTGTCACCTCTGCAGTTATTTGAAAGGACGTCAGATGGCGTGGGTACATCAAAAATACGAAGAGGGATGTCAAAAAGGGCACCAGGATCCAAAACACCCTACTTTCAATACTTCTGGCAGCCATGTTCTGGTCACTGTTCTGAAGGTATTACAAGAGTGAGCAAAGCTGAGACTGGCGTCTGTGATAACTTTGGTTTATCGTATACACCATATAAGTATGCTTTATCCATATGGTATGTCTAAACCCATAGGCGTGTTTTATCCTATATAAGTATGTATACACCAGATTGTTGTCTTCAAGAACGGAGGTCTTTCGTTGACTATATAGTGAAGGTTTTGTAGCTGGTAGGCCTTTTTGGTATTACCCACTGTCCTTTTCTCCTCTGTGATCCGTCAGTTATCCTCTACCAAACTCTTCTTAGCTGATACCATCATCCATTCTAATGCTGCTGTTTACTAACTGTTTGTATTTAGTTGCTGCTTCGTAATCGGTGAATGCTGAAGCATATGCTACAAGTGTTCCTACAGTAAGCGTAGTACCAATCATTCAAAAGACCGTAGCTATGGAACAAGAAGTTCTCTCTACAACAAAAATAAGTGCAGTGAAGGGCATGTAAACACCAGTTGCAAAGAAGACTTTGCTGATGCACAAAAATCTATCAACAGAATCCCCCGAATTAACGCATGATCAAGTCAGGACAATTTTAGTTTCTACCCTGACTGCAGGTATGTTCACTATTAATACATTTTTGTAGACTACCTTTTGCCCGCTGCTATATTTGGTTCATGTCTAGTCACGAGACTAGTCATTTGATTTCCCGATCACGTCACCACTGAGCCAGTGAGCAGGTGAGTAGATTGCACTGACAAGGTCTTCGCCAAGGCTGCCCCGAAATGAATTTTACTAAACCAGATTGGAATATCGAGACAGGATCGTAGTGTTCCTGTGTTTTATTTACCTTGGGATATACAGATCTGTCCTGTCTTATTTTTAATTTACTTCGTTTTTTAATGGTGCTATGAGTGGTTAGGGTTGTTCCCCTCCCCCTCGATACTCTCTAGGCATGCGCTAGGAAGGATTAAAATGACTAATATCTTAAATTTGTATATATAATGTAGTCACTTTTGACTGAGTGATGGTTTGGCAAATTTGACAACTATTATATTAAATTTATTTTAAAAGTATGCACGTAACTCTGACTATGTAAGGCCTTCGTAAAATTATAGCCGAGATGTGTTTTAGAAATTATTTCAAATCTCTGTATGGCTTTATTTACAAAAAGAAGTAATTTTAAATAATTTAAGCAATTTCTTTCCAAAACATTTATTTAATTACTGTTAAGTTCTTTCTGAAAAGAAAGGACAAGTTTCAAATAATAAGACACATTGCTCGTGCACGAGGTGTGTATGTGTGTGTATGTGTGAGAGAGATTGTGGGGAGTCAATAAAGGTTCCTAAGTCATCATTAAAAGACCTACAACTTAGACGACGACGACGACGACGATGATGATGATGATGATGATGATGATGATGATGATGATGATGATGATGATGATTTTACAGCAGCGTCAGAGGAGAAAATCCTACCTTCATCTCCTCCTTCAAAACTAAAGAATGTACCCGTAAATCTACCCGTGGTGTTTCATCTAGAAACTACAGGACTGGGTATGCAGTGACATTTGCGTTTTACCTGTACCATAAGCTTGATTCTTCTTATCAAGAACTAACTAATGATGATCTGTCACACACATGCTTTGCTTTCCTGCCAAAGAGCTCTTATTCATAAAACTGGATTATTTTGGTGCCAAACAGAGTACTCAGCCGTCAATACCATTGATTTGAATCCTATGTTACTGACAGCTGAGTGCTATAAACGACTAGAGCTACTTATGAAGTAATAAATGCACTTTATAATTCATCTATTATTATAATTAATATTCATACCACGTATAAAGATTATTGCTTTATCTTTTTACCGATCATTTCCAGGATCATCGCAGAAAAATCATCATCAATATCAAGCAGTAAATGTACATGCAAAGGTATTATGATGCTCAAAGTTAATCATAGATGATATTTTTAAGCCCCTAATTTCTTAATCTTATTTCCATTTACTTTCCTTCCGTGACAACTTCCAGAATTATGGCCGCCTCCACAAACCGAAGTGTACCTGCACACAATTAAAAGTTTAAAAGGTTGAGCGAAAACGACTTAGAAAGCGAGTATCTTACATTTAAGCCTAGCTTGCCATTCACACACGTTTCCCTGAAATGGCTTGCTGCCATGAGCGTATACTTTAACTCTAAAGTTCTGATTTCTGTGATGTCTTGCAGCGATGACCTCTCACATACTGAGGATCGCTGCATCAAGTCCAAGCAAATCCTTCTACAGACACGTCCTGCCCAAAAAGCCGATTGAGCTGCAAGCAGAAATTGTCAATGGACTGTCGTTTGCTGAAGGTCGCTTGTATCATAAGGGGAAGCAGGTGGATGCCGTGACCATACACCAGGCACTCTCTGAGTTTCTGGAGTTTCTAGGCGATGAGCCTGTCACGCTGTTTGGTCACAACTGTAAGCGGTTTGCATGTCTCGTTCTGTTCAATTCTGTGAAAGCCTGTGATGTAATGGCGGATTATGAAAGGAAGGTGACAGGCTACGTGGACACCCTGCCTCTGTTTAGAGATGTCTTCCTGGGCCTGCCATCCTACAGGCAGACATCTCTGTACCGGCATCTCTTCGGTGAGACCTACGCCGCTCACGAGGATATGAGTGACGTCACAGCGTTAAAGCGGCTTCTTGACCTGCCGTCTGTTACACCGGAAGCAGTTTTCAGACATTCATTCGATCTCGACTACATCCGTGAGAGTGTCAGTGGCTCCTCGAAAAAACAGAATAACTTGGCAAGCTAATATCCCGTGATTCAACGTGATTGTCACAGGTTCTGTCAGCAAGACAATGGCAGAGCAGGCAACGACACTGCATAGACTACCTACGCTGGACAGACTGGTGTACACTGCGTAGACTGGTGTACACTGTATAGACTGGAGTGCAAAAGGGAAGGCAGGACAGGTATGCAGAGCGTGCTTGAGAAGCATACCCAAGGCCTTGACGAGAGATTTCGTAATCATATTTTATGCTACATTCATCGAAATTAGGTCGCATACTGACATAAAAAGAAGTATCGAAGTTAATGATTTGGAGGGAAAAAACATATATATAATACTAAAAATAATATTCACTGCTATGACTCCAAGGTTATAATTTCTGGAACTTAGGAGGTATGAGTAGGTTTGAACTAGAAAACCTATCAAGGAGAAAGCGTTAACAATTTCTCAACGTCGCGACATGCACAGATTTAAAATAGTAACTTGCTATCGAAAATATAACAGCAAAACCCACGGCATCTAGGTAAGAAAACGTAAAGGTTATGTGGTAGATAAGATACAAAAAGTTATAATTGCAAAAAATAATGAAGCATGGAACTCAAGGAAATAGCAGACCTAAAGTCAACACAAATCAGGGGACGAGACAAAAATGGACAGAGATTAAACCAGTTAGCAGAAGGGATATAACTCTGGAGGTCTGTACTCTCTTGACGACATTTCATAAATTCATAGAAACATTATCTACAATAAGAGGAAGGGGTAGTGTGCACACTGAGATTTAGTTGTGACTTCATCACAACCGTTAGTGAAATTACAAAATGAACCATTTCACGCCTACAGAGGTGTCACAAAATTCACCACGCTCCGTGAAGACAGTGTGTGACAGAGATTTAACACAAAGATTTGCATTTTACCTTCTCATGAGCATTATGCTCAGTCAAAGCTAAACTTTTTCTTTTCTCTATATGAACCTCTAGAACAAATTTTTAAGGCTTTGTACTGTAACAGGCACGAGGACCTCTGGCATGTGATGCAAAAATTCAACATCAAAGAGGGTCTCGTCCAAGTAACTCAAGCACTGTATAAGTAGGAACGCTAAGCTGATTTTTGAATCAATATTAAGCAAAAACAAAAGCATGTAGACAGACAATCTTTCGTCCTGATTTCATTGATTGTCGTGCGCTTATTGATTTGAAATCCGACTAAGTGGTTTCATATCTGCGCTACCTCACATTTACACTTGTCGGACTCGTGTGCTACATTTAGCTGATAGCGTACATTGGCGTTCTCGTCTGGCAGTTGCACAAGTTTGGACATGTTAAAGACTTAGTAGAGTGAAACATAAAATTGAGATAGACATTATTGAAAGGCTAACAAATTATAGCGCAGTCATTATCTTGTAACGAAATAAAACAATTTTAATTCTTACTTTTTGGCGGGATGGTGAAACTTCCATGCAAACTGACCTAAATTCTCAGATCTGATGTACTAAAGGTAGTAAAACCTGCGACAATCGTAGAACCCTCTGTATATACTGTGTAACGTTTTACTATGTGATCAGTGTACATTAAACTGCAGATCTGTGTACAGTAAGCTGAAGTATAATGTAAGAAAATTAATAGCTAATATATTTTATCTTATTTATTACTTGTGACATAAATTTAAACTCTTTGGATTCTCTTATACTGCTTTTTTATTTATAACAACATGCATAGGAATGCAGGCTTGCACCTGTATCGTGTCTGCTTGGGTTATTTTTTTGCGGAATTATAATATTCGAAAGTGTTTTACGGTGGGTAAATGTGTTTTATAAGGATGCAGAAATCTTGTCTTATGGTAAACGGCCGAGTCTCCCGACGTTTTAGCATAGAACGAGGATGTAGACAGGGAGATCCTCTTTCTCCATATATCTTCCTTATATGTGCAGAAATCCTGGCTATATCACTAAAAAATCAGGTGGATATTAAAGGAATAGCGGTTGGTAACAAAACATTCTTACTGACGCAATTTGCAGATGATATGTCATTGTTTCTTGACGGCTCTAAAGAATCTTTCGAAGTGACTGTGTGTGAATTAGAGAAGTTTACGTAACACTTTGGTCAGGTCTAAATATAAATTTTGAAAAAACTGCTGCGATATGGATTGGTATAAATAGAGGCTCTTTGACACGCTATATTACTCACTTAAAAATCCAGTGAAATCCTGAGACTTTAACCGTTCTTGGTATTACATTTCCTCTCAGCCTTGATAGGCTGGTATATATTAACTATGATAAGAGTTTCACCAAAATGCACAAGATTATGACAGAATAGAAGGCAAGAGATCTTACACCCATAGGAAGAAATGTTGTATTTAAATCTCTTATACTGTGTTTATTCACCTTCCTATTTATCACCCTTCCTCATCCCGGCAAGAATATTCTTAACAGAATTAGTCAGTCAGCTTTTCAGTTTATTTGGAAGAAGAAAACTCATAAAATTATGAAAACAACTATAATCAGGAAATACTCAGAAGGAGGGCTAAAGGTAATGGATGTTCATGCTTTTCATGATGCACTCAAGTTTATATGGATAAGAAAGATCTGTACATCAAATGCAAGTTGGAAGTGCCTGTTAAATTCCCTAACCCTAACCCATGTTCTTTATTCCTTCATTGATGAATTGGAGAAATGATCAGAGCCAAACTAAAAATATATGATAAGAAGATTAAAAAAATTCTTGAGTAGTTGATACAAATATAAAGACCGCCACAATATCGATGCATATTTTAAGAACTAAATCACATATTTATAACGACTAAAATATGTGTTCAAAACTGTGGCTTCTTACTCGTGTGTCCTACAAAACCCTTGTACCACGCAATGAAGCAGGAAACACACCCATCGACGTTTAAATTAGTTAAGACTTTCCAGGACGTTTTGTCATAGAAATCTTATTCCAGAGATTTATATATGCAAAATGATGTGTTAACATCTTTTCTCAACATTCGTTTTCGGGGCTAAAATATAAAAAAAAAATCTTCCATTAAACACAACAAACATAGCAACAAAAATAATTTCTTTGCGAAATGCACAAAACGGAACCAAATTTCTGCCAGTAAATAACAAAAAATATATCACTTCTTCTGCTACCTCTGCTACTGAAGCAATGTTTAACCTAAAATGCATCTGCCCATTCTAACAAGTTTTTTTTGGTAGTGTCAAACTACAGTAAGCGAGCCAGCAACAAAACTGATATCATTCGCAAATCAAAGACACATTACATAGTCCCTTGCTGCTAAGCCTATTATATTATAAACACCTAAAGGCAATGACATGTAAAAGGCAGAATAGGTACAGAATAATTATACTGATAATCGAAAAATACCAATAAACCACAAAACTCGTCTTTCAGGCAAACAGGAAGTGCTCAGGATTTAAAACACCAATTACTTGAAAATAGCTAACATTTTTATATATGTGGATCCAGGAATTTGTAATCGTCTCAACGATGATATAGAAACAATATGATTAGCACACATACAAGCTTTTATTATTTTTATGGTGAAAATGCTGTAAACACTGAAACGTAGGCGTCATAGTCTGTATGAAAACAAAAGAACAAAACTCTGAGTAGTGTCGTGTTACAAACAATATGGAACGTCATTTAAGTGCAAGGTCATTGAAATAAGTTGTAAAAATTATTTAAAATAATTGGTTATGAGTCAGTCTTTAATCAAAGCACTTCGTCATGAGTAGGGGAGACAAGTCGCAGTCTGCATCGCTGATGTTCTTCGCTTGCACGGCGTTAGTGTCTTCTGACGAGACTCCCTCTGGTTCGGTAAAACGTGATCTTCTCCAAGCACTGGAAAAGTCATGTGTCATCCATGTATTTGTTTTCCTCCATAGAACAATAATTTTAGTATGGCGCTATGGTACAAACTTTTAAAAGTTGTAGAAAGTGTGGGCTTACCCTTTTCTTGAGAGTTTGTATTGGTCTGTGTTTGCCAAACGTGCCTCTAGCTTGCTCCAGCTTTTCTTTTGCTAGGTTTACTTGGTGTGGAGTCAGCGAAGAAAAGTCCAAACTATCTACCTCCTCCAGCAGTTGTTGTTCGTTCATTTCCTTCAGTTTCGCAATGACTTTCTGCCATGTCTGTAACAAAAACATGAATTATCGCAAAGAAAACACTGTCATTCCCTTTGTTATGTTTAATGCTTTGAGTTAAATATGATGCATTTTTCTTTAGGGCTACTAGGAACATCGTGTGCTGTTCGTTGACCAATTTTTCTCCACGCTACTATGCATTATCTAACCTGACATTTAACGTTAACATTGCTATTTAAATATAAAATATTGAAAGTTGTAAAACAGATATAGCAATAATCACAAATAAAATCAGAAGTGTTAACCAGTTAACTCAAAACCACAAAAAAATATTTGAAATAACTGAACTCATTGCGTTAACAAATTATGTGCCTCAGTATTTAATTAGCTCGCTATTTTAGATTACATGACCCTTATAAAATGCTGACACCAAATATTAGTGAACGTAAAGTGTATCTGAGCAATTTTAAATTTCGCGAAGAAAATGATAATAAAGATTAATTTTAATTAAATTTATGATCTTTTGTTACTTCTTTATGCTGCAGGCTGATTTCCCCAGTATAACTAAAGACTGAGCACGTTCTCAATGCATGCAAGTGTAAACCGTATACGTCTATATCCTGTACATTAATGGATACGTTTACTCACATCAAGTTCCTCCTCACTTTTTCCAAGTAGAATAAAAGTTGCGAAAAGTACGTCAGTGACGTGGTCTGGAGGTTTTTGAACATCGGCCTCGTCTTTACTACTCAGGGACTGGGTTATCCCTATCGCTTCTTGGAGTTCTTCTAGTCTCCATAATACTTCCTTGCCCTCTTTGAACCAAGGCTGTTCCCGTGCCATTTTACTGACATACGTGCAGGCTATCTTTTTTATGCAATCACGAAGTTCTTGCGAATTTTTATTTTCAATGGCCTTTTCCATTTCTGCACATATACGTTGTACACAGATAAACCTACCCACATTTACATATACAATATACGCGCACAAACAGCCATGTGTACCAGTTACGTGAGTCCGTAGTGTCATGTCCGCAAGCGTATATAGTTCACACAAAAGCAAGAGATTTATTTAGCTTTAAAAATACTTTCGTACCCCCGTGGCACAAGGCCATTAGTATTTTTGTGGCATCCTCTATGTCTCCTTTGTTCTGAATGTTTACAGCCGTGCAGTCCGTTAGGGCTTTATTCAGCCGATCCAAGTTGCTTTCCTTCGCAGCAGCGAGCAGCTCCTCTCCCATGTCTCTGTACTCCGTTTTCTTACGTCGTATTTTTTTTTCTAATATCGGATCCATAATACCAGCCATCTCGACCTTAGAGGCAGCTTCCTCTAACATTCCTGCGTCATCTTTGTCAACAGAGACCCATGCATCTTCATAGTACTGTAAATTTTCCTGTAAAATATAAATATTTGTACTAAGACGATATATTCGAGACCATCTCTATTAAAATACTTCATAGTATAAAAATTGTATCGCGTCGTCCAAAAATATAACCGTCGTCATTGTAGCGTTGGAGAATCTCAAATCTCACAGAATATCACATTTATGCCGCGTGAGACCGCCACAACATTCTTAGACGCTACAGTAAATAATAGAAGAGAATAATACTGCGTTTCTGTCAAATAATCTGCCTGAAAAAATTCAGTACAATACACTTCTCGTCGCTCTTGAAGTGTATTCGATATGCATTCTTACAATAAATTAGATAAAAATGATATCAATAAATGTAAAACATAAAGAGACAACATATAGATTAATAGATTCGATTAGAGCAATAAGACAAGATTTTTATTTTCAGTAGCTTTAAATTGATGTCTGAATTGTAGTATTATTGTATTTTACGACTAATGACTAGCAAAATTATTGTTGTGACTTACTACTCATACAATTTTCAAATAGTACAGTAGTTTCATAAAAAACCAACTAAAATAAAGGTGCATCATAAAAGCTATAACATAACTGTCTTAATTCAGAGGTAACCAGTTCCTAAGGTCAAAATATGACATATTCAGTCTGATTTTACTAGCGTTTCAATACATGAAGAGCAGGTAGTGTGCTTAACAAATTATCCGAAGCTTCTTTATTTAAAAGGTATTTTTATTTCGTCCTAAGCACATGACAGCATCATTAGGAATGTCATGAGAATCTGACACGTGCATAAATTGCTAAAATAGAAATACCTTTTTGGCTTTGTCCGTGATTACTTCATTCAGCATGTCATTACTGGTCAGCAAGTAATTCAGAACATGATAACTGGTCGATGCTTTAATTGATTCATCTGTATTTTTTATGTTTTTTATGGCATCGATTTCAATGGAATATTCTGGTGTCGGGTCATCTGCTGGCAGTCTCGCGATGACTGTTGCGTTGTCGTCTTCTCGCTGGACCCTGATATTGCCCCGAAGTTCTTCAGGTGTCCGAGTGGAGTGGACCAGTCGGGCCAAAATGTCCACGTCAACTTTAACCTTGAAGTTTACGCAGATCTCGTCTCCACTTTTCACCGGCACAATCCCTTCCGTGTGTGAAGGCTCCGACAAACCAGATTCAGCCGCTTCTTCACCAAAGCCAAACCCGTTTTCCGGGTGGGACGGAAAGGGCTGAGTCTCAGGGGACGCATTTTCACAGACGATCCGAAATTCCACTAGGTCAGTGGTCTTACCTCCATGAGCTCCTTTCACTTCACATTTGTATGTTCCAGTGATTGGAAGTCTGACCAAAAGTGATTTCGTCTGCTCAGTACGTTTTATTCTAAAAAAAAAAACAATTCTGTTAAAATAAAGAACAACAAAACCAACAACAAAAATCATACTAAGGTAATTATTGGTTAAACGTTTGGTTGTTTCTGTTAAGAGACTAACAACTACAGCGACTAGCCCTCTTTAGACAGCAGTCTAAAAGATTCAAAGCTTAAACATTTGCCAGATGAGTGCTTTTCACTAAAAATTCCAACGATAAACAACTTTAAATATTTAATCCCTTTATATGTTTTTTCACAATTTATAATATCTGTTGACAAAAGTAGTATCTATTACTCAACCGTACTCTGTGACATTGCTTGTAAGGTTGAAAAACATTATCCTTACTTAGTTACGTAGAGATCCGTTTGTATTTCTTGTGGAAAGTTTCTTCCCGAACGACCTTCGTCGTAAAACATCTTGTATTGAAGTTTATAACCAGATCCTGGACTAAACAAGTCGATCAAACACCATCCACATGTGGCATTGATGGCGCACGTCATAGGGCCAATTAGTTGCCATCCAGAAGAGAAATAAGAAATCCGGAAGTAAGGTGACGCAAAGAACTTCTCTTGTGTCCATGGTTCAGTCATCAACTGCTTTTCATTGTCATTTGTATGACAAATGCAATTCATTATCTCAGGTTCAGTCAGAAAATAGAATTCATCAAAATCGGGTATCAAGGTACCAGCATTTGCTGTGAGCCTAAAGAACAAATTTCGTCAAAGTTATTTATACACATTGACTATCGCTAATAAAGGAAACACGAAACAAATAGTAACATACTTAATGACTGAGAAAACTTTCCGTATAGTGTCAAGAAGTGCTACTGACAAGATCTTGGAATCGTGGCGTTTGTTTGGTGGTTGGTATATGTGTGTGTAATTACCGATACACAGGCAATCAGAATCACACAAATGACCCTTGACCATTGCTCATAGCAAAGTATATTTAACCTCTTTAAATCAAATGCAAATCAAACAATCTAGGATTATGAAAATTACTCCACGTCCCCCATTGTAAACGACGATGGACAATTAAATAGGTATCCTAAAATTAAGGGAAATATGTTTTACAATTCCAAATGAATGTTTTCAGAAAGTCTCTTTTCTATAGGTTGTTATAGGTCCAGTCTGTCTGGGGTCATATACTCCTGCCATATCTGCTCTGGATGTGAGCGGGATGCTGTTGTGCAGCTCAACTTTGGGCCTGAAGATCTCCCACTCAAGCACCAGGCACTCCGCATCAATACCGTCATCCACCAAAATGCTGGGACCATCCAACAACAAACTTGAAAACTCTGCTGTAGTGACCTTTGTTGGGTGGGCTTGTGGATCCCGCTTGACCAAATGATAGTTGTTGCGTCTCTACGTTCCTAGGGGTGTTTAGACTTCGTATGACCATGAACGTTGATCTACTGGACTGATGACGAAATGTCGAGACCAACGCTTAGCCTCTTGCGAAGTTCTGCACCAATAGTCTCGGCGAGCGGATTCAGTCCGATTTCCGTTTCTGGAGACGCAGCACGACGATGGACGTAGATGATTCCATCGTCGTGCTGCGTCTCCGGAAACGGAAATCGAACTGAATCCGCTGGCCTAAAGCATGAATGAGAGCCGCTCGCTACTCGTCTTGCTCTTTCGATATACCTGGCCGCGGAAGGCGAAACAAACTTAAACCAAAACATTTGTAACTTGCACAGTGGCATCCTTCCATGCTGCAGGAGTTACCACTTCCTGGCTGTTTATATTTCTTTACTGCTGACATAGCCATTGTTGTCGTCGTTCGCTACCGAAAGCTGCTATTCTTCCTCGAACCTCGTTCTCGCGGCTCTCTGACTTAATTGAAAAAAATCGTCTGCTAGCAGTCCAGTAGATCAACGTTCATGGTATGACCTTCCTCCGAGTATTCTCACGATGGTTTCAGGTGCTGACTTCTTCCACGTGTATTGATGAGAGTTACTTGAGGAAACTTGTAGCGAAATCAACCAAAACTTCATGTGCTGTGGATCCTATACCAACTAAATTTACTCTTCAATTTTTGGACATTTTATTTTCTGTCATTTTTCCACTTTCAGAGCAGGATGTGTTCCACGGTGTTTTAAACAGGCCTTTGTGAAGCCCTTGCTGAAGAAGGTAAACCTGGATCCCTCTGACTGTAAAAACTATCGTCCAGTATCGTTTATCATATATTTCCAAGTTACTTGAGAGGGTGGTCGCAGAACAGCTTATGACCAAATTTATTACTTATAGCTGCCCAGGTAAATTTCAGTCAGCGTATCGTCCTGGCTTCAGCACAGAAACTGCTCTTCTTCGTGTGACCAATGAGATTCTGTGTACTGTCAACTCTGGCAACTTAGTGCTTTTAGTATTTCTTGACCTGAGTAGTGCATTTGACACCATCAACCACCGCCTGCTGCTCCAGAGACTATCGTCGGAGGCTGGTATCCAGTGCGCTGCGCTGCGGTGGATTGACTCCTATCTTGCCGATAGATCTCAGAGAGTGATTGTCAGCTCTGAAAGCTCTGAGGCAGTTCCTCTGGTGTGTGCCGTGCCACAGGGATCCGTCCTGGGTCATTTATTAATTTTGATATACACTTCACTGGGTCCTTTACTAATTTTGATATACACTTCAGAGCTTGGACAGGTAATTGAATGTTTTCAGATGGGACGTCAGTTCTTTTCTGACGACACACAGATACTCAAGAGTTCCCCCCCCACCCACGACCCAGCAGTGGCTAGGAATGCGCTTCAACGACTTGAATCTTGTTGTGTTGCGGTGAAGGCCTGGATGACCAGGAATCGTCTTAAACTCAACGACGACAAGACAGAAGCGTTACTGTGCGGCCTCAGGGCCAGACGGGAGCAGATCGGCATTAGTGCCGTGCAGGTCGGTGACGCCTCCAGAGCCTTTGTTGTCTGTGTACGGGACCTCGGGCTGTTTATTGATGCGGAGCTCTCTATGTGCAACCATGCTAGTTCTGTTGTGTCAAAATGCTGCAACCTTTTGAGGACTTTAGGCATATTATGGCCCATGCTGACTCAGGTTGCTGCCAACTCACTTGCTGTGGCTATCATCATATCGAGATTGGACTACTGCGATAGTGTATTGTGGGGTATACCTGCTACGCAGTTAGATCGACTCCGAAGATTTCAAAACACAGCCACCAGGATTGTCACCCGTGCAAAGTCGTCCACTGAGCACATCACCCCTATCCTACAGTAAACAAGCGCATTGACCACAAAGTGCTTTCGATTGCTCAGTCCTGCATATTTAAAACTGCTCCTGACTATTTACAAGAGGTAGTTCCTCCTTACCAGCCGTCACGTGGCCTGCGCTCTGGCTCCCAGTCACGCTTCTGTCTCCCTGCAGTGGAAGACACAAACAAGAAGCGCAATGGAGCCAGGGCCTTCAAAAACGCGGCACCTAAACTGTGGAATGGTCTGCCATCGTCACTCTTCACCATCACCTTAGCAACCACGTTTCGGAAAAGACTGAAGGCTCATTTGTTTACTTAAGACAGACTTAAACAACCTAGCACCATTTCTGTCTTTATTATTTTTTACTTTCCTGTTTTATTTTTTTCTTCTGTTCTGTTTTTGCTGCGCAATGAGCATTCTTTTGAATGGATACCTGCGCAATGTAAATCGACATCATCATCATCATTTGTTGTGGTCTGACCCAGACCATCTGATGCGCTTTGAACTTTGGTACAATGCGTTTTGTCAAAGTTTTTTTCTGTTTTGCCTTTAACATTTTCTCTTTTTCTGTGAAGTCCTGTTAATTCGGATTTATAAATTTGGAAGTTATCATTGGGACCAGACTCCTCAGTCTTCTTCAGAAGCTCTGCTGGACTTTTCCCGCACTGAAGTGCTGACGACGGATAACATGGCCATATATGGGTCCTCAGGTGTCCTGAGCAGGCCTTTGACGGTCTGTACAGTTGGGTGTAGCGTCATCCAATGTAACGGATCAACAGGCACATTTGGGGTTTTGTATAACCAGCTATGCTGAGTTTAAAAATGTATAGCGAAAAAATCTGCAATGAGCAGAACACCTACCATGTTTTTTAAAGTTTCCTTTTTTGTCAAAAGTTCTATATTTAATAACTGCAAGAAACGTTCAGTTTCTGATTACATTTGCACTGTCAAACAATATTCATAAACAGTACACTCACTGGTTTTCATTTCTAGTCATGCAGTAAACGAAAATCTTGCTTAGTCTGAAATGACGGCGTAAAGTCTCTTGACTCGATGACAACTCGAATGTAACCATCACTTGCATCCATCCTATAGACTGATTTTGATGCATCACTCATTGTCCTGATACAGCGTTGGACTCCTTGAGACTGGCAAGGTATCTGACAGAAGAAGGGCTAAGTGACAAGCTGTTGGTGTTCTTCATCTGAGAGGTGATTTTTTAGAGATGATTCCATTGTAAGTTTCTCTACTGATGGCAAAAGGACTTGCAACGTTTGAGCATTCTCCTTTAGTTTGGGAGTTTGAAGTTCTCTGACTTGCTTTTGATACCCACGAGCTGTTTGGCGAATGGTCTTTATTATGTTCACCTCTGCCTTCCTATTGACTTCATCGTCATCTCCAAGCATCGAGAGAAGAACATTTTCCTCGTTTCCAAAGTGTCTCCCAATGCACTGACAGACCAACGCACTTTGTTATCATCGGTCTGAAGAAATATAACATGGCCCGTAGTGCAACGGAACGCATACTGGGGCAATGTTATATTCCTTCAGGCCGATGATAACAAAGTGCGTTGGTCTGTCAGTGCATTGGGAGACACTTTATGCTAAACCATGTAGGTCCATAGCAGCAGACAATGAATTGTGTCAGGGAATACAGTTCGTTACTTGCTTACGCTGTTGCCACATACAGCCTACATATCCTGCTAGCAGTTGTGACCAATCTGGCCATCGACATGGGCCCAGGATTTCGTTTCAGTAAATTGTCAGGGATGCTTCCACTTCTAATAGCTGTGATCCTTTTGTACGGGTAAACTTGGTCATTGCTAAGTTCGCTTTTTCCAATTTCTGGAAGAGGATCACCGTCGGCAATGAGTCAAAATCCTTTTGCAGAAAATGGCAATGATGCACGATTAGCCAATGCTTTTCTAGTCGGTCCTTTCCACTGTGTGGGCCCTTCAGTTGGATCAGTGAGTGTTTTGCAGTCATCAACATCGTAGTCCTCTTTATTATCGTCGTTGTCGGTTTTACCGTCATCGCCATCATTTTTATTAGGATCAGCCTATTTTAGACTGGTACTGCAGGAAGCTGATTCTAACTCAGCTTGGACTACTGCAAACACTTTTGCTGGTGAAACTATGCCTTCACTTGCCCTCTTCCTTGTGCTTTCTTTATCTTTTACTATCGCTCTATTCGTCCACAATAGATGCATTGCACTGTCCTATTCAGTTACTTTATATCTCAATGTATCACTATTCATTAGTACGACTGTATCACTAATACGACCCTCACTGTCACAGAAGATGTGCTTATGTACTACACGGACAGACAAGTAGAAGGTTCCAGAAGGAACTATATATAGCTCGAACGTTTTACAAGAGTCCAGGCCGACGAAGCAATGACGTAATGATTTCGAATCTTGTTTCCATAGCAGCGTCTTCACACTGACACCTGACATCGCTCGCTCCTTGTTGCTATGTGTGAAGTCACATATTATTAATTTTGTCTGAGCTGCATGGTAATAGTATAGTATCACGTCATCAAAAAATATCTACAACAAAGAATTATCCATCAAGGAAATTAAAAAAAAACTAAAGATCATGCAGAAAATATTGATTTTAAGTACAAAACATTTCAAGTCAAAATAGCAGGTCAACATACTTACTAAAGGACATTTCTTGGGGAGATATGGAGGTTTTCTGCTTATCACAAAGTAAAATCTTTTTAATATTTGAAATAAAGAAAGTGAATTTTACAAACCGCAAATGTGCGTCAAAATCGCTTACATAACTTCATCCTACTGTACAGCACTCTCTGCTTACCCATTAGCTTACAGGGGGCATAGGCTACCGGCAGTTTGCTTTAAAACTGCGGGCCATTGTCCGATATCACTATCTCAGGGACTACATGCCGAGAGAAGTTGCTCTTGAGATGTTTAATGACGCTCTGAAATGTGGTGGATGCCAACAAGGCTACCTCAGTGAACGTAGAATAATAGTCTACGACTGACGGTGCTTTATAGAAAGCAGACGAGATAGGCATGTTGACGATGGCATTGACATTTCTCGGTCATTCTGTGTACTTTCGAATAATATTAATCTCCTCTAGGACAGCAAAAGAAAAGTTGTTGTGTTGCGTTCCGCTTTGGTTCCTATTTTATTGGCAGAGAAAACTTTTGAAAAATGTTTGGTATTTTGATTGTTGTTACTTTAACATATTCGGAACACATAACTTCCATCATTTACAATTTTCCTCAATGAACTGATGATTTCACGTGAACTGCTGATTTCGAGACACGTGCATTACATTTATAAATCTTTCTAATAAAAACTGCTATTAATACAGCACTTTACCTGACCATCAAAAGGCGTTTTACAGAACTAAAATGCCGAATACACGACAATACTTAGAGCACATAATTTCAAGGCTATAAGCGCGGTGTAAAATAAAAAATATCTTTCTCTCTTTCACGGACGTATACATTAACATATTAAAGAAAGTTCTGGCCGTAGATGAGCTATCTGGTCCTATGGGAACCATGCAGAGAAAAAAGACCAAACCGAAGGAGGGGATGCAAAAAGGAAATCTACTCAGATGGCGACTTCCACAAACAAAGAAATTTGACTGTTAGAGAATTAGTCAAAGTAACGAAAATAAAGTCAACGGTTAATACACTTGTGTATACTAGACCTTATCTTCGTAAGTTCTAAATTTTTGACAAATTTTGTTTGTGTCGACTTGTGTCTACGGATCTTGTAATTCCAGAGGATCAATTCTGCAACGTCCGTCACTAAAGAAGTTAAATGCTAGAAATATGTAACTCTTGTACCCTTTATCGTATAGGATAATATAAATTAGGCTACTTAAATTTACATTTACATTAAGTTTGCATTGGATGCACATGTGTATAGCACATTATTTCTTCTAGTGTAAACATCATGCAAATTATGTGATAGCTATATTCAGTAACATACAGTATGCAATTGGTATAGCTTCTATGATAATTGAGCAAATAATTTTCTGATTCCAGAAACAACTATATTTCTTGAAGCTACTGGAAGCATTTTAAGTATTCATTTACGCACCCTTCACAAATGAATCAGGTCAGGTGTTGTGTAACTTTGCTATTTGTGCACGCTTGCTAATCCTAGCATTCATATTGATGTGTTTTTTGAGCGAATCTGTATGTTTTGTGGATAGGAGAGTAAAGCAGTATTTTTTGAGTGACAATTTCTGGTTTTAACAAAAAAGAGACATTTTTCGGACTCTCAGAGGTATAAATAATAGGGTCGTAGGTTGACCTCGTCTAAATAACACAGCATTATTTTGTGAATGACACATTCTTATACAGATAATTCGCCCTAATGCAGTCTTATTTTATAACAAACACGATAAGGATGATAAAACAAGTCAGGATAACGAGGAGAGGAAAAGAAAAAAAAGAAAAAAAACACCTTTACAGACAAATTACGTAAGAACTTCAATGGATGCAATAGTAGATCTGAATAATATTCTACATTTATAGTGAAAAAACATTAAGCCATTTGTGTGTAAGTGTATAAAGTATGTTAATGATGATTTTTGGCTTACACGCTGAAAAATCTCCGAATAAACTGCAATAACGCCAACACCAATGACACGCCAACTGTTATAACGATAGATAACAAATTGAGAGGTTACTTGCTAAATGTAACAGGAGATTATCCATGAACCTATATCAGAAAGTTAGTATGAAAATACACTAGCACATGCACACACATATATACACACAGCGGATTAGTACACTTTGATCACATGCAATCCTCGGACTCATAGGTGGTAATGAATGTCAGTCATTCAGTCATTTTGCTGGTTGTTCTTTGTCTCGTTGTTTTCTTTAAGGATGAGAAGTTGTGGGAGCCCGAGGACTGGTACCTACCTCTGTATCCGCCAGAGAGCCTCAAGGAGGAGTTACTTCGAGATGAAGACTTCACCGAAGTCGACCAGAAAGCCCGTGTGGTATGAAAAAGAGACTCTACTGTTAACACCTTCAGATGACTTCGCAATAATCATTGTGTAGAAATCAAACGCGTGGTTAGCACAATAACTGTATTAAGATGAAGTCAGTAATTTATTTCCAAAATTAACAATATTCAAAAACAATTTCCTTCTATAAATACAAACAACGCACTTCTGTCATCGTCTTCAATAATCCTCAGCCTTGAGTACCTGCAGGGACACCAACATGTCGTGATACGGACGATATACTGACTTACGGAGGTTACATTTGCAAATTTTTTCAACAAGTAACACGAGTCTGGAATTGTGACGGTAAAGTCCTCATTACTAAATACTTTAGAGAAAATTCGTCGCACACAGTGGGCACCTTCTTCCTAAGACACAAAGGGCCGACAGGCAGATACATTTTGTTTGGTTGGTTGCGTGTATGTGTTTGTGTGTTTTTATTTTTTGTGTGGGAGTGTGTGTGTGTGTGTGTGTGTGTGTGTGTGTGTACTAAAGTTTGCGTGTGCATTATATTTTGAATTTTTATGTGTTTTTATTCTGCCAGTCTATCAAATTATTCAGCTTGCATAGGCATATTTCCTTCTTTCTTTAGCCCCTTTAACATTTTCCCTTTGCTCTTCCAAACTCTGTATGCATTATACTCACTGGTGTGTGTGTGTTTCAGGCACCCACTTCAGTAAACGAAAGTTTCAACAAGCTTGTCCAGTATCTGACCAGTCGTTTGAATTCCGATCTCCACAAATTAAGATCCATTTTCGTGTGGATGGGTTCTCAAAATATCGGATGCCGACAAGAGACAGAAAGCTGCAGAAATAAGCACAGTCCTACATTTTATTTACAAAAGGCATGTCAAGACCTCAACTTCATCGGAATACTGTTTGCCAAGTTGTGCAGGTAAGTTCAGTATCACTAAACATCTTTGTTATCACTGTCATCACATTTTAAAACAGTGGAAGCATTTTGCCTTTTTTAAAGACAGTTTACTTAATAATTTAATTCATTTTTTTATTGACAGAGGCGCAAGAATTCCATGCATACTTGTGACCGGTAAGGCAAAAGGTGCACCTTATGACCCTGGTGACGATGACACTAGAGGAGAAGGTACCTGGGCGGTTGTTTATGTGGCCGACAGCTGGCGCTTTGTGTTCCCTTTCTGGGCCTTCGTGGTGGCAAGTGGCCACCAAAAGGGGAACTGGATGCTGGTTGAGGATTGCGGAAAGGCAGTAAGAACAAGGTAGTTTACATTAACTTTATAAGTAATATACTTAAATAGTCTAAATCTTTCAGCTTTATAAAATATAATGTTTTAATTTGAGTTTTAAAATGAATGTATATAAAGTTTCCCTTGAACTGTTTGTTAAAACAATAATCTTTTGATTATAAATGTATCATAAATATTGGAATGGTGCTTGTTCTCGTGAATATTGAAATGGTGCTGTTACAGATTGACGAAGATAAATCAATAGTGATCTGTGGTAATTATTTGAGATCTATCTACAGTTAACAGCAGAAAAATAGCTTTAACGTCAGCAGAAAAAATAAATGTGGTTGCTCGCACGTTGTCTAAATGTGAGGTCAGTAAGAGCTCTTAAGGTGCAGGGCAACTTAGTAGGCCGCCAGCATTTTCAAAAAAGGTACACTTTCTAAAGAAAATGATTTGACATTTTACGATATGATGTTCATGGCACCAACGGGTTGCGCATTTGAACTTACAGAGAAGAAGCGATTCTCTCACCGGTCGAACAGAAAAAAGAGCAAACGAAAAATTGCGATAAAAACCATGTGACAGCCACATGCAGTAGCTTGCACATGTAAAATAGTCGTCCCATGACCTTTTTTAGGTCGTTGGGGAATCAGGCGTTAGAGACGTGAGCTTTACGTGAGGGTGGTGCCCATCTCCTCTCCGTCGCCGACTTACCTTCCTCAACACTTATTAGGAATCAAGTACGCATTCCCTCCAGGGTGGTCGACTGGGTGAAGTGAACTGTGCTACGCAGGTGCCGAATCAGTGCGCCTTTTAGTTCAGACACCAGCGTACTAACACTCAGCTTTCCGCGCCCTCAAGGGATAAACGTAGTTTGATATTTCTACGTTCAACATGGATATAACATATTTATCACGAAGTAGAATACGGAATTTGGGAGACTGTAGCAGTGGCAACAAGGCCTCAAAGTTACAAGTATGCGGCTTCGGTATAACAATAATAATAATGAGGATTTGTAAAGCGTCTTTCCAAAGATTTGCTCAGAGCGCTTTACATAAATCATACATAGACTAAATCATCAACAACCACGCACCCATATTCACATATAACAGACACGCTCACTTCTACAACATACACTCACTCAAACACATAGTACATTGCAGACACAAGTTATTAACGCTCATGGTCAATATAGGGTCACAGTGAAGTCGTCCTTCTCAAAAGATGCGTCTTAAGTTTCGACTTAAAGGTGGTAAAAAAAGTCAGAATATCGAAGGCTGATGGGTAATCTGCTGCAGGCTGATGAGGCTTGGTAGGAGACAGACTTCGGTATTTTAGTATCATGAGATTAGTTGTTTGATGTTCCATATAGTGATAAAAAGCGACGATTAATGTGAGTAAACAATTTTGAGTATACACTGCATTTTTTCAGATTCGCAGCAAATGATGGCAAACTCACATCCTACTTCGACGAATTTTATTTTCTGACTGACCCTGACGAGATGAAATACATTTGTTATTC
Organism: Marisa cornuarietis; assembly: GCA_004794655.1. NCBI lineage: Eukaryota > Metazoa > Mollusca > Gastropoda > Architaenioglossa > Ampullariidae > Marisa > Marisa cornuarietis. The sequence goes on from SMMW01000572.1 coordinate 1,287,340, forward strand.
ACATGACAAAGAAAAACAGCTATTGACCGAGCCATGGACAAAAGAGAAGTTTTTTGCTGCGCCTTATTTCCAGACAACATACTTCTCATCTGGATGGCATCTGATTAGACCTTTGACTTGTCTTATAAAGACTGAAGCTGGACGCTGCTCTCTCGACCTGTTCAGTCCAGAAGGAGATTCTAAACTTTATTACAAGCTCTTTTTTGACGAATGTCGTTCGGGGAGAACATTTCCGCAAGAATATCAAACGGATCGCTATGTTATCATGTAAGGATGCCTGTTTATAACCTCATGAACAGTATCACAGTTAATGGTCAAGAAATGAAATATCTTGTATGTAAAAAAAGTCTAAGAAATAAATAAACTTTAAAATTAGATGAAATTGAAGCTTTCTTGCGGTGAGGGAATAGTTGGCAAATATTTTATGGTCTTTCAGATTATTCTAGACTCTAAGAATCAGTAAACGTCAGACTCATTTAGATATCTGTATCCTGCTAAATTATTTTGCGGTTGTTTTTTTCCCGCTTATTGAATTAGGCATCAAATGTTTTCCAGAACGAAGCGGACTGTGCGAACTGAATCAGTTATGATCAGACTTCCAGTCACTGGAACATATAAACTGGAACTGACGGTCTTCCACCAAGGTGAACTTTGGCCATTAGCGCACTTCCGTATCGACTGCGATCACGTGGAGCCTAAGACTCGACCCTTTCCACCCTATCCACAGAACGGGTACGGGTTTACTGAAACAGCATCTGAATCTGGATTGTCGGAGCCTTCCCACACAGAAGGGATTGTACCAGTGAAAAGTGGCGGCAAGATCAACATCAGTTTCAATGTTTCTCTTAAAACTGAAATTTCGGCAAGACTGCTGCACTACATCCGGGCACCAGAGGACCTTCGGGACAACGTTAGCGTGGTGCGAGATAAACGTATTTTGACAATTGCTGCGAAGCTGCCCGCAGATGACCCGTCACCTGAATATTCTCTTGAAGTTGATGCCATAAAAACTATGCAACATACAAGCAGATTTAGAGGAGCATTCAAAAAGAAGAAGCAGGTATTAAACTACTTGCTGACCAGCGACAAAACACTAAATGCAGTGATCATGGACGAGACCAAAAAGGTATGCATTTCTAGCAAGTAAAGTGTGCAAAATATAGCTAGCAATAAGTAGCACACGTCTTTAAGTCTCAAGCTAAGACAAAATTTTAAATACCAAAAGAATGTTTCACATTACAATATGTATTTTATATTGGAAACAGTGGACTATACAGAGAAAAGTGTTATTGTCTACATCAGCTAAGTCTACTATTCACTGCTAATTCAGGTTTTTCGTGACACAAGACTAATCAAAGAACATTGACAGATATCTAGACTGAATTAATCCAGATACAAAGGTTCTATGGTTTTAGTAATTCCTTTTCTGCTGCATTCTCTTGAATGCCTTGCTTTGTCGCTTCGCACTCTGACCACCTTTAATGATATACGGGCCAGCGTTGAACTCGCCCTCTGAAGGCCTCCTCTTAATTCCTGTCTTTATTTCCTTTCACGTTTCGCATATGCAAACTCATATTGTACTAACCGATGTGTGTATATTATATATATATACATATATAGTAAGCATAATAGTTTGTCAAAGCGCACAAAATTTGAGCTCTTAGAATTTATTATAGTCCAACTATAATGGATCGTAATCACTTCTCTACGTGTAATAGTACAGACATTCGGGACTCCAGATTATACAAGAAATCATACAACAAACAATTTTTTCGAGCAAGACAGTCTACATTCTAGTATGGGGGGATCGTCTGTTTTTTGTTTTGGTATAAATACGAAAAACGTGATTTTTAATATATATCGTTCTTTTTTAGACATAAAATGATATAGTATTTCTCGCTGTATAATACCTATGTACTTTTATTATTTAATATTGAAGAAAGTATAGTAAAGTGAACAAGATTTCGTTTTCTAATGCTGAAGCATTTATCTCTTACAGCAAACTTTACAGTGCTATGAAGATGTGTTCGTTGCTGTTGCAAAAGACGATGCTAAGCTGTTAGAAAGCGCTGCAAGTCGCGTCAAGATGGCTGGCATTAAAGACCCGATGTTGGAACAAAAAATACAAGGGAAAGAAGCGAAATACAAGCGCGTGCGAGAGGAACTGCCTGCTGGTGCAAGAGAAAGAAACTTGGATCAGCTGAATCGTGCACTTACAGACTGCAAAGGTAGAAAGCTTCGAAACAGAGAAGATGAAGAGGAAGCCAAGAGAGAATTACTGGCATTGTGTGAAGAAGGTAAGAAAATAAAAAAGCTAAGCGTAAACAAGGTATTTTCATGCTGTTTTTTTTAATTGTGACTATTAAAAGAGAATCTAGGAACACTTGTTAAGGCTACGCAGAGATATTTCTGCATGCCGGTTGCGTGTATGTATGTCTGTGAGTATGAATACACTTGTGTACATTTCATTCTGTGCAGAAATGGGAAAGGTTATTAAAAATCAGAATCTGCAAGAGATTAGAGAATGTCTCAGTAAAATAACCAACACCTGTGTCGGTAAAGAGGCTCGGGAAAAGGTTTGGTTCAAAGACGCCCAGAAAGTATTCTGGGAGCTAGAAGAGCTACAAGACAACAAAAGGAAGGTGCAGTTGCTAACCGATGAAGACATAGTGAATATGTTCAAACCTCCTGACGACGTGATTAACGTCTTCTTTGCTACTTTCATGCTACTGGGCGAAAGTAAAGGAAAACTAAATGTAAGTATGACGTTCCTTAAAATCTAAAGTGTGCAAAATTAAATTAAATATATATACACTTATTTCAACTTTCCCTATAGATAATGTGTTTATGTATATATATATATATATGTGTGTGCTTAGCCTTTAATATCATCTATTCCAATAGTCTGATTCGTACTTATGTTGGCAGTAACTTTCGTTTGCTTAGGTTTTGATCTATGTCTGAATGCTGTATGTCAAGACCCTAGTCCTCCTTCTCCTTCTCCTCCTCCTCCTCCTCCTCCTCCTCATCATCATCATCATCATCATCATCATCATCAATTCACAAATGGTTAATGCAGTGGTAGTAAATGGTTACCTTGGGATAACATGGGGAACCCGAGGACAAGCGTCTTGTTTATAAATTCTGTCCCCAGCCTGCGTGTTCCTTTTCACCCCTTAACCCGTAATAAATCGGTAGCAAATATGTTCAGAGGGTAAAGAGACGTGAAGTGGTGTTCACGTGGTCTGGACATTGCATTGTACCTACGAAAATAAAACGCTTTTCCTTATATTTTTTATTTTATTTTTATTTTTGTGATGAACATTTACAGACGTGGCAAAAAATATGGACAAAACTGAGCCAAACGAACGTTAATCAACTGCTCGGAACACTGGGCCTTTTTGACGACTCTGAGTTAACTCGAGAGCAAGTGGATCTAGCGGAAGATAAGTTACTGCGATGTAGTGGAAGCTTTGGCGACGATAAGGGCAACACAACTCTTTATTCATGGGTAGGTACAAACTGTATTAAAAACAGTATTCAATATGAATTTATTTATAAATAAATAAATTCAAATACAACAACAAGATATAATTATTAGATAGCCGTGCACAAAGTATAACAGCTGTATAGATCATTGTTTAAAATGAACATTACCAAAGAATCCATTAACTTCTGCACTTTCAGATGCTATGTGACCTTACATACTTTATCGTATAAACACCAGAATTATAGATATATAGAAACAGCAAAAGACACAGGGCTGAGGATATTGGTGGGGCAGGTATCCATATGCAATAGTCAATACATTGTGTGATGAATGGCTTCAACAAGTGTTCTTATAGCTCACTCAGGGTTTACCAAATGGTTTGAGGTCAATGCTTTGCGCAAAACAAAATATTGACTGTTGCAGTGCAAGGACAGGGTTAAAACTTTCCGACTGAAAGAGAAGTTTACAAGAATGAACTAGCTTCGTCGAAATGAAGATTTACTAAAGAGGAACGACAAGACTGTGGCTCTTACATCCCAATAGATAAAATGATAACAGCATTGATTTTCAGAGGTCCATCCCTGGTTAATGATGTTGATACTAACAATGTTCCCAACTGATAATTAACTGTTCTTACATCATGCATTGTTTTAAAAATATGTTCATTAGACGTTTTCTTTTCCTACTGATTTAAATGAGTAATTTTCAATATTTGCAGTGTAGTAATGATGCAGAATATAAACTGGGACATAAACTTGCATGTACGTCAGTTATATTATTCTTATCTCAGCATAACAGATACTTGCAACTTCTGAGAATCATGCTTGTGAAGAAAATGTTTTTCGTTCTTCTTGTTTTTACCTACCGTTCATTTAGCACAGATGCTTATTTATGTAGCTTTTTATGGAAGTATAAATGCCTAACATTTATTTGTTTATACTTTTACTTGTTATATGGACTATACTGTGAATTCATTGTGACGTTGATGTGAATCTACTTAATTTTCAGGAACGTTGCTTTTAGTTCTGAGAAAATGTGGGTTACTTACATCACATGACATCAGATGGTGTCAGTAAATCACATGAAAACATGTAGCTCTCTGAGAGATTAGAGAATGAACTTCTTTTGACTTTTTATGTCATTCATACACATGATTGTACAAGATGTTCGCGTTCGGGCGACTGAAACATTAGAGAGAAATTCCTCTGCTTATGGTGTGGTGTCGAAATAAGCAGGATGTGTCTGTTCTAATGGTCATTTAGTTGTTGTTGTTGATGTTGTTGTTGTTGCGACTAGATGTTTATAACAGATCATGATTGACAGAGCAGGCTTGTGTATTGCGCTGCAGTTTCCTTTACATTTGTAGAAGATGTGGGTGTTAATCCTGACAATGTTATGTTATCTCACCGCTACCACAAATCTTTATGTTTTACAGTGCTTCAGCAGGTGAGGAAGGTGTTATAATGATATATGATTTTGTTACATTATTTGCTAACATAAATTCGGTATTTAGCGAAATTTCTTCTCATTATATATACATAGCTGGATAAAAGAAGACTAACAGATAAAGTTAACTCGGAAAAGAAAGACATGATCACGTTGAAGAATTTCTTGGTAGTTTTGACAATGTTTTCATACACTTTAATTTAATTCAAATTAATATTGTAACAGACAAGGACAAAGTAACAAGTTTGATGTAAGTGAGAATTTACTTCTCTTGTGTGATACTGTAAACATTATTATTTGTATATCATTTATTAAGTTGTGTATTAAAGCATATTGATTACATTGTAATATTTTAGTACTTAAATTCTAATTTGGAGCGTTGTTTTATGCACTCTTTATTCTCAAAATGTACAGCGGTGCAAAATAAAACTTTCTTCTTCATGCCTTACCTTTTACGTGATTGTTTTTTTTTAGGTAAATCTGCAGAAAATGGAAATAACATTAAAGATTGAAAGCGTAAAGAATAATGATTGAAGGAAAGAAAGATAGGAATGAACAAACACACAAAAATAAAAGCAGACACAACTAGCTGCTGTCTTATCAAAGAAGAAGAAATAGATCGTTCACAACCAGTCTCCAAAAGCAGCGATCTAAAGACCTTGTTCATTGTTGCACTCTTTCTGCATCAGGCAGGTGTCGCCATATTTAGGGGAACTCGCAACAGTAACATGACTTAAATGGACGAATTTCTACCATACAGAAAAGGAATGGTTCGACCCGGATCGATTGATTGATTTATTGAAGCGCCCTTTAGCCCATTTCAAGGGGAATGTAAATAACAATACAATATAAAACAATGCAATAGAATATATATCACATGCCACACAAACTGTATCAAACTGTAAAAGTCAGCTGTTAATTAATATATCGCACTTTGAATACCTCGTAGATGTAACATTATTAACTATATACTTGCTGCATAATTCTTTCTCAATACGCCGTATGTTGGACATAAGAACATGACATGCATTTCCGACTCCTGGACAAAAGGGACATGACATGAAATCAGCATTGTTACTTGGGTTGATCATAAAAAACACAAACAATGTGGCTTGAGACATGAAACCCCGTGTCGAATACGTATTACAGCATTACGGATCCCTAATGGACATTGTGGTGGACATTGTTTGGATATGTGCACAATGAGAAAACTGATTTAAATGTTAAATACAAAGAAAAATGATCATCTGAAGCATTCATAACAATTCCATGCCTTTCTTGATGCCAATTATCAATAAGCCTTTGCTCAAACACTTTCAAAAACAGTTTCACGTCTTCCACGACCTTTCCCACAAATATCCAAAACCATATTAATAAAATAAAAAGAAAACATCAGACACCCATGTTCTTTCGTTTTGTAGATGCATAGTCAACAACATATAATATGCTTTGTTTGGAATTCATTCCGCTGGCATTCGAAGGACCTGGAGCTAGTAGCGAATACATTGAATTTATACACTACTACTAATAGGTGTAATAATAGGCGATGTCAAGGGATCATGCGATGTCTACTAAAAGGCGATGTCAAGGGCTGGATGGTAAAAAACAAGCTTAAACTAAATGATGATAAAACGGAAGCCCTCTTGTGCCATAGAAGAAGACATCAACCTTCCCTCGTCAGTCTGCCCAATCACATCAAGGTGGGCGACAGCAACATCACCTTCACGTCATCCGTTAGGAATCTGGGATTTATTGTCCGTGATGACATGACACTCGATAGACATGTAGCAGCTGTCTATCGGTCTGCCTATTATGAGCTCCGTAAGATCAGTGCTATCCCTCACTTTTTCTCTACACGCGCTACCAACACTCTTGTCTGTGCGTTTGTTCTTTCTCGACTTGACTACTGCAACTCCTTGCTGGCAGGCTGCCCTGACTACCTCATTCAGAGACTCCAGAGAGTACAGAACTCTGCTGCGCGTCTGGTGCTTAGAGCAAGGAAACGGGACCATGTCACTCCTCTCCTTCGTTTTCAACACTGGCTACCCATCCGTTCTCGCATTCAGTACAAACTGTCTGTGCTGTGTTTTAATTTCTTTGCTGGCTCCTGTCCTGACTATTTCTCTGAACTTCTCATACCTTACTCTCCGTCCAGACAACTACGCTCTTCGTCTGACGACCGTATCCTAACTGTTCCTGTCACCAGAACAACAACATATGGTCACAGGACTTTTGGCTACTGTGCTGCAAAACAATGGAACTCTCTTTCTTTCCATATCCGCCACCTTCCTACAACTGAATCTTTCAAATCTGCACTGAAAACGCACCTCTTCCTTGAGCATTTCTCCTAACACAGTCCACACAATGCTAGTCCTTCTTAACCCCGCCCCCTTCCCTCTTGCTACTTTACCCATCTTTCTCGCAGAATCACTATATTTTTCTGTTCCTGTTACTTGATGCCTTTTGTTTTCTGTTTCGTCAGTACTGTCGTTTTCTTTCGTCCCCTTTGTTCTGTGTCTACTTAGTCCACGTCTCTTCCTCGTTTTAAGCGCTAAGAGCATGCTCTCTATGAGTGTGAATATGCGCTATAAAAATCTTCACTATTAATATTATTATTATTATTAGGTGTCATGGTCAGGGTATAGAGAGGGATGGGGTTAGTGGCGCCCCTGTTTACTTACCCCTCTCTTACATGAAACACTTGGGTCCTCGAGTTTGTTGGACCCCATGTGCGGTCTATGATATGCTCAACCGGTGACAAGCTAGACAGGGGAGGGGGGTATTTAAGGCGGACAACGAGCAGCTGCAGGTTGTTGCTACTGGTCGACGGATTTATGCCTTGATGCTGTGCGCTGAGAGCTTGTTGGTTGATCCTTGGGTTAAGCTAGCTTGATGTTGTATGCTGAGAGCAGGAAGCCGTACCTGCATGGAGCTGAGACTGATGCCGAGACATGGGACGGCTGGCGGGAGGAGCTAGGAAGCTTCGTGGGACAAGCAATGCAGGTGTTGAGCAAAGCGGTTCCACCGTATGCCGACAGAAGGCGAGATGGGACCAGCAACCCGGAGTAGAGCAATGAGACTCCACCGTAAGCTGACAGCGGTCACGGAGGCAACCAGAGGAATGGCTCATGACTGCAGCTTGGGAGGTCGTGGCAGCGATGGAGACGTATCGCCGGAGTCGTGAGTCTTCTCCAAAGGAGCGGACCATCCCCTGAAGCAGCCAGGGAAAGCCGGGGCAGCCGGATCAACCGTGAGGGGGTACAGTTGTAAGAGGTGGTCCTCTTACAACTGACACTGAAGAAACTTGCCAAACCAAAGTAAGAACTTTCCTTTTCGTAAAAGCGGTAGGACAGTCTAAGGCCTGCCTGACTTTAAATACGGTGTTAACAAGGACTGTAGTGGAGCGTTTACTTAAGTTTAATTCAGGACTGTGTGTAAATGTGTAGAAACGGTGAGCTTTAAACATGCCAAAGATGTTGGTGAACTGTTCAGTGGTGTAATGGTGTGATGGGAGTATAGCGTGACCTGAGTTTGGTATTTGTTTATTTGACATCTGAGGTGTGATATTTATACACGTTGAAAGGAGTGAGGATAGTGCAACATGCAGCTTTGATGTTTAATATATTGTTACACAGGCCAAGAACACCCCAAGTTAAAACGATCTTGAGTTGAATTTTGAAAAGAATGCGCATGTCTTAGCTGTGCGTTGTGACAATAGGATATCTCTGTGTTTCTCTACATATCATTGCATTTGGTGTGCGAGAACTTACACTTAGAAACCGCTTTAATGCAAATAAATAAACACTACAAAATACTTACTTTTTGACCCGAATCAGTAACTTTGAGTACTCGGCCAGATGAAAGTATTCAGCGAAGCTGAACCATGAAGGTAGCCACCACCGACTGCGCTTAATGCATCCTTCCGAAAGGTTGAATTATTTTTTCTGGTAGAAAAATACAAGTTTGACCTTTGATCTCAAGTCAAAAAGGAAGCTTTGCTTTATAATCAGGTCGAAAGACTGCGTGACGTCAGTGTAAAGGTAAACTTGTAGCGAGCAACATAACAGCCAGGGAGAAATGTCCTTAAGGACTGCACAGGCTAGGCAAATATAATAACGGACAAAGTCTACACCTTCTCCATAAGATAAACTGCTGACACGCTAAACCCTCGATCAAGAAAGGTGGACAATGATTATTTGCTATGAATACAAAAAGAGTTAAGGAAATACAGTTTATTCTTAGCTGCTGAAGGACGATTGGTTGTAATGTGAAAGAACTCGTAACCAGTGTAGTATTAAAGCTCCTTTTGAATAACATAGGTTTCTGTCATTAAAGAATTGGTTTTGTTAAGAGGCGAAAAGAACAAGATTTTGCGCTTTTCAAAGTTGTTTTCTAGACCTGCAGCATTCAGTGTGGAGTTTGTAAAGGGTCACTCGTACTGGAACTCTTCTGATCATTTTTGTGAGTTCTGATGGTTGTAGTTTACACATAAAGGATTGTTCGGAAAATATACCTTAGAACTGGATTGCGTATTGAATGTTTTGTTATACCAGCTGCGTGTGCACATGTAAGTGCGTGAGTGCGTGTGTGCATGTGTGAGTGCGAGCGTGTATGAGTGCGTGAGTGAGTGTATGTGCGTGAGTGAATGCGTGGAGTGAAATTGTAACGTAGAGTGAATGCAGACGACAAGCCACGAGAAACTTATTTGAGATGCTGGTGAAACGCTGATTTATTCTATAGCGATTCTAAGTAGGTCTGGCGCTTGGCGAAATACAAAAACATAGAGATAAACTTTATTCAAGAGTCATAGTAATGAAGATAAAGTAATTCGTCTTCCTAGGTCTACATGGGAATCTCAAGGAAAATTCGATGTAGATATACCGTCAAACCTTATTTCATGTTACTCTACCCCAGAGATCTTTGCTGCCACATTATACTTACGCCCCTAGGGTAAAACAACGTCAGCGGGGTCTAGACAGCGTCTTATAACTTTGGAAACAAGACCTTCGTCATTGATCTCCCCGTGTTGCCCCAGAGCAGAGAATTACGATTGCTTCGTAACTACTGCCCCAGTTCTTGTCTAAAAAGAATGCGCTTCAGTCGCGTATTTCATTGAGTAACAAGAGCTGCTATTTAATGTTTACGTACATCGTAAGAACAGCTTCCAATTACCGCTCGCCTCCACTGCCATTCACTGCAGTGAGTACACGAGTTTGTAAAAGTGAGCTGGATATATGTTAGGACCGGGCTAATTAAGGGAGACGTGTTATTCATTAAACATAAAAAAAACCTCGGACAAGATGGCCAGAACAACAGGTTGCATTGACCATTAGTCAAAGATGTGGTCTACAGGTGGAAATGGCTTTGACGAAGTTAAAGACCAGTCAAAAACACAGGTGTACGGCACAACAGATATCAAGTTAGCTAGACAAAGTAACATCACAATCTTGGAGTAGGAAGTTTGCATGCTCTTGATGACATTCCTTAGCTGCTAATGTCACAGACCATTGCTTAGCGCGTTAGGTCGGTTGAAAAAAGCAATACAAAAGGACACAGCACGCGGGTGAAAACATTATCCCGAAGGACAGACAGAGTGGTGTAACATAGACAGGGTTGATTGCCCTTATTTGTGAGTTAATAAGAACGGTTGGCAAAATTACAAAATAAACCTGTTCACGCTCCACGACGACAGCATGCGAAAGAACGTGTTCTTTGACTGCCGGTTAGCTTTCTGTGAACACTATCCTCAGCCCAAAGCGGATTTCTTTTGTTTGTTTTCTTTTCTTGCTAGAGGCCCGAGGATAGTTGAACAGCACGTTTCTAAGCCTTAAAACTGTTCTAAAGAAGCAAAATCTTTTCTGTACAATTTAGATGCATTTCACAAGAACATACAAAAAATTGTACTAACAGGACGGTAAGTCAGATTTAAACAACTTCACCTTACAAAAGCAGTTTTAGTTATAAAAATTATAACATTGTGATGTGCACTTAAAACTGATTATCGAAAAGATTTAAGGCCTAAAAGTGTTTAAAATTAGAAATGTATAGTGCAACTGGCCCCTGTACAACAATTTTCAAAAAACTATTAAACATCAAGAGAGTTTTTTCCTACAAGTAATTCAAGGAACGCAAAGGTAATAACACTAAAAGCCCAGAATAGGTCCTCTGCTGAAGGACAATGGTCACATATACTTTCTACAAGACCCATGTGTTTTCGGCATTGTTTGCTACTATACAATCAAAAACAAAAGCACACAGACAAAAACATTTGTGCATCCTGATTTGAATGATTCCACGCTTATGCTATAAAACAAATCATTTTTAAGTTATAAGCTTTAAATATTTTATTCTTGGAATAAATTTATGCTTAAAACTGAAAATGAAGTGTAAGTACAGCAATAGTTAAAAATCAAACAGTTAAAAACATTATATGGCAGCTTTGCATAACACAGGGAACTGCTCTATTTTTGACGGACGCCGAGGTGAGGTACAGAAATATAGTGCAGCCCCACTTTGTGTCTCGTTTCAACAGGAGAACAAGCCACGCGTGTCGTATGAGTAGATTGCGAAACTTGTTTTGGCAGCTTTAGCCAACAACCCAACTCGCTGCAACCAGAAGACGAGTTTGTAAAAGGAAGACATATCTCTGAGACTGAACTGTATCACTAATGCGCCCAGGTAAATTACAGAAATATAGGGTAACCCCCTTCCGTGTACGGGTCACGTGTGTCCAACAAGTAGATCGCTAAACCTTTACTTACCAGCGGGTGCTCGGGTTAGTAGTTGTGAGCCACGTTTGGTTTACAAACTGACCGAGTTTCCTCTCCAGCGAAAGGAGTCTAGTGAGTACTACGTGTTTTTTATCACTGAGACTGAACATAACATTATAATTATGTGTTAATAGTCACTTATTTTCAGAAAAGAATTATCTAGTCCGAAAAATTATTTTTTAAAGAGAATAAAATGTTTTCTGCTGTGTGCATTATCTCTAAATAAAACAGCTCTAATAATCACTATCGTCTGCCATCTTGAGTGACAATCAACATTTAGCTGTCATCTATTGTCAGTAGCTTTTCCTGAAGCGGACGGGATTTTCTTCCTTTCAGTGCTGTTGACAATTGTACTGACTGTGTACTTACCGACAATAATATTTGATTCTAGGTTACTTTCAGGTACACCTGGTATAAACATACACAAAATCATAGGGTTTGCCAGATGTAGCATGATACAACCACCAATGTAAATAGACACTTAATGAACAAAGTTCACTGTACACAGCGGGTAATCATGGATATATTTATGTATGCTAGATTATCTTAAATACGTTTGATTTCTGGGTATCTATAGATGTTGTAAATCTAGAGGAATCATTCTGGAAAATCCTATACTAAAGACCACCTCCAGTTAAAACAAATGAAACACCAGTACACTATACTGAAAGGGAAATATAAATTAGTCGGTACAAAACCTTTGGACTGAAAAAATTATAACGCATTACTTCACACATGTAAACAATATATTGCAAATAACCGTGATATTTGTATGAAATAATACACGGAAATATCGGGTACTTGGTTCTTACTTCATCTAATATCTTTCGGATTCCAGAGAAAGGCATAACTCTGGAATTCAATGGTCCAAATACAAGTATTTAAACAGTATTTTTGATATAGCAACACTTCACGAAAGAATAAGATCCGATTCCATGTGCTTTACTATTCTTATGTGCCTGATAAGTCAAACATGTGTGTTCATGTGCTGTGTGGGTAGGGGAGGGGGGAGGGATGAGCCATTATGTTTGCGCGTGACAGCAATTTGCAGAGTCCAGAAATCAAGTATAGTGCGATGTGACTGAATGGTATCGCGTTCACTGTCGCATATCTTCTACAAAAGATTCCGCTTTTCCACACTTGAACACAGAGCTCACCAGTTAAAAAACTAGTAGGGTCAAATTCTTTCTAACTTTTCTTATTTTTCTTTATTTTAGTAATTGTGTAGAATCTCCATACAAAATATCGCTACCTGTTTCGTTCTGAAGATGTGTGTGTGCGTGTGTGTGTGTGTGTGTGCGTGTGTGTGTGTATATGTATGTGTATTGATTTATTATTGAAGAGGCCTTCGGCCCATTTCAATGGGGAATCCAGTCATAATACAATGTAAACAATGCAATATATAGAGCATGTAAGTTTCACACACAGTATACTGAGACAAATAATCAAATGTGAGTTAAATTACGTATTTCGAATGCCTCATATATGTAGTTTGTGACATTGTTAACTATATAAATGCTAGTGTTTGCTAATAACATGGATAAACGAAAGGCAGATGGATATTGGTAGTACCTTTTAGGTATATATTTCTTTCTCGGTAGACTATATCTTGGACATAAAAACATAACATGTATTTCAGACTCTGTGATACCTGGACAAAAGGGACATGACAGGATGTTGGGATTATCACTTGGAACGATTACAAAGCACAAGCGATGTGGCTTTAGGCATGAAACCCCAAGTCTAAAACGTATTAAAGCACTACGGATTCTTATATGTTGGATATCATTCAAATATGTACATAAAGAAAAATCTGATTTAAAAGTTCTATAAAAAGAAAAGCGATCTACAACTGCATCCTTCATAATACTTCCATGCCAGTCTTGATACCAATTATCCATAAGCTTTTGTTTGAACACTCTCACAAACAGTTTTACATCTTCCACGCCCTGATTTTTCCACACAAACCCAAAACCATATTTATACAGTAAAAAGAATACATCAGACACCCACGTTCTTACGTTTTGCAAATGCATACTCAACAACATATGGTATGCTTTGTACGGAATTCGATTTGCTGGCATTCTAAGAACCTGGAGCCAGTAGCGGATGCATTGAGTATACACATTGGTACTAAGAGGGTATCTCCCAGTTTCTCCATATATCATAGCATTGTGTGTGTGTGTGTGTGTGTGTGTGTGTGTGTGTGTGTGTGTGTGTGTGTGTGAGAGAGAGAATATTATAATACGCTTTCATATAAAATCCTGAAGTATCCGTTGTCGACGTTTTTCTGTATATGGTAACATTTGTCATTTGTAAGCATGTAACAAAAAACCAAAAAAAGGTACTTATTCACCTAGACTTGTGGAAACATTTTCATAGAGCGTTGCCTAATCCTTTCAAAATATTTTGCACCCCACTAGTCCTTTAAAATTGTTCAAAATCGTAGGTCACCAGCTACAAAATCTAGTCATCACTTGACAGAGTGCGACTACAAGGAAGTGAAAAAGAACAGTACTAACGCAAGGCGCAGTGGTAAGTAGAACGATACAACGATATCCGGTGAGTAGGTTTCGTTTTTCTCCGACGTACTTTCTGGGAGAGGGGTCTTCATTTTATTTCCTTACAAAAAAGCTTATATTCATATATAATTCATATATATAATGAACCATAAATAATCTTCTTTGAATGTTTTTACATAGACCTTGACTACACTGTATTGTTCACTGAGCTTGCATTTGACTGATGCTGAATTTGGTCCTCTTTTCTCACCCTTTAAATCCTTTATTCGCACACACATGATAACAAACAATTACCCCGGGTACATTGCAGGTCCATAAGTACACTGAAGTAGAGCTCAACAAAATAATACCTGTACTATTGATAAAATGTCCGGCCAAATCAGTTTTCAAGGGAGTACTGTCAAATTATTCTTTTGCTGCTACGTGAGTATAGACATTCCTTATCTCCACTTAACACAACTATCATCTGTTACACTAAAAGATATGTAGGAGTAAACCTGGTTTATCAGGATCAGACTGCGTGAGGCAAACAGATTATTTATCTTTTTTCTGGAACGTTAATGACCACATATATTGAGATTTAGAATGATCATTATTAACAACAAATGTTTTTCTGATGCCAGATCAGCCATATTTCTGAAAGAAATTGCAGTACTAAGAAGAGATTTGAACGTTCTCGTTTACTCACTCTTCACAAATGAATCAGGTCAGACATCGTGTGACCACTATTTTTATCCTCTTAATAATTCTAGCTTGTATGTCTATATGATATGGGAAAAAATGTGTACTCGTGTGTATTTGTGTAGATATGTCGGTAATGCAGTATATTTATGTACAATCAAAGCCATGGACATGACATTTTTATAATCTCAACCTTACACTATTACCATAACTGTCAACCCCATCATAGAAGATCAAACTCGGAACTGTCATCTCCGAAGATCCTGAAGCCCAGCAGTAAAGGTCAGTTTATACTGTTGGATCTCGTCTCCAGCCTGAAATATTTTGTAAATATAGCATCGTTTTACAAGCCTTAAAGGACAAACCAACTGTAACATTTTTTCTTTATGATTTCCAAAATATGAGTACATAATTATGCTTAATTTTAAAGATATAAGCCTTCAAACATCGGCATTCTCACCTGCAACTAGGAAGGCGGAAAAATATTCTCCTGTACTGAAGAGTTCTCTTACGCCCCCAGATTATTTGTAACAATGAGTGTGGATGTCTTCAAGTCAAATGAAGAAACATCACTCAGGTTTTTGTGTTCAAGAACCGCTTTTTGGCCCAAAAAATGAAACAGCTGGATTTGGAATACAGCCCTACAGATTGGAACTTTATTTAGAAGCTTCGAATGAAGTTAAAAAATAATTAAATGGTCCAAACTCAATTCATTCAACAGACTGGTAAGTTAATCAGATCAAAATTTAATGGGCAACAATCACGGTCATTTCAGTCTACGTTGTATTATTACTGATTATCTGTTACTAAGTGGGCACATTTGAGTTAATTTTCCCATGTGTTGTATTGTTAATAAAATGTTAACACGTTTCAAAAGTCTTTGTCTAAGAGAAACTCCTGTAAGTTTTTTATTTGATGGTTTCAAGCATTGAATTTTTTATCGTAACAACTGACTACTGATAAGAATTTTTTAACAATTAGAAATATAATAATAGTTTGAAACATTTTTATCGATGTAAAATCTTATTTCTTTCTCATTTAGCTGCATGCAAAATTTTCTATTTACTTACTGATACTCGCAGGTGTTCCCGTTTAAGCTCCATATAACACACTCTGAAACAGATAATCGAGGCATTGTTTATTTGAAAGGAAATAGTTAAATGCAAAATGGATAAACACAGTTATGCGTCGTGTTGGTTGTTCTTAATGAAAATGTCCTCTAAATTGTTTTTGCAAGTCAATGTTATTTTCCTTTTCCAACAACATTTTAATGAAAATTTGTTTCTCTTCAACACTTAGTCATAGTTCTACCATCATTAGGGCCCAGTTGATTTGAAAAGAAATGAAAAATGTAGAAAGTTATAGAGAGCCTAAATGTAAGTACAGTTCTTTTGGACACCCTGTAGTTTGCCATGATGTAATTCGACTTGCTGACAAAAGTGATATGGAGGAGAGCACGACAACAAAGGGGAAAAGACGGTATTAAAATGCACCTTTATGTATGAGTAATAATAACATTAAAACAACGTAAAAGTAGAAATCAGCACCTGTGCAGATAAGTCTACAGAGATACGATAGACAACACATCCACATTCACCGCAAAATAGGTAAGTGCAGTAAATTCCTCATTGGGTAGGTCTACACTTAGTATAAAAACAAGGCAAGAGCCTTTCATACCTTTTGTTACTTTTGTTTAGTCTCTTTGTCTGCTTTAAGGATCAGGAGCTATGGGAGATCATGGACTGGTACCCACCTTTATGTCCACCGGAGACGCTTAAAGAGGACCTACTTCGAAATGTGGACTTCACAGAGGTGGACAACGACGCTAGGGAGGTACGAATAATAAACATTACTATTTATAACTACAGAAAATAGTGTACGAATAACCAGGAGTGACAAACGTGAAGTAGTAGGCAGTTGCTAAAACACGTCCTAAAACTTGAACAGCAGCTGGACTGGTGATTGTGAACTGTCTGGTCAAGAAGAGTAGAATGAAGAGGATAAGGGGCTGAGATAGTCGATTTTATGG
Organism: Marisa cornuarietis; assembly: GCA_004794655.1. Taxonomy (NCBI): domain Eukaryota; kingdom Metazoa; phylum Mollusca; class Gastropoda; order Architaenioglossa; family Ampullariidae; genus Marisa; species Marisa cornuarietis. The sequence goes on from SMMW01000572.1 coordinate 1,304,278, forward strand.
GCTTCTTAGTAATTTCTCAAAGTCCAACCTGCAACAAACAGCTAGAATTTGGGAAGCTAATAGGATAATCTCCATACAACCCTGGAATCTGGTTAAGCGTGAAGAAAACATAGTGCTACACCACACTTTAAAAATGTTAGTGGCACATCAAACCTGTTGGTTATCTAAGTGCTGCGCCACACTTTATAATATTTATAAATCTGGACAATTTAAGATATTTTACTAAAATAACGACACGATGCTATAAAAACTGGAAACAACTGATCGATTTTAAGCAAGGTTTAAAGCCGCCCGTAACCATAAACAACAATAATGCCAGCGCTCAAACTTGAACTACCTCCATAGTCTCTAGTTTCACGACTGTTGGTGACAATTATACTGGAATTCAGGTGGTCCTGAGTCTGGTGTCATACTGATTCCCTCACTTCACGGGATGGCATAAATTTTAAAGTGTTGTACTCCAGGTGCAATGTTCTCCCTACCCCAGTCTGATTGTACCAAAATATAGAAAGAAAACAGATAAAAACAGAAGTAATCGACACTCTAACTAAATTACTATACAACAGTTGTGTTTCTTTCAGAAATAAGCGAAATCTTAGGACTGTGTAAAAACGATTAGGGCAGGAAACTTTCACACGCTCATTTTTCGTCACTAACAATGAATAAAACGAGAGAATAACTAAGTCTGAAATAACAAAACGCAAAAAGCGTTTGTTCTAATTTCTTAAATCACACCCAACGGAGCATCCATAGCATGGTTCAATGACAGCTTTTGGTAACAACTAAATTGTTCGCAAAAATAAGACTTAGAGTCTTGCTGAACTGACGGTGCAAAGAAACTTGTCACACGAACCAGCTATCAACCACCTCTTGCCATATGCTGGTTTAGGAGGATACAGGAATAACAAGATATTATGTTCGTTCCTCACTCTTTTCAAAGTTTTACACTGTTCTCATTTCGTACGTGCTTCAGAAACTCGATTCACCAAAAAACAGTTTCGACAAACTTGTCCAGCACCTCACCGGTCATTTGAGCTCCGATCTACACAAGTTAAGAGCCATTTTTGTGTGGATGGGCGCTCAAAACATAGGATGTCGACAAGAGGGAGTCAGCTGCAAAGACAACAGCAGTCCAGAATATTACCTACAAGAAGCATAAAAAAACAACAGATTCATTACTAAAATGTTTGCCAAGATGTGCAGGTAAGTAAGTTTTGTATCACTACTTTAATGTTTACCCTCATCATAACGTTCATTAACAGGAACGTCTACAATATAGGGCTATTATGCTAGCTATTTTAAGTTAATAATCGTAATAATTTGACAGAACAGCAAGAATCCCATGCGTTCTTGTGGACGGCAAGGGAAAAAATTCATCTTACGAGCCAGGTGACGTTGATATTAAAGGAGAAAATACCTGGGCAGTTGTTTACGTGGCCGAAAGCTGGCGATTCGTGTTTCCTTTACCGGCCTTTCTGAAAGTACATGGTTACCCAAAGGAAAACTTGCTGCTGGTTGAGGATTCTGGAAAGCCACGAAGAACAAGGTAATATCTTATTTATTTATTTATTTATTTATTTATTTATTTATTTTTCAATTCAATTTATTAGTTTTTCCGTATTACAATTCACAGAGCACAATTCAAACACCTCTTTCATTCTTAAATCCATACTAGAGATATAAAATAAAAATATAGAGTGTTTGATATCCATATTTAAAAATAGAGAGAAAAGAGAGAGTAGAGAGAGAGAGGGACAAGAAGAAAGTGTCCACATGTAGCATTACAAAAAGCTGTACCTAAAAACGCAGCACAAGCACAACTGTTCCTGGTTTACATGACAATTGTAGGATCAATAAGTTACACCCTGATCATTTACACTGGAGAAAATGAAATCAATTTGGCACATATATATATATATATATAACATACACATATTAAAACCTCTGAATATGTGCAAAAAAAAAACTAGAGAAGGGAAAAAAGACAATGCCCTCGTGTACTATTACAAAACGCTGTACCTACTTACATTGGTAATATAGTTGTGATCCACAAGCACACAATGTACAATTGTTCCTGATCCACAGGAAGTGGTCAGTTTATTTTCATACATATAAAAGTTTATCTTATATCTTATTTAGCTTGATTCTTTTTTATGTGTAAAGTTCTAGGCGCGTTTGTTAGAAAATTGACAATTTACACATGGATAAACTGATATAGCTGGATAAGATAATTAATTAAAGATACAGTAAATGTTGCCCTTTAACTATTTTTTTTAAGTCGTTTGTAGGGTGAGGTGTTAAATACTGCACGTCTCTGGAGGCCAGCTTCTGAATGCTGTTCCTGTCATTTTTCTCTTTCTCGCTGTTTAGTCCTATTATAATACTCATACTCATACTCACAATCACAATCATATCATCATATATGTACAATTGCAGATAAAGCAAAATTATGCTCACATAAGATCAGGCATTAAGAAGTTGACACAAAAAACAGTCCATGAATGAACAGAAAGGCAACGATGAGGATGAAGAATAAAACACATCCATCCCTTTGCTTTGACTAGAACAGGAGGATTCTTATTCTTATACTTTACTTATACGTATTCCTTACCTATTCTTTATTTATTCTTGTTTCTATAACGCCGGAACACACGCGTGGTTATCGACGTTATACTTGTGTTAAAATCAACTAACAGCCTACGCCATAGCATATTAACCTGTGTCCTCTGCTGACGGGCTGTCGTTGTTGACCGTTGTTGACGCTGATATGCAGCGAATGATTATAGTCAGTGATAGTAGAGCGTTAAATTTGCCAGGTCTTAATCCTCTAACGGCTTTTTGAAAGGTGACTCCTCCATCCGTCCTCGTCAATTTGTTCGATTTTTGGTATCCCAGAAATGGGAACAATCTTAATCAAATTTCCTGCTTTTTCATCTCAAGATCACGGTTTCAGGAACTACAACCAACAGCACTGCGCAACATAATGAAGGCTTCCTACAATCAAAGAAAGTATCGCATAGACTCATAAAATCCCCCATATTGCTTGTACCTGACGTTATTGTTCATTTCATGGTTGCAAAATACGATAAAATAACATTTTAATCGACTTTATAAAGATCTCTACACTGTTGATAATATTAGCAGTCTAATTTTATGTAATTTATATCATGCAATATTATTTGAGAAAATCACGAACATTTGCATTCCATTGTTTGTTGGGAAGTAAAACTCCTTGAAACTTTCAGTAGTTCTCTAAAATCTTTGCCAAGATTCAAAAGAAAATTGAAAGAAATACCAATTCTGTCCTTAAAAAGAACACAATAATTATTTGTTTGCTTGGGTACATTCAGGCCTCGTGTGCTGGAAGCCTGAGTTGGACTATCACCACGTTAATTCTGATGGAGGGACCCACACTGAAGCGCCGTTTGGTATGATAGGAGGCTATCGGCGGCCCCTACAGAATTTCAATGCGTTATGGTAACAATAGTCCAATCGGAGCTTCCTGCACACGAGCCTATTACCACAAAAACATGTTGAGGTAAATGTTTACTATTTTCATTAATTTACGATTCAGCCTTTCTAATACGCTTTGTTTTCCCGACACAACATACAAAGATTTCTTTGAAAATCATAGTATGACGATGCAAAACTTACTGATCTCTAAATGGTTCCAAGATCTTGTCAGTAACACTTCTTAAATATCATCCACTATACTAAAAGTTTTCTCAGTTATTGAGTTACTATTTGTTTCATTTTTCCTTTTACTATAGATGTTCAGTGTATGTGTGTATGTAAATAAATTTTTGTTGTTTAGGATTTTGACGAATTTTATTTTTTGACCGATCCTGAGGACATGAATTACATCTGTCACCCATATGACGAAGAGAAGCAGCTGCTGACTGAACCATGGACACAAGAGAAGTTCTTCGATTCGCCTAATTTCAAGAGTTATTATTTCACGTCTGGATGGAAGCTGGTCAGCCCGTTGACGTGCGTGATAAAGTCAGCATTTGGATGTTGCTTGATCGACATGTTCAGTCAAGAAGCTGGTTATAAACTTAAATACATATTGCTTTTCGACGAAGGTCGTTCAGGAAGAGAATTTCCTCAAGAGATACAAGCGGATCGCTACGTAACTAAGTAAGTAAAATGTTTTTCAATCTTATAAAAAAAATGTCGCAGAGTACGGTCGAGAAAGAATACTTTTGTTAAGGGCATACATTTTGGAAGGACATTAAAATTGTTTAGATATGTAAAAGTTGTATAATATTGCAATTTTCTGGCACCTATCTGGCGTATATTTGAGTTTTAGATTTTTGGATTTTTATCTAAATAATGTTACACTCTGCATTACTTAATCTCTTAACAGAAACAGCCAAACGTGTTACCGATAATAATCCATCAAAGTCTTTTTTATTTTAACATGACTGTTTTCTTCCAGAACGAAGCGGACTCCTCAGACAGAGTCATTTCTGGTCAGACTTCCAGTAATTGGAACATACAAATTTGAAGTGCTAGGAGTTCATAGAGGTAAGAAAACTAGGCTAGTCATATTTCAGATCATTTGTGATGATGCGGTGCCGGAGACACAGCCCTTTCCGTCCCACCCGGAAAACGGGTTTGGCTTTGGTGAAGCAGCAGCTAAAGCTGGTTTGTTGGAACCTTCTCACACGGAAGGGATTGTGCCGGTGAAAAGTGGCGACAAGATCTGCATACACTTCAAGGTTAAAGATGACATGGACATTTTGGCCAGACTGGTCCACTCCACTCGGACACCGGAAGCCCTTCGGGACAACGTCATCGTGCAGCGAGAAGACGAGGACGCAACGGTCGTAGCGAGGCTCCCCGCAGACGACCCGACACCAGAATATTCCCTTGAAGTCGATGTTATAAAAGGCATAAATGAAAAAGATGAATCTATAAAAACATCGTATAGTCATCATGTTCTGAATTACTTGCTGACCAGCGATGAAATACTGAATACAGTAATCACGGACAAAGCCACAAAGGTATTTTTATTTTAGCTAATGATACGTGTATCAGATTCTAAGGACATTCTTAGTCACGCAATCAAGTGCTTAAGACGTAGTATAATTCACTTTGAAATAAAGAAGCCTTGTATTATTTGTTAAGCACAACACATAATCTTCGTTACCGTATTCTTGTATGAAAAGCTCAGAAAATCATACTGTTAGATTTCCGAATAATTTCACATTTGGAATTGGTTACCTACGTTTAAACTGACAATTATGTAATGGTTTCTGTGGTATACTTTAGAGTCTGTTTTAACACTTGGCATAACTGAAATTTCTGAGATTTAAGATTCTCAAACGGCAACATGAAGACACTGATATTTTCGGTCGAACCGATAGTCTTTTTTTTAAATAAGATGAATAGTTGCAATAGAAATGATCTCAAAATGTTTTTAAAACGTAACAATAATACTGCTTTAAGTGTCGCTTGTATCTCATTTAAACGTACCTGTAATCGTCACTAAATGATAAAACACACCTAATGAATGGCATATCGTATTAGTACAAACATTATATATTTTACAGGAACATTTACAGTACTATGAAGATGCTTGGGTCTCTGTTGGCAAAGATGACGCAGCAATGCTAGAAGAAGCTGCCTCTAAAGTCAAGATGGCTAGTATTCAAGACCCGATATTACACAAACAAATACGAACTAAGGAAGCGTGCAACAAACGCATGCTAGAGGAAATGCTAACTTCTGCAAGGGAAAGAAACTCGGATAGGCTGAATAGAGCCCTCAAAAATTGTATTGCTGCAAACCTTCAGAACAAAGGAGACATAGAAGACGCCAAGAAAGTACTAATTGACTTGTATCAGGAGGGTACGAACACGTATTTTTAAAGCTAAGTTAAGGTGGAAGGTATACACATAGAGATATGACACTTAGAATTTACGTAGATGGCACACGAGGCTGCTTCTGTTATTCGTATGTGTGGATGCGGGTACATGTATCTGTGTACAATTTCTGTGTGCAGAAATGAAAAAGGCAGTTAAAAGCAAAAATTTGGAAGAACTCCGTGAATGCATAAATAAAATATCCTACACCTGTGTCTCTAAAATGGCACAGGAACAGGCTTGGTTCGAAAAGGGCCAGGATGAAATTAAAAGGATGTTGCTGTCCCAAAGGAAAAAAGACGAGGCGAATGCGGGAAAATCTCCAGACCACGTGACTGACGTTATCGTTGCAGCCTTCATTCTGCTTGGAGAAAGTGAGGAGGAACTTGACGTGAGTACTCGGTATACATTAATGAACATTCTTGGATCCTCTTATCTCCTAGTGGAGCATAGGGCCTCTACAGTCGTCTTCCACTTTTCGCGGTCTTTGGCGGTCTGCTTTGCTGCCTCCCAGGTCAGTTCTGCTAGTTTGAGTTCTTGCATTAGGCTGCGTCTCCATGTCTGTCTTGGTCGCCCTTGTTTCCTCTTCCCTTGGGGATTCCAGTCCATCGCTTGTCTGGTTATGTTAGGTCTTTTCGTAAAGTATTTCCAACCCATCGCCACTTTCTTTTCTTGATGTGCACTTCCATGGATAGCTGGTTCGTTTTTAGACCACAGTGTTTCTTTTGTCACTCTGTCAGACCACCTAAGGTGGAGGATCTGTCTGAGGCATTTGTTGACGAACGTTTGGATTTTATTGGAACTAGCCTGGGTCACTCTCCATGTCTCTGAGCCGTACATCAGCACGGACTTCACGTTGGAATTAAAAAGTCGGATCTTGGTGTTGTTAGAGATAGATGTTGACTTCCAGACTGGGCGGAGGATTGCAAACCTTTTTTGGGGCTTTTCTAATTCTAGCCTCGATGTCCTCGTCTGTGCCTCCGGTCTTGCTGACTACACTACCTAGGTAGACAAACTTGTCTACTTCTTCGACAGCATACTCTTCAATGGTGATGTCCTCTTTTTGTTTGGTATTTACTCGTAGGAGTTTCGTTTTCTCTCGGCTGATTGTTAACCCTACTCTTTGTGATGTCTCTCTCAGTGCTTCCATCTTTTCTTGCATGTGTTGCAGTCGGGAAGACAACAGGGACATATCGTCTGCGAAGTCCAGGTCTTCCAGTTTTGTCATCGGTGTCCAGTGAATACCTTTCCCTGCACTAGCATAGGCTGTTCTAGTAACCCAGTCAAGCACAACCAGGAAAAGTAAGGGGACAACAAGCAGCCTTGCCTCACACCAGTTGTCACTGGGAAGCTCTCAGAGAGTTTTCCTTTATGGATGACCTGGCATGTGAAGCCGTTGTATAACTCCTTGATGATCTGGGTGAGCTTGTCCGGCACCCCATTGTGCCGAAGAAGATTCCACATTGCCTGTCTGTCAATACTGTCAAAGGCTTTTTCGAAGTCGATGAAACTGACGTAGAGGGAGGATTGCCATTCTAGGGATTGTTCGACGATGATTCTCAGTGTTGCAATTTGGTCTATGCAGGAGCGCTCTTTCCTAAGCCCTGCCTGTTCGTCTTGCAGTTTTTTGTCAATAGCGTCCTTCATTCTATCTAGCATGATTTTCATGAGGAGTTTGCTCGGGATAGACAATAAGGTGATCCCCCTCCATTTATCGCACTGGGACAGGTCTCCATTTTTAGGTAGTTTAACCAGGAGGCATTTCTTCCATTCTTCTGGTACTATTTCATTTGTCCATATCAAGTTCAGAAGCTTGTGTAACTGGTCTACTAGTGCGTTTCTGGCGGGATGTTGTCTGCTCCGGTTGCTTTATCAGTCTTTAGGTTCTTCAGGGCGTTACGGATCTCTTGCTTGCTTATCGGCCCCATGTTGACGTCTAACTGGTTGCCTGGTTCTAACTTTGGTGGATGTTCTGGCGACGGTCTATTTAGTACTTCTTGAACATGATACAGGTTTATATGGTATACCCTTGAATGCATTGTGAAGGTGTTCAGTTCTACGCGATTCTACTCGGAATATCAGGCTGCAGTATACAGAAGCAAAAAAGAAATTGTAATATTGATTAAAATTAAGCGTTGTTGTCATTTTACTTGTGAGATTTAAACCTGTTCAGATCCACTTCATTTTCACTAATGTCTGTTTTCATCCTTTCAACAAGGGTCATACAATTTAAAATAGCGAGCTAGGTAGACTTAATACTAAGCTCAATACTTTTCGGATACCAGCAGTTTAAATACAACGTGGAAATACATTACGGAAGTGTTATGTATTCAGTGATTTAAGACGATATTTTGTCACTTTGAGATATCTTGCTTTACTGCTGATAAAGATTTTATTCATGATTTTATTCCTACTTTTGATTAAATACATTGTAAAGTTAATTTTTTTCATGTCATAATTTTACACTTGTAAATATTTTATGTCCAAATACCAGTGTTACTGTTAAAAGTAAAATTAAATAATCCGTGCAAAAAAGATAATCGTTGAGCAGCTCACGCTCTTCCCAGAAGAGCTGAAGAATCAAATACATAGATAACATTATATTAAACATACAACATTAAGCATAACAAAGGTCATGACAGTGTGTTCATTATACCAACATGTGGATAGTTTGAAGGTTATCTTTGCTACAGTTTATATGTGAGCAGCATTACTATTTGGGTTTTCACAGACTTGGCAGAAGGTCGCTGCAAAACTGAAGGAAACGAACGAAGAACAGCTGATTAATAAAGTAAACAACTTGGACTACTCTTTGTTGACCCAAGAGCGGGTGGATGTGGCGGCAGAGAAGCTGGAGCGATCTGATGGAACGTTTGTCGATTACAGATCAATAGAAACTCTCAAGAGAATGGTAAGCCCACAAACTATATTTCAAACCAGACTGCACCACACTACTAACATTTTGTACCACCGTCGTACAAAAATTACTGTTTTATGAAGGAAAAGAAATACATATGACACCTGACTTTTTCAGTGCTCGGAGAAGATCAACTTTCACCGAACCAGAGGGAGTCTCAAAAGGAGAAATTAAGAAATGAATGTCGTGCAAAAGAAGAATAGACTGCGACTTGTCTCCCCTGCTCATAACGAAGTGATAAGTGTTTCGATAAGAGACTGACTCCCAATCAATTATTTCAGGAAGAATTCTACAACTTATTTCAGTGACTCTATATTTTACCGACGATTCATGTTGTTCATCAACACGAGCCGTCAAAGACTTTTGTTATTTTGTTTTCATACAGACAATAACGCCCACGTTTCACTGTTTACAGCGTTTTATTGATGAAAAGGAAATACAAGCAAGTTTACATATGTGCTAGCTATATTTTATTACTTCTCTATGACCATATAGACAATTTAAAATTTCTAGATCCACATATTCAAAATATTAGTTATTTTCAAGTCATTTCTGTTTTAAAGAGCAAGAGTACATTATCTTCGCCTGATGGGTTTTGTGTTTTATCGGTATTTTTACATTATTAGTATAATCATCCTTCATATGTTCTTTATTTCAAATGTCTCTGCCTCTACGTGTTTATAATAGAACAGGCTTAGCAGGAAGGAACTGTGTACTGTGACTTGTCTATTTTTTATTCGAGATTGATATCCCACGCAGCACAGGAAGATTGGGCACACATGGGACCCATGTCATGAACTTGGTGGGGCACATGTCGGATTAAGGTATGGGACCAGGGCAGAAAATGAAAAAGGGCTATAGAAGGGGCCAATGTCATTTTTACCTCTGAATATAGTGAAGTACCCATATGTCACCCATGTATATCTATGGAATCCTGCATGTTACCCAGGTAGGTCCCCCTTTATCTATGAATTCCTGCATGTTACCCAGGTAGGTCCCACCAATGTTTTTAGATATATTCTGAGAATCACCCCTTGTATTATTGGTATTGTTTAGGATATCTATGGGATCCTGCATGTGACCCAGGTAGGTACCACCTTATCTATGAATTCGAGCATGTTACCCAGGTAGGTCCCACCAATGTTTTAGATATATTCTGAGAATGACCCCTTGTATTATTGGTGTTGTTTAGGATATCTATGAAATCCTGCATGTTACCCAGGTAGGTCCCACCTTATCTATGAATTCCTGTATATTACCCAGGTAGGTCCCACCAATGTTTTTAGATATATTCTGAGAATGACCCCTTGTATTATTGGTATTTTTGGTGTTGTTTAGGCATATTCTGATTTTTGTCAGACTGAAAAATGTGCCAATTTTTGCAAAAAGTGGTTTAAGAACATTTTAGCATGTAGCAACAGAAAAGCAGACAATGCTACAGAAATTAAGCTGCAAGTGTTGCCATTTTAAACGTAGATTTATTAAATCACTCAAAATATTAATAATGAAAATACAAATAAACTAAAATACCACAATCAAAGCATTCTTATCTCCTGTGACATGTTACTGCATATCCTACAAGATCACACAAAATAGAAGCTATCTCTATCAAGCAACTACACATTTAGTAGACTTTCTAAAAGGAAATTAATATGGTTTTAACAGAGTGAACTAATAACAATCATTTAACAAAGGACAGGATATCAACAGCATCTATCTTTAACGCTGAGCCCCTTAAAAAAATAATCCATTGCACCATCTGTGCCTACATAATTTTCTTTTGTCGCAGCAACCTACATACAACAAACGCAAATTCCCAACAGGAAAAACAATGTACAGGAAAGAGAAAGGTGGCTCAATTATAAAAAGCAAAGCATTACCTTTAAATGCATACATCAGAAATTTCATTATTAATACACTTTACTTTAGGTTGTGCATGCACAATGTCTCAAATAAAAATGGTCTTTTATTAAATACCACTGAGAATATACAATAAATGATACCATTAGAAAAGCATTTTCATCTCCTGTGACAGGATCATACAAAACAATAGAAGCTATTTCTACCAGGATACTACACTGCACATTACCTAAACTTTCTATAAGGGAGTTAAATAAACCTTGCACCGTCCATGCCCATGTATTTTCCAAGACCATCATATTTTTTTTTTATCCAATGTCTATTCTCACATCTTTTTTGTCTCGGCAACCTACATGAAACATAAGCACATTACCAGAAGAGGACAAATAATGAACGAGAAAGGTTGCTAAGACTATGCAAAAGTAATTAAGCATTACCTGTAAATGCATTCATCAAAAATTTCGTTAATACAATTACCTTTAGGCTGTACATAAACAATGTTTCATTAGAAATATACAAATAAATCTGATACCATTAGCAAAGCACTCTTCTCCGTCTACAATATATAATACGAAACAAAATAGTCTGGCTGCTACACTATACAACCCATTTTATAAACGTTTTAAAATGAATTTAGGACTTTGGCCATGATTGTGGCTTTGCCCGGAAGCACGGGGGAGCAATTTTCAATAAATTTATTTTCACATCTTCTTTTCTCAAAAAATATAGAGGTTTCTGGGTCTAATATTTATCTTATCAACAGTCTTTCTCACACACCCACACAAAGATTTACACTCTCACATCTATTCATTCTCCATATTCTCCTCCATGCTACACTCAGTCTGACTGTGCTGGTCCCTCTCCCTCCGTCCATATTCCCTATCCCTGGCACCAGAGACAATTGGCTTTTGATGTCTGCATCTGTTGCATCTGGGTGATGCCTTCTTGCAGCTTCTAAAAACAGAAAAAAAGAAATGGAGTTTTCTCTATGCATAGCGAATGTCACCAAAGCTAGAAGCCAGGATGTAATGTGAAAGAAAGTAAGGGACATTTAGATTAATGGATAGTAAAATGGCATAAGATATAATACATCGCAGTATCTGGGATATTCTATGAGACGAATTCACAAACCCCTGTTATTTAAAAATAACACTATGCACACAAATATTTTTGCCATTAAAACAGTTTATCATCTTTGTTCTTTTTCACACCATAATAACAGTGCAAGTATCAGTAAAGCTGGCTACTCATTTTTGAACTGGCAGTTTCCTAGATCTCTTTACTAAAGAAAAAAATGGATCGTAAAAAAACATTTCGATCCTTACCTTGAATGGCTTGTAATATACGTGTGGTTTTTTAGCCCACGCTTCCCCTTTAACCCATTGTAATTATAGGTTCTTGCGAGCTTGGTCGAAAAAAGGGCACCAAGAATTGCCCTCAATTCCAATTTTAAATTCGCACCTCCAAGCTTGCCTAAATGACACACCTGAAACAGAAATAATCACACAGCATGGATAGAAACAATTAAGGTGGTATATGGATGCTTTTTAATTTGTTTCTGACAAAGCTGCAGTGATGAGGTATAGTTATAGCCAACCTTCATTGAACAATGCTTTTATTACTTTCTTGTGGCAAGCCACAGCCATCTTTTTAAATATATGTTTATACAATAAAATTAGATGGTAACACTTGGAAGATCACGAAAAGGTTCTCAGATTTCTCCAACAGAACAAAACCAAAAGTACACACCAAGTGCTTTCTTTTTCCTGGGTCTGTCTTTAGCTCCCAGTCCAGACGCTCCACATGATCCGCATCTATCAAGGGGAAACTGTATCCCTGTGGGAGCTCCCCCTCCTGTCCCCTCCCTCCATCCTTTTGGTAGAGAATCCTTTTGATGTCATCCTAAGGTAAGGAAAATACTTCAAAAATTAAAACAAATATTTTGAACATCTTTAAGGGTTTTTATTATAGAATAACAAAATAACGTACAAATAACACTTTACAACTGTTTTTTGAGTACCAGAGTGAAAATTATAACTGTAATAAACATTTTTGTATAAAAAATACAAGTTTTTTTAAAACACAAATTTGCACAATACCCCTACTCATACACCAAAATTTTTTTTGTGTGAACTAGAGGCAGTGATCTATAATATGATGGTCTAAAACACATCGGAATTTGTGTTATTATGTCATAGTATGCAAATCTGGTGTTCACTAAAACCATAGCACTCCAAAATTGATACTTTATTAAGGTGCTCCTTACCTTCATCTCTTTGACATCATCCCTAAGCTCCTCCAGGAGCGACATGTGTCTCGTGGTTATTCTGAGTAGTTGAGCTGAAACAAGGATACGTTGGTAGAAAGCATTAAATTAACTGTTCTGCAACACTTAAAAAAAATAAATGCCTGGAGATAGATGAAGTTTTGGCTAGACTTTTCCATTTGTCAACATGTTTAAACCTACTGCTCTACTGGCAGATGGTAAGAGAACCGCATTAAAAAAATGTAACTTCAATTCAAACAACCTTCTAAGGTATCATGGGTCTTGGTTCTTGTTCCAAGCCGCTGGTCTGTTGTAGTGCTTGGCACCCGCCAGTTGCTGCTTTGTGACTGCAAAGCGCTGCTGGGTTCTGATGGGAGGGTGTATGGTGAAGAGGTGGACAGAGGCACCCGCCATGAGTTGCTACTTGGTGATTGCCAAGCGATGCTGTTGGGTACTGCTGGGAGGGTGTATTGTGATGAAGAGGTGGGCGTATGAGGGACACAGTTGTTGAACACCTGACCTTCCTCCTCGGTTTCAGAATCTGATTCATTTGCACCCCTGTGTTAAAGCATAATCTGTTAACTCACGAAGCTGCTAAAATATACAGAACAATTAAAAAATGTACCCTCTAAAAAGCATGTTAACCAGGAATCTGACCCCAAGTTTGTGCCCATAAGTACACACATGTGCCAAAGAGAACATTGTGTATTTTAGGTATACAAATAATGATCTTTGAAACGAAATTCAATCGATAAAATTTAAAAAACAAACCGAAATCTAATTGGGGTTATTTTTGGGCGCTTTGGGCGCTTTGGGGTGATATGTGGATCCGACTCCACCTCAGAGAGGTCCTTGAGCCGTTCACACAGGGCACTTGCTTCTTTGTAGTCATCTACACAGCAAAAAAACAAACAAACAAATCACATGTCACTTGGCGAATAAAGAAATTATTATTATTAATGATCATATATGCTGAATGTCTATGAAGAAATTACATCAAAATGCATGCTGAGTAACATTCTAAATCAGAATACCATTTTTATTCTCTTCTGCATGAGAATTTAATGTGAACCGAAGAAAAAAAATGTACGTACTTAATGTTTTGTGAAGGCGAACTGGATGCACCGGCCAGGACGAATCGGGTTTCTTATTTTTTAGAATAAAGCTGGAATCAGCTTTCAGAGACTGTCGCGGCCAGTTACACAAACTGTGGCCACTGGCATCTTTAAAAGCCAGCAGCCAACAGCCAGGAATGACCGCCACAGGTCCCTTCATCCCGTCTTCTGCTTCATCCAAAAATTCCACCACATGAAAGTTTGCCATATTTTGCTTTAGAAGGCTGTAGAAAAACTTGTGCAGATCATAGACATTTTGACACAAACTTTAAAAGTCTTTTACCTGTGGACAAACTCCATTACTGAAATGTAGACTTCACAATTATTAGCATCTTTAGCAACTACTATTAAATATCCATAAAATACATTACATTTTTTCACTCTTATAGCTCTTCCTTACAGAGGAAGGATATAGATCAAAATGAAGCCTTATACCACACCTACTGTTCAGATAACTCTAATACAATTCTTTCTTTACATTAGAATATTAATCTATAGACTAATACTAATCAGCACTGTGTAAGAAAGTATTCAAAGCTTTACAATATCTGTATTTCAATCAATTTTTTTCATCAAGAGACAATTCATCCTCAAAAGCATTAATTAATATGAATGGCGACCACCTGTTTAGAGAACAAGCTTGAGTTTTAAGCAAGAGCAAAGAGACTATTTGCAGACCATATGAAGATGCATAGTTGGATACCATGCAGATACCACATTACATTTGAGTGCTCAGTACAATCTAAGCACTTGCTCCTCTCCTGACACAATATTAGTGTTGTTGGAAACGAAGAGAAGTGAGGATAAATTTTGTTTTGTATGGTAGCAAAACACATTTCGCTTGAATTTCATCAGCACTCTTGGTGTCAAAAGTCCCAGAAAGATCAGAAGCCTGTACAATACCTAAACTAGAAGAGCAAAATGTGTTCTCTTGAGTATCTCCAACATGGAAAAAGTCTGATGTCTTCCTAAATTACTCAAGAACTAGCTTTATGTCTACATTTTCGAGAGATAATGTTTCTTATTAAGTAAAATGAATTATTTACCATTACACAGTTATTACCATCTGATGTAGAAAAAAAAAGAATCCATTTAAGTAAATTTGTTTAAACTGACACTTCCAGTCACAATCAGCTGGCAACGGGCCATCTCTATGAGGTTTGTTTGGTTCACCATTGGTAAAAGTAACCCTATGCTGTTTAAGTGACAGGCCCATCTGCACTTTTTCGCACAACCTTTTAACTACCTGCTGTAGTGGAAAGTTTGGTGTTCGAACAAGTTGCTTAAGCTGGCCTAAAAAGTTCTCAAAGGGAAATGCTGAGTAAGAGTCTAAAGGACCAAACCTTTTCACATCATCTGAAATATGTGACAAAGCATGTACATTATACACCAAAAATCCCTTACCATACAAATGTTCTGCTTCTTGAACAAACAAACATAAAAGGCTATGGGCATAATCAGTATAGATCATACACAGCTCAGGACTAGTAAGACAAAAAATAGCAATAAATAAAAGCAGAAAATAATTATATTGCCTATGAGAAACTTGGCCTTTTAATGCTACAATACCAGTAAACAGAAGAAACTGTCGAAACTCAGTAGCTTTCCACCGATCAGGTTCACATAATGACCTACACTTTCTTGCGAATTCACGAGGTATGTAAGTTCTAAAATTAAGGAGGTTTTGAGAGATCTGCTGAACAGCATGCGAAGGAAGCCTAATGCCTGCACTGACAGGACTTTTTGTCCAGAACCATAACAGCCTTCTCATAACACCTAGACAAACTAAATGCATGTAATCTAAAGGAAACTGTGAAACCATTCCCACAGAAAGAGTTCTAAGAGGAGATTCTCCAGTTATGTGATTATCCAAACATCTACCTGTCAATTCATCAAACTGAACATCCATTCTTAGGGGGCAGTTGAGTTGAGGGTAAACAACCTTCCCATCCCAAATTCCTTTCTGTACACACTTCTCACAGCCATAATAACCAGAATGAGCCTTTATTTGCTTTACAAAAGCACGAGCAGGCGAATCACATATAAAACATGACAATTTAATTTGTACAAGTTGAGAGCTACCTTCCAGCAGTGTTGGTCCCTGCTGTAGTTCTGTCATATCGTTTACAAAATCTTGTAAAAACATTTTAACATCTTCTGGTTTTTTCTCCCCACAGTACAAACCAATGACAAAAGGATCTGTCTCTACAGGACTACAAACTCTTCCAAGAATAGGCCAAAACTGCTTACATGATGAGTGAAAAAGTGGCAGACCATCAATATTTACTTGCAGGAAAATGGAAAGAATATCACATCCATGATCTGATGTTAAATAGTTCATTAACTGCTGTGATTTGGAAAGAGTTTTTTGTATTCCGATATGATAATAATAGCCAGAACATAGTGATCGAATGTTTAATTTACGAAGGGTTTTCAACAGTGTCCTAGGATCCTTGGGGAGATAAGGGTGGAAATTACGTAAAATAGACAGTAAACCAGACAAAGCAGTTAAAGTGATATTGCACTCGCTTGCCCATAATGCTAAATCCTGACACAAATCGTTCTCATTTTCGGGGCCGCTGTCTGAGTCAGATACATCTTCGTTACTGAAATGATCAATTTCATCGAGAAAAGAATTCCATTCAGTTTCACGATTCTTGCATTTTTGCTCCTCATTCTGTGAAGCTAATGATGGCGTAACAATGCTACAACCTGATGGATCTGCAGAACCCCTAATTACATCGGTTTCGCAATTTTTCAGATATTCTAAAGGTCGATCCGCATCGCTTACTGTTACAGACTCAAATTGCAAGAATTCAGTCGACTCGCTCACAAGTCCTACAGCATCTATTTCGTCCATGTGTTTCTTAACACGTGCTCTTATCCTTCTTCTCTTAGCCTGATATTCTTTCCCGAATTCCATTATCAAATTTAAATTACTTGATCAATGAGACTTACAATTATATCTTTATAAATTACTCACGAGTGAAGCGTAGATCGTAGAATTGTGGTGTACCACCAAGCTGTTGCGAGAACAGAGGCAGAAGGGTGAAAGATAGAAACTTAAATATGGCGGCGCCTGTGCTGCGACATCCGCTATAGTTTTCCATTGGTTGTTTTATAGCCGTGATCTTGACGTCACGTCGACAACCATGCGATTGGCCGAAAGTACGTCGGTTTTACTGCACGGAAACGGCAAAGTGCCTCGCAAGCTGGCTCGCTCAGTCAACAGCTATGAAACAGCTCGGAAAGCAGGCCTCGAATAGACGTTATCTACGGGTATGCAGGAAAAAGTTCACGGCCCCTTGTCAGTTCGGCCTCCCGTGCTGCTTGGGTATCAGTGTTGTTGCTGTCTCGCTTGCTGTATTTTGACACTGTAGACAACGTTGTTACAATTGTCACATACGTTTTAGATTAAGCAGTGCTTCAGTAGCAAAAGTAGTGGTAGAGGTTATATTTTTGTGATTTTATTTGCTGGTAGAAATTTTAGTGTTTTATGAATTGTTAAGTTATATTTTAATGCTGTATATTTTATAATTTCTAGAAGATCTATTATTTTCAGTCAAGACAACGGATGTTAAAAGAGATGTTAAGGAAATTGTCTTGTATCTAGGAGAAGATGTGCTGGAAAGCCTTTTGGATTTTCTCTAAAGTCGGTGGGCTCGTTTCCTGCTTCATTGCGGAGTACAAGGGTTTTGAACACGACACGGCAAAACGTCACAGTGTTGTACACATAATGTAGTCGTTAGAGTTGTTTCAATTTAGTTGTTAAAATATCAATCTGTATATTGACTATGTATGTAGCTTTATATCTGGCTAACATTACGCAATTTTTTAAAATCTACCCTTCATATCTTTTTTTCTAGCTTGGCGCTGATCATTTTTTCCAAATCATGAATAAAAAATCAAAGAACACAGGCTTGGAAGAGTTTATGAATTGTATTGGTAAGGATGGGACAGAGAAGTCTTCTAAATTTCTGAAATAGCAATCAATAGATGAAACATAGTCGTCGTTTGGAAATGATGTCTGAAGCCTAGTAGATGAGAAAATGAGAAGAGTGTATGGTTCGTAGGTCATAAATAATAATAATAATAGTGAAGATTTTTATAGCGCATATTCACACTCATAGAGAGCATGCTCTTAGCGCTTAAAACGAGGAAGAGACGTGGACTAAGTAGACACAGAACAAAGGGGACGAAAGAAAACGACAGTACTGACGAAACAGAAAACATTAAAAGGCATCAAGTAACAGGAACAGAAAAATATAGTGATTCTGCGAGAAAGATGGGTAAAGTAGCAAGAGGGAAGGGGGCGGGGTTAAGAAGGACGAGCATTGTGCGGACTGTGTTAGGAGAAATGCTCAAGGAAGAGGTGCGTTTTCAGTGCAGATTTGAAAGATTCAGTTGTAGGAAGGTGGCGGATATGGAAAGGAAGAGAGTTCCATTGTTTTGCAGCACAGTAGCCAAAAGTCCTGTGACCATATGTTGTTGTTCTGGTGACAGGAACAGTTAGGATACGGTCGTCAGACGAAGAGCGTAGTTGTCATAACAAGTTAAAATCGCAGAGAGAAGGAGACAATGAGCCCATTACGAAAAAATATATTGGACAAGATGATCCAGACGAACAACAGGTTGCAGGGACCGTTAGTAAAAAATGTGGTCTATAGGTGAAAATGGCTTTGGCGCAGCCATAGACCAGTCGAAAACACAGGTGTACGGCGCAACAAAAAGCACAAAGGCATGGGGGACCTACAATAACAATAAATCATTGAAAGTGACAAAGAATACAGATATCATGCTAGTTCGGCGACGAGATATCACTGTCGTGTAGCTGGAGGTTTGTACGCTCTTGACGACATTCCATAACTACTAATATCACAGAAAGTTGCTTACCCACAGAGTACTTGAGGTCTCTCACGAGAAGCAATACAAGCAGGACACAGCAGGCGGCTGTAAACGTTATTCACATGGACAAGCAGAGTGGTGTGCACGCTCTCAGGGTGGAGCGTGCTTATCAGTGATTTAGTTGAGAGTGCATAAGATCCAGTAGCGAAAATTCTCGATCAATCAGCCTACTTTTGTGTCACAAAACCACCACCCCTTGCAACGAGTACCGGATTTGTAGTAGTCAGCCGGATATATAGACTTTGAGATAAAGCTGGCTAAAGCAGATGGGTTTTCCACTATTGTTCGGCACGTTCAGATGGCAAATTAAGAGAGTTCCACCTCCCGTACAAGGAGTATAGTGAGTACTATGTGTTTTCGTATCTCTGAGACTGAACAGTTGAAACTATATGTCCACAGGCCGTTGTTTACCGTAAAGAATAAATTAATACCATTAATTAATTTTGATAGAGAATAAAATGTTTTCTGCTAAGTACATTTTCTTTAACGAAATTACCACTAATAATCACCATTATCTGCCATCTGCAGCGACAAAAACATAGAGAGTAGGTCCTTGAAAACTGTAGGGCAAAGAGACACCACTATAACACAAGGGAAGTAAAAACAAAAGCACATAGAAAGATTTTTACATACTGACTTCAATGATGCGAAGCTTTTTCTATAAACAAAACAAATTTTAAGTTATGAATTTAAATATTTTGGGGCTTTTTGATAAATATATGATTAAACTGAAAATGAAGGGTAAGAACACTAACAGTTAAAGGTCAAGTCAATTGCTGAGCAAAAACGCTGGAAACAGAGCACAAAGTATCACAAAAACAAGTTCCGGTGGTATTTTATGACAAAGAGGCATGAGAGATTTGTTATTAATGTTTTTCTCTTGAGCACACCTTGATTTGTCGAGAAAACAGGAAGTGATGAAACGAAACTATTTCAGCAAACGCCAGTGGATTAACTTTGTTCAAACGTGCCATGCGAACTTGGTCCCCACACCGTACTCATGAATTTGCTCAAAACGTTTCAAAATCGATTGTTACCCAGTCACTTATACAGTACAAGCAAATCATGGACTTTCAGGAAAACGAAAAATTCTTAGTACTACAGCAGTGCTTACTATACAAAAGCACAAGATGTTAAAACCAACTACGACTGCTGGTAGATTAAGCATCGGATATACAACATCGACAGTTTCTACACCGTCTGGTCTACAAGTAACATCGTGTGACAGTCACAAACACATCATCATCAGTCGTATCTTTATCCAGCAGAATGCTTAAACAACTGAGAGTCTGAGGGCACCATTGATGTGCGTGCTCGAAACAACCGAAAAAAGAATTAAAAAAAGGGTTGAGGATGATAAATATATCATAAGGAGCTTAAACGGGAACACGCTATGTACTCATATTTTGGGAATTATTAGTTTAAGATGAACTTTACCCGATCATAAACAAATAATATTGCGCTTCTCTTGTCCTTTAAATAGTCAATCGTTAAAAACATTCCATGGCAGGTTTACCTAAATCAGTCAACTGCTCTATTATTTACAGGCACCCAGGTAAAATACAGTTATGTAGAGTAGCCCCGCTTCCTGTCTTGCTTGCTTAGGAACACAAGTCACGTTGGTCCTCTCCCATGAGTAGCTGGCTACACATGTTTCGACATGTTGAGCCACCTCGTTGCAACGAGTAGGAGTTGTAAGAGTAACTCAGATACTTCGAGAACAAACTGGTTAAAACAAATG
This sequence comes from Marisa cornuarietis, assembly GCA_004794655.1. Lineage (NCBI taxonomy): Eukaryota > Metazoa > Mollusca > Gastropoda > Architaenioglossa > Ampullariidae > Marisa > Marisa cornuarietis. The sequence continues at coordinate 1,324,952 of SMMW01000572.1, forward strand.
AGTTTTTCACTCCTCTTAGGCGCTTTTGGTTTGAAAGTTGAAGGAGTACCCTCTTCCGTGGACGAAGTGAGTACTACCTGTTTGCTTATCTCTGAGAATGCACTGTGTCACTATATGTTTTCAGAAGAAAATAATTTAGTCCGAATAATTAATTTTGGTGTAAAATAGGCTTTTTCTGTTAAGTGCATTTTTCACAAAATATACACTAATAAATGCCATCGTCTGACATCTTTTGTAACAATCAACATTTAGCTGTCGTATGATATCAGTCACTGTCATTGCTGTTTATTTGTTATTTGGACGTCACTATATCGGAAGCAGACGATATATGCTTTCCTTTCAATGTTGTTGACAACTGCATTGACTTGTCTATGCTATTTTGTGTACTTTTTAATAATATTTTTCGATTCTAGGAAAGCATGAGAAGAGATGTTGGTTTGCTTTCCTTTAGTTTCTCTTTTACTTGCATGGAAGGTTTTTGAAGAAAATGTTTTGTATTGCTTTTGTTGTTATTATATTATTCTAGACATAGTCGGAACATGTAACTTCCTGCTTGTAAAGATGTTTTTAGAGGACTGATAGTTTCCTGTGAGCTGCTCATCTCAAGACACGTGCTTTCCATAAAAACGCAAAAGATTTAATGTTTGTATCTCTGACTGTATAGTTTTTCTCAGAACTAAATGCTTCTGACTCTACTTCCCTTTCAGCGAATAACCAGATTTTATAAACCATTCATTGAAAACAAAAATACAAGTCAAAATAATGTAATGAGAAGTATTGGTTCTAACAGCCCTCTAACGGCTGCTGGGGTCCATACGGACCCTAACCGAAGTCTCGCTGTTTATAAACCGTTTATCTCAATGTTTTAAAATTTCTTGACTATTACACTTCAGTGGTGTACTCAATCTTTGATGAACTGAATTTTCAAATATCTGTAAAATTCTTAGCACAAATTAAAATTCTGTCGTTAACCACCTGCTGAATTTTCAGAACTAACATTGCGTCATCACAAAATTTCCCCTCAACTTCCCTGTACGTGCCTGACCTAACAGTACTTCTTATCTCTGTTTCGAGTTACTGATAGCGGCCCTTTAGAATTTATTTTGGTGTAGTGGTTACCCCTAAATAAGTTGCTTCCTCATTGTACTATGATCACTTTAGTGAGCTTGACTCTATGAATGAAGATGAGGAAGAATACATTTCAAGCAAGCCAGGGATATGTGGTATAAAAAATCTGGGTCTGCTGAGACAGCAAAAATGTCTTATGTTTTGAATTGCCATGTATACACGGGGAGAAGACTTAATCAACCAAGAAAACAGAACCAGGGGGGAAAGAGTTGTGTTGGACATGATCTCTGTGTTTAAAAATAGTGGAAGGAACGCAACAAGTAACACCTTCTTCCCTAGCTTTGGGCTGGAAGAGAAACTTCTTGCTAAGAAGCTTGCCTTGCTGGAGACCATTCGTAAAACCAGAAAAGATATTCCACGTGCTCTTACAAAAACAAAAGGAGGGCAAATACATACTACACTCTTTGATTTTCATTACCAAAGGATGCTGGCTTCTCATTGACCAAAGAACGGCGAAGGTAATAGTTACTTTTAGAACTTCTCATGATCAACTGGATGTTGTCAATACCACGGTAGAGAAAAATCCTTAATGGATTTTGCACAACAACAAGACAAAAGGTTGCGTTGACACAATGGACCTATTGGTTCGCTGCTACACAACGAAATGAAAGACAAGAAGATGGCCTACGCTAATCTTCTACAGCATCGTGAATATCACCGCATTGAATACCTACATTGTTCAGACTTTCCTAAACCCTGAGTAGCAACGCGGCAGAAGTCATAAACGGCGAATCTTCTTGATGAAACTGGGCGATGAACTTGTTGGACTTGGAATGTCTATGGAAGAAGAATGTTCCGGAAGAATAGGACACACTATACACTATACACGATCTCCACCACGTTCCCAGCCTTCAACAGATGCACGGAATAAAGCTCCATTCACAAGAAAACGACAGCGTTGCTTCTTTTGCCCAGAATCGAACGACAAGAAAATTAGAGACACTTGCGGTTGTTTTAGGAAGTCATGCAAAGCTTGCATGTAACTTATGTGCTCGGCAGTATTCAGAAAATCTTGACTTTTGTGACAATAGTAGAATATAGGCCTAATCAAATCATTAATGTTCTCAGTTTTTCTTTCAGATTAAGGAAGAAAAGTCTGACCACATCTTGCGATACAACTCTTCGTATCTTTTCGTAACATTGCTAAGTTTTGCCATTGTAATTTGTGAGACATGTTAATTGCACTGATTTTCTTGTTTTAGTAAAATAGTTATTGCATTTTCCACAGCCTGTGCGTTTTCATCATTAAAATGAATCGGCAAAATGGTATGGTATCATTGTGGTTAACGCTATAAAAATTTCACGTCCGTTAGAGGTTAAATAGCAAACCATCAAACGTTTGTATTTCTGTCTGTATAATCTGAGTTTATTTATTAAAACTAGATGCTTCTTGATCTATTTTCCTTTCCTTGAAAAACTAGATTCTATACAATATCTTCCAGTGCGTCGTTAGTACTTTTAATTTCCAAAACTATTGACAGTTTTTGCTTTGTTTTACTTGTTTACCTCTTGTAAATCCAGAGGATGAATTCTGCAACATCCATCATTACATAGACATTGGATTTACATTTTTACATGGATATATATATATATATATGTGTATTACACAAACTTTCTTCTAGTGTAAACAACATAATGCAAATTATGTGATAACTATATTCAGTAATATACAGTATCTAAATAGGTTAGCTTTTATGATCATTCAGCAAATAATTTTCTGATTCCAGAAGCAGCTATATTTCTTGAGGTCACTGGGCGCATTTTACGTTTTCAGTTACGCACCCTTCACAAATGAATCAGGTCAGATTTTCTGTAACTGTGTAACTTTTCCATATGTATATGCTTGTTATACCTGGCATCTATACTGATATGTTTTGCAGGCGAATGTGGAGAGGAGGATAGACCAGTATTTTTTCGAGTGACAGTTTTTGGTTCTAACAACAACAGACTCGTTTTTTTTTGTTGAAAAGCTCAAATTGTCCAAACCTTACAATATCTCTGGAGTTTTGTTAGCAAATTATTTGAGTTTAAAACTATTGTGTAATATACAGTGTGTATATCCATGTTATAACCAGTTTGCCAAGGAATAATATCCATTTTCGAGCGACATGTGGCCATTTCTCGTGGACTTTTATCAGTTTTGTGTCAGCGAGCTCGACGCCCTTTGGTCACTCACCTCAGCACGGTAAGCGTATGGTTCAGAAACAGATACCGCGCCGAAAACACACCAGAGCAACCGTCAACAGCTGATGAGGTGAAAATGTTGAGTTCTATGGACAAAGGAATTGACAACATGACTGATAAAGCCCAAGAACAATTAAATTCAATACACAGAAACATGACGGAAGTGATGAACAAACTATTGCGCTAAAGGTGAAGATCTCTAAACTGGAACATAAACTAGACGATATAGAGGAAAGAAACAGACGTAAAAATATAATCTTCTTTACTATCTAGAAGCTTTTGTAACAAATGGGGACTTACAGCTAACAGTTTAAAATGGTGGCTATATTAAGGATTGCAAAAGCTGGTATTATGCTGGAAAGAAGGTCAATGTAGACCCTAGCTACAATTATTTAGGCGTTATATTCACGTCTACACATAAGTCGGCTAAATGTACCAATAATTTATCTCGAAAAGCATTAAAAGCCTTTGCATGAATCAAGAAACTGTATTTCAGGTTAAAGAAACGTGCAACAGACATAATCTTTAAAATATTTGATACTAAAATAAAACCGATCCTTCTGTATCGAGATTTGGGGATGGACACAATAAAATGAGACAGAAAAAGTTCACAAAAACTTTGTCAATTACTATTAAATGTTGGTAAGGATGTTAAAAATGATATAGCTTTGGAAGATTTTTTTCTCTTGTATCTGACTCGTTAGGAAGAATAATCCATACTGGTACAAATTATTGTCACCTGAACACAGATACCTAAAACAATGTTACAACATGCTATGTTTACAAGATAAGGCAGGCACATCTAACTGGGAATTGCAGACTGCTGGCAATGTTCCCTTATTCATTACCACGGTACAAGAAATATTCAAGGATTGCTTTCGTCAAAAATGGCTTGATTCAGTGTCTACTTCTTATTCAGTTAGATCTAATCAGAGCAACATACATAAACCAAGTATTACCACGTGAACACAGACGTGTCCTGTGTCTTTTAAGAAGCAACTGCTTATCGCTTAATGGTATCACTCGTTATCACCAAACCAGCGGCAGTCCTGAGTGTGAGTAGTGTGAAAGCTGAAGTGTGGAAGACCTGTATCATTTTTTACTAATATGCCCTAAGTATACAGTCCTTCGTAATAGAAATATTCCACTGTTTTATCATAGATTCCACTTCTCCTCTAAGGTTCAGCTTTTGTGCAAGAACCTTAAGGGAAAGATAGCTATAAAATGTTGCCAAATATATAGTTAAATGCCTGCAAATGAGAGTACCATGACAGTCCATATATAATCATGAAGTCATTGCATTGTTTACTATCTTTTTTACTATTAATTTAAAGCCCCACACGATGGAACTTTGATCTTGTACAGCCACCAACTGTTAACATGTAAATAGCAGTATGTGCTGTTGATATGGGCCAGACGGCCTCCAACAACTGAATAAATTATTATAATTATTATTTTACCCACACGCACACACACACACACACACACACACACACACACACACACACACACACACACACATATATATATATATACATGTAGACTAGAGCACATCGATCACTTGCAAAAGACTCATAGTGAGTAATGAATTTCAGTCATTCAGTCATTTTGTTTGTTGTTCTTCATCTCGTTGTTGCCTTTAAGGATGAGGATATGTGGGAGCCCGAAGACTGGTACCCACCTTTGTATCCGCCAGAGAGCCTCAAGGAGGAACTCCTTCGAGATGAAGACTTCACGCAGGTCGACCAAAATGCCCGATCGGTATGAAAAAGATACACTACTGCTAACCGCTCGAAATGACTCAGCAATAATAACTGTGTACAATTTAAACCACGTGGCTAGCACAGTCCCAGCCTGCAAAGCTAGTTGGCTAGTAGTGGGTCCTACAACAGATAGACTACTTGTACGTGGGCAATAGGCCGTCTCGCTGCACCACACGCGGTGCGCTTGATGGTCCTGCGCATTGGTTTGTGCTGGCGACACGATGGTCGGTAACCCCGTTAGGTAACTAGCGATGCGCTTGATGGGCTTCCCACTGATCTACGCTATTTCAGTTGAAGCGGTGCGACCCCGCTACGCGTCGCACGATGCGCTTGGTAGGCTTTGTGACCTGCCCTTTGTTGCGCGCCTGGAAAGACAATTCTTTCATCCTTTGACCTCCTTCGCGGTAAGTTCGCTAACGCACAACAAATTTACTTTCAGGACTTAAAAATTATTGAATTTAATACAAGTATTATCGAATTTGAAGACAATTATTTTAATTGCATTTCTGGAGACCTTAACATTTGAAGAGCCCTGAATAGTCATTTACCGCTTGACAGGTTGGTGCAAAACGCGCTGTCACTGTGCGTACTTCGCGAAGAAGCCTTTCGTGACAAACTTATGAAATCGCTGAATTTGATCTGACTTGGGAAGACGTATTTTCTCCGGCTCTTTTCGCTTTATTCAGTTGTTTTAAGGACTCACAAATTCATCGTCCTAAAAATTTCAGACGTATCAGATAAGTATTTTATATCGTAGTATTGACTTTGTGCATTGTTGCTAATAATAGTGAATGTACCTTTTTTTAAAAATAACCACCAACCATTTTATTGCGTGCAAGTTTTCTAGCCTTTATTTAGGAACAATTTAAGATGGCATTACCACTTTGGACAAAAAGGAGAAAAAAATTCAAAGAGAGTAAATGAAAATATGAAGTATATTAATAATAGCGAATCCACATACTTGGCATTGGACAGTTGTCAGAGAAAGTCGTCATCTGTTCTCCAGAATACTGGGGAAATGGTTACCATTCCTACAGAGAGGGGTCACATTAACTAATAATTCAGAAAAAAAGGCTAGTGGCACTAATTACAGATCTCCTTTGCATTCAAGTCACTCTCTAGGAGACGGCGAGCAAAACACTGTAAAAAACGAAGATTTTGCTTCTACATCATTCTCAGCTATTATTTTACTTACTTCTCAGATCAAGTATTAATCCTGCATCGGGGGTTTGGGGGATAGTGTTGCCACTTTGGTGCCCAGCATGTTATGGAGAATATTTTCAACACCCCTTGCACTCCAGTATAATTTCACAGGAGGCAAGGGGAAAAAGAATACAATGCACTCCGAGGAGTGAGTTTGCTTTACTGTGTTTGTGGAAAATATTTCCAAGATGTTAAAATTGAAATAGTTTCGCACTGCATCAAAATCATCATAAAAGCATATAGATAAGGAAATATGATAAGAAACCTGAATGTTTAATAGTTTGATCAACTGATGTGGCGCACTGTGTGTAGGGACCTCAAGCCGATGTCTGATTTCTTAATGAGTGCAAAAAATAAAGTACACAAAAACATATAGTATATTTAAAAGTGAGGGGATTTATCCCCAAAGTACTTCACAATCACATTAGTTTGCTGAGTTTGGGATACATGCAGTGGTGTTTTTCCCCTCAGGAAGGTAGAGAGAAGTTACAGCTTATGCTGCTGGGGGCCTTTTATTCCTTTATATCAGAGGATAGAACTTTACTGATTGTTTTCTCTCTTTGTATAAAGTTGTTTTTTCCTCCCAAATTACAGCTGCAGTCTGGAAAACATATCCACAAGCCACAGAAAAGGAAATGAATATTGTAACATGTAGATGGTTTATTAGTACCAGGGACAGACACCGCTTTAAACCAACTACTAGTAGGTGGTGGTCGTAACTAACATTTTTTAAACAAATGTGAAGTATTCATTAGACTAACTCAGGTGGTGCAATGGCACGAACTTTAAGGAAAGGCTATCGCAGGTTCATATATAGTTCTTTCTCTCCATGGTGCACCTGTAACATAGCTTTAATTGCTCTATGTGAAACTAGTATAAAATTCAGTTTTCTCACCTCTACTTGTGGTATTAGTAAACCTGTGGTCATTGACCTTAAAATGCTAATATTTTTAGAAATCTTAAGATTTTTTTGTATGTTTAAAGTAAGAAATTCATCATAGAGCATCATTAGTAAATCTGTCAGAAGAAAGACGCCAGCAGCTGTATTTACAGAAAATATTTTAGACAGAGTTACAAAAAATGTAATCTCTACAATATTTAGTTATGTAGGAGCGGATACTAAGTCACCTATCATATAATGAATAGCAACTCATGGTAATGTGAAATATATATGGCTACTAAATAATTAGAATGCTGCTAGCTGTCTTGACACGTGCTCTCATATCTCTATTTTACAAAAGAAAGGTACTGTAAAGAATGTGAGACTTCTAAGTTACAAAAGATTGATTTTTGGAGTAAGTCGACATGGTGTGTTGTAGCTGTACCCGACACAGTCTAAATCAGTGGAGAATTTACGCCGATTACACCACAAAGTAAATTAATGTATTTGATCGGCGTGGATCCACGTAGCTGTAGCTAGTGCCGCTAGGCAATCACCTTAGTCACCCAGCTGTCAAGCATGCGATTGGTCAAACCCTGTGGACGGGGAATTAAGTAGCGGGCATAACGTTTCCTCGGGCATTCAGCAGCGATCTGTCAGTGAAGACTGACCTGCACACCACCAGTAGACGTTTATACCGGATGCTGACATCTCTCTACAGAAGGGTAGAAACTGAAAGCCTGCTCACACTGAGGAGTAAGCACAGCTAAGCTGAACCCCGGATTCAGCGGAGATCCTGCATTCGAGACTGACCTGCACACCATCAGAAGACATTTTATAACCAACGCTACATCTCTCTCTCTCTCTACCGAAGGGTAGAAATTGAAAGCCTGCTTACACTGGGATGTAAGCACTGCTTAGTTGAGTTCCAGATCAAGCTGACATCCTTCCAGCCAGAACCGAATGACACAAAGTCGGCATTTGTTGACTACAATCCGCCTGGGACTTCTCCAGCAAGGTTGATCTTCAGGCTAGGATATACTTTTGTATTCCGCGGGGATCTTTATATTGTGATTTGTGAATGTGGATGGAATTTTTCGTGCAATCTTACACTTGACTTGGATACTGTTCGCCGGTCAGCAACCCAGGTGTTACCTTTATGCGGGCTGTCCACCTAACTTGGATATACCTGACCAGCGAGACGACTAAACAGAGAGGTGACATTTGCCAGGGAAAAGGGGACCCTAACCTTCAGTATAAGTCAGTTTTACTACTTCTAGACAGTTCTCTATATTCGTTTTACCATCTCATTTCTACTTTTCTTTTGGAACATTAAATGTTGAATCGTTGGCCGGCCCTTTTTGTGTGAAAAAGGAGGAAGAATGCCGCGAGCGTAACTACATGTAGATGTACATTCACGCTCGCATCCATTTCTTGGTATTGGTATTCTAAGTGCACTAGAAATTGATATGTTGCTCTGTGAATGATAGAATCATGTGTGATGTCGCGTACTGCAATCGGGTGCCACACGTTCTACCCTCGCAAGCGCGCTCACAGCCACACAGTCACAGCAGGCACTCGAACGCCCGATGCTAGAGACGCGTCCAATCCTTTCCCAGTGCACAAAATTGACGCACGCACAGGGGAATAGTACAAAATGCACGTTTATTAATGGAAAAAAATGAAAATAAAAATAAAAGGAGAAAAGGAAGAATAAAAGGGGGATAAGGCTCCCAAAGATAAAAGAAACTAGCGCGAACGACCAGGGGCCAGTTGCACAACACGTTTCTAAACCTTAAAACTGTTCTAAAGAAGCAAAATCTCTTCTTAGGCATTTTGACGCATTTCAGAAAAACATACAAAAAATTGTACTGACGGGACCGAAAGTCAGACTTCAACAACTTTATCTTACTGAAAGCAGTTTTAGTTTAAAAAATTTTGAAATTCTGGTGTGCACTTTAAACTAATTATCTAAATAGAGTTAAGGCCTTAAGGTCTGGGAGTCACTGTAGTAATCGCAAGTCAGTAATTTATTTCTAAAATAAACAATATTCAAAGACCAATTCCCTTTCTAAATACAGTACAGACAATTTTATCATCATTATAATCACCTTCAGTAACCCTTAGTCCTGATTACCTGCAGGTACACCAACATGTCGCGACACGGACCGTAAACTGACTTACGGATGTTGCATTCGTAAATTCTTTCAACAAGTGGCACGAGTCTGGAATCATGACGGTTAAGTCTACTAAACATCTATAGAGGCTTTTTCTCGTTTCTGTTCGTGAGCACAACAAGAATTCTTCACTTTAAAAAGACAACTGCAAGTAGTTTGCACCTTCTTCCTAAGACACAAGCAGCCGGCAGACAAAGACATTCAACCCTACTGTATATAACACTTCCCAACGATGACGATAATAAAACAGTCAATGATGGTAGAAAACAATCCTAACAAAACTCATGTATGCCTTTGAGTCAAAGCATTTCAACTACCTTTCATCGTAATCTTCATCAATTAAAAGTATCCTTCATGTAAAAAATTTGTTAATCAGTTATACCAAAAAGCATGTCTGAATGAAACTAATCGCTAAAGATGGCTATTTATTTTTTTAATCTAAGCTTAATAACGGCGACTTGAAAATAACACCGAAGTGAATAAAGTCAAACCATTGCCGACATTTTTTCTGCGTTGACTTTAATTGAATCACTCTCAGCAAGAAAATCTTAAAAATATAGACGTAGAAGGACTGAACGATTAGAAGGAGAAGGAAACGGAGTTAATGGACAAAGAGAAGAACGATAAGAAGAAAAAGGGAGGAGGAAAAGTAGAGAGAAAGATTACGAAAGAAAGGAGAATCATTTTAATACATTTGTGTTTTCTTGGATATGCATGTATGAGTTTATGTGTGTGTTTGTTTTTCTGTGAGGGTGTTCATTTGTACATGTGCATGTGTGGAAGTTTGCGTGTGCATAACTGTGTATGTGTGTGTAGGTCTTTTCCCAGTCAATCAAATTATTTAACTTTGCATATGCATGCTTTTTTCTTTCTATCTTCTTCCTCCTTTCTTGAGCCCTTCTTAAAATTTATCTTTCTTCTTCCATTGTCTGAATTGCAGTCACTGGTGTGTGTATTTTTAGGCACCTATTTCAGTAAAACAAAGTTTCAGCCAACTTGTCCATCGCCTCACCAGCCGTTTGAGCTCCGATCTTCACAAGTTAAGATCCATTTTTGTGTGGATGGGTACTCAAAATGTCGGATGTCGACAAGAGACAGAAAGCTGCACAAATAAGCACAGTCCTACATTTTATTTACAAAAGGCATGTCAAGATCCCAGCTTCGTCGCAATACTGTTTGCTAAGTTGTGCAGGTAAGTTCAGTATCACTAATTAATTTCATCTTCGCTATCACTTTCTTCACATTTTAAAATACTATCAATATTTTGCCTTTTTGAGACAGTTTGCTTACTAATTCAATTATTTTATTGACAGAGGCGCAAGAATTCCATGCATACTTGTAAACGGTAAGGCAAAAGATGCTTCTTATGACCCTGGTGACGATGACATTAGAGGAGAATGTACCTGGGCGGTTGTTTATGTGGCCGGCAGCTGGCGTTTTATTTTCCCTTTCTGGGCCTTCGTGATGGCAGATGGCCACCAAAAGGGGAACTGGATGCTAGTTGAGGATAGTGGAAAGGCAGTAAGAACAAGGTAATTAAAATAACTTCATAAGTAATATAGTTAAATAGTCTTAATCTCAGCTTTATAAAATATCAAGCTTTAATTTGACTTTCAAAATAAATGACTATGAAGTTTCACTTGAACTATTCTAACTACTAGCATTACCCGATTGCTTTCATCTTTGATGTGTTGATCTGAAAGCAATGATTGTAAAACAATAATATACTAAAATAAAGCTTGAAAAGCCTATTGATTATAAATGTATCATGAATATTGAAATGGTGCTGTTTATCGTGAATAAGGAATGGTGTTGTTACAAATAAATGAGAAAAGTAATAGTGCTGTATGGCCATTACTTGAAGTGCAAAGAGCAGCATCTCCAGTTAAAGTTACAATTATGCGGCTTTTTATTTTAGTATTTTGAGATTAGTGTTAGGTGTTTCATATATAGCACTTTTTTCTATTGGATGACCAGACACTATTTTAACTGACCTAATTTGAAAGTAGGTAGTTTTTTGCATCAGTCATGTAGTGATTTTCACTGCATGACGACGTGGAGTCTTCATCGACCTCTAGCTAATTTACATTCATTTCAATATCGTGTTTCTTTACTAGCCCTTTTCATAATTTCAATATTGCATACTGATATTTTATTTAGTCACAAAAGCGACGATTAATGTGAGTAAACAATGCTGAGTAACACTGCATGCTTTTTTGCAGATTCTCAACAAATGATGGTAAACTCACATCCTACTTCTATGAATATTTTTTTCTGACTGACCCTGACGAGATGAAATACATTTGTTATCCACATGACAAAGAGAAACAGCTGTTGACCGAGCCATGGACAAAAGAGGAGTTTTTTGCTGCGCCTTATTTCAGGACATCATATTTCTCATCTGGATGGCTACTGATTAGACCTTTGACCTGTCTTATAAAGACTGAAGCTGGACGCTGTTTTCTCGACCTGTTGAGTCCAGAAGGAGATTCTAAACTTTATTACAAGCTGTTTTTTGACGAATGTCGTTCGGGAAAACTATTTCCGCAAGAATATCAAACGGATCGCTATGTAATCATGTATGGCTGTCTTTTTTAAACCTCACGAACAGTATCACATTTAATGGAAATAAATAATCTTGTTTGTCACAAAAGTCTCTGAAGTAATTAAACTTTAAAAGCAGATGACATTGCAGCTTTCTTGCGGAGATGGAAAAGTTGGCAAATATTTTATGGTTTTTCTAGATTAACAACATAATTCTAGACCCTAAGAAGCATTAAATGTGAGACGCATTCAGATGTCTGTATCCTGTTAAATAATTTTTGATGTTCGGCAGCTGATATTGCCTCTCTTATTGAATAAGGCATTAAATGTTTTTCAGAACGAAACGGACTGTGCGAACAGAATCAATTATAATCAGACTTCCAGTAACTGGAACATATAAAGTGGAACTGACTGCCTTTCACCAAGGTGAACTTTGCCCCATAGCGCAATTCCGTATCGACTGCGATTACGTGGAACCTGAGACACGACCCTTTCCACCCTCTCCGGAGAACGGGTACGGGTTTACTGAAACAGCATCTGAATCTGGCTTGTCGGAGCCTTCCCACACAGAAGGGATTGTACCAGTGAAAAGTGGCTGCGAGATCAACATCAGCTTCAATGTTTCTCTTGACACTGATATTTCGGCAAGACTGCTGCACTACATCCGGGCACCAGAGGACCTTCGGGACAACGTTAGCGTGGTGCGAGATAAACATAGTGCAATGGTTACTGCAAAACTGCCACCAGATGATCCGTCACCTGAATATTCTCTTGAAGTCGATACTATACAAACTATGCAGGATACAAGCAGATTTAGAGGAGCATTCAAGAAGAAGCAGGTATTAAACTACTTGCTGACCAGCGACAAAACACTAAATGCAGTAATCATGGACACGACCAAAAAGGTATGCATTTCAAGCAAGTATGATTGTTGAGAATATAGCTAGCTTTAGGTTATAGCTGACGTCTGTAAGTCTTAAACAAAGAAAAATGTTTAAATACTAAAGAATGTCCCATATTATAATATGTAATTTACATTAGAAACAGTGGACTATAGCGTCAGAGAAAAGTGTTATTGTCTACATGAGCTAAGTCTCCTAGTCACAGATAATTCAGAATGTTCTTTGCGTCAAACGACTTATCAAAGAAAACTGACTTACACTGGCAGTAATTCGTTCTATGTCTCTTGCTACACACTGTTGAATGTCTTGCTTTGTCGCTTCGCACTTTGATGATATACGGGACAGCGTTGAAATTCCCCTCTGTCGGGGAAACCCTCAGTCACTGGTGGCCGTCTCCTATTTTCTATCTTTAGTTCCTCTCGTTTCGCACGTTCAAACTCATATCGTGCTAACGCATGTGTGTACATTATATATAAATATATATATTAAGCATAATATTCTGTCAAAGTGCACTAAATTTGAGCTCTTAAAATGTACTACAAGTCTACTGTAATAGATCGTAATCATTTCTTTACATGTAAGAGTACGGAGATTCCTGATTTGAATTTATTCAAGTAGGGGCGGTTCTAGGCTCGTGGCAGCCCTGGGCAGAGAAAGAATCGGTGGCCTCTTCGCCCGCCAATGAACTTACTGCTCTGACTCTAGCAACATTAGTAAATACAGCATACTCATTACCGAGAAACACAATGTTTTTCTGCCACACTCTAGTTAGACGTGTCGTTATTCTGTCTGGATTATATTCAGTATATATTGGCGTGGCGGCCCCTGGGATTTGACGGCCCTGTACAAGCACATAGTTTGCACATGCATAATGCAAGATATCATACAGCAAACAATGTTTCGCACAAGAGAGTATTTATTCTGTGGGTAGGAATCGTTTGTTTTTGTTTTTGTATAAATAACTAAATCGTTTATTCTTAGAATTAAAATTTATCTAATTTTTCATGTTGTGTAATACTTTTCAAGGTACTTTTAATATTGACTAAAAGAACGTATGGTATACAGAACAAACATTGCGCTTTCTTATGCTAAAGCATTTATCTCTTACAGCAAACTTTACAGTGCTATGAAGATGTGTGCGTTGCTGTTGCCAAAGATGATGCCAAGCTGTTAGAAAGCGCTGCAAGTCTTATTAACATGGCTGACATTAAAGACCCGATGTTACATCAAAAACTACGAGCGAAGGAAGCAAAATACAAGCGCCTGCTTGAGGAACTGCTTCCTGGTGCAAGGAAAAGAAACTTGGATCGGCTGAATCGTGCACTTACAGACTTCAAAGGTTTAAAACTTCCAAATAGAGAAGAGGAAGAGAAAGCAAAGAAAGAATTAGTGGCATTGTGTGAGGAAGGTAAGAAACTAAAAAAAGCTAACTGTAAACAAGATATTTGCATGTTTTTACACTGTGAGAGTAAAAAGATACTCTAGGAAAATTGTTGATGCTGCATGCCGGCTGCTTGTATGGCTGTGAGTATGAATATATTTGTGTACATTGCTCTCTGTGCAGAAATGGAAAAGGTTATTAAAAATCAGAATCTGCAAGAGATCAGAGAATGTCTCAGTAAAATAACCAACACCTGTGTCGGTAAAGAGGTGCGGGAAAAGGTTTGGTTCATGAACGCCCAGAAAGTATTCTGGGAGCTACAAGAGCTCCAAAACAGCAAAAGGAAGGTGCAGTTGCTAACCGATGAAGACATGGTGAATATGTTCAAACCTCCTGACGACGTGATTAACGTCCTCTTTACCACCTTCATTCTATTGGGCGAAAGTAAAGGAAACCTAACTGTAAGTATGACGTTCATTCAAATCGAAAGTATGAACAATTACATTAAATATATATGTATACAGTGGTACCTTGAGATACGAGTTTAATTCGTTCCGTGACCGAGCTCGTAACTCAATCAGCTCGAATCTCAAACGAATTATTCCCATTTAAAATAACTGAAATGGAATTAATCTGGTTCAGCCCCGAGAAAAATTCCCAAAGTATCTTTCACCCACAACAGCAGAAGCTTCTCATTTTCTTCATGAATATTTGTCCTTAACTGGAACATAATTTTAGTTCCTTTCACTGGATTTGCACCTTTGATGGCATCCTTTTGTTTAAGGATGGTGCAAATTGTGGATGTCCTACGATCGTACATCTTGGCAAGATCCATCACTCGTACACCACGCTCATGTTTTTCTTTTATTTCTTGCTTTATTTCTATCATTCTCTTCTTCTTCTCACCACTGTTCTTTTCATACACTTTCTTCGGCCCCATCGTAGCACACAAAAAGTTAGTTAAAACTGCGAAAATGATGCAAAAACGAGCACAACGCACGAGGCACGACTTAACTCTGTAGGTAACACGCGAGAAAGAACGTGACGACGCCGTGACGATCCCGTGATGCTGCGATCCGAGCGCCCGACGAGGCAACTTCCCGAATTACGTGTCGGCTTCCCGAATGACTACCGGCTCGTATCTCGCAATTCAACTCGGATCTCAAACAGGAAATTGGCCCAAGTCGCAGCTCGTATCTCAAGAAACTGGGTATGCCGAGCAGCTCGTATCTCAAGGTACCACTGTATATATGTACGCATATTATAACGTTCCCTATTGATAATGTGTGTGTGTGTGTGTGTGTGCGCGCGCGCGCGCGCGCGTGTGCCTTATCTATACCAATAGTCTGATTCATACATATGCTGGCAGATATGAACGTTTTGATCTATGTCTGGAAGGTGTATGTCAAAACCCCAGTCGTCGTTGTTATCGTCATCAGCATCATTCACAAATGGTTCATTGTCAGCGAATAGAATTGTAGACACTATTATCGACAAGATGCCAAATTTTACGAAGTTTAAACAATAAATCTCAGTAATCATACCCACCTCACTCTCCAGTAGTGCTTACCCTTGTCTCTCCCGAGCAGGAGAAACAGCGAACTAAATTAGATTTAGCCTTCAGAAAAAAACTACAAAATTATTGTTCGCACAAAACCGCACAGCCTCACACTCGCTAATTAGCGCCGCCTCAGACCCAAGTATGTGGACAAAATTGTACACTTAGCGAAACGGCTTTATGATCGTTCTGACGGTCAGTTGCTTGGCAAACTCGGCCTAAAGCAAGCGGTGTCCCAATGCATTAACCTTCCGTCTGCTGCTAGAAGACCACCAAACGGTGCAAGTGTCCAGAGGCCGAATTAATGCAGTGGGAGTGAAAAACTGCCTTGGGACAACATGCGGAACCCAAATCCAACCGTCTTGTTTATAAATTCTGTCTACACCCTATGTATTTCTTTTTACCCCTTAACCCGTAGTTATAAAGCGGTAGCAAATATGCTCTTAGGGTAAAGACACGTGAAGTAGTGTCACGTGGTCTGGACATCGCACTTTACCTACGAAAACAAAACTTTTCCTTAACTTTTTGATTTTGCCATGGGGAAACAAAATACTCTCATAACAGCCCCGGGGCTCGCAGCGATATCTGACAGGGGCCACAACCAGGCCTGACTAATGGACAACGTCTGTTATGAACCATCTGACGCTTTGGCACTAAAGTTTCGTGCCACAATTCTCACACAAGATATAAAAGGGAAGGGAAAGAGGGACTGACCGGAAAGCGAATTGCCCCAAAGCATTATTAAAAGCATCTTCGAATATCGTTTAGCAGACGACACGTGACGTAAAGTAAGAAGGACATCAAGTGACTTTGGCTTCGAGCGAGAGATGGGAAAAAAACTACGTGAGCGAGAAAGGTCTGACCTTACTTGCACCCCCCCTCTCTCTCTCACTCTCGAAAGAAATAAAATTATCCTTGAAAACTGAAGCCAAGAGTCGTCTGCTATTCGAGCTCTTTCCTTTTTTTATCTCTAGAATTGTTTGTCCTTAATTCCACGTTAAACTGCTGAAAACACAAACAGTTATCTGACACGTGACACTACCTTACTTATGATATTATGAGTTGGTTTCGTCAGAATACAGAAAGAGCTTGTATTACTAGGGAACCACATTCAAAATTAATGTATTTTTCAATATGTGTTCCATAGATATTTAATCTTTTGCGGTGCTTGCACTATCGCAATCGGATGCAACTAAGCAATGTCGATTTTTATGAGCAGAAGTCAGTATACTTTATAAATTTAACTTTGCTGTGCCATGACATTAATGAAACACATGCATGCACACATACACGCACATAACTTATGGTTTATGTTCTAGTTTCTCAGGTATATTTATAATACGAAGGAAAATAAGTGATCCGATGAGAAATTTGGTAATGCTTAGCACTCGCTATACAAAAATAACAAATTAACAAAATGAATAATAGTGTGATCTCTGCGTTTATCATGTTGAGCCCAATGTTTGATTTTCTTGGAAAATTCATGTATTAGGAACATAATAATCTGTGAAAATTTACAGACGTGGCAAAAAATATGGACAAAACTCAGCCAAACAAACGTTAATCAACTGCTTGGTACACTAGGCCTTTTTGACGACTCTGCGCTAACTCGGGAGCAAGTGGACCTAGCAGAAGATAAGTTACTGCGATGTAGTGGAAGCTTCGGATGCGATAAAGTCAGCACAACTCTTTTTTCATGGGTAAGTAAGTACAAAATGAATTATACAGCAAGAGTATCGAATACGAATTTATTTCTTTATTGAATTTATAATTCATTGATTAATTAATTAATCCATTTATTGAGCTTGATTTGATTTATTGAGCTTGAATTGATTTATTGAGATTGGATTTATTTACTGAGGTTGATATTTATTGATTTTGAATTTATTTATCTATTAAATTTGAATTTATTTATCTATTAAATTTGAATGTATTTTATAAATAAATTAGCGGCTACAATAGGATTATAACGTCGAGTAGCTAAAGTTATGAGATAGCTGTTCACGAATTATGTAGATCTTTGTTTAAAATGACCGTTGCAAAATAACATATTCAATACTATACTTCACTTTCAGGTGTGATTTGGTCTTACATACTTTATCGTTTAAACACCTGATATAAAGATACATAGAAACAACAAAAGATGTGGCTAAGAACTGTGGTGTGGCAGGCCTACAAGGCTGATTTAAAAAACTTACTGACAGCTGTTAACTGACTTATACTTTATTTACACTTCAAGTAAAACACGGACATATATATGTACAAATGTATACCTTTTGTCAAGCCAACTCCATCAAAAAAGTTATTTCAGCAAGGAACAATGTGTATCTATGATAATAGAAATCAATTCAATTCTGAAAATTATTCGCCTGGACCACTGTCTGAAAATAATCAATGAACTTAGATGGGTTTTGTTGATGGTGACTAAGCTTATTGGAACTCGTAGCAATGTGGCATTATTTTAAAAAAAACATTCCCTGCTTTATTTTGAAACTGGTGATGTAAGTATCCATATGGAATAATCAATATATTGTGTGATGAATGGCTTCAACAAGCGTTCTTATAGTTCACTCAAGGCTTATTCAGTAGTTTTAGGTCAATGCTTTGAAAACAAAAAAGAAAACAAGTATATTTATGTTATTATTGACTGTTGCAGTGCATGGACAGGATTAAGACTTTCCGATTGAAAGAGAAGTTTACTAAAGGAAAGTAACTTTTGTCGAAATGAAGAATTACCAAAGAGGAACGACAAGGCTGTGGCTCTTGGCGAAATGATAGCAGCTTTGATTTTCAGAGGCCGATCATTCATTAATAATGTTGGTATTAACAATGTTCACAACTATGTATTTAATGTTTATACTTTATGCATTGTTCTAAACATGAGCACACTACAATTTTTGTTTTCCTACAGACTTTAATGAGCATTTTTTAAAAATGTTTTTAATGTAGTAATAATCCAGAATATAAATTAGAATATCAACTTGCATGTATGTCAATGTATTACCTGTAGCATTACAGACAAGTGCGACCTCTGAGTGTCATGCTTTACCTTTAGTTAAAAAAAAGCTTTCTCAAACTGACATGAGTCATTGTTTATGCTTATATATCTACATTTTAAACTTTTAGATTAATTTATTTTTATGGAATTTTGTGGATGTAGAATGAACTCCCTCTTCCTAACATTTATTTGTTTATACGTTTACTTGTCACATGGAATGTACTGTGAATGTACTGTGACGTTGCTATGCATGTACTAATTTTTAGGAAAGTTACTTTTAAATCTGGGAAAAAGTGGGTCACTCTCATCACATGAGATCAGATGGCGTAATTAAATCAAATGGAAAATTGTAGCCCTAAGATATAGTAGAGAACGAACTTCTTTTGACTGCTTATTCATCTACTCAAAAAGTGTTTTATGTTAGTCATAAACATGATTCTACAAGGTTTTTTGCTTTGCGGAGGATTAAAAATTTCGTGAATTCCAAAGGGAAATTCCTTAACTTATAGGAACTGAGCATGACGTGCCTGTTCTAATGGCCATTTTGTTAATGTTATGGCTAGATATCTATAAAAACCATCATTAACAGTGTCGTGTATTGCGCTGCTGTTTCCTTTTCATTTGTAGATAATCTCGGTGTTATTCCTTACAATTCTATGTAATCTGTCGTCTGCCACAAATCTTTACGTTTTACAGTTCTTAAACAGTAAAGGTGGTGATATATAAGTTTGATATAGTGAAGTACCTGCTAACCTAAATTTAGTTCATTATTTAGGGAATTTTTTGATTATATATATATATATATAATTTTATCAATGAAGACTGTCAGATGAAGTATACTCGGAAACGAAAGATGTGATCATGTTAAAGAATTTCTTGGAAGTTCTGACAATATCTTAATGCACTTTAATTTAACTTAAATATAATATCATAACATAAAATTACAAAGTAACAAGTATGATATAAGCTATAGTAGCATTTATGTTTCTTGTATAATACTGTAAACAATAGCATTTTGTTATTTCAGTGATAAAAGTTGTTTATTAAATTATGTTAATTACATTGTAATCTATTAATTTTTAAAGTCTAATTTTCAGTGATATTTATATGCACTGTTTATTCTTAATATTTAAATAGGTTTAAAAGTAAATTTTTATTTATCTTGCCTTGCCTTTTTTCTAATCTGTGAGTATGCGGTATATAAATTTTGCATTTTTTTATTATTTAGATCCTAAGTAAATCTGGCGATTGAATAAATACAGAAACATAGAGATAAACTTTATCCAGGGATAGGTTACGTGGGGCTACAGGTGGAGAGGGTCGTTCACTTATACGCATTCATCTCTTTATCAAATGCTTTGTCAGTCTGAAGAGTGTTTTTTCCTTCTTTTCGTCGTAAATAAGACGGTACCAGCTCGTTAAAACCTTTGAGAACCTTTCAATGTTAGGGTCCTGGTGCTAAAACATACTGGGACCACTATCTATAAGAGAAAATGAGAAAATGCCTCAGCCATGCATCCTCTTCCAAATTGAAGCCCTTAAAATTGTGGACATAAAGCCTTCCATACAATGTTCATATTTTTTGTCATCACATCACGCCGCGCAGCATCAATATATTTGATACAGTTGTAGATGTTCTAGCCCTTCAAAAGTCCTCTAACACCCGAGTCATCCACTTGCTTCAACACTTGCCTGTAGGTTCGACGAGTGTAATATTTTTTAATTTTTGAAATGAAAATTTTGCAGCCTTCGTTCTGCTTGAAGAAAGTGAAGACGAACTTGACGTGAGTACACGGTGGATATGAATGTACAGCATACAGGTTGATGTGGTGCATGCTTGAACATTGTGTATGTGTTCAGTCTTAGATTCTTCTCGGAAATTCAGGCTGCTGTATAGAGAAGCAATAAAAGATGGTTGATTTTAATAAAGATAAACTTTATTATCATTATACTTGTGATATTTAAAACTGCTGGGATACACACTTTCATTAATGTTTGTTGTCATCAGCTTCGGAAAGGCCATAAAATTTAAACTAGCGAGGTAGTTAGACGTAATACTAAGCTGAATATTTTTCGTCTATCAGCAGTTTAAATCAAATGCTACTGTAATGTACTGTGTTCAGCGATTTAATACATTTTAGTAGCTTTGAGTTATCTTGCTCACACTACTGATGAATATTTTATTAATGATTTTTTTGGTAGATTTGTGTAACTACACAGTAGAATTATGTTTTTATGATAGCTTTACACCAGTAAACATTTTATATCTAAATGTCATTGTTAACGTTAAAAGTATAATTGCGTAATCCATGCAAGAAAGTTAGTCAATGAACAGCTCGCTATGTTTCCAGAAGCGTTGAACAAGCAAAAACATGCATTACATTATATTAATCCATTGCTTTCGCTAGGCTGAGAGGCCGTTAGAACCCTAGCTGGTACGCATGAATTTTTTCCTTTTTCAAAAAATTATATAAAATGAACGAAAAGAGTTAGAAGAACAATTAAAATTGATAATGATAGATCAAAATGTGTAGAAAAGAATCAGCTTTACCTTGCGTTTGCTTAAAAACACACTTTTATAGTATTCCCAACAGAAAATGCCATGATAATGAGCCCATACGAAAACTCCCGCAGTGAAATATTACAAGTTTTCACAAACGTTTATGAAAATAACATAAGGGAGTAAACTACTGAAACAGTAGTCCACCATGATTCTCTCCCTAGAACTGGCAGCCAATCAAAAGTTTTCGTAGTCTAACAAAGGGAAAGAAAAAATTGGTCGAGCGCCATTTTAAAAGAATCGAAGCACTTTGTGGTCACTCACTTTGACATGGATTAGTACTTCAAAAACCGCAAAGGAGAAGAAAATGGTAAGTAATATTAACATTCTAATGTATATTCTAATAAAACATATGTTTGTTTAGTACTTTATGTCTGTATATATTGTGTAAATAATTTTTTTGTGTGAATTTCTGAAACCTACGTTCAAGATTTCTAAAACGCGTACAGTCGTAATCTTTCATTTGATTTTATAACTTGAAGACTAAACCTATGTATCTTAAAATTTACACCAAGTGAATATTTTAAAATTGCTCATTAAAACGGTGTATTACAAATGGTTGTCTTTACAGTAGGTTAATAAATATAAATTTTCAAAGCTGCTGGTCGAAATTTCAATACCGGGAATTTGCTAGCCATTTTCCAAACAGAAAGACAGGTACCGTGCGAAAACGCAGCAAATTACTGTCAAACGTAAAAACTACGACATAAAAAGAAACAGGCTTGGATCTCGTCTCCAGCCTGAAATATTATGTAAATATAGTATCGTTTTACAAGCGTTTACAACAGGGTGTCTCAGAAAATGTACTCGCACATTAGATGACAATTTAAATGTTGTTGTAAGAACGATAATAACATTGACGTGCAAAGACATTTTAGAGGACATTTTCATTAAGACCAGCCAATAAACAATCAATTGATTGTCTGTTAAAAAGCAGGTGCATTTTTGAACATGTATTTGTAAATTTGAACTATTAATCTTGTTTTAAAGGTCGATAAAGACCTCAGTAATAATAATTTGTTTCTCTGCAACACTTGTAATACTTTTACCATTATTAGGGCCAACTAGATCTGAAAAGAAATGAAAAATTTAGTGCAGAAAACTCCTCACTGGGTAGGTCTACACTAAGTATAAAACCAAGGCAAGAGCCGTTCATATTTATTTTACTTTTGTTTAATCTCTTTGTCTACTTTAATGGGAGCTCGAGGACTGGTACCCACCTCTTTGCCCACCGGAGACACTTAAGGAGGACCTATTTCGAAATGAAACTCCGCCTGGAAACCCCCCCGGGTAACCTGCCGGTCCCAAGCCCGGATGAAGGAGGAGGGTTGGGCGTGAGGTTGGCAACCCCACCCTGTAAAACAACCCTTGCTACATAAACTACAACTACAACATTACCAAAACGAGAGCCTGGACGGGAAGATCCCTCTTTGGAGGGGCCTATGACGCGTGCTGGCGAAAGCCTTCGGGAAGTCAGCTCGCCGACCTATCTTCTCACGGCCAAGGCAAAAACCAGGATAGGAACCTGGAACATCAGAACCCTATACGAGAGAGGGAAATCAGCTCAGGTAGCACAGGAGATGAAGCATCAAGCTCCTTGGCCTGTGCGAGACCAGATGGAATGGTAGCGGTCAGGAGAGACTATCATCTACTCTGGACATGAAGATCCTGACCATGACCACTCACAAGAAGTAGCAGTACTGATGACACAGGAGGCTGCAAGGGCACTAATATCATGGGAACCAGTTTCCCCACGACTCATGTCAGCTCGGTTCAACTCCAAAGGAAGAAAGATCACCATCATCCAGTGCTATGCACCTACCAACGCAGCAAAAGAAGAGGAGAAGGAGGACTTTTACAACTCCCTACAAGCGCTGGTTGATCGTACTCCAAGACGAGACCTGAAGATCATCATGGGCGACATGAATGCCAAAGTTGGATATGAAAACACGGACAAAGAACACATAATGGGAAAGCACGGTGTGGGCAACTGCAATGAGAATGGTGAGCTGTTCACAGACTTCTGCTTGTTCAATGACCTTGTAATCGGAGGCACAGTCTTTCCTCACAAAACCATTCACAAGACCACCTGGACTTCACCAGATGGAAATACAGAAAACCAGATCGATCACATCACCATTAATCGACAGTTTAGAAGAAGTCTGCTGGATGTCAGGGTAAGGGGTGGTGCAGATGCAGCCTCAGACCACCACCTGCTTGTAGCAACTTTGAAGATAAAGCTGAGGTCCTTCCATGAGTCATCAGACAGACCACACCACAAATTTAACGTGCAGTTTCTTAGAGATCGCAGGAAGCAAGAAGAGTTCAACTGTGAAGTCAAAAACAGGTTTGAGGCACTGGAGGGACTCTTTGAAGAAACAGTGGCCAACCACTGGACAGGATTACAGGAGACCTGGAAGGCTGCCTGCAAACGTGTTCTGGGAAAGAAACAGAAACAACACAAGGAATGGCTGAACATAGGGACCTGGAAAAAGATAGAGGAAA
Organism: Marisa cornuarietis; assembly: GCA_004794655.1. Lineage (NCBI taxonomy): Eukaryota > Metazoa > Mollusca > Gastropoda > Architaenioglossa > Ampullariidae > Marisa > Marisa cornuarietis. The sequence goes on from SMMW01000572.1 coordinate 1,348,735, forward strand.
GGAAAGAGCTGAAGCAGAAGATCAGCCAGTGTCAAGACCAGCAGGAAAAAGAAGAGCTCAGAGCAAAGTACTGGGAGATGAACCGAGAAGTGAAGAAGAGTGCAAGAGGCGACAAGAGACAGTTCGCACACAGGATAACAGAAGAGGCAGAACAAGCAGCTGGGCAAAATAACATGAAAAGACTATACGAAATTACAAGAACTCTGTCAAGACGGAAAAACATCAATGCATGCAGGCCAGTAAAGAATAAAAATGGCAACGTCATTAATGGGGATGCAGAACAAAGATCTAGCTGGGCAGAACATTTTAAAGAAATACTGAACCGGCCACCACCAGCAAAAATTTTGGACATTGCCCCAGCCACCGAGCAACTCCAGGTGAACACCAACCCACCAACCAAGGCAGAAATCATCAAAGCCATCAAGTCTCTGAAAACTGGTAAGGCGGCATTCCTGCAGAGGCACTCAAGGCAGATCCAACAGCCGCAGCAGAGATGCTACACCCCCTGCTGCAGAAAGTTTGGAAGCAGGAGCAAGTTCCAGCAGACTGGAAACTTGGCTATCTGGTAAAGCTACCCAAGAAAGGTGACCTGACCCAGTGCAGCAACTGGCGTGGGATTATGCTACTGTCCATTCCCAGCAAGGTGCTGACCAGAATCATCCTGGACAGACTGAAGAATGCCCTACACAAGAGACTGCGGCAAGAACAGGCAGGCTTTCGGCAGGGTAGATCATGCATAGACCATATTGCTACACTGCGAATCATTTATGAACAATCCATCGAATGGCAGTCCCCACTATACATGACATTTGTGGACTTTGAGAAGGCATTTGACTCCGTAGACAGAGAGACCATCTGGAAAATGATGCAGCACTACGGATTTCCACCAAAGTTCATTGCCATCATCCAGCAGCTGTATGAGGACTCGACATGCCAGGTGATCCACAATGGGAAGCTGACGGACCCCTTTGCAGTGAGGACTGGAGTAAGGCAAGGTTGCATGCTCTCGCCGACAATTTTCCTGATTGACATAGACTGGATCATGAGAAGAACAACCACTAACAGCAAGACAGGCATTCAATGGACCTTTGCCATGCAACTTGAGGATCTCGACTTTGCAGACGACATCAGCCTGCTGTCCCACAAGCAACAACATGCACAGACAAAGCTCACTCGGTTCTCAGAAGAAGCAGCGACAACTGGCCTGACAATCAACATCAAGAAGACAGAGGTAATGCGGATCAACAACAAGCAAGAAGCCCCACTTCAGCTACACGGGGAATGTATTACAGAGACTGACCGCTTCACCTACCTAGGCAGCATAGTCACCAAGGATGGAGGTGCAGATGAAGATTTAAGAAGCAGAGAAATAAAGCCAGGCAAGCATTCCACATCCATCTGGAATTCCAAGGCACTATCTCAGCATACCAAGATCCGCATCTTTCATACGAACGTAAAATCTGTCCTTCTATATGGGTCTGAGACATGGCGTGTAACAAACAACATCACCAGGAAGATTCAGACATTCATAAACAGATGTCTGCGGCACATTTTCAACATCAGATGGCCCGAGAGAATCTCCAATGCATACCTGTGGGAGAGAGCCAACCAGAAACCTGCCAGCCAAGACATCAAGAAGCGAAAGTGGGGCTGGATCGGCCACACCCTGCGAAAGCCGGCCGAAAATCTAACACAAGCTCTGGACTGGAACCCACAGGGGAGACGCAGGGTTGGGAGACCCAGACACACGTGGTGAAGATCGGTCCACGGCGAGGCGGAGGCAGCTGGAATGACATGGACCCAACTGGGGAGGGAGGCCCAGAACCGGGTTCGCTGGCGTGGTGTAGTTGTGGCCCTATACTCCACTGGGGGCGAAAAGGAATAAGAAGAAGAAGATTTCGAAATGAAGACTTCACAGATGTGGACAATTACGCTCGCGCGCTACGAATAAGAAGCATGACTGTTAATAACTACCGAGAATAGTCATAACCTGCAGTTTGTCTCTAACCACCTGAACCAGGGTTGGCAAACGTAAAGTAGCTTGTTGGCAGTAGCTAAAACACGTCCTAAAACTTGAAGAGCAACTAGACGTGATTGTGAACTGACTGGTCAAGAAGAGAAGGATGAAGAGGGTAGGAGGCTGAGTTTGTTGAATTGATGAGCTCCTTAGTAATTTGTCAAAGTCCAACCTGCAGCAAACACTATAAGTTGGGAAGCTAACAGGATAGTCTCCATACAACCCTGCAATCTGATGTAAATCTGGACAATTTAAGATAATTTACGAAAATAATGACACGAAGCTATAAAACTGAAAACAACAATTTTTACAGTTTTAACGCCGTCCGTAACCATAAACTACAGCACTGCGAGCGCCAGAACTCGAACTGTCTCCTCAGTCTCTAGTTGCACGACTGTGGTTGACAAATATACTAGAGTGCAGGTGGTCCCGAGTCTTGTGTCATATTGATTCCCTCACTTCACGGAATTGTATAAGCTTTAAAGTGTTGTACTCCAGTTGCAATGTTCTCCCTACTTCAGTCTAATAATAATAATAATAATAATAATTCCTTTTATTCGCCAAGTGACATAGCACGAGGAACTTGACTTGATAATGGCCACATTTTACCAACAATAACTCTCCCATACACACAGATATACGCACAGTAGACCCACTCCCATTCACACAATCACTCTCTTGCGTTCACTAGGTATGCCAGTGGTTGCGATCGAGCAGTCCCACAGTCTCTTGCAAGAGTGAGAATATATGCCTGCAACACCCCAACCCTACACACTGATCCCCCAAGCCCCAGGGGGCATGTTGATCAATCGGGTCTGGCTCGGGCCACAACGGAGTTAAGTGAGGAAACAGCCTTGGCAAAGAAGCTGTTTCTCAAGCGAGATGTTCTGGCCTGAGACTGACGATATCTAATTCCAGAGGGCATGCGGCAGAAAAGGCCATTTGCCGGGTGGGAAATGTCCGCCACAATCTTACGCGCCCTGCCTAAGCAGCGCTGGGCGTAGACTGTGCCCACCGATGGTAGCCTATGGCCTACAACGCGGCTAGCTGCACGTACTGCCCGGTCAAGTAGGTCCTTCTGTTTCTGGGTGGCGCTGCCATACCAGACAGTCACAGAGAATGACAATACACTCTCAACCACCGCCCGGTAGAATTGGACAAGAATTGCCCTCCCAGGCCGAACTTTTTCAGCTGACGCAAAAAGAAAAGTCGTTTCTGGGCCTTTTTGGTGATGGCTACTACATTATTTTGCCAGCTAAGGTCATTGAAGATGGTGGTTCCTAAGAACTTGAGATGATCGACTTGCTCAATGACCTCACCGTTGACAAGAAGAGACATCATTGGGCCTCTCTTCTTACGGAAGTCAACTATCATCTCCTTGGTCTTGGACACATTCAGTAGTAGACTATTTTCACTGCACCATGCCACCAGAAGGTCTACCTCCCGTCGATATGCAGATTCGTCGTTGTTTGCGATGAGGCCAACAACCGTGGTATCTTCGGCAAACTTCACCATCCGAATGGATCCGACAGATGAGACACAATCGTTGGTGTAGAGACAGTACAAAAAGGGAGAGAGAACGCAGCCTTGAGGAGTACCTGTACTGAGGACCAGGGTGTTGGAGAGGAGATTATTTATTTTAACTCTCTGGGGTCGACACAGAAGGAAGTCAAGTATCCAGATGCAGATTGACTGGGAAAGACCAAACGCTGAGAGCTTGACAAAGAGTTTCTGAGGAATAATGGTGTTGAAGGCAGAGCTGTAATCTACAAAGAGGAGGCGTGCATAGGAGCCAGGGGATTCAAGGTGCTGGAGGATGAAGTGAAGGGCTAGAGAGGCGGCATCGTCCACTGATCGGTTGGCCTGGTAGGCAAATTGGAGAGGGTCGAGTTTGCCTCTGGTGATGCATGAGATGTCTTAGGACCAGCCTTTCCAAGACTTTCATCACAACAGATGTCAGCGCTACAGGTCTGTAGTCGTTTAGTGACGTTACCTCAGTATTCTTCGGTACAGGGACGATCACAGATGCTTTAAAACAGCGGGGGACGACGGATAGTTGAAGGGATGTGTTGAAAATATCTGTGAAAACAGAAGAGATCTGGTCAGCGCAGTGTCTCAGCGTCGGAGCTGACACACCATCATGCCCTGCTGCTTTTCTACAGTTTTGTTGCCGGAACAGATTACGCACCTCGTACTCACAGATACCAAATGAAGCTGGTAGTGGAAATGTAGGTGCTTTGGCCTATAGCCGGCATGGTATCGACCCGGTCGAATCGACCGTAGAACTCATTCAGCCGATTAGGGAGAGTTGAGTCCACATTAGTTAGCGACATTTTTCTCTTGTAGTCGGTGATGGCTTGCAGACCATGCCACACCGCACGGGAGTTGTCGGTCTGGAAATGAGACTCAAGCCTACACTTGAAGTCCCAAATTGTACCAAAATTTAGAAAGAAAACAGATAAAAACAGAAGTAATGGATACTCTAGCTAAATTACTATACATGGCAGTTGTGTTTTTTTGAGAAAGCAACGAAATCTCTGTGTAAAAACGATTCGGGCAGGAAACTTTCACACACTCATTATCCGTCACTGACAATGAATAAAACGAGACAATAACTAGGTCTGAAATAACAAAACATAAGAAAGCGCCTCCTCTAATTCCTTAAATAATTCCCAAACGGAGCACGCATATCATGGTTAAATAACAGCTTCTGGTAAAAACTAAATTTTAGCAAAAAGAAGACTCTGCTTAACCGACGATGCAAAGAAACTTGTCACACGAACCATCTATCAACAACCTCTTGCAATATGCTTGTTCAAGGGGATACATGAATAACAAGATGTTATGTTCGTTCCTTCCTTCTATAAAAGTTTTACATTGTCCTCATTTCGTACGTGCTTCAGCAACTGGATTCACCAAAAGACAAATTTGACAAACTTGTCCAGCACCTCATCGGTCATTTAAGCTCCGATCTGCACAAGTTAAGAGCCATTTTTGTGTGGATGGGCGCTCAAAGTATAGGATGTCGACAGGAGGGAGCCCGTTGTAGAGGCAACTACACTCCAGAATATTACCTACAGGAGTCATCAAAAGACGACAGGTTTATTGATAAAATGTTCGCCAAGATGTGCAGGTAAGTTCTGTATCGCTATTTACTCCCATAGTAACATCAATTAAAAGGAACGTCTACAATATACGGCGATCATGCTAGCTATTCTAAGTTAATTAATAATCGTAATAATTTGACAGAGTTGCAGGAATCCCATGCGTTCTTGTGGACGACAAGGCGAAAGATGTATTTTACGAGCCTGGTGAAGATATTGAAGAGGAAAATACCTGGGCAGTTGTTTACGTATCCGAAAGCTGGCAATTCGTGTTTCCGTTGTGGGCATGGTTACCAAAAGGAAAACTTGCTGCTGGTTGAGGATTCTGGAAACCCAACAAGAACAAGGTAATATATTATTTAGCTTGTTTCTTCTTTATCTGTAATTTCTAGACGCGTATTTTTAAAAAATGACGATTTACGCATCGATAAAACTGCTCTAGCTGGATAATATATGTAAAGGTAAAGTAAATGTCGTCCTCTAACTTTTTAAAGTCGTTTGTAGGGGTGAGGTGTTAGATACCACATGTCTCTAGAGGCCAGCTTCTTCTTCTGAATGCGGTTCCTGTCTTTTTATTCTTTCTCCCTGCTTAGCCCTATTATAATATTCATAGTTATACACACAATCATAATCATAATCATTATCAATGTACAATTGTAGATGGCGCATAATTATTCTCAAATAAGAGCAGGCATTAAGCAGTTGATAAACCAGTCTATGAACTCACAGAAAGACAGCGACGAGGATGAAGAATAAAACACATCCATCCCTTTGCTTTGACTAGAACAGGGGGATACTTATTTTTATACATATACTTATTCTTTTTTTATTCTTATACTTGTTCTTTACTTATTCCTATTTTGCAGGTTGTACTTGTGTTAAATTCAACTAACACCCTACGCCATAGCATATTATCCTGTGTCCGCTGCTGACTCATGATTGTGTCCAGCAAGATGGTGGCTGTAGTGTGGCCCCAGCCCTTCACAGAAAAAAATAAAAATACATCGGTATTGTAAGTTCAGAATCGATTGAAAGACATCCAAGTATGGAGAGATATCCGAGGCAAAGATAATACACAAACACAAATGATAACGAATGGAAATGTGCAAGGAATTTTTCAGCTCCTTTACATTTTGTTGGGACCCACCATCGTATATGCAGCCTGTTGTCGTTGACCGAGACGCTGTTATTCAGCGATTAATCCTCTAACTGCTTTTTGAAAAGTGACTCCCCCATCGGCCCTTGGCAATTTGTTCGATTTTTGGTATTTTAGAAATAGGAAGAATCTTTATCAAATTTATAGCTCTTTGATCTGAAGAACATTGCTTCAGTTACTTCAGTCAACAGCTCTGCACAACATAATGGAGGCTTTTTACAATCAAAATACTGTAGCTATTGCTTAGACTTAAATCCTCCATAATGCATGTACCTTACGTTATCGTTCCTTTCATACCATTTTAAAATACCATTTTAACTGACTTTATAAAGATCTCTGCGAATAAAGTAGATGAAATGCTAAATGAAAATATTAAGATAGACAATAAAGTAGTTCTCTGTAGGAGATGGTTAGACAAAGGAATATATGCAATAAGAAATGTATTTGAAAGAAATGGCAACTTCCTTTCACGTCAGGCTTTTACACTTAAATTCAATTTGAACATACATTTCGTTTCCTACATGAGATGTTTACAAGCTGTTGGAAAATATATAGGTGCCGACCATATAAATCTAACAAATGAAATGGATTTCCACTATGAAATCAATAAAGCTCTTCAATCAATCTATTCCATAGAAACAAGACTGTACTATGATAAACTACTAACCCAAAACCCAAAACCAAACTGCTGTGATAAATGGGAATCTAAACTGGTGAGAATTGTCGAATGGCACCGTATCTTCAACAAAATTACAGAATTTAAAGATATAAGGCTAGGATGGCTACAAATTAGATTAATTCGCAGAATTTTAGGTACTAAAGTGACACTCTCGAACATGGGTATAAAACAAGATGACTCTACAAGATTATTGTAGAGATTAAAAAGATAATATCCATAATCTTTTTTTCGAAATGTATGACAGTCCACAGATTCTGGTAGGATTTTGATGAACAGATGAGACAAAGATATACAAACGCTGAGCAAATACGCAAATATGTTAGGATTCGACTAATTAAAGAAGACAAGTTATTTATAAAACATAAAAAAAACTTGGACAAAATGGTCCGAACAATAGGATGCAGAGTACATTGGTCAAAGATATGGTCTACAGGTGGAAATGGATTTGGCGAAGTTTTAGACCAGGCGAAAACACAGGTGTACAGGAGAACAGATATCAAGTTAGGTAGACAAATGAACATCTTGTAGTAGGAGGGTTGTATGCTCTTGATGACATTCCTTAGCTGCTAATCTCACAGACCATTGCTTAGCCTTAAGGCGCGTTAGGTCGGTCGCAAAAAAGCGATACAAGAGGACACAGCACGCGGATGGAAACTTTATTTAGAAGGACAGGCAGCATGGTGTCACACAGGCAGGGTTGAGGACCTTTATTTGTGAGTCAATAAGAACCGTTGGCGAAATTGCAAAATAATTCTTTTCACTCTCCACAAAGACAGCATGCGACAGAACATGTTCTTTGACTGCTGGTTAGCTTTTTGTGAACACTGTCCTCATTCCAAAGCCAAACTTCCTGATTCTTCTTGTTTGTTTTATTTTCTCGCTACCCTAGCAGCACATAATGACAAAAAGAAATGGGTCCCACATACTTTCAAAAGAGTTTCTCATACAACTAATTCAAGACCAGCAGACGAGTTTGTAAAAATAAGACATATCTCTGAGGCTGAACTGTGTCACCAATACGCCCAGGTAAAGTACAGAAACATAGGGTAACCCCCTTCCGTGTCGTGTTTATAAAGGAGTACGAATCCCGTCTGTCCAATGAGTAGATCGCTAAACCTTAGCCTTGCCAGCGGGTGCTCGGGTTAGTAGGTGTGAGCCACGTTTAGTTTGCAAACTGTGCTAGTTTCCTCTCCAGCGAAAGGAGTCTAGTGAGTACTACGTGTTTGTTTATCTCTTAGACTGAATATAGCCTTATAATTATGTGTTAATAGCCCCTTATTTTCAGAAAAGAATAATCTAATCTGATAAATAATTTTTGATAGAGAGAAAAATGTTTATTGTAGAGTGCATTATCTTTAAATAAAACAGCTCTAACAATCACTATCGTCTGTCATCTTGAGTGACAATCATTCAACATTTAGTTGTCATCTATTGTCAGTAACTGTTTGTTTGTTTTCCGGACAGACGGCACTATAGGGGAACCAGACGCGATTTGCTTCCTTTGAGTGCTGTTGACAATTTCACTGACTGTGTACTTTCCGACAATAATATTTGATTCTAGGTTACTTTTAAAGTACAGCTAGTATAAACATACACAAAATCAAAGGGTTTGCCAGATGTAGCGTGATACATCTACCAATCCTAGAAGAGACCTAATGGACTAAGTTCAATGTACACAGCGGGTAATCATGGATATACTTGTGTAGACTAGATTATCTTAAATACTTTTAATTTTCAAATTATCATCACCTTGTCTTCGGAGAAATTGGCATCTACAGATCTTGTAAATCTAGAGGAATAATTCTGGACAATACTAGATTTAAGACCCCTGCCAGTTTAAAATAAATTAAACACCAGTACACTATACTGAAATCGAAATATAAATTAGTTGGTACAAATCCTCTGGATTGACAAATTTATAACGAATTACTTCACACATGTAAACAATATGTTGCAAATAACCGTGGTATTTGTATGCAGTAATACACAGAAATATCGGGCACTTGGATTTACTTCATCAAATGTCTTTCTGATTCCAGAGAAATGCGAATTTCTTGAACCCAATGGTGAAAGTACAAGGTATTTAAACAGTATTAGTGGTAGAGCAACACTTCACAAAAGAATAAGATCCGATTCCATGTGCTTTACTATTCATATGTGCTTGATAACTCTAACATGTTTGTTCATGTGTTGTGTGAGTGGGGGAGGCGGGAGGGAGAAACCATTATGTTTCCGTGAGACTTAACAGCAAACCAAAGACCTGAGTCCATAAATCGGCTATGGTGCTATGTGACTGGATGGTATTGCTTTCACTTCTCGTATACCTTCTATACAAGATTCGTTCCTTCCCACACTTGAACATAGAGGTCACCAGTTAATAAAGGACTAGTAATTGGGTCGAATCTCCATGCAAAATATCTCTACCTGTTTAGTTCTGAAGATATATTCCTAAAACTTCACCATCAACAGTAATTTCAGTGGTTAAGAGGTGTGTGTGTGTGCGTTTGTGTGTTTGCGTGTGTGTTGGTGACAGAGAATATCATCATCATCAACGATGTCGTCGTTCAAAGATATCGCTAATCTGCGTGAGAAAATTTACAGTGGCCCAACAGGTGATTTTGCTTTTTAGGCGAATGAATGGTGTTTCTGCTGCTATGCGATGTGACTCAGCTTATTAAAAGACTGTGTAGAATTGTGCCAAACATTGCATTTGCTAAATCTGTGTGCAACATGGCCGTGTCTTGCCTTGACACTTCCTCCATTTTTCGAGGCTTTTACGAAGTAAACGTTCTCATGTAGAATCCTATAGTATCCGTTTGCGACTGTTTTCTGTGTATGGTCACATTTGTCATTTGTAGGCATGTATCTAAAAACCAAAAAGGTACTTATTCACCTAGACTAGTGGAAACATATTTCATAGAGCGTTGCCTAATCCTTTCAAAACAGTTTGCACTACACTAGCCCTTTAAGATTGTTCACATTCGTAGGTCACCAGGTACAAAATCCAGTCATCACTTGACACAGTGCGACTACAAGGAAGTGAAAAAGAACGGTACTAACGCCAGGCGCAGTGGTAAGTAAAACGATACAACGATATCCGCTGAGTAGGTTTCGTTTTTCTCCGGCGTATACGTTTTTGGGAGGGCTATTCCTTTTATTTACTTACAAAGAAGATTATATTCATATATAATGAACCATAAATAATCTTCTTTGCATGTTTACATAGACTTGGACCACACTGTATTGATGACTAAGCTTTGCATTTGACTGATGCTGAATTGGTCCTCCTTTCTCACCCTTTAAATCATTTACTCGCATACACATGATGGCGGTTAGAAACCCGGCTACAGTGCAGGTCCCTAAATACATTGACATAGAGCTCAACAAGACAACACCTGTACTATTGATAAAATGTCCAACCAAATCAGTTTTCACGGGAGTACTGTCAAATTATTCTTTTGCTTCTAAGTGAGTATAGACATTCCTTATCGCCACTTAGCATAATTATCATTTGTCACACTAAAAGATATGTAGGAGTAAACCTGGTTTATTAGGATCACACTGGGTTAGGTAAATAAATTTTGTTTCTGGAACGTAAATTGGCACATATATTTAGAATGATCTTTATTGACAACAAATGTTTTTCTGATGCCAGATCAGCCATATTTCTGAAAGAAATTGCAGAAGTAAGAAGAATTTTGAAGGTTCTCGCTTACCCTCACTTCACAAATGAATCAGGTCAGACGTCTTGTTACTTCACTATTTTTATCCGCTTAATTATTCTAGCTTGTAATATTATATAATTTGGTGAGAAGTGTGTTTGTGTAGATGTGTCGGTAAAGCAGTATATTTATGCACAATCAAAGCCATGGACATCACATTTTTCTAATTTCAACCTTACACCATTACCACATCTGTCGACCCTATCAAAAATATCAAGCCTGGGACTGTCATCTTCTCGTAAGATCCTGAAGCCCAGCAGTATAGGGTAGATAACAGGCTTGGATCTTGTCTCCAGCCTAAAATATTATGTAAATATAGTATTCCTTTAATAGCATTTACAACAGGGTGTCTCAAAAAATGTACTCGCACTTTCGATGACAGTTAGTACAGTCTTTATCGACATTTAAAACAAGATTACTAGTTCAAATTTACAAATACATGTTCAAAAATGCACACACTCTTTAACAGACAATCACGGCATTGTTAATTTAAAAGATTAATAATTAAATATAAAATGGACACACACAATTATGAGTCTTGTGGTTGATCTTTATGAAAATGTCCTCTAAATTATCTTTGCACGTCAGTGTTATAATAGTGCGTCCAACAATATTTTAATGATAATGGTTTTCTCTTCAACATTTAGTCATACTTCTAGTGAGTTAAAGAGAGTCAAAATGTGAGTATATTTTTTTGGACAGCTTGTAGTTTGCCATGATGTAATTCTACTTGCTGACAAAAGTGATATGGAGGAGAACACGACAGAAAAGAGTAAAAGGGTCAAAAGACGGTATTAAAATACACCTGTGTTAATCTCATTACAACAAGGTAGAAGTATATATCATAATAATAATATTTATTTTATATCTATATTTTATATTATTATTATATTAGAAGTAGATATCAGTACCTGTGCAGATAAGTCTACAGAGATATGGTAGACAGAATCCCAGACACTTAATCCCCAGACACTTAATCCTGAAAATGAATTTCAACTTAAAAAGTTATGAAGTGAATGAAAAATTCAATTCAGATTCAAATAATTATTTTCATGTAAACATCAAAATAAGTTTGACAATTAAAATAAAACTTAACTTCGACATTTATAACATTAGTTTATAGTTTTTACAACCAGTGGCCTGCTCCTGGTCAGTATGGCCTGGGAACTGGCTGGTTATGTTAAGGAGTCCACCTAGTATCGCCTAGAGGGTAGATCGCTAATTGTAAACCCAGCGCATCCCAGTCTTACCAGAGTTACCAAGAGTTACCACGCGACACATCTCTCTTACGGTTATAATATTTCAAGTTCACAAAATAGCAGTTTTGAGTGTTGTGTCGCGATTTGGGGGCATTTTTGAGGATTAAGTGTCTGGGGATGAAATGTCTAGGGGATTAAGTGTCGGGGATTAAGTGTCCGGGGATTAAGTGTCGGGGATTAAGTGTCCGGGGATTAAGTGTCCGGGGATTAAGTGTCCGGTCACCGGTAGACAAAACATTCTACATTAAACGCAAAATATGTAAAATTCCTCATTGGGAAGGTAAACACTAATTATAAAAACAAGAAAAGAGCCGCTCTTTTTGTTTCGTTTACTTTTGTTTTGTCTCTTTATCTACTTTAAGGATCAGGAGCTATGGGAGCTCGAGGACTGGTACCCACCTCTATGTCCGCCGGAGACCCTCAAGGAGGACCTGCTTCGAGATGAAGACTTCACAGAGGTGGACAATTACGCTCGCGCGGTAAGAATAAGAAACATTAGTATTAATAGCTACCGAGAAGAGTCATAACCTGCAGTTTGTCCCTAACCACCTGAACCAGGAGTGGCAAAAATGAAGTAGAAAGTTCGGAGTGGCTAAAACACGTCCTAAAACATGAACAGCAACTGGACTGGTGACTGAACTGACTGGTAAGGAAGAGTAGGATGAAGAGGGTAGGGCGCTGAGTTGGTTATTTATATGTGCTCACTAGTAATTTGTCAAAGTCCAACCTGCAGCAAACCGCTAGATTTTGGGACTTAATAGGATAATCTCCATCCTCCCTGCGATCTGGTGTAGCGTGAAGAAAACATAGTGCTAAACCACACTTTAAAAATGCTAGTGAAGTGGCACACCGAACCTGTTGGTTATCAAAGTGCTACTCCACACTTTATAAATCCGGACAGTTTAAGATAGTTTACTAAAATAATGACACGAAGCTCAAAAACTGAAAACATTTGATCAATTTTACGCAAGTTTTACAGTTTTAACGCCCCCCACTTAGCCATAAACAACAGTACTTCCAGCTCAAAAACTCAAACTGTCTCCTTAGTGAAGTCTCTAGTTTCACGACTGTTGTTGACAGTTATACTGGAGTTCAGGTGGACCTGAGTCTTGTGTCATAATGATTCCCACACTTCACGGGATGGCATAAGCTTTCAAGTGTTGTACTCCAGGTACAATGTTTTCCCTAACTCAGTCTGATTGTACCAAAATATAGAAAGAAAACCGATGAAAACCGAAGTAATAGACACTCTAGCTAATTTTCTCTACATGGAAGTTGTGTTTCATTGAGAAAGCAACGAAATCGTCTGTGTAAAAAATGACTCTGGCAGGAAACACTCACACACCCATTCTCGTCACTGACGACGAATAAAACGAGGGAATAACTAGGTTTGAAATAACAAAACAAAAAAGCGGCTCCTCTAATTCCTTAGATAACTCCCAATGGAGCACGCATACCATGGTTTAATGACAGCTTCTGGTAACAAATACATTTTTCGCAAAAATAAGACTTTTAGTCCTGCTTAACTGACGGTGCAAAGAAACCTGTCACACGAACCATATATCAATCATCTCTCGCCATAAGGTTGATCAAGAGGATACAGGAATTATAGATGTTATGTTTGTTCTTTTCTTATCAAAGTTTTACACTCTCCTCATTTCGTACGTGCTTCAGCAACTGGATTCACCAAAAGACAGATTCGACAAACTTGTCCAGCACCTCATCGGTCATTTGAGCTCCGATCTACACAAGTTAAGAGCAATTTTTGTGTGGATGGGCGCTCAAAACATAGGATGTCGACAAGAGGGAGGCAGCTGCAAAGACAACAACGGTCCAGAATATTACCTACAGGAGGCATCAAATGACGACAAGTTTATTGATAGAATGTTTGCCAAGATGTGCAGGTAAGTTCTGTATCGCTATTTACCCCCATCGTAACCGCCATTAAAAATAACGCCTAAAATATACAGCTATCATGTTAGCTATAATAAGTTAATAATTGTAATAATTTGACAGAGTTGCAGGAATCCCATGCGTTCTTGTGAGCGGCAAGGCAAAAAGTGCATCTTACGAGCCAGGTGACGTTGATATTGAACTAGACAATACCTGGGCAGTGGTTTACGTTGCCGAAAGCTGGCGATTCGTGTTTCCTTTTTGGGCCTTTCTGGGAGTAGACGGTTACCAAAAGGAAAACTTGCTGGTTCTTGAGGATTCTGGAAAGCCAGTAAGAACAAGGTAATATGTTATTTAGCTTGTTTATTTTTATGTGTAAATTTCTAGGCTCGTATTTTACAAAATTTACAATTTACACATGGATAAAACTGCTCTATCTGGATAAGTAAAGGTAAAGTAAATGTCATCCTCTTTTTAAGTCGTTTTTAGGGTGAGGTGTAGATAAAGCTTCTTCTTCTGAATGTGATTCCTGTCTTTTTACTCTTTCTCGCTTCTACGTCCTATTATAATACTGAGATTCACAATCTTAGTCATAATCATCATAAATGTACTATTGTAGATAGTGCATAATTATGCTTACATAGGAGCAGGCGTTAAGCAGTTGATACAAAAACTAGTCCACGAATTAACAGAAAGGCAACAATGACGATGAAGTATAAAATCCATCCCTTTGCTTTGACTAGAACAGGGGGATTCTTATTTTGACACTTTACTTATATGTATACTTATTCTTTACTTATTCTTATTTCCGGCTTGTTTATCCATCTTGTACTTGCATTTAATTCAACTAACATCATTCGCCATAGTGTATTAACCTGCTTCCAATTCTGACACATGATTGTGTCCAACAAAATGGTGACTGTTGTGTGGCTGCAGCCTTTTACAGAGAAATAAAAATACATCGGCATTGTAATTTCAAAATCGATTGAAAGACATACAAGTATGCAGAGAATTTTGAGACAAAGATAATCCACAAACAGAAAATGATAACAAATGGAAATGTGCAAGGAATTGTTCACCTTCATTACATTCTGTTGGGACCCCCACCATCGTATATGCGGCCTGTCGTTGTTGACTGAGACTCTGTTATTCAGCGAATGATTCAATCAATCAATCAAATCAAACCAACTTTATTGCCTGTTCGAGGAAGCCCAAGACAGAAATTTTCCTTTTGCTCACAAAACATGTAACATAACGGGCAGGCATACATACTCATCCAGACATTTAACACACTCGCGCACCTACACCTGCTGTCCCCTGATTTGGATTGGCGTCAAGAAAGAGGTGTAGCCATCTCCTCCGTTTTCTCAACGTTCAGCTCCAGAAAGCTGCGGTCAAACCAGTCCTCTAGTTCCTCCACGCAGGCCAGGTACCGTGACAGGGACTGCTCGTCTTTAAGGCAACCCACAAAGGCCATGTCATCTGCATACTTCACAAGTTTGAGAATACCACTGTTGATGGTAATCTTATTTGTATATACAGAGAACAGGACAGGGGAAAGCACACATCCCTGAGGGGTACTTGTGTTGAAGATCAGCTCGTCTGAAAGAATCATTCCATCCACTGAAAGATTTACCCCACAGTACATGTCAGTGGAACTCTGAGGCCCACCCTTTGTGGTCGGTCCTTCAGGAATGATCTGATCCACAGAACTAGGCTGGTGTTTACATCTAGGTCTAGTAGGCGCTTTACAAGAAGGTGTGGCTGGACCGTCTTGAAGGCGCTGGAAAAATCCATGAACAGGACCCAAACATAGGTGCTCGAGGTGTCCAAGTGCTGCAGGATAGCATCTAAAAGAGTGAGAGCGGCATCGGACAAACCCCTACGTGGCTTGTAGGCAAACTGCAGAGGATCCAGGCGATCATCCACGGTGGAGGTTAACAACCTTCCCACAACCCTCTCCAAACACTTGGCCACGACAGACCTAAGAGCCACAGGTCGAAGATCCTTCAAGTTTGTAGCATTAGGCTTCTTTGGCACTGGTATGATTGTTGATGTGCGCCATATGTGGGAAACATTGTGCTTATAGTCTGTATTAGTAGAGCGTGCGGGTAATAAATTTGTCAGATTTTTAACGGCTTTTTAAAAGATGACTTCTCTATCGGCCCTTGGCAATTTGTTCGATTATTTGGTATCTCAGAAATGGGAAGAATTTTAATCAAATTTCTAGGTTTTTTATCTCAAGATCATGGCTTCAGTTAATACAGCCAACAGCACTGCGCAACATAATGGAGGCTTCGTACAATCAAAATAGCAATCGCATAGACTCTAAAATCCCTCAAAATGCACGTACCTGACGTTATTGTTTTTTAACATTTGAAACATACAATAAAATACTATTTTAATTGATTTTATAAAGATCTCTACACTGTTGATAATATCAGCAGTCAAAAAGTATATAATTTTTTTATTATGCATTATTATTTTAGAAAATCACATATTAATTTAATTCAAAAAGAACAAGTGCATTCTATTGTCCTCTGGGAACTATACCTCCTTGAAACTATCAGCAGTTCTCTAAAATCTTTGCCAGGATTCAGAAGAAAGCTGAAAAAATACTAATTGTGTCCTTAAAAAGAACACAAGTACTGTTTGTTTGCATGGTTACATTTAGGCCTCGTGTGCAGGAAGCCCTGACTGGGTATCATCACGATAGCGCGTGAAAGCTCCGTATCGTATAAATTTAAACGAGCTATCGTGACAATATTGATTGGGGGACTGGGTTACAGAAGCCATAGGTAAACAAGTTTTAATAAAATTATTTTTTAGGACTGCAACTCGACACTATATTTATTTATATATTTAAGCTATATTTATAGAGATTATTTATTTCTGTAAGTTTATGCTCGTAGTTTAATTCGACACATTTTTAGGTCGTTAGTAAACCATATGCCTAAAATTTTGAATTTGTCTGAGTTCTACTGGATGCGTAAATTCGGTAAGTACCTAGTGGTTGAGATTTGTTTGCTTCCTAGCCAAACTGCTGTTCATTTTTTCTGCATTATGTGTTAAGCCAGATAATACACAAACACAAAACGATATTTTCCAAAAGAATCAAGTGTTTTTATAGATTCTTTAAAAGAGGTTCCTTCAGCAGCTAAGGTTAGTTGTGTATCGTCTCAATACTGCAGTATTTTACTCTCTGTGCTACCAATATTAACACCTTTGATATTTGTTGTAATTATGTTTGTATTTGTTTCACTTTTCCGTTTACTAAAGATGGTCAGTATTTGTAAATAAATTAAGACGTCTTTTGTTGTTTAGGTTCACAGCAAATGTTGGTACCATGATGCCCGATTTTGACGATTTTTTTTTCCTGACTGACCCTGAGGAGATGATTTACATTTGTCATCCATATGACAAAGAGAAGCAGCTGCTGAATGAGCCTTGGACAAAAGAGAAATTCTTTGAGTCGCCTATTTTATCGAACTATTATTTTTCGTCTGGGTGGAAGCTGATCAGCCCTATGACGTGCGTAATCAAGTCCACATCTGGAAGTTGTTTGATCGACATGTTCTGTCCAGGAGCAGGTTATAAACTTAACTACAGGATGATTTTTGACGAAGGTCGTTCGGGAAGAAAATTTCCGCGAGAGATACAAACGGATCGCTCCGTAACTATGTAAGGACAAAATGTTCAACCTTACAAGCAATGTAGCAGAGTATGTCCGAGAAATAACTACTACTTTTGTCAACATGCAGCATAAATTGTAAAAAAGACATTACAATTATTTTAAATATTTAAAAGTTGGATAATGTTGCAATTTTCTTGCACCTATCTGGCAAATATTTAAGTTTTAGATCTTCTGGATTTTTATCCAAATAATGTTAGAAGCTGCACCAGTTAGTCTCTTACTATAAATAGCCAAACGTGTTACCAATACTTACCTACGCACTGATTTTTGTTGTTGTGGGGATTTTATGTTTGTTTTGACATAAGAGTGTTCTCCATCTACAAAAAGACTTATAAAGCTGGGAACCGAAGCGTTTTAAAGTTGATCTTCAGGCCTAAATAATTAATTGCACCTCCTCCAAGAAGCTCGTCGATATCTGCAAACGAAGGACTGGAATTAGCAAAGCAATGCCACTGCCCATTGGCTATCTCTCTTTTCAGATGCTGCAAATGTTCTGTGATTATTTCGCTAAAAAGATATCAGACATTCGATCATCCTTGGACTCGATGTCGGCGCCTGACATGGATTTCTTGTGATGTTCTTCTGGGTTGCTCTCTGGCCAAATTTCCTCCAGCCTCTGATGCCGATATAAAGGCAATAATTCTAAAAGCCACGCGAACAACTTGCCGTTAGATCCAAGGCCCACACGCCTTCTTCTTGAGTGTTTAGATATTTTACTCCCTGCCATAACACATATTGTAAATTTCAGCTTGTCGTCAGGTGTTTTCCCATCTTTGTTTAAAAATGCCCTGGTGAGGCCACTCCCTAAGAAATCCTCACTTCACGTCAACGTGTTGAGAAACTACCGCCCAGTTTCCAACTTGTATTTTCTCTCGAAGATTATAGAAAAAGTGGTTTTGACACAGCTCTGTGCCTTATTACAAGAGCACCAGCTCATCCCCCCAAGCTCAGTAGCTATATAGACCCTTTTAAAGTGCCAAAATTACTCTAGTTATGTGCATTTGAGGGTGGTGATGTTTCTGGCTTAATTAACTCTAGTGGACCTGTCTGCTGCATTGGACACAATAGACCACTCTCCGATCCTTCATAGACTTCACATCTTCTACGGAATTTCTGGAACTGCACTAGCATGGTTCAACTCATATTTCACTGATAGGACGCAGACTGTGTTCGTCGATGGTAAAACATCTCGCCCTGCTCCACATTCTTGTGGTGTCCCCCAAGGCTCAGTACTTGGCCGAGTTCTGTTCATTCTATATACAAAGCCACGTTTATCTTGCATCCAGCCTCAAAAGATTTCTCATCAATTATATGCTGACGACATGCAGCTGTACTGATCTATTCCACCGGCTGACTTTCGCTCTGCTGCTAGCACCATTGAAGCCTGTATAAGCGATGTCAAGGACGGACTAGATGGTAACAAACTTAAACTAAACGATGATAAAACAGAATCCCTCCTATGCTCGAGAAAAAAAAATTAATCTTCCGCGAAATCACCACCTTTGCGTCATTCGTCAGGAATCTGGAATTCATTGTCAATGCAGACATGATATACAAGTTACAGCTGTCTGTCAACTGCCTACTATGAGCTCCGTAAGATTAGTGCCATCGTCATTTTCTCTCTACACCCGCTACCAAGACTCTTGTCTGTGGGTTTGTT
This sequence comes from Marisa cornuarietis, assembly GCA_004794655.1. NCBI lineage: Eukaryota > Metazoa > Mollusca > Gastropoda > Architaenioglossa > Ampullariidae > Marisa > Marisa cornuarietis. The sequence goes on from SMMW01000572.1 coordinate 1,367,919, forward strand.
CTTTCTCGACTTGATTACTGCAACTCCTTGCTTGCCAGCTGCCCTGATTACCTTCTTCACAAACTCCAAAAAGTGCATCATCCCGCCGCACGTCTGGGGTTAGAGCCAGGAAACGAGACCACGCAAAGCCTCTCCTTCATTTTTCTCCACTGGCTACCAATCCGGTCTCACATTCAGTACAGACTGCCCGTGCAATGTTTTAATATCTTTGCTGGCTCCTGCCTTGACTATTTGTCTGAAATTAACTTCCCTCACGTCCCGCCTAGACAACTCTGCTCCTTGTCTGATGGGCGTCTCTTTGATATTCCTATCACCAAAACAACAACATACGGTCACGGGATGTTTAGTTACTGTGCAGCAAAACAATGGAACTCTCTCCCTTTCCATGTCCAACATCTACCCACTATTGAATATTTTAAACGTGTACTGAAAAAACACCTCTTCCTTACACCTTTATTCATCATCAGTACTGTTGTTCATCCTTCCGTCTTTCATTTGTTGTTTGTTTGTTCTTCCGTCTTTCATTTGTTGTTTGTTTGTTCTTCTGTCTCTTGTATGTTGCCCATGTCTTGTTCCTGTTCTTAAGCGCTAAGAGCATAATCTTTAGGAGTATGCGCTATAAAAGTTTTGCGTTTTTTATTTTATTATTTTTATTTCAGAACAAAGCGGACTCAGCAGACGGAGTCATTTCTCGTCAGACTTCCAATAACTGGAACATACAATTTTAAATTGAAGGAAGTTCGTGCAGATAAATTATTTACCCTAGTCGAATTTGGGATCATCTGTGAAAATGCGGCGTCTGAGACTCACCCCTTCCCGTCCAACCCGGAAAATCAGTTTGGCTTTGGTGAAGCAGCGGCTGAAGCTGGTTTGTCGGAGCCTTCGCACACAGAAGGGATTGTACCGGTGAAAAGTGGCGACCAGGTCTGCATACACTTCAAGGTTAAAGAAGACGTGGACATTTCGGCCAGACTGGTCCACTCCACTCGGACACCGGAAGAACTTCGGGACAACATCATCGTGCAACAGGAAGACGAAAACGCAACAGTCCTTGCGAGACTCCCGGCAGACGACCCGACACCAGAATATTCCCTTGAAGTCGATATCATAAAAAACAATACGGAAAAGGAGGCATCTCCAAAAACATTGCCTTGTTTTCGTGTTCTAAATTACTTGCTGACCAGCGATGAAATGCTAAATGCAGTAATCACGGACAAAACCGAAAAGGTATTTCTATTTTAGCATTTCATGCGTGTATGTTTCAGATTCTAATGCCATTAAGAAAAATGCTGTCATGTGCTGTTGATGCAGTATAAAGAACATTTTGAATAAAAAGCCTCGAATAATTTGTAAAGCACACCACCTGATCTTGTGTACGTTAATGTATTTACATATAAAAAGCTCAGAAAATCAGACTGTAAGAATACGTAATTATTTAACCTTTTGAACTGGTTACCTACGTTTAAATTGAGAATTATGTAATGGCTTGTATGATGTACATTAGAGTCTGTTTTAGTTGTATTTTTAGGCAACTACTCCATTGTTTGGGAAAATAAACAATCATCTGTGTGAGTAGACAGTCACAATAATAATTTTAATAGTTATCAGTCTAAAATACAATCATACTATGATTTATATTTGAATATGAAAAATCATGTTATTGCTCGTGCGTTACTGTTACTTTCTATGTTAAGTTTTCACATTAATTGACATCATTTTCGTCTGATTTATTTCATTAATGCATATCAAATGCATATCAAGTACCAAAAGAAGTGTGATGCACTGAATAGTTTCATTGATTGCTATTTTACAGAAACGCAGTATTGTTCTTTTCTGGTTTTTATTGTAGCGTGTAATAATATGGTATTTGCAGCTCATATAAATGTACCTGTAATATTCACTGAATTACATACCGCACAAAATGAATAGCGTATCGTCTTAGTGCAAATATTTATATTTTACAGAAAAATTTACAGTACTATGAAGATGCATGGGTCTCTGTGGGCAAAGATGACGCAGGAATGTTAGAGGAAGCTGCCTCTAAAGTCATGATGGCTGGTATTAAAGACCCAATATTACAAAAAAAATTACAAACCAAGGAAGCGTGCTACAAACGCATGCTAGAGGAAGTGGTTGTTTTTACAAGGGAAAAAAACTTGGATCGGCTGAATCGAACCCTCAAAAACTGCATGGCTGCAGCTCTTCAGAACAAAGAAGAAATAGAGGACGCAAAGAAAATTCTAATGGCCTTGTGTCAGGAGGGTACGAACTTGTCTTTTTAAAGCTAAATAAACCTTTTGTTTTTGTGTGAAGAGCACACACGTACAGAAACGTCACTTCGGAGTCACGTAGCTGGTACATGAGGCTGCTTCTGTTGTTAGCTTGTATTAGTTGATGTGGGTACATGTATCTGTCTACAATTTCTATGTGCAGAAATAGAAAAGGCCGTAAAAAGCAGAAATTTGGAAGAACTCCGTGAATGCATAATTAAAATAGGCAACACCTGTGTCGGTAACATGGCACGGGAACAGGGCTGGTTCGAAGAAGGCCAGGAAGAAGTTAAGAGGATGATGCAGTCCCTCAGGAAAAAAGACGAGGCGAATGTGGGAAAACCTCCAGACCACGTCATTGATGTTATCGTTGCAGCCTTCATTCTGATTGGAGAAAGTGAGGAGGAACTTGACGTGAGTACACGGTACACATAACTTTAAAGGATACAGGTTTATATGGTGTACAGTTCAATGCTTTGTGTACGTGTTTAGTGCTTAATTCTCGGAAAATCGGGCTGCGATATAAAGAATCAATAAAAGAAGGTTAATTTGATTTAAATTAAAATTTATCGTTATTTTACTTGCGAGATTGAAAACTGCTCAGAACCACTTCACTTTCACTTAGTTTTCACAAGGGGCATCCAATTTAAAATAGAGAGCTAGTTATACTTAATATTAAGCTAAATACTTTTCGAATACCAGCAGCTGAAATGCAACAAAAAATACTTAAATATTCAGTGATATAAAACATTATTTTGTAGCTATCAGTTATCTTGCTCACATTACTGATAAAGATTTTATTAATGATTTTATTACTTTTGTGTAAGGAGACTGTAAAATGAATTTGTTTCAGGTCAGAACTTTACACCTGTAAATATTTGATATCTAAATGTCAGAGTTAACGTTAAAAGTAAAGTCAGATCATCCGAGCAAAAACGTTAGTTAATCAACAGCTCACATTGTTCCCAGTAGCACTGAAGAATCAAATACATGTATAACATTATATTTTACAAACATTGTGTATAACAAGTCATGGTAGTGAGTTCATTGTGCCAAGGTGCTTTTGTCTTGAAGGTTTTCTTTGTTGCAGTTTATGGTTAAGCAACATTATTATTTTTTATTTTACAGACGTGGCAGAAAGTCGCTGCAAAACGAAAGAAAACGAACGAAGAACAGCTGCAGAACGAAATAAACAGTTTGAACTACTCTTTGCTGACTCGAGAGCGGGTGGATCTGGCAGCAGAGAGGTTGGAGCGAGCCGATGGAACGTTTGCTGATTACAGATCAATAGAAAAACTCAAGAATATGGTAAGACCACAAACTATATTTCAAATCAGACTGCACAAAGCTACTAAAATCTTGTACCACAGTCATACGAAAATTACTGTTCTGTAGAAGAAAACAAATTTATAAATAACATCTGACTTTTTCAGTGCTTGGAGAAGATCAACTTTCACCGAACCAGAGGAAGTCTAAAAAGAAGAAACTAACGCCGTGCAAATAAAAAATATCCACGATGGAGAAAGAGACTGCAATTTTTGTCGCCTACTCATGAAGAAATGATACGTGCTTTGATAACAGACTGACTGCTAATGAATTATTTCAAGAAGAATTGCACAAATTATATAAGTAGCTTTAAACTTTACTTACGTTCCCTATTGTTTGTCAACACGAGCCTACAAAGAGTTTTGTTCTTTTGTTTTCACACAGACTATGGCGGCTACGTTTCACTGTTTACAGCGTCTTCATTGTGAAAACGAAGAAAATGCAAGCTAACATGTGTGCTCATTATATTATTTCCGTGTCACCATTTAGACAATTTAAAATTCCTAGATCCACATATTTAAAATGTTAGTCATTTCTGTTTTAAAGAGCAAGAGTACATTATCTTCGCCTAATGGGTTTTGTGGTTTATCGGTATTTCTAGATTATTAGTGAAACCATTCTGCACATATTCTTTATTTCACATGTCGCTGCCTCTACGTGTTTATAATAGAACAGGCTTAGCAGGAAGGGATTGTGCACTCTGACTTGTCTATTTTTTATTCGAGATTGATATCAGTGCTGTTGCTGTCTTGCTTGCTGTATTTTGACATCGCAGAGAAGGTTGTTACAATGGTCAGACGCTTTTAGGTTTAGCAATGCTCAGGTAGCAAAAGTAGTAGTAGAGGTGATACTTTTGTGATGTTATTTGCTAGAAAAAATTTCAGCGTCTTATAAATTGTTGTTTTCTAATGCTGTGTATTTTATATTTTCTCGAAGATCTATTATTTTTAGTCAAGACAACGAATGTTAAAAAGGATGTTAACGACATTGTCCTGCATCTAGGACAAGAAGTCCTGAAAAGACTTCATTGCGGGTTACAATGGTTTTGAACACGACACGGCATAACGTAATAGTGATGTACACATATTGTAGTCGTTAGAGTTGTTTCAATTTCGTTGTTAAAATATCAGTCTGTATATTGACTGTGTATTTATAGCTTGATAATTGGCTTAAATCACTGAAATCAATTTTTTTAACTCTACTCTTTGTATCATTCTTCTAGCTTGACTCCGGTCATTGCTATAAATCATCAATAAGGAAATAATTAAAAAAAACACTTAGGCTGGGAAGGGATATTAATGGTATTCAATCAGTCGTCCCTTGCCTAGCACCTGGCGCTCGGGGGAGCACCTGGATAGACGCGGCAGCTGACAGGGCCCGCCACTCTTGTCTATTGTGGGCGATAGTGAGCAGGTCCTGTACAGGACGACCAGTCCAGTCTTTGATGTTCGTAACCCAGTTCTTCCTCTGACCACCGCGGCGTCGGCCACCCTTCAAGGTGCTTTGAAGGACAGTCTTCGACAAGGTGTCGTGCCGGGTCACATGGCCAAAGAAGACCAGCTTACGTCGCTTGACTGTTGATAGTAGAGGTTTCTGGTGTCCTACTAGTGTGGCAATCTTGTTTCTTACAAAGTCTTTGGTTTTGTGTTCTTTGTATGAGATACGGAGCAACCTCCTCAGGTACTTGTTCTCGAATGCCTGGATTCTTCTTTCCGTTTCGGCGAGCAGAGTCCACGTGTCGCATCCGTAGAGCAGTATTGGCACTACCAGGGATTTGTACAGTTTATACCTGGAAGTGGACCTTATCTTATGAATATGCCAGATCCTATCTAGCCTAGCCATTACTGCTGTTGCTTTTGCGATCCTGATGCGGATATCTAGCGTGGAGCTGCCGTCCTTGGAGAGGGTAGATCCCAAGTATTTGAAGCTGCTTACCTCTTCGAGCTCTACCCCGTTCATAAAGATCTCTGTTTTGTCGTTCCCATTGTTCATAACTTTGCTCTTTTCAGTGCTGGTCTCCATCACATATTCGTTAGAGGTGTCTGTCAGTCTGTTGGTGAGGTCTTGCAGTTCTTTATTAGTACCTGCTAACAAATCTACGTCATCTGCAAAGCGTAGGTTGCAGATTGGTCTTCCACCAATTGAAATGGAAGTATGATGGTCATGAAGAGCTTCAAGCATGATGTTCTCCAAGAATATATTAAACAGCACTGATGATAGGGGACATCCTTGACGTACCCCTACTGTGGTGCAAACTTAAGCTCCTATTTGGTTGTTTAGTAGTACTGTAATCGTTGAGCTATTATACAGCAATTCAACGACTTGAACGAGGCCTTCTTCGATGTTGAGTTTTAGAATCATGCCATAGCCCCTATGAATTGTATTGCTAATGATGGGGAAGAGAAGTCGTCTAAATTTCTGAAATAGTAATCAATAGCTGTAACATCACTAGTGCAAGCACAACACCAATACCAATAAAAGCTGTAAGCATGTTTTTAGGTGGATAGACGAGAGAAAAACAAATCGTTAAATATTTAAAATTATTTATTACATTAGAAATAAAGTCTTAGCCTATGGAAACTTGGTACTTATGTGACTTTCTATTTTAAATGTGTTCTATAGCTGACTTACAGAAAGTGTGCTTGGGAATAAAGATATTTCCCCTCAATAATAATAATAATAATAACAATAATAATAATGAGGATTTGTATATCGCCTTTCTAAAAAATTGCTCAGAGCACTTTCATAAATGATACATAGACTAAATCATCACCAATTATGCACCCATTTTTAAATATAACAGACAGCTCAGGCCCCGTATGCAAGAAGCACCGATAGCCAATCGTTGCGATAGAGCCTTTCGGTCCGAAAGCTGTCGTAGCGATAGTCTCCCCACTAACGTGGTATGCAGAGACACGCCGATAGAGCTCCACTAGCTTTCGGCGCGGTAAGGCTGTTCTATAAATAGCTTCCGGGGAGGCCCGATTTTTATGCGTTACTGCGCATGTATTTGTGAGATGCAATGCAAAATAATAAAAAAAAATCTGGGTTACAGTACAAAGCCTCAGCACACACACACACACTCCTGCAATAGGTATACAGAAGTGAGATGCAATGCAAAATAATAAAAAAATGTGGGTTACAGTACAAAGCCTCAGCACACACACACACATAACAGAATAGGTATACAGAAGTGAGATGCAATGCAAAATAATAACAAAAAATGTGGGTTACAGTACAAAGCCTCAGCACACACACACACACACACACCTGCAATAAGTAAACAGAAGTGAGATGCAATGCGAAATAAAATTTAAAAATGTGGGTTACAGTTCAAAGCCTCAGCACACACACACACACACACATCCCTGCAATAGGTATTCAGAAGTGAGATGCAATGCAAAATAATAAAAAAAAATGTAGGTTACAATACAAAGCCTCAGCACACACACACACACAAATTCCTGCAACAGGTATTCAGAAGTGAGATGCAATGCGAAATAAAAAAATGTGGGTTACAGTACAAAGCCTCAGCACACACACACACACACACACACACACACACCCTGCAAAAGGTATTTAGATGTGAGATGCAATGCAAACTAAAAAAAGTTGGGGTTATAGTACAAAGTCTCCACACGCATACACTCTCTCAAACAAGGTAAATCCTATGTCAAATTCTAGAAAATTTGACTGTCACATTGCAGTCATGTTAGTCTGCACAATACCTAAGCTAGGATGTCAATTTGTTCTTTTTTAAATTTAAAATATTATTTAAAAAGCAACTAATCACTGCAAAATCAAATATACAACAAGCTGTACGAGTTTTAGCAGCAGCGTAGTAACTGATTTATTCTGTAACACTGGAGAAAGTGACCCACGTCGATTCGATAATTTGATTTCTCCTGTAATCTCATTAGTCAGTTGTAAAATATCTTGTCTTCTAAATCTAAATTTCTGGTAAAGTTCTTGGTCATTGTACCGGTCGAGGGGATGATTCCTGTCCCGAAAAACACGTTCTCGGCGCAAACGTCGTGGAATACGGTTCAATACCATCCAGTCCGCCATCTTGTGCTTTCGGTACGATAGCGAGCTAACGGAGGTGTGAGGCTCCATTAGCCTTAGAGCTAAGATAGCCGGCTATCGGGGGTCCCTGCATGCGAATTTTTCCGCGCTGTCGTGACGATAGAGATATCGTACCTATAGCGGCGCTATCGGTGCTTCTTGCATACGGGGCCAGTTCTACAATATATATTCACACGAACAAAGTACAGACACACGTTATACATGCTCATGGTGAGGACAGGGTTGAAACGTACCTAACTTCTAAAGGGTTGCGCCAGGACCAGAGACTGTTGTGTGTGGTTTGTGTTTTGTTTTCTTCTGGAGAGACTGGATTCGCGGAGGACTGCGCCTTGAATAAATAGAAGAAGTGAATAAATATTGTACTCTTGACTGGAGATGGAACTCTGAATGAACATTGGATTCTTGACTGGAAAGGAAACTGGTTTTGGGTGTTTGCCTTGAATTTAGATTTTAGTTTTTGTTAATTATTATTTCTTCTTTCAAATTACATTTATCTTTAAATTTAACTCTTATGTTATGATCTCGTCTGAAAGTCACTGTAGAGTGCAGGTGACAATATGCCATAATCGTAAAATGGCTGAAAATTAAGATTTTCGTCAAATTTCATGGCTGTTTCTTGCCTTAGCACTTCCTCCGTTCTCCAAGGCTTTTGCAAAGTAAATGTTTTCATATAAAATCCTGAAGTATCCGTTGTCGACGTTTTCCATGTATGGTGACATTTGTCATTTGTAGGCATGCATCTAAAAATCAAAAAGGTAGTGATTCGCCTAGACTTGTGGAATCATCTTTCATAGAGCGTTACCTAATCCTTTCAAAACATTTCGCACACCACTAGCCCTTTAAAATTGTTGATATTCGTAGGTCACCAGCTACAAAATCCAGTCGTCAACTGACACAGTGCGACTACAAAGAAGTGAAAAAGAACGGTACTAACGCCAGGCGCATTAGTAAGTAGAACGATACAACAAAATCCGGTGAATATGTTTCGTTTTTCTCCGATGTGTACATTCTTGGGGAGGGTTCTTCCCCTCATTTCCTTACTAAAACGCTTATGTTCATATAAAATGAACTATAAATAATCTTCTTTGCATGTTTATACAAACCTGGACCATAATGTATTGTTCACTAAGCTTTGCATTTGACTGATGCTGAATTGGTCATCATTCTTAACCCTTTAAATCCTTTATTCTCACACACATGATGACGGTCAATTACCCCGGGTACACTGCAGGTCCATAAATACACTTAAGTAGAGCTTAACAAGATAACACCTGTACTATTGATAAAATGTCCGACCAAATCAGTTTTCAAGAGAATATTGTCAAATTATTCTTTTGCTGCTACAGGAGTATCGACATTCCTTATCGCCACTTAGAACCATTATCATCTGTTACACTAAAAAACATGAAGCAGTAAACCTCGTTTATCAGGGTGAGACTGTGTTAGGTAAATAGACGTTTTATTTCTGGCACGTAAATGATCACATATGCTTAGAATGATCATTATTAACAACAAATGTTTCTTCTTATGCCAGATCAGCCATTTTTCTGAAAGCCTTTGCAGAAGTAAGAAGAATTTTGAGAGTTCTTGCTTACCCACACCACAAATGAATCAGGTCAGACGTCATGTGATTTCACTATTTTATCCACTTAATAATTATAGATTTTATGTTCTTATAATTGTTTGAAAGTGTGTGCTTGTGTGTGTTTGTGTACATGAGTCGGTAAAGCAGTATATTTATGTAAAAGCAAAGCCATGGAAATGACATATATCTAATCTCATCCTTACATCACCACAACTGTCCACCCCATCACCCCGATGGACTGTTCTATGATGATACAGAGGGTTGCAATGTGGTCAGTGCATGACTTATCCTGGCGAAAGCCTGCTTGTTCTTGTCTCAATTTCATGTCTAGTGCCTTCTTCAGTCTCTCTAGTATTATCCTTGTCATGACTTTGCTGGGGATGGACAGCAGCATGATCCCCCGCCAGTTGTTGCATTGGGAGAGGACTCCTTTCTTTAGTAGTTTCACCAGGGGACCTTATTTTGCAGTCTGCTCGGACTAGCTCTTGTTCCCAGATCTTTTGTAGGAGGGGCTGTAAAATTGTTGCTATTGTTTCTGGGTCTGTTTTTAGTGATTCTGGGGTATGCCTTCCGGGCCTGCTGCTTTGCCATTTTTCATGCTTTTAAGAGCTTTGATGATTTCTGTCTTAGTGGGAGGGCTGGTGTTGACGTGAAGTTGTGCAGTTGCTGGTGGTATTTCAGATAAGGATGGTGGATGAGGTCTATTCAGCATCTCTTCGACGTGCTCCACCCAGCGGTCTCTTTGTTCTGCATCGTTTGTTATGGTCTTGCCGTCTTTGTCTTTCACCGGCTTGTTTGGGTTTACACTCCTGCCTGACAGAGTTCATGTTATTTCGTATATTCGTTTTATGGTTCCCGGTTTGGCTGATGTCTCTGCTTCCTCTGTCAGTTCATGGGCGAAACGTCTTTTGTCCTCCCTTACTGACCTCTTCACTTGGCGGTTGGCTTCCCAGTATTTTGCTCTGAGACCTTGTTTCTCTTGCAGGTCTTGGCACTGGTTGAGCTTCTGTTTCAGTCCCTTTCTTGATTCAATCTTTGCCCAAGTCTCTAGAGTCATCTATTCCTTATGTTTTCTTTCCCTCTTCCCTAGAACATCTGTACAGGTTGTCTTCCAAATGCTCTTGAGTGTTGACCAGTGTTCTTCCACTGATTCTTCTGTTAGTACTGCAAGGGCCTCAAACTTATTCTTAATTTCACAGTTAAAAATTTCCCTTGTCTCCTTTTTTTTATGTACTGAGTATTGAACTTGTGGTGTGGTCTGCCTGCTGTGTCGATGAAGGATTTCAGCTTGATCTTGAAGACTGCTATTAGGAGCTGGCTGGTGGTCTGATGCAACATCTCCTCCCCTTCTCACTCTTCATCTTGGAGACTCCTCTCCACTTTCGATCAACCGTTATATGGTCGATCTGATTTTCCGTCTGGCCATCTGGAGAAGTCCAAATTGTTTTGTGTATATTTTTGTGTGGGAATACAGTGCCGCCAATGACGTGGTCATTGAAAGCGCAAAAGTCTGTGAAGAGTTCCCCGTTTTCATTGCAGGTGCCGACGCTATGTCTTCCCATGATGAGCTCCCTGTTGATGTTGTCATCTCCCACTTTGGCATTTAGGTCTCCCATAATCATCTTCAGATCTCTCCTTGGTGTGCAGTCAAGCAGAGACTGCAAGGAGCTATAGAATTCTTCTTTTTCCCCTTCATCTGCTGCATTTGTTGGTGCATAGCATTGGATGATGGTGATCTTCCTTCCTTTTGAATTGAATCTTGCTGACATGAGCCGCCTTGAAACTGGTTCCCAGGCCATCAGCGCCTTTGTTGCCTCTGTGGATATCAGCAGTGCTACTCCCTGGGTATGGTCGTGGTCCAGGTCTTTGTGACCAGAGTAGATGATGGTTTCTCCTGATGTTAGTCTGGTCTGCCCACTTTCATTCCATCTGGTTTATAATAATCATAATAAATAGAACATTTTTATAGCGCCTTTTCCTGCATTAGCCAGACTCAAGACGCTTAAAATATAAACACACAGACATGAGAATAATAATGGTCTAAAAACAAAGAGTTCTTGTGTTTTCAAAGTGAGTGCCGTCTGCATAGATGCAGTCACAACAGCTCAGTTCAACTACCAGCTGTAGCTGAGATTTGTAGTCATAGTATCAGTGAAATAGTTAGTGGTGGAGGTGGCGGCACATATAACATAAACATTAAGTGGTCATTGTTAGCGCACATACGACTGTCACGGAGGTCACATCAACACGTACAGCGGAATTGAAGAAAATAGATGATGCAGGAGGCAACGATGTAGACAAGAGATGAGAGAATCAAGTTCCTGCTTGTTGACTCACGGAGATCCACAATCTAAAGCAGCGGAAAGAATGTTGCGAGGAAATTGTACCGAAGTAGAGCAGAAAGTGTTGAGCAATCTGCAGGGTAGTGATGATTTAAATCAACAAGCAAAGATCCAGGAGTTGAAATGATATGGCGTTCACGACCGTCAGACGATAAAGAAGAGAAAAATGCGGCACAGACTCAGAAAATAGTCCAGAACAGCGATAGGTGAAACGCAGAGAAAAGCACAGATTAACAGTTATCAGCAAACACCAAATACGATAAAACCCCAAAGGCACTACACGAAATAAAAGAAAAAGAGCAGAGAGAGCTCGTCCCCTCCGAGGACCGTGATGTTGTATTTTCTCATTTCACTTGCCACTTGAGTTCATTTGCCACTTTCATAGAGTGTTCTGATGTTCCAGGTCCCTATCCTGGTTCTTGCCTTGGTCGTCAGAAGATGAGTCGGCGAGATGACTTCCCTAGGGCTTTCACGAGCCTGCATCATAAGCTCTTCTAGAGAGGAATCTTCCCGACCAGGCCCCTTTTGTGATACTGCTGCGGTTTCTGTAACAGCTTGTGTTTTACATGAATGGGTTGTTAGCCCAAAGCAAAAACCCCCAACCTGGAGGGCCAGGGCGTAACATTTTAGTCTGGCCTCTACCCTGACAGACCTGTTCGGCATGGTTGGACCTGCCAGGACCACAAGGCTCCCGCCGACATAGCTCTGACGGTCGACGAGGCACACAAGCCTTCACACCACTATAAGGTAAGTTGCACCAATTGGTGGTGGAAGCACCTCATAAATCAATAAAAACGTATTTATTTATATTATTGTAGTAAACCATTTATCTTTTCAGAAACATCTACAGTGCTGTGAAGACGTTTACGTGGCTATCGCCAAAGATGATGCAAAGCTGTTAGAAAAAGTCGCCCATCGGGTCAAGATGGCCGGTCTAAACAACCCGATGTTAGACTAAGACCTACGAGCTCATAAAGCAAAGTACAAACGCTTGCGAAAGGAAGTGCTTGATGCCGCAGAGGGAAAACACTTGGATCGGCTGAGTCTTGCCCTCAATTAATGTATTACTGTAAACCTTCAGTACAGACTAGAAGTAGAGGACACCAAAGAAATACTGTTGAATTGTGCAAGGAATGTGAGAATACAAATGCTTTCTGTTTGCAGTCACGGTGTTGGTGTACACAACACTGCAGACACACGTGTATTTGTGTGTATTTAACTGTATGTTGATGTGTATGTGTAAATACATTTGTGTTTAGTTCTCATTGCAGAAGTTGAGAAGGCTGTTAAAAATCTAAAGGTGGTAGAACTCCATGAATGTCTAAAAACGTGTCCTGCTCCTGTGAAGAAGTGCAGAAAGAGTAATGGTTTAAGAAGGCCCAGAAAGTGTACAAGGAACTAGAGGAGCTCCAAACAGGCAAAACGAATCTACAGTCACTGACGGATGAAGACTTTGCCAATGTGTTCAAACCTCCTGACCACGTGGTTCAGTTCCTCTTTGTTACCTTCGTTCTGCTGGGAGAAAACCAATCAGAACTAAGTGTAAGTATACAGTTTATAATTATAATGTTAATGTGTTCAGAAGACTGTGCATAGACTGTGTAATTTTGAAACTTTGTGATCTGTGTAGATTAGACTGCGTTATACTATAGGAACAGGCCAACAGTTGTGCAAACATGTTTTTATCTTATTCATTACTTCTTGTGAGACTAATATAAGAGCATCGCCTTCTTTTTCTATAAATTTTAACACCACACGTGCCAGAATCCATGCACTTTTATCATATATCCACGTTTAACTGTGTGAAGGTATCATAGAATTAAAACAGTGACATACTTAGCCTCACTGTGGAACTGCGTATTTTTCGTGGTAGCTTTAAAGAGACTTAGATGGTTTTAGCAGTAAGCCATGTGAAACCATTTCTTTTTTAATGTGTTATGAAGTATGAATTTGTATTCACTTTGAATGGACAAAATCAATGATTCATTTGTAATCGTCTGCATTAAATGTCAGCTTAAAAAAATTTACAACTCCGCCTGGAAACCCCCCGGGTAACCTGCCGGTCCCAAGCCCGGATGAAGGAGGAGGGTTGGGCGTGGGGTTAGCAACCCCACCCTGTAAAACAACCCTTGGAGAAGGAAAACTCCATAAAACACCCGGCCAGAGGATGGTCGTTAGCCTTGGTCGGCAAGTCTCTCTACGAGAAAGACACTCGGACAAGAAAACTGACGCCGAAGACGGATGTGCTGGGCCATCGGGCGGTTAACGGCAGCACAACGCACTGACACTCACATGAATGGACAACGCTTACTCTAAACGATATGGTGCTTTGCCTGTGAGGTCCCGCCAGGCAGGCGAAGTGCCGGGCCCTGCGCCTCAACAGGGCCCACCCCATGATACTGGTGGTCACCACGCCCCGATGCGAGGAGTCAGGTTTTGGAGGCGGAGGTTAAAAGCTACTGGCCGAAAAGGAACGACAACCACAGAAGAGACCCTGAGGCCTATCAACATCCTACAGTGGAACGCTGAGGGCGTTAACAACAAAAAATTAGCCCTCACCGAAAGACTCCATGCTGAAAAAATAGATGTGGCCTGTATTCAAGAAACACACCTGAATCCCAACCACAGATTTACCATCAGAGGTTATCAAACCTTCAGGATGGACAGAGAAGGAAGACACAAGGGAGGTGTGCTGATTCTTGTAAAAAACAACATCCCAACAAGAGATCTTCAAGTGGACACGAATCAGCAAGCTGAAATAAACGGAGTCAAGATTACAGTAAACAGCACTGTGCTCACCATTTTCAACCTGTACTGCCCACCCAACAAAGAACTTTCTCTACAGACACTTGATATCCCTGCTGAAAACTGCTTGGCTGTCGGCGACTTCAACAGCCACTCAACATGTTGGGGCTACGAGACGGATCACAGAGGAGAGGAAGTGGAGGACTGGCAGATCGATAGCAAGATGATCCTGCTGAATGATCCAGAAGACCCACCAACTTTCTTCTCGCGCAGATGGATCTCCTCAACGACCCCTGACCTTGCTTTCGCCACTGATGACCTCTCCAAGAAAACAACCAGAGGGGTACTGAACCAGTTAGGCGGCAGCGACCACAGACCAGTTAAACTGGCCATCAACTTGCAGTACAGGCCCCAAGATTCAAAGACATTCCCCAGGTGGAATTACAAGAAAGCCAACTGGGATACTTTCGTTTCGTTGTCAGACAAGCATACCAAAGGAATACGTGCGGCGGATCAGAACATCAACCGTGCCATTGATGCATTCAACAAGGCGATCATCAAAGCTGCTTCAGAAACAATACCTCGAGGCGCACGACAGAATTACAGGCCGTATTGGACAGAGGAACTCCAAGAATTAGAAGATGAAGTCTCCAAGACCAGGAAAAGGTTGAGAATGACCCCACCATAGAAAACAACATAGCACTGAAAGAATCAAGCGCCAAATACAGAAAAGCCTACAACGAAGCTACAAGAAAGAGCTGGAGAGAAAAGACAGAGAAACTGAACCTAGACAGAGAAGGAAACAAGTTATGGAAGCTGGTGAGGGCTATGAATGATGAAGATACTAGAAGTGCACCGATTGTCATACAACAAGCACAAGATATACTAACAGGTAGAAAAGCAGCAAACGCATTCATTGACAACTATGAAGAGGTCAGCAGCATCACAGTACCAGAAGAAAAGAAGCAGCAAGTCCATGAAGAAAGAAGAGAATTTAGACAGAGAAAACACCAGGAAGACTACATGAACAAACTATTCAACATGAAAGAATTTGAAGAAGCAGTCAGGACCCTAAGTCAGAAGAAATCCCCTGGTCCAGACAAGGTCACCAACGAAATGCTGCAACACCTGGGCCCACGAGCCAAGACCAAACTCCTCGACCTCTTCAACAACAGCTGGAACAGCGGCCACGTCCCACAAATCTGGTTAAGCAGACATGGTACCCGTCCACAAGAAAGGCAAAGATCGAGCGAAGGTGGACAGTTACAGACCCATAAGCCTCACCAGTTGTATGGGCAAGTTAATGGAGCGCCTCATTAACTCCAGATTATCATGGCACTTGGAAAAGAACAACATCTTTATACCAGAACAAGCAGGCTTCAGACAACATCGCTCAACTGAAGACCAGGTTACATACATCGCCCAGAAGATTGAAGATGGCTTCCAGGACAAGAAGCACACGCTGACGGTGTGGATAGACATGGAAAAGGCCTTTGACAAGGTCTGGAAAGATGGATTGAGGCTGAAACTCCAGAAGTGTGGCATATCCGGCTGCATGTACCAATGGATCTCTCAATACCTGACAAATAGGAAGGCCAGAGTCCATGTCGGCGGAACATACAGCCGAAAGAAGACGCTGAGAGAAGGAGTTCCTCAAGGAGGGGTACTTAGCCCTACCTTGTTCCTTGTCTTCATAAACGACATCATCAAGGACCTCCCCCGAAATGTCCAAGGAGCCATATACGCAGACGACCTGGTCCTCTGGTGCACAGAAGAACACCTGACAACTGCCAACTACCGACTCCAAGAGACACTAAATGTCCTACAGGATTGGACGAAGAGATGGCTTGTCAAAATCAACCCCAAAAAGACCACCTACACTATTTTTAGTCTGTCCACTAGGGAACAGAAGGCCACTCTAAAGTTCGATGGACAGATCCTCCCACTGGAGGACAACCCTACTTACCTTGGGGTGACCTTCGACAAGAGACTTACGTGGAAACCTCAGACGAAGAAGGTTGAAGCTAGAGCCAAGGAGCGACTTGCACTTATGAAGAAGTTGGCTGGCACGAACTGGGGCGCGGATGACAAAATCCTCAAGAAGCTGTACACCGGAAGGGTTAGACCAGTCCTAGAGTATGGCATGACAGCATGGGGCACGGCAGCAAAATCCAACTTTGAAAAGATCAGCAAGGTTCAGAACCAAGCAACCAGACTCATCACTGGAGCCATGAAATCTACGCCCATACAGGAACTGGAAACAATCACAGGGTTGGAACCACTCGAGGACCGACGTGATACAAAGATACTCGTCCAAGCCGCCAAGTTCAAGAGACTTCCAAATCACCCCATGAGAATCAGGCTGGCTCAGCCGACGAAGGGAAGGCTGAAAAGGGGAAGTTTCATCCATCAGACGAGGATCCTTGAACGAAAACACCAAGATATCTTGGAACAAGACCCCAGAGAGATCCCCCTATACCGGACAAACCCAGCATGGAATAAATCTGATTTCCCCCTGATCCACTGCAACATCCATGGTGTCGGCAAGAAAGATTCCCAAGACGACACTGCGAAAAAGTCCTGTACTCTGGAGTATATCCACAGCAACTTCCCACAAGACCAGTGGACTCATGTGTACACTGACGGATCAGCGGAACAAGCCGTGAAGAAGGGTGGTGCCGGAATCTTCATTCGGTATCCAGGAGGAAAAGAAGACCGCCTCTCCCTCACAACCGGCCTCTATTCCACCAACTTCAAAGCGGAAGTAGTGGCCATTCAGACCGGTGCCACCCACATTGAGAACAGCCCAGACACCTCCAACAACATCGTCTTCTTTACAGATGCACTATCTGTTCTACAGGCCTTACAGACTGCCAGAGACAAGGAATTGAACGCCCTGACCACTGCTCTCTCCTCCTTATGCAGAAACCACACAGTCGTTTTACAGTGGATTCCCTCCCACTGCGGTGTATTTGGCAACGAAGCCGCAGACACTCTTGCCAAGGAAGGATCCACAAAAGAGCAGCAAGACAAGTCCACCACCTTCAATGAAGTCAAAACCATCATCAAGGCCAAACAGCATAACAAATGGCTACAGCAGCACCCACGTTTCAACCAGAACGACCCATACTACCTGCTCACAAGGGCCGAACAGGTCATTATTTTCAGACTGAGGACAGGCCACAACCGTCTCAATCACCACCTATACACCAAACTCCGGATCGGCCAGACGGACAGATGCCCGTGCCAGACAGACAGCCAGACAACAAAACATCTACTGCAAGAATGCCCCATACACGAAGACCTCAGACACCGCATCTGGACTGATGAGACGCCGATATCAAGGAAGCTACACGGCAGTCTGGAGGACCTGCGGCGCACAGCATCATTTGTACAAGAGGCAGGCGTATCCATTTGAGTGACCGACAACAACAACACACAACAAAAAAATTTACTTAATCAAGTATATTTCTCAACTCAAAGTGTCTGTCTTAACGTCTCAGCATTTTATTAAAGTAAACATCTTTAACAAACACAGTCAATGGAGGATTCACTTTTCTCGACAGTTTAAAAAGCAGATATCATATCAAAATGAGGGTGGCGAGTTTTTAACTTTTCAACGTGCATTCTTCTACTTATATACGTACATATATAAAAAATCATCTGGCTATTTATAAACCAGGCAAAAGGTGTGGACGAAACTACACCAGACGAACGAAGAACAACTCTTTACCAGACAGAACAGTTTTGATGACTCTATACTGAACCAAGAGCAGGTGAATCTGGCGGTTGAGACATTACAGCGATGTTATGGAAACATTGGTGACGATACAGTCATAAAACATCTTCACACATGGGAAAATCTGTACAAGCTATGACTAGTCACATTTACAACCACATAATCAATTATATAAAAATCTTAGAAAAAAATGACATTCATGAATTATCACCAAATTATTATAAAATATAAATAAACAATACTTCTTGCTTTTACTAGAAACTAGACCGCATACAATTTAATTAAGAAAAGTGCTGAACGAACAAAAGCTCAATTACATACAGCAAGATGAAACAAGGAGATAAATGAATACAGAGCCTGAATTCCTCTCCCTCACATGGAGGAAATAAAATCAGAGACTAACATCTTGATGGATACCCTGGGTATTAAGTTTTAGTATCGATTTTTAGCATCTTATACACTCAACACGACCCAGCTTTCCAGCATCATGAAGGTAGATAGTAAAGAGGTCAACGAAAATTTAAATCTCCATGGAAGATAATCTTCATTCGTCGTTATCATGATTATCGGAGTCCCAAGGAGTCTATTCATTTAAAGTGAAATGCATAAGAGACGGGTAGTCCGAGGACAATATATGGTCAACGGCTGGCGACTTAAGAAGACAATCACCCTCTCTGAAGACACCCGAGTCCCCAATATGATCTCGGGTGTGAGTGGGTTCCGAGACAGCCTGGGCTTGATTAAATATTCTAATAATATCAAGACTTTTGACATGTAGAATTGTGTTGGTGTGTCGAAATGAAGGTTGAAGTCGCCAAGAGTAGGAAGCGATCCTTTCAAACTTTACGCGTGGTTAAGGAAATCAGAAAATTCCTCGATGAAAAGTGCGTCGTGAGTTTATTCTTTCTAGTTGGTGGCGGCGGGTATAGGCAAAAAAAAAACGTTTACACGTGACTGATCAGACTTGAATGAAAGCTGTGCAAGTTTGAACAATATATGGTTGAAGGGAAAGTTGTTTGTGAAGATGATGTGAGGCAGTAATTGATACCAGACAACACAGAAAATACCTCGCCCACGTGTGGCAGTAACACGAGGAAAAGAAGTGGTGGTGTAGCCCGGTGGTGCCAAATCACGACATTTTGCCTCATCATAATCTCTCGAAGTCAAATTTCAGTGATACAAAGAACGTCTATGCCATTACCGAGAATGTAATCATTAATGGTAGACCGTTCCGCTCTCGCTGTCGTTCCGACGGATTGAGCATTCAACAACGCCACCTTTACGCGAGACGAAAACACACTGGTGACACGAGTAATAGTCACCAGGATTAGATTGTATACATTCACAGTTTCGCTCACTTCTTTTTCCAAGGGAGTCCGGCTACTAGTCCCGCCACTAATAACACAAATCTGTCTCTGTTTGCGACGACCCGCACGATGCGTGCGAACACGTGGAAGATGGCAGCCGATACCAACACCTCTGATGTCGGCAGCAACAACAAGATCAAGCGCGACTGATGGCACTGACAGAAGCTGGTCTCGTATGTAAGAGAGACGGGGCACAGAGGCAGTTGAAATTCGCACTTCCCACTTATAGCTTATGCTATAAATCTAAAAAAATTTAAGTTATGAACTTGAATTATTTTATTCTTTTGAATAAATGTATGCTTGAAACTAAAAATGAAGAGTCAGTACACCAGTAGTTAAATATTAATCCGTTAAAAAGATTATATGGCAGCTTTACCTAACACAGGGAACTGCTCTAATTTTTTTTTAACAGACGCCCAGGTAAGGTAGAGGAATATAGCGTAGACCCACGTCGTGTCTTGTTTAAACAGAAACACAAGTCACGCGTGTCCCATTAGTAGATTGCTAAACATGTCTCGACAACCTTGGCCAACAACTCCACATTGCAACGAGTAGACGGATGTGTAGTAGTAAGCCAGAGATATCGAGATTAAACCAGTTAATAAAGCAGAAAGTTTTTCTGCTCATGTTAGGCACTTTTGGTTTGCAAGTTGAACGGGTACCCTCTTCAGTGGAGGGAGTATAGAGAGTACTACCTGTCTCCTTGTCTCTGAGCCTGAATTGTGTCGCTACAGATGCCCAGGTAAAGTACAGGCGCCAGTTGCACAACACATTTCTAATTTTAAACACTTTAAGGCCTTAACTCTTAGATAATTAGTTTTAAGTACACATCACAAGTTTAGAATTTATAAAACTTAAACTTCTTTAAGTAAGATAAAGTTGTTTAAGTCTGACTTTCCGTCCTGTCAGTTCAATTTTCTTGTATGTTTTTCTGCAATGCATCAAAATGCCTAAGAAAAAATTTTGCTTTTTTAGAACAGTTTTAAGGTTTAGAAACTGGCCCCTGAAAGATAGGATGATTCACTCCGTGTCTTGTTTGCAAAGGAGCACAAGTCACGCGTGTCCTATGAGTAGATCGCTACTTACCTTTCGACAGCCTTAGCGATTGCACGGGTGTGTAGGTATTAATAATGTTTGGTTTGCAAATTGAGCGATTTTCCTCTCCAGTGGAAGGAGTATAGTGAGTATTACGTGTTTGCTTGCCTCTGAGACTGAACAAAACACTATAATCAAATGTTTACAGCCACTTGGTTTTAGAAAAGAATGATCTAATCCGATAAATTAATTTTGACAGAGAATAAAATGTTTTCTGCTGAGTAAGTTATCTATAAATAATAGAGCACTAATAATCACCATAGTCTGCCATCTTTAGTGGCAATCATTCAACATTAAGCTTTCATTTATTGTCAGTATTCCTTTGCTTGTTATCCAGACAGACGGTACTTTACCAAAAACAGACAAGATAAGCTTCGTTTAAATGCTGTTGGCAGTTTCGTTAATAATATTTTATTCTAGGTTACTTAAAGTACAGCTGGTATAAACATCCACAAAATCATAGCGTTTGCCAAATGTAGCATCATACAATTATCAACGCAAATAGCGCCTAAAAAATCACTGTACTCAGTGGGTAATCATGGATATATTTGTGATATAAAAGTGATATATATATATATATATATCAGTTTGTACAAAACCTTTGGATTGACTTAGGTATAACGCATAACTTCGAACATGTAATCAGTATATTGCAATAATCCGTAATATTTGTGTGCTGTAATACACAGAAATATCGGTTATTTCGTTTTTAATTCAACAAATATCTTTCTGATTTCAGAGGCCATCTTTCTTGAATCCACTGGTCAAAATACTAGGTATTCAAACAGCATTATTGATGTAGCAACACATTACAAATGAATAAGATCTTATTCCATGTGCTTTATTATTCATGTGTGCTTGATAACTCTAACATGTTTGTTCGTGTGTTTCATGGGTGGGGGAAGTAGGAGAGAGAAATCATTATGTTTGTCCGTGACAGCAAGCCACAGACCTGACACCAGATATCGGGTATGGTGCGATGTGACTGCATGGTATCGCTTTCACTTGTCGTATACCTTCTATACAGGGTTCGTCTTTCCCAACCTTGAACATAGAGCTCACCAGTGAAAGGACTAATAGGGTCCCTTTCTTTGTTATTTTTTTTCGTTTTTAGTAATTGGTTAGAATCTCCGTGCAAAGTATCTCTACCTGTTTCGTTCTCAAGATATACCCCTAAAACATCATCGTAAACAGTAATAGAATGTCAGTGGTATGTGTGACGAGAGTGTGTGTGTGTGTGTGTGTGTGTGTGTGTGTGTGTGTGTGTGTGTGTGTGTGTGTGTGTGTTGGTGACAAAGATCATCATCATCATCAGTAGTAAGTAAAACGATACAACAATATCCGGTGAGTAGGTTTCGTTTTTCTCCGGCGTGTACATTCTTGGGTAGGTATCTTCCTTTTATTTCCTAACAAAAAAGCTGATATTAATATAAAATGAACAATAAATAATCTTCTTTGCATGTTTACATAGACCTGGACCACACTGTATTGTTCACTGAGCTTTGCATTTGACTGATGCTGAATTGGTCATCATTCCTAACCCTTTAAATCCTTTATCCTCACACAAATGTTTCTTCTGATTCCAGATCAGCCATTTTTCTGAAAGCCTTTGCAGAAGTAAGAAGAATTTTGAGTTCTCGCTTATCCCCACTTCACAAATGAATCAGGTCAGACGTCATGTGACTTCACTATTTTCATCCACTTAATAATTCTAGCTTGTATGTTCATATAATTGTTAGAAAGTGTGTGCTTGTGTGTGTTTGTGTACATTAGTCGGTACAGCAGTATATATTTATGTGCAAGCAAAGCCATGGAAATGACATATATCTAATCTCAACCTTGCATCATTTCCTCAACTGTTCACCCCATCAAAAAAGTTAAAACTTAGAACTGTCCTGTCATCTTTTTTTAAATTCCTGATGGCCAGTAGTAAAGTTTACATCATAGGTCTGGACTTCGTCTCCAGCCTTTAAGATATTTTGTAAATGTAACATCTTTCTACGAGACTAAACTACAGGATGTCCCTAAAAATGTACTCTAGATGACTGTCGATAACAATTAACGCAGTCTTTATCGGCTTTTAAAACAAGATCAATAGTTCAAATTTACAAATACATGTTCAAAAATGCACCCACTCTTTAAAACACAATCAAAGCATTGTTTTTTTTTAAAAGATGAATAGTTAAATGCGAAATGGATAAACATAATTCTGCGTCGTGTTGATTGAAAATATCATCTAAATTGCCTTTGCATTGCAATGATATTATAGTTCTTCCAACAACATTCTATGAAATTTTTTTTCTTGAACACTTATTCATACTTCTACCATTTTTAGGGCCCAGTGAAATGAAATGAAAATTAATACTCGATTCAAGTTCAACGTATATACATATATTTTATTCTGACATTTTTCTGACTGCTCTACGGCTTGTCTCGTCTCTCGCTTTATCCTTTCCAACGTCTGTCTTCTAACTGACTCTCTCTCTCAGTTGCTACATAACCAGACACAAACAGGGTCAAAAGTCGCTTGTCTAGACTATAAATAATAATTTCACTAGGATACAACAGATAGCTTGCCCGTTATGTGTGTCTGGTGAGTCATTGCTGTACAGGTACCCGGATGACCTATAGTTACCGCAGCAACTTATTTCAGTCTGCTTTTCTAAACCTTTCGTTTAACATCGTCTCAATAGTGTTCATATTTTGCTGAGGTTTCTTGGTTTTTCTGTCTACTTTAAGGATCAGGAGCTATGGGAGCTCGAGGACTGGTACCCACCTCTATGTCCACCGCAGATCCTTAAGGAGGACCTGCTTCGAAATGAGGACTTCACAGATGTGGACAAGGACGCTCGGGCGGTATAAATAAGAGACATTATTATTAATAACTACCAAGAATAGTCACAACCTGCTGTTTCTTCTTTACCACCTGAACCAGGAGTGACAAACGTGATATAGCGCGTTTGCAGTTGTAAACATGTCCTAAAACTTGAACAGCAACTAGACTGGTGATTGTGAACTGACTGGTCAGGCAAAGTAGGAAGAAGAGGGTAGGAGGCTGAGTTAGTTGAACTGATGTACTCCCTAGTAATTTTTCAAATTCCAACCTGCAGCAAACAGCTAGAGTTTGGGTTGCTAATATTATAATCTCCATACAACCCTGCAATCTTGTGTAGCTTGAAGAAAACACACTGCTACACCACACTTTAAAATGCGAGTTACTTAAGTGCCACACACGAAAACTGTTGGTTATCTAAGTGCTACACCACACCTTATAAATCTGGACATTTTAAAATATTTTACTGAAACAACGACACGTTAACTGGAAACAAGTCATCAATTATACGCGCGTTTCAAAGTTTTAAAGCCGCGTTTTACATAAAGAACAGTTCTGCAAGCGACCAGACTCGAACTGTCTCCTCAATCTCTAGCTTTATGACTGTTGTTGACAGTTATTCTGGAGTTCACGTGGACCTGAGTCTGGTGTCATACTTATTCCGCCACTTCACGGAATGGCATAAGCTTTAAAGAGCTGTACTCTAGGTACAATGCTCTCCCTACCTCAGTCTGATTGTACCAAAATATAGAAAGAAAACAGATAAGAACATAAGTAATAAACACTCTAACTAAATTACTATACGTAGCAGTTGCGTGTCTTTGAGAAAACAATGAAATCTCAGGTCTATGTCAAAAGGATTCTAACAGGAAACTTTCACACACTCTTTATCCGTCTATGGCGATGAATAAAACGAGAGAATAACTATGTCTAAAATAACAAAACACAACGAAAGCGGTTCCTCTAATTCCTAAAATAACTACCAACGAAGCACGACAAGCATGGTTCAATGACACCACGGCCTGTTGCTGGTAAGAGCTAAATGTTTTACCAAAAGAGACTTCGAGAAACCTGAAACACGAATCATCTATCAACCACATCTCGCCATATACTTGTTTAAGAGGATACAGCAACAATAAGATGTTATGTTCGTTGCTTCTTCTACCAAAGTTTTACACTGTACTCGTTTCGCACGTGCTTCAGAAACTCGATTCACCAAAAGACAGTTTCGACAAACTTGTCCAGCATCTCACCAGTCATATAAACTCCGATCTACACAAGTTACGAGCCATTTTTGTGTGGATGGGCGCTCAAAACATAGGATGTCGACAAGAGGGAGTCAGCTGCGAGGACAGCAACAGTCCAGAATATTACCTACAGGAGGCATCAAAAAGCAGCAGATTCATTACTAAAATGTTTGCCAAGATGTGTAGGTAAGTTTTTTATGACTAACGTAATATTTACTCACATCGCAACATCAATTAAAAAGAACGTTTACAACATGCATCTATTGTGCTATTTATTCTACGTTTATAATCCTAATCATTTGACAGATTTGCAGGAATCCCATGCGTTATTGTGAGCGGCAAGGCGAAAGGTGCATCTTACGAGCCAGGGGACGTCGATATTGAAGGAGAAAATACCTGGGCGGTTGTTTACGTGACCGACAGCTGGCGGTTCGTGTTCCCTCACTGGGCCTTTACTGCTATCAATGATTACCAAAAGGAAAACTTGCTGCTGGTGGAGGATTCTGGAAAGCAAATAAGAACAAAGTAATATACTTTTAAAGCTTGTTCCCTTTTTACGTGTAAATTTTTAGGCGCGTATTTAAAAAGATTGACAATTTACACATGGATAAAACTGCTATAGCTAGATAAGTGAATGCTAGGTAAATGTCGTCCTCTAACTTATTTAAGTCGTTTGCTGGGAAGAGATACCGCACGTCTCTAGAGGCCAGTTTCTTCTTCTGAATGCGGTTCCTGTCTTTTTTTCTCTTTCTCGCTGCTTAGTCCTATGTAATACTCATACTCACAATCATAATTAAATCGCGCTTACGTCCCTTCGACATGTTTTAAGTATTTCCTTGTATTAAGATCCATAAAACAAACACCACTTTAGAAATTCAAGCTATTTAAGTGAGTCATACACGAGGGTCAGTTGTTTTCTCTACTAAAGCATTTTATCTCCTGGGTAAGCTGACGATAACTATGAACGCAGGCCCTCGAGTTTGGCCGAGCGCACAACACACACCACTATCATGGAGAATGTAGACCCGCAATTGGGGTTGTGTTACTGCAGGAAATATTTTTAATACATTAATAAATCAATTGCTTTGCACGGAAAAGATCTCGGTGTTTCTAATGATGTGCTGGGAGTCTTTAAACTGCAATATTATTACATTTTCATGTCTTTGTCCTTGGACGACTTACAGCTACACAGTTGCAATTATCCCATTGTTTCTGATATGGCTCAAAAGAAAACAAAACTCTGTGGTACACATCACAACAGTTATCTTCATTGATTAGGTCCTCATACATAGCTATAACCATCCACCGTTCGCTGAACCTAATGTTTGTGTGTGTCACTGAGTTCATCGTAACGACAGTCGCCATGTTTAGCCTGCACTGCCACCCACTGCAGCGAGTACACGAATCTGTAGAAGTAAGCCAGTTACGATCAGACTAGTTAAAGGTAAACAAGTAATCCATTAAATGTACAAACCACCACATACAAGATGACCCACAAAAACAATAAGCTACAGACATCATCAGTCAAAGATGTGGTCCACAGGTGAAAACGGCTTTGACTAAGTTATACATAGACTGTTTGACAACACAGGTGAACAGCCCAACAGGTATCATGATATCCCTATCGTATAGCTGAAGGTTTGAATGCTCTTGACGACATTCGATGACTGCTAATATCACAGACCATAGCTTAGCCGTAGGGGGGGGGTTAGCAATACAAACGACACGGAACTTGGTTTGAAACTTTATTCACAAGGACAGGAAGAGTTGTCCCCTCGCTGGTAGGGTGGAGGGCTCTTCCTTGCGAGTGCTTAAACACTGTTTTATCGGAACACTCTACGCTCCATGAAGACTGTTTGTGACAGAAAGTATTTTTTGCGTAGATATTTGCCTGTTAGCTTTCTGTGAACATTACCTTCAGCCCTAAACTAAACTTGCTAGTAACTCTTGTTTGTTGTTTTCTATCTCGCTAGAAGTCCCTACTTTTAAACGCTTTCTTATGCACAAGTGGCTCTGGCATGTGATGTGATAATTCATCATTAAAGTAATTTAAGTGCTGTTTAAGTCCGAACGCCAACCTTACTTTTGAATGAATAATAACCCTAGCAGGACAGAATGTCATGAAATACGTAGTTAAGGACATTGATTCAATTTACTGTCTGTGGGACCCATATTTTTCGGCATTCTGTGTTGCTAAAAAAGCAAAAACTAAAGTACAAGATTATTGCATCACACTTCAGTGATAAGAAGCTTATTCTATCAATAAATAATGTTCAAGTTAGGTACTTGGATTTTTAAAAAACATTTTGGATAAAAGTATGTTCGAGCCTTGAAGGGCAAGTACCCCAAAAAGAATTATATGTCATCATTTTCGAACGTAATGAACTGGGGTTTTTTTAAAGATACCCAGGTAAAGTACAAACATATAGGGTAATCTGCTGTGTGCATTAACTTTCACTAAATAATGATTAATAATTCCTATCATCGCCCATCTTCTTGTATTTATAAAAGTGAGTGTTTGTTTGTTTGTTTGTTTGTTTGTTTGTTTGTTGAGTAATATTTACATTTTGTACAGATGGCATTCACGATAGAAAGATGTTTGCGGTTCTTGTCGTAAAAGACTTGTGAGTAACCATGGATTCAGCTTTGAGAAGTACCTTGAGGAAAATACGCACTGCTGAGGAACAGTTATCTATATTGGAGTAGGTCTACGAGTCTTTTTTAAACAAGTAGCCATGTCGAACCCAGAGACTTTCCAAAGTGAGTTCTTTATGAGGCGGCTCGTCACGCACAAATTAACATGAGAAACAATTGATTGCAGAACTGAACCTCTCTCTGTACTTTGCCAAACATTAACTACGTTTTTATTACCCTTGGCTATAAAAACATTATCCATTTATTTAGATCATCATAATTTACACTAGAATCATTTACATGCAGTAACTATACTTTTCCCTGTAAACCATGATTTCATCCTTTTCTTGACCTAGCTTACGTTTCTGACTAGCTATCTAGCTTACCCGGAACCACAGTGACTTCAGAAAACATGAAAAAAAATTATCGGAATAAGGCTATAGCCGAAAATTGACTATAACGAGCAGAAAATCAGAATACGATTATTTGTTTATTGAGAGCGTGCCTGCGCGGAATGCCTACACCAGTGTAATAATAAAAAACATGTCTTTACCACTTTTGTCTAAAACACAAACATCTCATTTCTGTTGCTCAGGCCCCATTCTTACTGGTATGTTTAGCCTAAAGAGACGGAGGGGTAGGGGAGAAGCTGCTGTTGTCGGGTCCCTCGCCCTCAGTCTGTGCGACGTTTTTATTGTCCTTTATACTGATTTCTACGAATGTTTAGGAAAAAATACTAAAGCATTACACTGACATATGTCAAGTTTCAAGAGAGCATTGTGGTCTTTCTTGACCTGGCCGAGCAGGGGGTAGGGGGAGGTGAGTGAAATGACGGGCGGGTGCTGCGGAGGGTTAGAGCCAGGACATCCTCGCTTTCTCCTCGCACTGTGCGGGCTTCTTCTCGGAATGTTATTGGACACCAATTGTTCATGGCGCCGGTTGCGAACTCCAGATACAATCGGCCAGAAACTTAATAGCCAGGCCACTCTGCACGCACGCTGGGGCTGTAAAGACCGTACAGTAATTATAGAAAACGACGTGTGGGCCACTCTATGAACACAGAAGAGACTTTTTCTTGCCTTTATCAGCTGACGACTGTTTCGAAATTTTTTTCATAGCACGACACACAAATTGCTTCCACCGGCAAAAAGCTGAAAATATTTCGATTAAACAGCAAACATCTGCACACCTTGCCGAAGGTTTAAAAAAATAGCAAATTAACAAAAAAAAGTGTCGTTGCCTTTTCATTGTAATATTTAAAAGGCGGTGCCTTTAACTGCAGTTTTGCAAAAAATTGAGTAGTGAAATACCCAAAGACACTTTCTAAAGATTCTTAAAACAAAGCATTACTGTGTATTCGTTAATGATAGATTCTTTATAATCATATGTAATATATAAGTCCAGAGAAAATAAAGTCCGGTCCCCGCGACTTGCATTCACTCTTTCCTTCAAATCTGTTTCCACGTAGAAGGACACCTCGACGATTGATGTTTCCCCTCGTGTGAAGAACAGAGCAGTGATCTACTGACTGGCGCGGTACTGGCGCTGAACTCATACAATGGCGTCTAACATTATCAGATCTGAAACACGTTATTCAGTTAGTCATCACTATCAAACAATCATTTCCTCGAAAGAGAGCCCACCTATAGCCTGAATCCGTTTCCCAAAAAACGGGTATGGTATGATGTGGCTTAAATTACACCTTCTACACAGCATTCGTCAATCTGTCACGTAAGCTCACTTGTTAAATGATTATTGGGGTGGATTCTTAAAAAATTGCACTTTAATAGTCTTTTAAACTATCATATTACTCAGTCATCAGTGACAAATTCCAAGTTCTCAGTAACCTGTATTTAAACGACTACCTAAATATGATACAACACAGATGTGTCGCCTTGAGCACTGCGTAAGTACATTCTTACTACACAACGTTTTTGTGGGGTTCTTTTCTTTATTTCGTAAAATTGCTTTTATTCTATACAATTAACCAAGACTATTCTTCTTTGTTTGTTAACATACACTTTGACCACTTCGTACTGTTTACTGAGCTTTTCATTAGCCTGATGCTAAATTAGTCATTCTTTCTCACCCCTTAAATTCTTTTACTTTCCTCGGATAACACCTTTACTATTGGTAAAATGTACGACCAAATCAGTTTTCTCACGAGTACTGTCGGATTATTCGTTTGCTGCTACAGGATTTTAACATCGTGCATTACCACCTAGCGGAATTTCCATGTGTTGCACTAAAAGACAAGTATTCATCTCTTACACTGAAATACAAGTAGGAATAAACCTAGTTTATCAGGATGAGACTGGGATAGGTAAAAGATTATTGATCGTGTTATTTCTGGAACACATAAGTGATCATGCATGTATATTATAATTATTATCAAGAACAAAGGATTTTCTGATGCCAGAACGGCCAAATTTCTGGAAGACTCTGGCCAAAGTACAAAGAATTGTGAGAGTTCTCGCTTACCCACACTTCTCAAATGAATCAGGTCAGACGTCATGTGACTTCCTTACTTTTTTATGCATAATGATTGTAAAGTGTCTGTTTATATTATTTGGGGAAAAGTATGTGATTGTAACACATTTGTCCACTCCATCAGAAAAGGTTAGACACTGAGCTGTCATGTCATATTGTAGGATGATCCTGAGACCCAGCAAGAAAAAATAGATCATAGGCTTGAATCATGTCTCCAGCATAAAGAATATTTTATGAATATAGTCCATTTTAGAAAAGTGTATTACATTACATTGTAAATAAAAATGTTCTCGCACTTTACATGGCATTAAATTCAGTGTGAATCAACTTCAAGCAAGATAAATAGTTAAAATATACAAATACATAGTCAAAAAATAGATTAACTTTTCAAATGACAATAAACCTGAGAAACAGCCCTTCCCGTCCTCTTAGGAAAAGGGGTTTGGCTTTGATTATGCATCGGCTGAAGATGGTTTGTCGGAGCTTTCCCACACGGAGGCGACGAGATCTGCATACACATCAAAGGTGAAGATGCCTTTTGTTATCTGTTTTTGTCAGTACTGTCGTTTTCTTTCGTCCCCTGTGTTCTGTATCTACTTAGTCCACGTCTCTTCCCCGTTTTAAGCGCTAAGAGCATGCTCTCTACGAGTGTGAATATGCGCTATAAAAATCTTCACTATTATTATTATTATTATTAAGATGACGTGGACATTTTGACCAGACTGGTCCACTCCACTCGGACACCGGAAGACTTTTAAGACAACGTCATCGTCAGCGACAAGACGATAACGCCACTGACGACCTGACAGCAGATTATTTTCGTGAAAAATATTTAAAAAAACACATAAATTGATTTAAAATATTTTTTGTTATGATGCTGATGTGTGCGTAAACTTTTAACTAGAGAAGCCTAGTAAAATTTGTTTAAAAGCTCAGGAAATCAAAGTGTAACTATTTCGGTTACCTCTGTTAACAATTATAAGTAACGGCTTTTATAATATACCTTATATCGTGTTGTAGCTTTTTATGAAACTACTCTACTTTTTGTATAAAAAAAATCAGAAGTCTGTATACATCGTCTTTCATGTCCTTTGTAGCGAGAGGAAATGCTCGCTGCTGCAAGAGAAAGAAACTTGGATCGGTTGAATAAAGCCCTAACGGAATGTATGGCTGAAAACCTGCAGAACAAAAGAGACATAGAGGACGCCAAACAAGAGCTAATAGCCTTGTGTCAGGAGGGTACGAACATGAGTTTTATAGCTAAAAAAAATCTGTTTCTTTTATGTGGACGGTATGCACTTACATACATGACACTAGGCACTCACGTAGCTGGTACACGTTCCTGTTTCTGTGTGTTTCTTGTATGTTTGGATGTGGGTACATCTATCTGTGTACAATTTCTATGTGCAGAAATGGAGAAGGCCGTTAAAAGTAAAAAATTGGAAGATTTCCGTGAATGCATAAATAAAATAAACAACACCTGTGTCGGTAAAATGGCTCGGGAACAGGATTGGTTCGAAGAGAGCCAGTTGGAAATTAAAAGGGTGGCGCAGTCTCTAAGAAAAAAAGACAAGGCGAATGTGGGGAAACCTCCAGACCACGTCATTGATGTTATCGTTGCAGCCTTCATTCTGCTTGGAGAAAGTGAGGAGAAACTTGACGTGAGTGCACGGTATACATAAATGGACAGAATACAGGTTTATATGGTATGCTCTTTAATGCATTGTGAACGTGCTCAGTCTTTTGGTCTACTAGGAAATCAGGCTGCAGAATAGAGAAGCAATAAAAGATGGTTAATGTGATTAAAATTAAGCTTTATTGTCATTTTACTTGCGAGATTTAAAACTGGTCAGATACACTTCACTTTCACTAATAATTGTTGTTATCATTTTTACAAAAGTCATACAATTTAAATGACTAAGCTAGTTAGACTGAACACTGAGCTAGATATTTTTCGGATACCAGCAATTTAAATGTACCATAGTAATACACCGCTCTAACATAATGTGTTCAGGTTTAAGACATCGATTTATAGCTTTGAGTTATCTTGCTTACACTTCGATTTTCTTTTGTGTGTAGACTGTAAAAGGAATTTTTATGATAAAACCTGTTATATTTTATTTCTAAACGTCAGAGTTAACGTTAAAAGTAAAATACATTATCCGTGGAAAAGATTAGTCAATGAACAGCTAACGATGTTTCCAGTAACACCGAAGAAGCAAATACATGTATCACATTATATTGAACACACAGAATTAAGCATAACAAAGTGTGTTCAATGTACAACTATGCATATGTTTGGGGGTTTTCTTTGCTACAGTTTAACATTACTATTTGGGTTTTTGCAGACGTGGCAAAAGGTCGCTGCAAAGCTAAAGGATACGAACAAAGAACAACTGATAAACAAAGTAAATACTTTGGACTTTTCTTTGCTGACCCGAGAGCAGGTGGATCTGGCAACAGAGAAGCTGAAGGGAGCTGACGGAACGTTTGCTGATTACAGATCAATAGAAAAACTCAAGAAGAAGGTAAGACCACAAACTATACTTTAAACCACACTGCACAAAACTGCTTAAATCTTTGTACTACTTTCACTATTGTTCTATGAAGGACAACAAATACGTAAATAGCACCTGACTTTTTCAGTGCTTGGACAAGAAATTCTTTTACCAGACTAGAGGGAGGCTCAAGAAGAGAAACTAACGCCGTGCACATGAAGAACATCAAGGGGGGAGGAAGAGACTGCGACTTGTCTCCTCTACTCACGACGAAGTGATAAGTGCTTTGATAAGAGACTTGCTGCTGATCAATTATTTCAGGAAGAATTTTACAATTTATTTTAGAGACTCTATTCTTTACCGACGTCCGTACTGTTCGTCAACACGAGCATATAAAAACTTGTGTTCTTTTGTTTTCATACAGACTATTACGTCTACGTTTCAGTGTTTACAGCATTTTCATCATGAAAAATAAATATAATGCAAGCTTATATGTGTGCTAATCATATTATTTCCGTATCAAAACTTAGACAATTTATAATTCCAGATCCACATATTTAAAATATAAGCTATTTTCAAGTAATTTCTGTTTTAAAATCCAGAGTACTTTGCCTGAAAGATGAGTTTTTATAGGTATTTTAAGAGTATCCTTATGATCATTTTCACCTATTCTTTAATTGACATGTCGTTGTCTCTACATGTTTAAGCAGAACAGGCTGAGCAGGAAGACACTGTATATAGTTGGAGTAATGTCCCTTCTCTTAACCGGCTGGAGGAGACTAGCTCTCTGTATTTGTTGTTGTCTTCGATGACTTGCTGTGAGTTTCGTACTTATTATTGGACACATGCTTCTTCGTCTTTCTGTTTCAATGACTTTCTTGTCTGCGGCCTTTTTGGTTCCACCTACGGCCTTCTGCGTCCCCATCGAAAGCCAGCCTGGTCGTAACGGTTTCTTGCGCCATTCGTCGAATGATTTTGTTGACTAGAGATCTATACAGTCATGTTTTATCCACTTTGATCACTGTAAATTTGACAGTTTCTCATCTCCGAATCACTTTCGCTACATTTTGGCTTCTAGATCAACGTGCACCAGCAGCGTGGATTGAAACCTTCTGTTGTCACATCGAAAGCCAGCCTCTTTGTAACGATTTCTTCGCGCCACTCGTCGCAAGATTTTGTCGACTAGCGATCTCCATACACAGCCATATTATCTTATCTTCTCCACTTCTATCACTGCACATTTGACAATTCCTCATCTCCCAACCGCTTTGCTACATTTTGGATTCTTGATCAACGTGTATCAGTAGCGTGGACTGAAACCTTCTGATGTCTAGTGAACTTTTGTGCGGCATTTGTGTTGAGGCGACGCCTCTATCAGCAATCTGTGTGCACGCCGGACACGGGTGGCCATTTGTCTGCTTGTCTTCGTCGTCATCGTGTGGACATGCATGCGTGCTCTTGGCGTCTTGAGTTGCACTCACTGTGACTGTGTCTGCTGACATTCGTCGAATGGTTTAGCTCACAGCTGTAGACTCCACCACACCATGACTCTCAATGTTATCCTTTAGCTGTTATGTTCATGCTTGTGTGCGGTATTTTCTTTTTCTACCTTGTAGTTTTGTTTGTTGCAATGTCTTTGTATAATTGTTTGTTAATAAGTTTGGTCTTTGTTTGAATGTGGTTTCTGTGTCAATCTGTTTTAAAGTTGTTGTTTTTTTGTTTGTTTTTTTCTTTTTTTGGGGGGAAGGCGCATTGAGTCGACTCTGGGGTTAAAAATTGCGCTATATAAATCTGCTTTAATAAATAAAATAAATAAAATACTGTGACTTGTCTATCTTTGATTTGAAAATGATATCAGTTTTGTTGCTGGACAGGTTGTTGTAGTTTGACACTGTAGAATGGCCAGACGCTTTTTAGGTTAAACATTGCTTCAGTAGCAGAGCTAGTGGTAGAGGTGATTTTTTGTTATGTTATTTATTAACAAAGATTTGATTTAGTTGTTGTAGGCTCACATTACTGACGAAAACCATGAACATCAAACTGAGCTTAAGGAGGAATGTGTATGTCAACATACACACCCATTGCTTATGTCTCTCTCTCTCTCACACACACACACACACACACACACACACACACACACACACACACACACACACACACACACACACACACACACACACACACGTGGCTTATACGAGATATCTGCAACGCTCTGGTAATAAAAAGAGAAGTAAGACATGAGATAAATTAAAATCGCGCTTACGCCCCTTTTGACAAGTTGAATGTATTTCCTTGTAATAGGGTCTATAGAACAACCTCCATTTTAGAAATTCAAGCTATTTAAATGGCTCATGACACAAGGGTCAGTTTTTCCCCTACCAAAGCATTTTTCTCGTGGGTAAGCTGACGATAGCTATGAATACAGGCCCTCGAGTTAGGCCGAGCGCACAACACACACCCCTATCATGGACAATGTAGAACAATATTTATCAAACACTTTCTTGGCACGAAAAAAACCTCTGTATTGATAATTACGCATGTGGAGTATTTAAACTGTAATACTATTACATTTTCATGCCTTTATTCTTAGGCTACTTCCTTCTCCCACAGTTGGAAATACATGTATCCCAGTTTGCCCGACATGGCAAAAAAAAAAGAAAGAACAAACTCTGCGGTACACATCGCAACAGTTATCTTCATTGATTAGGTCCTTATACATAGCCATAACCATCAACCATTAGGTGAACGTAATTCACTGTCACTGAGCTCATCGTAACAACAGCTGCTATTTACCGTTTGCCATGTTTATCTGCACCGCCACCCACTGCAGCGAATACAGGAATTTGTAAAAATAAGCCAGTTATGATGAGACTAGTTGAAGGTAAATAAGTAATCAATTACATATAAAAACCCCACAGACAAGATGACCACACGAACAATAGGCTACAGACACCATTACTCAAAGATGTCACCAACAGGTGAAAATTGCTCTGTTACAGACGATTCGAAAACAGGTAAACATATCAATCTAGCTAGACAAAGTAAACTTCCTATCTTGTAGCTGAAGGTTTGTACTCTATTGACGACATTCGATGACTGCTAATATCACAGACCATAGCTTAGCCGTGGGGCACGTTAGGTCGCTGGCGAAAAAAGCAACACGTCAGCACGACCCGGAACTTGGCTTGAAACTTTATTCACAGAGTGGTGAGCACGGTGGTAGGGTGGAAGGCCCTTACTTGTGAGAACATGCCTCTTTTGTCTAAGACCAAAACATCTCAACTTCGAATGTCCAGGTCCCATTCCCACTATAATACTAGCCTGAAGAGGCGGAGGGGTAGGGGGAGGCTGCTGTTGTCGGATCGCTCAGCCTCTGTGGGACGTTTTTATTGTCTCTGATTATTTTTACTGCTTTTTACGAATATTTAAGGAAAAATATTAAACATTACATTGACAGAAGTCAAGTTTCAAGACAGCATCGTGGTCATTCTAGACCTAGCTAATCGGAGGTGGTGAGGGGGTGGAATGAGGTGAGTAAAAAAAAACCTTGAGTTCTCTTAATGTGCGTGTTTGTTCTTGTAACGTCATTGGACACCAATTGTTCATGGCGCTGGGTTCGGGGGGGGGGGGCTCAGATACAATCTTCTTGAAACTTAACAGCCGGACCTTTGAGGTAACTGGGTGACGAAGCCACTTTGCACACACGTTGGGGAAATGAAGACAGTACAGATATTATGGGAAACGTGGGCCACTCTATCACAAGCGCAAAGAAAGAGGAGAGTCCATCGGTCACGCTGCAGAGGTTTTAAACTATAAAAAAGATTTTCTGTTTTTACACAGAGTACACTCATAATCATTATTATGATTATTATAATTATTGCACTGTATAGTTAAACAACCGCAGCGACGAACCGCTAATTAAATAATTATTTCATTT
Source organism: Marisa cornuarietis (assembly GCA_004794655.1). Lineage (NCBI taxonomy): Eukaryota > Metazoa > Mollusca > Gastropoda > Architaenioglossa > Ampullariidae > Marisa > Marisa cornuarietis. The sequence goes on from SMMW01000572.1 coordinate 1,404,113, forward strand.
ATCACCAGGTTGGTCAGTGTGAGAGTGGCCTTAGCTAAAGAAGTCAAGATATTTTGGTTTTATACAGTGTCACAACCCCGCGACGTGTGACTCTCACTCTCTGTCTTCCAATCACATGCACGGGCCAGACAAATACGTGTTCTTTCACAAAAAAAGAATAAAATGACTTGCCTGAGCAGATCTGCCTACTTTTACTAAGCAACACAAAATAGCAAACAAACAAGCAAACAAGAATCCCTAACAACTATCTATAACCTTTTTTGAAACAGATATTCCAGTATGCACATCCTCGGTTCACTAACAACAGTTAGAACTCGATACGTTTCAATCTTCTTCCAAGTTCAAACAAAAGAAATCCTCCCTGCCCAGTTCGACGTCCCACTCTCTCGCCATTTCTTATTCTTCACCTCAACGATTCTCTCTCTATCACGTCACACATCTTTTTGACATCATCCATACGCAGTCAGATAAACTGACGTCATTCACGCTCTTTCATTCTTCCACGTGGGATGAGGAATACGACCACAGCTAGATCTGTGATATACAGAAGGAGCAAGGATAGCTCAGCTTTCTTCCCACTTGTGTGTGGCTGGCCCGTGGCCACTTCTGTGAGAGTTAAAATTTCAGTTTTCTTAGGTGAGCGTGTGTGTGTTTTTCTGGGCTGAACTCTTATCTTAATAAAATAAATTCAAATGGTAGTGCTTTTCTAGTGTTACGACATCTTGGTGCCATTATTTTGTAATGTCATTTGCATGTCGTTCGTAACAGTTATGAACACCTTACCTTCTGTCTATTCGTGTGTAGTTACTTTGGGAAAGCGAATATCCGAGTGCTTAAAGCGCTGGTGTTCAAACTAAGTGACCAGACTGTACAGTGGGTTCAACATCTTACATGTTGCAACTCCATAGACACAGCACATGACAAGTCTCGCCAATTGTTTTAAGCGGCGATAAACAGATCGTGTTCAGTCCTTAAGGTTTGTATATTTATAGTCAGGAACAATCGTTAGAGTGAAAAAGACAGAGTGGGAGGAGAGACAGTTATTGCACTTAGTCCTGCTAATTTCGAGGTAAGGTATAGGTGAGGTAACCGGTACTGTTACTTGTCTTTTTGCACAGTCACAGCTGAAGGGACGCGGTAACATGATAACGATTTTCGCACTCGTGACTGAATTATCCTAGCAGGTGCTACATTCTCATTAAAGTAAAGAACCCCCCAAAAAACGAGTCAATGAGTCCGGATGTGAAATGAGCCAACGGGACCTGTCGTAAATTACCAATGTAGGTGTGGTCAACTTCTATGTCCGTGATATTATGATCTACAGATTATGAAAAAGTCGCATAGTTTGTTGTTTTAATTGTACAAACCTTACTGGTGTAATATTTCGATTATCAAGTAGCATCTGCAAACCATGCTAAAGTAAAAAAAAAACGAACTTTAAAAAAAGATTCGTTGCTTTTTTATTTTAATATTTTCAAGCTTGGTGCCTTTAACTGCAGTTTTTCCAATACTTGAGTAGTGAAATACTCAAAGAAACGTTCTAAAGATAGGTTTTGTATTATCATATGTAAGTGTAAAAGCCCAGAGAAAGTCAAGTCCGGACGTCGCGACTTGCATTCGCTCTTTCCTCCAAATCTTTTTTCACGTAAAGGGTCGAGTTGGACAGCTCGATGTCGTTTCCCCCTAATGTAAAGAACAGCGCAGTGACCGACTGGCTGTCGCTGTACTGGCGCTTGTCATACCATGGCATCTAACATTATGAGATCTGAAAGCACTTTATTCAATCTTTTTCGTCACTTTCAGGCAACCAATTCCTCGAAAGACAACCCACATACAGCCCGCATCCGTTTCCCAGAAAACGGGTAGGATCTGATCTGGCTTCAGTTACGCCTTTTGCGCAGCATTCATCCCTCCTGTCACGTAAGGTCACCTGATAGGTTATTGGGGTGCATGCTTTAAAAAGTTCCAGCTCTGTGTAACCTGTATTTAAACGACTACCTAAGCAAGATACAACACAGATGTGTCACCTTAAGCGCTGCGGTAAGTACATTCTTACTACGCTACGGTATTGAGGTTCTTTCCTTTATTTCTTTTTATTCATATACCATTAACTAGAACTATTCTTCTTTGCATGTTAGACCTGGACGACCGACCTGGCTTACACTGTATTGTTTACTGAGCTTTTCTTTTGACTGATGTTGGTCACCCTTTCTCACCCTTTAAATCCTTTTTCGCACACAAATGATGGCGGTCACTTACCCTGGTAAACACTTGTACTATTGACAAAATATGTCCGACCGAAATATTTTTTTCGGGAGTAAGTTCAGATTATTCTTTTGCTGCTACAGTAGTTTTCGCATTGTGTATTACCACCTAACGTTATACTAAACCTGGTTTATCAAGATCAGACTGGGTTAGGTAAAAGACTATCGTGTTATTTCTGGAGCACGTAAGTGATCACATGTTTAGAATGATCATTTCAACAACAAATGATTTTCTGATGCCAGAACAGCCATACGTTTTGGCAGACACCTGACGAAGCACAAAGAATTGTGAGTTCTCTCTTACCCAACACTTCTCAAATGAATCAGGTCAGACATAATGTGTATTCACTATTCTTTTAAACTTTATAATTCTGTCTGTTTGTATGATTTGTGAAAAAATGCGTTTGTCCACCTCCAGTAAAAGATCACACCCGTATCTGTCATATTATCTTCTAGGACGATCCTAAGACCCAGCAAGAAAGGTTGGATCATAGGCTTGGATCTCGTCTCCAGCCTGAAGAATATTTTGTCAGTATTTTATTTTTTTAGAAGACTAAATGAAAGTTTGGCCAAAAATACACTTACACTTTAAATGACACTAAATGCAGTGTGTATCGACTTAGCAGTAGTTAAAATGTGCAAATACATAGTCAAAAAATGCACTTGCTATTTAATTGACAATAAAAGCCTGAAACACTGCCATTACGTTCCACCCGAAAAAAGGGTTTGGCTTTGGTAAAACAGTGGCTGAAACTGATTTCACGGAAAGGATTGTGCTAGTGAAAAGGGGCAACAAAACTTGCATACACTTCAAGGATAAAGATGACGTGGACATTTTGACCAGACTGGTCCACTCCACTGGACATTGGAAGACCTTTGGGACAACGTCAGCGTCCAGCGAGAAGACAATAATGGTCAACGGTCATGGCGAGACTCCCCGCAGACAACCCGACACCAAAATATTCCCTTAAAGTTGATACTATAAAAACATAAAAGAAACAGATTAATCGATAAAAACATTGTTTAATTATCATGTTGTGAATTAGTTGCGGCCATCGATAAAATATGCAGTAAAAGCCAAAAAGGTGTTTCTATTTTAGCAATTGATGCGTGTATCAGATTCTAATGACATTCAATGTTGTTATATGCGTAAGAGGTAAAATAAAGAACATTTTAAATAGAGAAGCCTAGTAAAATTTGTATGAAAAACGCAGAAAATCAAACTGTCAGAATATGTAATAATTTCGTTTACCGTTGTTTGCACTCTAACATTTATGTAAATATACTTTAGAGTTTATCTTTTTCTTATGAAAATACTCTACGTTTAGGAAAAAATTATTAATATATATATATTGTCTTTCATGTCTTTTGTAGCGGGAGGAAATGCTTGCTGCTGCAAGAGAAAGAAACTTGGATCGGCTGAATAAAGCCCTAACGGACAGCATAGCTGTAAACCTTAAGCACAAAGGAGACATAGAGGACGCCAAACAAGAACTCATGGCCTTGTGTCAAGAGGGTACGAACATGAATTTTTAAAGCTAAATATAACTTTTGCTTTTGTGTGGAGGAAATACGCTTACAGACATGACACTAAGGATTCTCGTAGCTGGTACACGTGGCTGTTTGTGCGTGCTGCTTGAATATAGGTACCTGTATCTGTGTACAATTTTTTTATGTGCAGAAATCGAAAAGGCCGTTAAAAGAAACAAACTGGAAGAGCTCCGTGAATGCATAAAGAAAATAGATGATACCTGTGTCGGGAAAGAGGCACAGGAACAGGCTTGGTTCAAAAAGGGCAAGGAAGTATTGTGGAAACTAGAAGTAGGCCAGGAAGCCATGGCGCAGTGCCTAAGGAATAAGGACGAGGCCGATTTGGGAAAACCTCCAGACCACGTCATTGATGTCATCGTTGCAGCCTTCATTCTGCTTGGAGAAAGGGAGAAAGAACTTGACGTGAGTACACGGTATACATAAATGTAGATGATACAGGTTTATATGGTGCAACCTTTAAAGCATTGTGTTTATGTTCAGGTTTAAGTTATAGTAGGAAATTGAGATGCAAAATAGAGAAGCAGTATAAAAGCGTTAATTTGAATTACATTTTTATGCTAATTTTACATGCAATAATAAATACTGTTCATTTACACTTTACTTTCAATAATGTTTGTTGTCATTATTTTCACAAGGGTCATACATTTTAAAATATCGAGCTAGTTACAGTTAATAATGAGATTAATATTTTAGGTACAAGCTGTATATATGCATTACTGAAACATAATACGTTCAGTTATTGAAAACAGGTTTGTAGGTTTAAACTATCTTACTCACGCTGCTGGTCAAGATTTCATTAGTTATATTTTATTGCTATGTTTGCTATATATTGCTATATATATATATATATATTGCTATATATCGCTTCTGTAACATTAAACTTTTTCTTATAATAACGTTACAACTGTCAATGTTTTTAATGTACATTTCAGTGTTAATGTTAGAAGTGAAGTTAGATAATCCACGCATAAAGGTTAGTCAAGGAACCACTAACGATGTTCCAAGTAACACTGAAAAAGTAAATACATGAATAACATTACATTTAACACACACAATTAAACATAACAGAGAGCATGGCACTGTGTTCAATATACCAGCATGCTGATGTTTCGGAGATTTTCTCTACGGCAATTTATATGTGAACAACATTACTTTGGGGTTTTTGCAGACGTGGCAAAAGGTCACTGCAAAACTGAAGGAAACGAACAAAGAACAACTGATAAACAAAGTAAACAGCTTGGAATGCTCTTTGCTGACTCGAGAGCGAGCGGATCTGGCAAGAGAGAAGCTGGGTCGAGCTGGTGGAACGGTTGGCGATTGTAGATCATTATAAACTCTCAAGAAAAAGGTAAACCTACAAACTATATTAAGTTCAAACCACACTGATACTAAACGCTTGTACCACAGAGTCATACTACAATTTTTGTTCTATAGAGGAAAGCAAATACATTGATGACACTTGACTTTTCCAGTGCTGAGAAAATCGACTATGACCAAATTAAGGGGAGGGTAAGCAGGAGGAACTAACGAAGAACATCAACGGTGAAGCAAGAGTCTGCGACTGGACTTTCCTATTCATTACAAAGTAATAAATGCTTTGATGAAAAGCTGACTCCAAATCAACTACTCTAGGGAGAGATGTTACAACTTATTTCAGTGACTCTGTACTTTACCGACTTTCCGTATTTGTTGGTCAACACTAGCTTACTAACAACTTTGTTCTTTTGTTTTCAGACAGAGCATGAATCCCACGTTTCAGTGTTAACAGCGCTTTAATCATAAAAAAGAAAAAAATAAATAAAATACAAGCTTACACTGCTAATTATTTTTAATGTCACCATTTAGACAATTATAGTGTTTAACGTCATTTTGGTCCAATTAGTTTTTTGTTGTTGTTGTTTGTTTCTTGTTGTGTTGTAGCAATGGGGAAGCAAATTGTCTGTCGAGTGTTCACAGTCTCACTGTGGCTTGCCCTGTTCTGTGTGGAGCTCCAGCGCTGACCCCCCTTCCTCCTCCCGTCTGTCCGCCATAGAGAAGGGGGATCCTCGCAGGGCCGAAATCTGAGCAGCCCGCTAGTCACGTGGGCTCCTGCACACAATTATCTGCTCCCGACTCCAGCACCTTACTTTCTGTCCATTTGTGTGTAGTTACTATCTTTGGGGAAGAGGATAGCTGAGTGGTTAGAGCACTGGTGTCGGAGGTGAGTGACCAGACTGTACAGTAGGTTAACATCTTACATGTTACATCTGCATAGGAAGCAGCACTTGACAAGTCTCATCACTTATTTACAACAGCGATAAACAGGTCGTGTCCAGTTCTAAGCTTTTGCAGACCAGTTCTTTCTCTGTCCATGTCAAAGATGAGTCTTTTAACTTTTTAGTGTAGAGCATTGTAAATGTTACTTCGTGGAGGTATAAGAAATAATAAGCAATGTTATAGGCTTAGTGAGTACGCAAGGGAAATCACAATGAGTATCGTGTGCATAAAATGGAGACAATGTATTATACCTGCAGTTTAAACAATAAATTTGTACTCACTAAGACCCAGAAAACGACTGTAAAATTGTTGAGCCTTCGGGGAATCGATCGGCTAACGAGTGAGACACAAATAAAACAAGTGAGGAAGATAAAGGAACGTACTTCTGTGCACGCCTTACAGCGGCCAATGTCAAATTATCAATTCCAGCAAGTATAAGCTTACGGAATCCCAGACACTTAGTCCTCAGACACTTAATCACCGACACTTAATCCCCTAGACCTTTCATCCCTAGCCGCTTAATCCCCAGACACTTCATCCTCAAAAGGAAATTTCAACTAAAAAAATAATGAAGTGAATGAAAAATTGAATTCAAATTCAAATAATTATTTTCATGTAAACATCAAAATAAGTTTGACAATTAAAATAATACTTAACTTCAACATCTATAACATTAGTTAAAGTTCATGTGAGCTATTAAATTCAATGTTCTTCAACAATATGATATGAACAATGTCGTTAATCAATATGACAGGTAAGCCAACGATCGGAGGTACAGAAGACGATCTATTGCCTCATATCGCTGGACAATGTTGCTAATTCTCCTGACCAATGCAGCCTACTTCCTCCTTGGACGTTTCTCTCTCCCGGCGCATGACTGTAGAACAGATGGCATTTCTCTTACAGTTATAATATTTCAAGTTAACAAAATAGCAGTTTTGAGTGTTGTGTCGCGATTCGGGGGCATTTTTGAGGATTAAGTGTCGGGGATTAAGTGTCTGGGGATTACGTGTCCGGTCACCAAGCTCACGTACATGAAGTGCACGAGTTCTCCAAGGTGGAGGTGAAGAAAGCAGGATGGATGCAACAGTTTTGTATGTGAAAAGGGCGCGTGTTTTATTTAAGAAATTGTTTTAAAAATCAGATCAGGACAAAGAGAAATGTGCCAGCATAACATTATTTTGAGCTGTAGCTGTTTGTATCTTTGTAGACAGAAACAATCGTTAGGGACAAAGAGACATTGTGAGAGAAAGAAATTATTTTACTGAACCCTGCTAAATTCGAGGTCAGTAATAGGGGAGGTAGCTTGTGTACTGTTACCTGACTTTTACAGTCACAACTGAAGAAAAGCAGTAACATGATGAAGCTTCTTGCAAGCGAGACTAAAGTACCCTAGCAGGATGCTACATTCTAGTCAAAGTAATGCTCATCAGAAACAACGTGTCGAGGCATCGGGATGTAAAATGAGCCACCGTGGCCTGTCGTAAAGTACATATGTAAACCGGATCAGCTTCTAACTCTATGATACTACAATCTACAGATTATACAACAGTCACATAGTTCGTTGTTTAATCGTAGAACCCTTATTGGTGTAATTAAAAAAATAGCTTTTCAGAAACAAGGAAAGCTGTAACATTTAAATTCCAAGAGTCTTTTCAACTCAATCAGCTTTGTGCAGTTCAGTCGCCAAAATAAAACAACGACAGAGGCACTAAATTACCGCTTTACTAGATACTGCGTAAATATTTTACGGAACAAGAGGACAAACAAAACAGAGTGTATCTAAAAGTATATGATGTGTGAGACATTTTCTTGTACGACGCAAAAATTGTGACCATCGGCAGACGACTGGAAATATTTCGTTCAAACAGCTAACATCTGCACACCATGTCAAGGTAAAAATAAAAATGTCAAAACTGTCGCTGCCATTTTATTGTTAAACTCGGTGCCGTAAAACTGCTCCGCTGCCAATAAATGAGTAATAAAATACCCAAAGAAACTTTCTAAAGATACTTAAAGTATTGCTGTATATTCCTCCAAATGTTTTTTCCATGTAAAGGGTCGAGTTGGACACCTCGATGTCTTTTCCCCGAATGTGAAGAACAGGGCAGTGACCAACTGGATGTCTCTGTACTGGCGCTTAAGTCATACCAAGACATCTAATATTATCATATCTGAAGACACGTTATTCACTATTATTCGTCACTGTCAAGCAATCATTACCTCGAAAGACATCTAACATACAGTCTGAATCCGTTTCCCCCAAAATGGGTATGGTACGATGTGGCTTGAAGTACACCTTCTACACAGCATTCATCCATCCTGTCACGTAAGGTCACCTAATAAATGATCATGGGGGTGGATACTTAAAAAAATGCACTTTCCTAGTCCTTTAAAACTATTATATTACTCAGAGATCAGTGGCAAAGTCCCAGTTCTTAGTGACCTGTATTCAGACGACTACTTAAACATGATACAACACAGACGTGTCACCTGAAGCAATGCGGTTAGTACATTCTAACTACGCTACGTCCCGGAAAGACACCCCACATGGTATGGCGGGGCTTAAATTACACCTTCTACACGGCATTCATACATTCCGTCACTAAGATCACCTGTTAAATGACTAGTGGAGTGCATGTTTGTCTGATATATTTGGTAGCATCACGATTCGAGATGAATACACCCGTTTCGTTCTCGAGATACATCCCTACAAAATATCACCATACACAGAAAGAGGTGGTTGTACAGACGTCACACTTTTTCACAGATACCCCCAATGCTCCCAGCTCTTCCTGTGGCTAAACTGTTATAACGTTCACGTACCCGTGTACAATTCACAGGTCAGTGTTAATCATCTCTTTCTGTGCATGGTAATGTTTGTAGGTCTGAAAGCGGCTAATCTGACTGCATCGGGGGATGGGGGGGGCGATCATTTTGGTCCTAACACCTGGCTGGTCGGATTACACGAACATGGCTACAAGAAGGGACGCGCTAGACATATCAAAACATATAAAATGTGATTTTGACCTTTATTATGCGTCCAACACGTATGGCGAACATACGAACACAAAGTACTACTGCTTACGAACTATTTACATTTAAAATAAAATTTACGAACAATGTACACTATACTCAGCATGGGAAGCACTATAATTTTTTTTTAATCAAATTCCAGTCAACGTTTGAAGAACTTACCCAGTGTGATCTGATCCTTCTGCTGACAGACAACACTTGAACAAAATCACCAAAAATATCTAACGCTCCTGAAATAGGTTTCAATACATTTCCTGGCATCTTCTGTTGTCATTTGCAGCAACTCATTAAGGGCATCATCATCACTTTCCTGGTCTTCCGATGCTGTCATGTGTTTTGTTGCAATTCCATCAACAACTGCAGCGTCGTGATCTTCATGTTCATCGTAGCATTGAAGCTCTTTGCTGACCGATAAAAATTCTTCGTAGTTTACGACCTGCTAAAAATCCACATTTCCGTCATTATTTTCACTTTTAATCAGCATGTGCACATCCATCTTAAAGATCAAATGTTTAAAGCCCGCAGTGAGAAAAAGAGTTCTGTGGTCTTACCTCTTATTTTCCACCAGCTGTCGGCCACATGTCGCTGACCCCCTTTCATCCGCTTTACGCGGGCAACTTGTGCCTTCTTTTTTTATTCGCTTTCAGATTCTTTGGTCCGACTAACCGGAATTTGGCTTAAATAATCGAATTAGGCTTATGTAATAGAATTTAGTTCATATTTTCGAATTTGGTCCGATGAACCGGTGGTCCAATTAACCGGATTCAACTGTATCTCGTACTCAAGCTTTGTCTAATACTTAGAAAAAAAATTGCACCTTACTAGTCCTTTAAAACTATCATATTACTTAGTCATGAGTAACAAATTCTTATCAGCCTGCATTTAAACGACTACCGAAACAAGATACAACACAGATGTGTCACCTTTGGCACTGAGGTAAGTACATTCTTACTACACTTTACCAATATGTGCTCCTATCTGTTCGTGCATCTTTCCTCTGGATGTTTTGGAATAGTATTTCTTAAATTTTAATCGAGCTTGTTAATTAAATTACTTGCTTGTTTTTATTGGGGCGGATTGGGGGAAAACGCATCGCATCAGGCGACCGCTTACCTGCTGTAGGTATCCCCATCCGTCTCGCGAGCCCCAAGGATCCGACCCGCGCGTCGTTTGCTAGCAGGGTCTTCGCAGGGCTGATGTTCGGGACCGGACAACATTCCCCCCTCTCGCTTATTGCTCCCCCTTCCCCGCGGGTGAAGGTTTTTTCGCGCGCTTTTGCCCCCCCTACCCTCCGGCACAGTCTTCCTCCAACAGCGGTCAGCGCCGGACGGGGCGGATCGACTATTCACGAGCGTTTGGGTGAGTGCTCGATTTTTGGTTCTGCATCACCTAGTTCGGAGGGGTTCAGGGCTGCGGGTGACAGTTTGCATGAGAGCGGGCAGAGGTTTATGTGTTTGGGATGATGTATGTCAGTCAGTTCGAGTATGTTCCCTGTGTGCGAGGGATGGATGTGTACTTAATTGTTTTGTTGATTTCTGGGTAGCGGCGCATGTGGCGCGCACCTGTGATTTTGTTGTAAAGTTCAGTTGTAAATGTAGTAGCGCGTGAGTCCTTAGATGAGAGCGGGACTGGGAGAGGAGAGTTTTGTTTTAACCTTTTGTTGATGGAGATTTTCAAATGTTGTCCTCCGTATTCTCTGTGTCTTCATCTGTGTCCTCGTCTGCATCTGCGTCTTCATTTTTTCCTGGATTTTCATCTCCCTCTTCACCACCAGTGTCTTGAAAACGTCCCCTGTCATGTCCCTTCCCTACACTCCTGACGCTGTCTTAAAACATCTCCTTATTCGTCGGATCATTGCCTTCATCAGCCTCATCGCCAACGCGCGGGCGCGTGTCCTGGCTGTGTCCTTGGGGGCGACCAAGCTCTCCCCAGGAGTCGGGAGCAGATAATTGTGTGCAGGAGCCCACGTGACTAGCGGGCTGCTCAGATTTCGGCCCTGCGAGGATCCCCCTTCTGTATGGCGGACAGACGGGAGGAGGAAGGGGGGTCAGCGCTGGAGCTCCACACAGAACAGGGCAAGCCACAGTGAGACTGTGAACACTCGACAGACAATTTGCTTCCCCATTGCTACACCACAGTGTGTGCGGGTGTTGTGTCTCCTGCTTCCACCCCCCACCCTTTAGTGTTTTTCTCTGTCTCTCCTCTCTCTTTCTTGCGTGAGTCTCTCCCCTTTGTGCAGGGCAGTTTTTTGTGTGCGTGTGTGTGTGTGTGGACATGTATAGGTGTATAAAGTTGGTTTTTTTCATTTATCTTACTGTGTTTAGTAAACTTGTCGTTGGTACCTTTCGTTGGTACCTTTCCTCTGTTTTGGTTTACGCTTATCAGTGGTTCGATAGGCACGTCCTGTTCCATCCCTGGCCGAGCTAGTGGTTGTGGGATCGTGGCGGTTGAGTGACTGCGTTTGTGCATCCGGCGACGCCGGGGGTGTTACCGCAACATACACCATCTCGTGTTTCCTCATTACAGCGATCGTTTCCCTTGGTCAGGTAATCTATAACATTGCTCCCATTTCTCTGTCACCAAATAGAAAATCCAAATATCAGTTGACACAGTGCGGCTATAAATAAGTGATAAACAACACTAGTGACTTTCAGTAACGCAAGGTGCGTTAGTAAGTACAATGATACTATAGTATCCGTTTGAATGTGTCTGCTTCGCTTTTATTTTGGCGTGTGCGTTTTTGGGGGTACTTTATTTCGTAACAAAAACCTTATATTCATATATAATTAACAAAAACTTATATTCTTTGAATGATAACATAGACTTTTAAAATCACTGTATTGCTCACTGAGCTTTTCATTTGACTGATGCTGTTTTGGTCATCTTTTCTCTCCCTTTAAAACTTTTTGTCGCACACAAGTGATGGCAGACAACTCCAAATTTCCGGTCCATAAGTACACTGTAGCAGAGCTCAACACGATAACACTTGTAGTATGGTCGACCAAATCAGTTTTCTCAGGACTACTGTCAGATTATTCTTTTGCTTCTACAGGAGTTTTAACATTCTGTCTCGCCACCAAGTAAAATTACCATCTTTTACACTAAAAGACAGGTAGGAGTAAACCTGGTTTATCAGAATCAGACTGGGTTAGGTAATAATACTATTTATCGTGGTTTTTTCTGGAACCCGTGAGCGATCACATATATTTACAACGATCATTATCAACAACAAATGATTTTCTGATGCCAGAACAGCCATATTTCCGGAAGACTTTGGCCAAAGTACAAAGAATTGTGAGAGATCTCGCTTATCCACACTTCTCACATGAATCAGGTCAGACTTCATGCGACTTCACTTTTTTATACGTTTAATAATTCTAGAGCGTCCGTTTGAATGATTTGTGAAAAAGTGTGTTTGTGTGTTGATGTGTGTCGGTAATGTAGTATATTACAAACAAAGCATTGGACATGACATTCTACACTACTACCACAACTGTCCTACCAGTGAAAAAAAGATCAAACCCCGAACTATCATGTCATCTTTTTGAACAATCCTTAGACGCTGCAGTAAAGTGTAGATAACCGGCTTGGTTCTTGTCTACAGCCTGAAGAATATTTTGTGAATATAATACCTTTTTACAAGACTGAATATCAGTGTGTCCACAAATATACTCACACGTAAAATGACAATAAATGCATTGGCTATTGATAAGTTTGATAGTTAAATGCGAACTGGATGAACAGAATATTGCGTTTCGTTGGTGGATTTTTGTGAAGAAGATCTACACAATTTCTTTGCACTTCAACGATATTATCGTTCTTCCAACAATATTTTACGACAAATTTTCTCTCTTCAAAACTTTCAAAACTTTGCTGAGGTTTTCTTGGTCTCTCTTTGTACTTGAAGGATCAGAAACTTTGGGAGTCAGAGCACTGGTACCCACCTCTATGTCCGCCAGAGACCCTCAAGGAGGACCTACTTCGAAATGAAGACTTCACTGAGGTGGACAAGGAGGCTCGAGCGGTAGGAATAAGAAACATTACTACTAACAGCTACCGATAATAGTTATAGTCTGCAATACTAAAAAACAAATAATCACTTTACTTGTTCTATATAGATCAACAGCGTAATTGATTTCTAAAATTAATGATTACGCAAAATGTAATCACTTTCTAGAAACACACCGCTCTTCCTAATCTCCGTGATGATCATCAGACACGCATTCAAATGAAGTGCATTCTTTCAATATTTAAAATCTCTATAGAATTTACGAACTTTGAGAGCTGCGTAGCCTTAAAGTTGTCGTTTTCTAAAGGTACAGCACGACTATCAACAGGTCGTCCTTAACCATCTGAACCAGAAGCAGCAAACGTGACGGGGCGACTTCGTGTGGCTAAAACACGTCCTTAAACATGAACATAAACTGGTTTGGAGATTGTGAACTGGCTAGTCAGACAGGGTGGAATAAACGGAGCAGGTGCTGAGTTAGCTGAAGCTACGTGCTCCCTAATAAGTTGCCAAACGAGCAACAAACACCTAGTAGTGGGGTGGCTAATAGGTAGTCTACATAGAACCCTGCAATCTAGTGCAGTATGAAAAAAAAAAACAAAGTGCTACACTGTACTGAATAAAAGCTGATTAGGTAAGTTCTACACCACACTTTAAACATGCTAGTTACTGAAGTACTACACAATACTTTATAAATCTTGACAAAATACTCGTACTTTTATTAGATATCTGACAAAGGTATAACATAAATGACTGATTTCAAATAAACTGTAAACAACTGATCAGCTTTGCGCACGTTTCAAAGTTTTAACGCCACCCTTAACCATAAATACAGCATGGCGAGGGCACAAACTCAGTCTCTAGTTCCACGACTGCTTCTGATAGTTATACTAAAGTGCAGGTGGACCTGAGGCTGGTGCTATACTGAATCCGTCACTTCACGTGATGGCGTAAGCTTTGGAGAGCTGTAATCCTGGCAACATGTTATCTCCGCCCTGAATCTGATTGCTCCAGAAAATAGAAAAAAATATAATAACAGAAGTAATAGACACTCTAACTAAACTACTAAACGTGGCTGCTATGTCTTTTTAAGAAGAGAACAAAATCTCAGGTTTGTGAAAGTGTCGAAAAACGATTTAGGAAAAAAAAACCCGTTCACGCGATCAGTTTGCGTCAATGACATTGTATAGGTCTAAAATAGCGAAACATCAAAAACGCGCCTAACCCGAGTCATTAAACAGCGCGCATAGCTGCTTAGGAGTTTAATGACAGTTCGCTATGCTGCTAGTAACAACTACATTTTTTGCAAACTAAAGATTTGAGTACTTGCACTGCATATAAACATGCCACACGAACCATCTATTAACAAACTATCGTCATCTGTTGTCCAGATAGATACAGGAAGAACAATATGTCCATCCCTTCCTTCCATCAAATGTTTACACTGTCCTCTCGAATACCTCCTTTCGTACGTCTTTCAGAAACTCGATTCACCAAAAGACAGTTTCGAAACACTTGTCCAGCACCTCGCCGGTCATTTGAGTTCCGATCTACACCAGTTAAGAGCCATTTTTGTGTGGATCGGTGCTCAAAACATAGAATGTCGACAAGAGGGAGCCAGCTGCAAAGACAACAACAGTCCAGAATATTACTTACAGGAGGCATCAAAAAACAGAAGGTTTATTGGAAGAATGTTCGCTAGGATGTGCAGGTAAGCTTTGTATCACTAACTTAATATTTAATCCCATCGTAACATCGATAAAAATGGCTACAATACACAGCTGTCGTGCTAGTTGCTAATAATGTTAATAATCCTAATAATTTGACAGAGCTGCAAGAATCCCATGCGTTCTTGTGGACGGCAAGTCAAAAGGTACAACTTACGAGCCAGGTGACGTTGATATTCACGCAGATACTACCTGGGCAGTTGTTTACGTGGCCGAAAGCTGGCGGTTTGTGTATCCTCACTGGGCCTTTATAACAACATGTGACTACCAACGGGACAATTTGGTGCTGGTTGAGGATTCTGGAAAGCCAATAAGAACAACGTAACTTATTTTAAGCTTGTTTTTATGTGTAAAGCTCTAAGGGCCTATTTTAAACAAAAATAGACAAGATACCAAAGGGTGAAACTACGCTTCTTTAGAAAGTAACTGTATAAGATAAGTAAATGTAATGTATAGGTCCTCTTACATTTCTTAGGTCGTTAGTGGAGGTGAGTAAGGATTATTTTTCTTCAATCTTTATTTACTGTCCGCGAAGTATTCCTCCGCCTCCGACCCGCAAACAGAAAGGCAGAGCATTGTCTCCCAGGTCTGGCCTGGGCAGTCGTAACCTTGTCTGGGAGCTGGAGTTATTTCTTCTCTTTAATAAATTTCTGCTCACATTTGTGTTAACCAAGATACAATTTTTAATACTAATGCTACCAAATTATAACAGTTACAACTCATGTAAAAGATTACCTTTAGTGGGCAAGGAAATACTATTCTAATCACTGATTCCTGGTGTCTTTCTGTGCAGTCCGTTTGACTTCCACCCCAGTTATGGCAGGAATACCAAACCTAGTTTACCCACTCGAACGCTCATACAATCATGCAATTCACGCTGTTTTCACTTGCACACTGGTACACACTCACACACAAGCAACGAAACTCACCCACATTTGATTTCCTGACAGTGTTAGTATAGAGTACGAATAATAAATTAGTTGGGGCCATGGGCGCTTGGCAATTGTAAGATGTTTCATATCCTAGACACTGGAAGAATCTTAATCCTTTTTCTAGCCTTTTAATCTCAAAATCATAGCTTCAGATTTTTTTGCAGACAGCACTGCGCAACATAATGGTGCCTTATTACAGTTAAACAAGAAATTGCATAGTCTTTAAGATCCTTCATTAGACATAAACCTGACGTTATAGTTTCTTTTACTTCTGCAAAATACAAGAAAATACCATTTGAATGTATTTTTAAATATCTAAGTGTTTATTGATTTCCAATACTTTTTGAGTCAGCCTTTATTTTCCGACACAACATGCAATCATAGTATGGCGATGCAAAACTTACTGATCTCGAAACGGTTCCATGATCTTTTCAGTAACACCTTGAATATCACACATTGTACTGAAGGTTTTCTCAGTCATTGAGTATGTTACTATTCGTATAATTTTTTCACTTACTAATGAAGGTCAGTGTATTTAAATAATTTTACGACGCCTTTTGCTGTTTAGGCTCACAGCAAATGTCGGTACAACAATACAACATTTTGACGAATTTTATTTCCTGACTGACCCTGAGGAGATGAATTACATCTGTCACCCATATGATGAAGAGAAGCAGCTGCTGACTGAACCATGGACAACTGAAAACTTCTTTGATTCGCCTTTCTTCTGGACTCAGTATTTCTCGTCTGGATGGAAGCTGATCAACCCTTGGACGTGCGTCATCAAGCCCACATCTGGATGGTGTTTGATCGACATGTTCAGTCCAGGAGCAGGTTATAAACTTAAATACAGGATGCTTTTCGACGAAGGTCGTTTGGGAAGAAAATTTCCACAGGAGATACAAACGGATCGCTACGTAACTCTGTAAGGGAAATGTGTTTTAACCTCATAAGCAATGTCGCAAAATACGGTCAAATAATTAATAATACTATTGTCAACAAATAGATAAATTATGAAAAGGCATTAAAATTGTTGAAATATTTAAAAGTATTATAATTTAGTTTTAGATCTCTGTTAGATTTTTATTTAAAAAATGTTAGCGTCTGCAACAGTTAACCTCTTACTAGAAACAGCTAATAATAACCCAAGCGCACGTTTTTTCACACGACAGTGTTCTTCCAGAACAAAGCGGACTCAGCAGACAGAGTCATTTCTGGTCAGACTTCCAGTAACTGGAACATACAAATTTGTAGTGATAGGAGCTTATGGAGATCAAACAACTTGGCTTGTCGAATTTCGGATCATCTGTGATAATGCGGCGCCTGACACACAGCCCTTCCCGTCCCACCCGGAAAACGGGTTTGGCTTTGGTGAAGCAGCCGCTGAAGCTGGTTTGTCGGAGCCTTCACACACGGAAGGGATTGTGCCGGTGAAAAGTGGCGACATGATCAGCATACACTTCAAGGTTAAAGAACACGTAGACATTTTTGCCAGACTGGTCCACTTCAGTCGGACACCGGAAGAACTTCGGGACAACATCATCGTGCAACAGGAACATGATAACGCAACAGTCAATGCTAGACTCCCGGCAGATGACCCGACACCAGAATATTCCCTTGAAGTCGATACTTCAAAATACATAAAAGGAACAGATGAACTGACAAAAGAGTTGGCCAGTTCTCATGTTCTGAACTACATGCTGACTAGCAATGAAAGTCTAAATGCAGTCATGAGGGACAAAGTCACAAAGGTATTTCTTTTTCAGCAATTCATATTTTAATTCCAAATAATTCTGACATGTGCATATAAATCTAGTGAAGACGAAACATTATATGTTATTTATCTAATCATATGTTTATGTTAATTCCTAGTCTGTCATTTAAATTTTTACGTTTCTTTATATCATTTGTTTATGGTGTTTTTATGAAGCATATCGAATACATTTCAAGAATCAAGCGAAGTGTATAGTGAATATTTTCGGGTACATCATTTGACAAAATTCAGTTTTTTTCTGCTATTTATTGTAGTGTGTAACCTCAAGGCTCTGGCGAACACAATCGGCAGAAATGTAAGATTAGTCAAATTTGAGATTCTTCAACACCCACTATGATGACATTTATACTTTTAGGCGACATGATAGTCTTTTCTTCAAAAAATGAAGAATTGTAGTAGAAATAATTTCAAAGTGTTTTAAAACATATCAGTAATGTCCTGTAGGTCCTTTGTAGGTCATGCAAATGTACCTTGAATAGTAACTGAAATGCATGACAAACATGAGTAGTATCTCGTCTTACTGTAAGTATTTTTATATTTTACAGGAAAATTTACAGAACTATGAAGATGCATGGATCTCTGTTGGCAAAAATGATGCAGGAATGTTAGAGAAAGCTGCCTCTAGGGAAAAGATGGCTGGTATTAAAGACCCAATGTTAGCTAAAAAACTACGAACAAGGGAATCGTTCTATAAACGCCTGGGTGAAGAAATACTTGCTGCTGCAAGGGCAAAAAACTTTGATTGGCTGAATAGAGCCCTCAAAAACGGCATGGCTGCAAACATTCAGAACAACGTAGTCATAGAGGACGGCAAGAAAGTACTAATGGACTTGTGTCAGGAGGGTATGAACGTATTTTTTAAACTAAATAAATTTGTTGCTGTTGTGGACAGTATACGCTTACAGACATGACACTAGGGATTCACGTAGCTGGTACACGTGGCTGTTTCTGCAGAGCGCTTCTATGTGTGAATGTGGGTACATGTATCTGTGTGCAATTTCTATGTGCAGGAATGGAGAAGGCCATTAAAAGTAACAATTTGGAAGAACTCTGTGAATGGATAAATAAAATAGACAACACATGTGTCGCTAACCCGTCGCGGGAACAGGCTTGGTTTGAAGAAGGCCAGGAAAAAAAGAAAAGTATGATGCAGTCCCAAATGAAAAAAGACGAGGTGAATGTGGGAAAACCTCCAGACCACGTGACTGACGTTATCGTTGCAGCCTTCATTCTGATTGGGGAAAGTGAGAAGGAACTTGACGTGAGTACATGGCATAGATAACTGTACATGATACAGGTTATGTGGTGTGCACTTGAATGCATTGTGTACGTGTTCAGTCTCGAGAAACCTGGCTGCAGTATAGAAAAGCAATGATTTAAAATAAGCTTTATTGTTATTTTACTTGCGAGATTTAAAACTGCTCAGGTACGCTTCATTTTCGCTGTTTGTTTTTACCATTTTCTCAAGGGTCATACAATTTGAAATAGCGAGCTAGACCTAATACTAAGCTAAATATTTTTTAATATCAGCAGTTTAAATGCAACGTAGAAATAAAGTAATGAAACGTAATGTGTTCAGCGATTCAAAACATTATCTCTAGCTTTGAGTTACCTTCCTTACACTACTGATGAATATTTTCTTAATGATTATCTGTTTACTTTTGAAAACTGTAAAATTATTTTGTACATTGCTTTACACCTGTATATATTTTATATCTAAATGTCAGAGTTAGATAATCCGTGCCAACAAATTTAGTCAACGAACAGCTCTCGATGTTCCCAGTAGCAGCGAAAACGCAAATACATGTGTAACATTATATTTCACACATCATTAAGCACAACAAAGGGCATGGCAGTGTAGTCACCATGCGGATGTTTATGGGGTGTTTCTTTGCTACAGTTTATATGTGAACAACATTACTATTTGGGTTTTCACAGACGTGGCAGAAGGTCGCTGCAAAACTGACGGAAACGAACGAAGAACAGCTGATTAATAAAGTAAACAACTTGGACTACTCTTTGCTGACCCAAGAGCGGGTGGATCTGGCAACAGAAAAGCTGGAGCGAGCTGTCGGAACGTTTGGCGATTACAGATCAATAGAAACTCTCAAGACTATGGTAAGACCACAAAACATATTTGAAACCAGACTGCACCAAACTACTTAAGTCTTTCTAGCACAGTCATATGAAAATTACTGTTCTCTGGCGGAAATATATACATAAATAGCACCTGACTTTTTCAGTGCTTGGAGAAGAAAAACTTTTACCAGACTAGAGGGAGGCTCAAGAAGAGAAACTAATGCCGTGTACATGAAGAACATCAAGGGTGCAGGAAGAGGCTGCGACTTGCCTCCCCTACTCATGACGAAGTGATAAGTGCTTGGATAAGAGACTGACTGCTAATCAATTATTTTAGGAACAATTTCACAACTGATTTCAGTGACTCTGTACTTACCGACGTTCTGTTTGTCAACACGAGCATACAAAGAGTTTATTTCTTTTGGTTTTCATACAAACTATGACGTCCACGCTTCAGTGTTTACAGCGTCTTTAACGCGAAGAAGAAAAAATATTAAAGCTTACATGTGTGCTAATTATATTATTTCCGTATCACCATTTAGACAATTGAAATTTCCTAGCTCCAAATACTTAAAAAGCTATTTTCAAGTAATTGTTTTTTTTAAAAGCCACAGTACATTATCTTTGCCTGAATATGAATGTTGTGATTTATTGGTATTTTTAGATTATCAGTATGAGCATTCTGTACCTATTCTTTAGTTCACATGTCGTTGCCTCTACGTGTTTAGAATGATATCAGTGTTGTTGCTGGCCAGTTTGAGATAGTTTGACTTTGGGGAGAACGTTTTTAGAATGGCCAGACGCTTTTTAGGTAAAACATTGCCTCGGTAGTAGAAGTAGTGGTAGAGGTGATATTTTTTAATGTTATTTAATTGTAGAGATTTGATAAAGTTTCTTGTGAATTTTGCGTATAAGTTGTTTTAGTAAAGCTGTGTATGTTATGTTTACTAGATGATCTATAATTTGTTAGTCGATGCTACGAATTTATACTAGTTTAAAATAGAATATTAGTACAACAGCATGAGACAGTATAACAGTATAAGTATAACAGTGTGACAATATAACAGTATAAGGCAGCATAACAGTATGAGAAAGAGAATATAACAGCATGAGACAATATAGCAGTATAAGACACACAGCAGTATGAGAAACTATTATAATGTTGACATTAGGGCATTATTAGACAATATAACAGCATGAGACAATATAGCAGTATAAGACACACAGCAGTATGAGAAACTATTATAGTGGGAGACAATATGACAGTATGTAAGTATACAAGTTTAACAGTATGAGACAGTATAAGGCAGTATAACAGTATAAGACCTTCTACAGCCCATTACACTGGTAAAGAGAAAAATGCTGAAGGTTTTGTCGCCTGGTGTGTGTGAAATGGAGAATAACTGAAAATACATCTGGCTTATAAATAATAAAAGTGTAAATGTTTGTGACTTATGTCTTGTGTTAAAGAAAAAGTTCCTACACTTTCAAGAATAACAGAATAGCGAACTGAGAAAAAAAAAACAATGAAGAAACAAGGAATTGTTTGTTGTTGTCTTGAGAATTCCAGAGACCAGCTGTCCGCGCATAACATTATTATAGACGAACAACAGGCTGCAGAGACCGTTAGTCAAAGATGTGGTCTACAGATGAAAACATAGGTATACGGCCCAAGAAAAAGCCCAAAGACACGGGAGACCTACAATAACAAGAAGAAAAGTGAAAAAAATACAGATATCAGGCTTGTTAGGCGAAGGGACTTCACTGTCTTGTAGCTGCAGGTGTGTGCGCTCCTGATATCACATGACAGCGCATGTCACAGACAGTGGCTTACCCACAGTGTACTAAAGGTCGGTCACGAGAAGTAATACAAGCAGGACACAGCAGGCGGCTGTAAACGTTATTCACAAGGACAGGTAGAGAGGTGTGCACACTCTCTGAATGGTGGGTGTTTATCTCTGATATAATTGTGAGGGCATAAGAACCGTCAGCGAAATTACACGATAAACCATTTCACGCCTACGTATGTATCACAACAACCTCACTCGTTGCAGTGACTACACGGATTTGTAGAAGTGAGCCGGATGTGTAGACTTTGAGGTAAGACTTGTAAAACAGATTTGGTTTCCATTCGTACGGCAAGTTCAGTTTGCGAACTGAGCGAGTCCCATCTTCCGTGTAAGAAATATAGTGAGTACTTCGCGGGGGCGTAGGAACCTGAGGGGACAAGTGGGGCAGCCGCCCCCCATAAAAGATGCTGGGAAGGCAAGAATGTGAACGTCATTCATTGTCAGTATGGATCTGCCCCCCCCTCCCAAAGCCAAGCATCTTCCTACGCCACTGCTTCGTGTTTCCTTATCTATAACATATGGGAAACAAAAACAAAAGCACATAGACTGTTGCATACTGACCTCAATGATACGAAGCTTATTCTATAACCTAAATAAATTTTAAGTTACGAACTTAAAGTATTTTAGGTTGTAGAAATTTATGCTTGAAACTGAAAATGTAAGGTATGTACACCATCAGTAAAACAACCAACCGTCAAAAAGAAACATTACATGGCAGCATTACCTAACACAGGGAACTGCACTATTTTTTGTACAGACGCCGAGGTAAGGTACAGAAATATCGGGTAGCCCCGTTTCATGCCTTATTTACACAGGAGCACAAGTCACGTGTCCCATGAGTAGATCGCTACAGTCAACAACCCCCACTCGTGGCAACGAGTAGACGGATTTGTAAGAGTAACCCAGATATATCGAGATCAGACTGGTTAAAGCAGATGGTTTTCCACTCTTGTTAGATACTTTTGGTTTCTAAACTGAACGAGTAGCTTTTTCCGTGGGCGGAGTAGAATGAGTACTACCTGTTTGCTTATCTCTGAGTGTGCATTGTGTCACTACATATTTATAGCCGCCTGGTTTTAGAAGAAATAATAATCTAGTCCGATTAATTGTTGTTGACAAAGAATAGAATTTTTTGCTGTTATGTACCTTATTTTTCACAAAATCCACACTTATTATCGCCATCGTCTGCGATCTTTAGTAGCACATTATCAGTCACTATCACTATCACGCAATATGGTGTCATTTGGTGAAAAAGCCCATCGTTTTCTAATTTTGAAAAACATCTGTGATGATGATGATGATGATGATGATGATGATGATGATGATGATGATGATGATGATGATGATGATGATGATGATGATGATGATGATGATGATGATGATGATGATGATGATGATGATGATGATGCAGTGTTTTGCCTGACCATCGAAAGGCGCTTTACAAAACCACAAATCCCAAAAATAAGCAAAGATCTTTAGAGTACCTATTTCCACATAGCTGGTGAATCTAAGGCCTCTCCTTTAGCGACTTGTAGACTGTATGAGAATAATTTAGAAAAAAATTAATAATAATAATAATAATAATAGCACTTCTACAGCGCACTTCCCTACTGGCAGCGAGGTCAATGCGCTTTGACATAATCAGTCAGCAATATTCATGTTGATAAGCAGACTCCACAACACAACCTCACCAAAGGCAAGCTCAATATGTTGTACATAAACTAAACAAGTAAAACAATGGCGTCACCCACAACAACATTTTATTTCTCCCACAGTCCACGGGAGGTGAAGAAAGATTCGTCTGAATACTACATTTCAAGCTTTAGGGCAACACAGTTAAGTATCCAAGCACTTAAGAAGCGAACATGACAGCAGCCTCAAAACACACATGGACCATGAAGACATAAAACTATGAATCCGTGATATAACACACTCATCGTCAGAGACATCGTTGAAGCCTAGAGATCCAAGATGTATTGTATTGTGCAGAAAATGCAGCCTTAAAGCACAGGCTCTCAGATCAGCAAATGAAAAACCACTTGGTCCGCAACATCGAAAAAATTAAGTTTTAGTGAAGTAGACACAAGTAATTCAAATGATGTACAGATTTGAAATGTGCCAAGATAGCGCAGACGCTACTGTTGAATAAAAATGCTCTAGAAAAATGAGACAAGTTGCGAAGACACAGAAACTACTCTAGAAACATAGGTAATAATGTCACAGATTCACGGATCACTAGTACACGCAAAACCTGATGCAGATGAACGGGCAAAGAAAAATGTGCTGAAGAGCTATCACCCTCTAGACAGGTTAAGAAACATCACTCTCAAATTAGCCCATGACGATGACAATAATCACTACAAGAAGCAAAGGCAAACAAAGGGCAGAAAGAATCAAAACAAGGCTGAAGAAACACAAACACACAGAGATCGGATCCCTTAAGCCAAGTTTACTATACACACAGAGGTGACGTTTGTGTATATGAACTCACAGGGTAATCACAGCAGTTAATGCTGAGAAATCATAATCATTAAAAAAAAGGTAAAAAAGGTAAAGGTCATCCCATAACCTGTTCAGGTCGTTGGGGAGTGAGGTGTTAGAGACCCCACTTTTCTCGGGGCCAGCATTTATACGAGGGTGGTGCCAATCTCCTCTCCCTCGCTGCCTTACCTTCCCCAACCCTCTATGGAGTCAGGTACCCATTCCCGTCAGCTGGTTCGACTGGGGGAAGTTTGCTGCGCTTATCGGGAATTGAACCAGCGCGCTCTCGGTTCGGACGCCAGCGCTGTAACCACTCGGCCATCCGCTTACCCTTATCAAATTATGATGTTCGAGGACCCCAAGAAAGATTTTTTTTAACCATCATATCTTTAAAAGGGCAATGATACAGCAATTGTTTTTTCCACTTAAGACAAAACAAGATGCCATATACGTATTTCAGATCCTGCAGCAATACAGCAAAGGATTTTGAATCCAGACTGACCAATTTACGAGGGACTTTCAATGCTACTTCTCAATTACGAGATCCTTACAAATGAGTCAGGTAAGATAATTTGTGACTGTATTCTTTTTGTCTGATTTTTGCAGAATGTGTGTGCACGTTCTTTTGACAAATGCATGTTGGTCCATCTGAGTCTTTATAACAAAACATAATTCTTTTGGTAGCACGGCCTGATATTGTATCTACGGGGAGACCACTCGTAGAACGAAGACAGTAACGTCACAACACTCAGCAATGATGTTATCGCTTAAACCAGTAGTTAATAATCCCAGAAGTGATTTGTAAAACATAACAGGAAATTACTTCTCCTCTGGTAGTTCGTGTAACATCTGTATTTCAGAGAAGGTGAAAGGCTTACCATAATTGAAAGGGTTTGAGATGACAGCAACCTTTTATTAGCGCAGTAAGCAACTAGATTTTTTTTTTAATCTCAAGATATGAGTCTGCAAGGTATCACAGTAAATTCATTGGCTGGATAGCGCCTAGAGGATCGACTCTAAGACCTTCAGTTGATGCTTGACATGTATGTCAGTCCACCTGTGCTTTACATGAAAAACTTAATCCCAATGTATTTTAACATACACGTTTGAAAACTTTACGAGGGGCGAACACTGTTTTTTGTGGTTTCTTTATCAAATTGTTTTGTATTCCCCAAAGGATGTGGACCTGTGGAAGACCGAAGATTGGTACCCACCGCTATCTCCACCAAAGACCCTTAAGGAAGAACTTCTTCGAGATGAAGACTTTATAGAGGTTGACAAGGCAGCAAGGGAGGTAACAATTAGAGCATAACTCACAATAGCTAGTAGGTTCTAGTTCTTGCAGGTCGTTTATTTCTCTCTTTCCTCTAGAGGACTTTGAGATGAAAGTTGATTTTGCATGAGACTGTTCAGTAGAAATCTAGGAAGTATAACGACGGAACGACGGTCTTAAAGAAAGAAATAAGAAGAAGGAGTGTGTGTGTGTGTGTGTGTGTGTGTGTGTGTGTGTGTGTGTGTGTGTGTGTGTGTGTGTGTGTGTGTGTGTGTGTGTAATGTACTAAATTTGTCTTCGTTTCTCATTCAATGACACCGGAAGATGAACATATAAAACATGTTTATCTCTCAGTTTCATCTTTCCATCTTACCGTCCTTTCATGTGCGGGTATAGTTGATTTGATTATGTTTCAGACACCCGCTTCACTAAAAGACAGTTTTGACAAACTCGTCCAGCATCTCACCAGTCATTTAAACTCCGATCTACACAAGTTAAGAGCTATTTTCGTGTGGATGGGGGCTAACAAGGTCGGAACTCAAGAAGAGACAGAAAGCTGCGAAAACAGCGACAGTCCGAGATATTACCTGAAGGAGGCGTATAGAGATAAGAGCTTTGTCGGCAAACTGTTTGCCAAGATGTGCAGGTCTTTATTTCATTTTCGTTGATTTATTTCTTTTATATAGTTGTTGTTGTTGTTGTCGTTACATCCACCAAATTAATTCACAAAGTCTGCAGTAGTGATATTACGTACTTCTAGATTGTTATATTTGATTAACAACTCAATACATTTCTGTAGATGCGCAAGAATCCCATGCATACTTGTGAGAGGTAAGGCAAAAGGTTCATCTTACGAGCCTGGTGACAATGACGTCAAAGGAGAAAACACCTGGGCAGTTGTTTACGTGGCCAGCAGCTGGCGTTTTGTGTTCCCCCACTGGGCCTTTGTTGGAACAAGTGGCTACCAAACAGAAAACTGGATGCTGGTTGAAGATTGTGGAAAAGCCGTAAGAACAAGGTAATTTATAAACGCTTGCTATTTTTGATGTAACTCATCATCATCATCATCATCATCATCATCTTCATCATCATCATCATCATCATCATCATCATCATCGTGAGTTTTCGTATTGTCTTGTATAAATGTTGTCCTGTGTCTCACGTCTTGTGTGTGTGTGATTTGTTCGACGTCATTTGGAACAGAAAAAGACGTCACAAAAAGAAGGTACGTTGCTCTACCGGTTAAACGCGAGGGTAAACTCCCTTACGGGTGTATTCTACATCATCGTCATCGTCGTCGTCGTCAGTGTCAGCGTCATAATAATATTTTATGTATCATACTATTCATCATAATGGTAAATTTTACTTTGCAGCAATGACAATAACTGATTTAAAGTAGAATGTAACATGAAAACAACAAATGTGATGCCACTACCATTTTACCTTAACACACTTCTCAAACAACAAGGTCAAAACTGTAGTAAAGCGAACATCATTTAACAAGTGGGAAAGATAATAGGGGATGTTTGGAGTGTAGAGATAAAGAATGAACAAATTCCTCTTTATGCCTCTCCCAGAAGGCAACATAGGAATTTCTCCATGGAAGGTGGATTCTGGTGGATTGCAAGATAGAGCATCGGTTTCTTAGAAGGTGGTAGAAGGTAGCTGTCTAAGAGTGACTGAAACATCACTGGGCTGAGATACGACATACCCTACTACCCAAATCATTCGGCAAAGAAATTTTCCATGAGTCAATGTTGTCAGACAGCTAGTCTCACCACTTTCTGTTACACAGAGACTTACAGTATTGTATTGCCTAAAATCATGAATATTAAATTCAGCGTCAATGGCTAAGATCAGTTGTCAGCCGGGTCTTCTGTCTCCCATAGCCACACCTCTCAACTTCATAACTTCACTTGTTTAAATAAATAATTATGATGTTTCTTTTGATTACTTTCAAAATATTAAAGTTATTACGTCTTATTACATTGTTGTGGCGAACCGCTTGACTTTTGCAGTTACCATTCGAAACATAGTCAATTAATTAATTTGAAGATTTGTCGATATGTCGTATTTGCTCTGTTGTTTTCAGATTCACTGAGAGCGAGGGTAATCGGACGCCCACTTTTAAAGAATTGTATTTCTTGACTGACCCTGACGTGATGAAATACAAATGTCATCCCAATGACAAAGACAAGCAGCTGTTGACTGAGCCATGGACAAAAGAGAAATTCCTTGCTTCGCCTTTCTTCAAGTCACCTTATTTTTCTTCCGGATGGCATCTGATCAGCCCTTTGACTTGCGTGATAAAATCCGAATCTGGATGCTGCTCTGTCGACTTCTTCAGTCCAGGAGGAAACTCGAAACTCAAGCACAAGCTGTTTTTCGACGAAGGTCGTTCGGGTAGAAAATTTCCAGAAGAGATCCAAGCGGATCGTTATGTAATAGTGTAAGGATGAATCAGTATTTTTATCTAACAGTGTCTATAGTGAGAAATAAATATTTAAGTTTCCCACACATAGTGCAAACGTACTTCAATTTCAAAGTAAATTAGATTGGAACGATTCCTGTAAAGAACGTATAGCTGGCAAGTATTTCCAGTTTCTGGTATTTTAAGGTTTGCTTGTATCGCTGTCATAGTTTATCGTCCAAACAGTGTGCATTTAGTTCCCTATGTATGTCATTTTGGTGTGTGAACATGAACTTCCTTTCCAGGATGAAGCAGAGTTTGCAGACTATGTCATTTATGGCCAGATTGCCAGAGGTTGGAACATATAAACTTGACTTTACCGGCGTTCATGAAAGAAATAGTTGCTGGCTGGTAAAATTCCGTATCGACTGTGATGACGTGCCGCCTGAGACACGACCCTTCCCATCTCACCCACAGAACGGCTTTGGTTTTTATGAAGTAGCGGCTAAAGCAGGATTGTCGGAGCCCTCCCATTCGTTAGGGATTGTGCCGGTGACACCTGGTGAAGTGATCGACATCCACTTTAAAGTTGAAGATGGCATCGACATTTCGCCCAGACTGGTCCACTCCACTAGGTCAGCAGATGACCTTAAAGATAATGTCAGAGTGCAGAGAGAAGGAAATCATGTGACAGTCACTGTGAGACTGCCAGCAGACGACGTGGTTCCAGAATATTCTCTGGAATTAGATGCTATAGAAAAGAAAGAAGGGACAAAGGGAGCGAAAACACCTGTTATTAAGGCTCAAGTATTAAACTACTTGCTGACTAGCGATAAAAGACTGACTGCAGCCATGACATGCAAAACCAAGAAGGTATTTATGTCTTAGCAGATATGACACTTGTAAAGTTTCAATATTTGCAAACAATATATATATATATATATAACGTTTCATCCACTTTTTAAAAGACAGATGAAGAAAGTTCTATAACAAAGGTCATTATACCTAAAATGCGTTTAACTAGTCATTGTGCCTGAAATATAGACCCCTTAGCATAGAACTAAAGCACATCATAGATCGAGGAAAAAGTATCAATTTATATTATTGTAGTAAACCATTTATCTTTTTCAGAAACATATACAGTGCTGTGAAGACGTTTACGTGGCTATCGCCAAGGATGACGCAAAGCTGTTAGAAAAAGTCGCCCATCGCGCTAAGATTGCCGGTCTAAACAATCCGATGTTAGACGAGAAGATACGAGCCCAAAAAGCAAAGTACAAACGTTTGCGAAAGGAAGTCCTTGATGCCGCAGAGGGAAAACACTTGGATCGGCTGAGTCGTGCCCTGAAACATTGTATTACTGTAAACCTTCAGTACAGACCAGAAGTAGAGAACACCAAGGAAATACTGTTTGAGTTGTGCAACGAAGGTAACAATATACACTGCTAAATGCTTTCTGTTTGCACAAGCAAGATGTTGGAATACTCGACTCTGCAGGCACACGTGTCTTTGTGTGAATTATAATGAGTGCTAATGTATATGTATAAATATATTTCTGTATACTTCTCTTTGCAGAAGTTGAAAAGGCTGTTAAGAATCTAAAGGTGGAAGAACTTCGTACATGTCTGAAAAGAGTTTTCTGCTCCTGTGTCGGTGAAGAAGTGCAGAAGGAATCATGGTTCAAGAACGCCCAGGAAGTATACAAGGAACTAGAGGAACTCCAAGCAGGAAAAAAGAATCTACAGTCACTGACGGAGGAAGACTTTGTAAATGTGTTCAAACCTCCTGACCACGTGGTTCACGTCATCTTTGCTACCTTTGTCCTGCTGGGAAACAAACAATCAGAACTCAGTGTAAGTATACAGTGTATATAAGTATAACGTGTATGTGTTCAGAAAGTGTGCCTATATATGTATTTGTGTATACTGTATAATTTTGAAACTGCATTGTGATGTAGCAACAAATGTGCAGCAAACATATTTTTTTATCTTACTAATTACTTCTTGTCAAACTAATCTGAGAGCATTTGCGTCCTTTTTATAAGGTTTAACACCAAACATGTGCGGGAATATATGGACCGCTATCGTATAGACACGTTTAAATATCTATTTTAGGCATCATGGAAGATGAAGCAGTGACACACTTAACATTATTGTGGAAATGAGTATCTTTCGTGGTAGCCTTAATGACACTTAGATGACTCATGCAGTAAGCCATATGAAACTTTTATGCATTTGCTTTTTTATATAAATCTGCTTATTAATTATGAATTTGTTTAGATTTTTGAATTGTCAAAATCAATGATTCATCTGTAATCTTTTTATTAAAAGTCGTCCGCTTAATTTTAATTAAGCATCTTTACTTAATCCGGTCCATTTCTCAACTTTTAGTGTCGGTCTTTACGTGTAAACAATTTATTAGCGTAAACATCTTTTACAAATATAGTCAATGGAGAAGTCAAATACAGTCAATGGAGAGGTCACTTTTTTCCTTAGTTTTAATGAAGCGAATATCATATTTAAATAAGGGTGATGAGTTTTTAACTTTTATACTTGCTTATATATATATAAAACATAATCTGGCTGTTTATAGACGTGGCAAAAAGTGTGGACGAAACTGAAGCAGACGAATGAAGAACAACTCTTTAGCGAACTGAGCAGTTTTGACGACTCTATGCTGACCCCAGAGCAGGTGAATCTGGCGGTTGACACATTACAGCGATGTGATAAGAGCTTTGGCCACAATACAGTCATCAAAAAACTTCACGCATGGGTAAGTATGTACGAGCTATGGCTAGTCCCATTAAAACACCTACAAAATCAATTATATAATAATTTTAGAAAAATGAACATGCCTGAACTATCACAAACTTTTTATAACTTAATATAGAAAAAATACTTTTTGTGTTTACTAAAATAATATCGCATAAAATTAAAGGTTAGTGCTGAAAGTGCAAAAACGTTATTACACACAGCAAGGTGAAGCAGGTAAACAGCTGAATATCAATTTGGTGTAGTGGTTGTTCTTTTCCTGCGATACCAGTATGGCTAGGAACATGATGAAAGCAAACATCATTGTTGCTAGGAAGATTCCATGAAAATTAGACTAAAAGAAACTAGTCAAACTGGTAAGAAAGAGTAGTTTAGAGAGCTACAGAAACTTAACTAAGAATGATCAAGAAATGTCGTTTATCAATCGAAACCTGAGTAAACGATTCATCAAAATTCTACAACATAATTTGCTAATACCGAGACAATGATTTTAAAGTAGCATATATATATATATATCAATAGGAGAGTGTCATATGAACAGTTTTGTTGTAGGCATATTACCAAGTTCATCTTTATTATTGTTACTTTTGCAGTGCTCGGACAGAATCAAGTTTTACCGACTGAGAGAGAAAGTTACCAGGAGAAATTAGTTTTGTGGAGACAAACAATAACGCCAGCGAACGAGCCTGAAGTCTTCTCCCCCAAACACGAAAAAATGACAACAGATTTTAAGAGACTAACTTCTTGATGGATACCCTAGGTATTAAGTTTTAGTAGCAATTTTGAGCAGATTAAACCTCGACTGCAATCATTACCTTCAACACGACCTAACCTTTCAGCACCAAAATGAGGTAGATAACAAGGATATCAAATAAAATACAAATCTTCATGAAAGGTAATCTTTACACATTGGTTATTATTATTGGTTATTACTGGTTATTATTGGTTATTACACATTTATTATAGGAATCCCTAGTCTCATATCTCACGCCTATTTATTTAAAGAGAAAAGCATAAGAGGGGTAGTTTGAAGTTCTGAGTCTCAGTCGATGAAAATTTTGTGATTCAAATGAATCGTTTATTTACAATTGCGTTCAAAACAAAGCCTTCAAACGATTTTTAAAGGCTTCAGCAAAATAATTAGGCAGACTCTAATGTTTACGTGAGAGGAACCACTTGACAAACAAAATGTCAAGCGATGCTTGGACTTTGCTAACAGTTTTGTGACGGACACATGGGACAAAAATGGTGTCAAGCGATGCTGTGATATTGGTAGCAATTTTGCCGATTGGCCAGCTCAACATTGATTTATTGCTTTAAATCTGCAGGATGAGATTTCAATAATTGTTTTGCAAAATAAAAGTTTCGAGCAGAATTTATCCAGAAGTCAATATTCATCGTTGAAAATCAACTTGTGCTTTCACTTATTTTGTCCTCAAGTTTGTTCTGAAACCGTCTGCTGTTTGGATTTGTACTTTTTAGTTTATTTAATACACTAGTGTTTCGATGGTCTCCAAAAATATTACACTAAATCATCTGAAAGATAATATCGATGTTTTGATAAAATTTCCATGATTCCTTCCTGCTGTCATTTTGGTTATTAATTGATAGTGTCGTGGAGAAATCATGTTGCATGTAGTGAAATACCTATCTTTAGGTTAAGTGATATCCTGAACAAATGTATTGTTTCATTAACACTTTGTGAACACTAAAATATGCATTTTAGTTATTTATACTAAGCAAAGAAATAAGTAATTAAGAATGTAATCTGAATGTCACTAACAGTCAACACACGAGTGCTATTGTAATGCACTAAATGTGAATACTTTTGCACCAAATGCACCTTAAATAACACTTACGAAAATATATACTTATATAGAGATGTATATTTGTATGTGATTTTAAATGATGTAGACATATCTCACATCTCCACTAAAGTCGCAAACACACAGTCAGATATATGCTTATCTTAAATTAGTTCTTAATTGTTCTAGGGAATTGAGTTCGTCTTATTTTAGTTACGTCTAATAAAATGACTAAAAAGAGGAAAGTATAAATATACTTTCATGTAGACAACATGAAATAAGATTTTGTTGGCAAATTATTATTAAAATATTTCATTGTTTATGTTACCTATATTGTTATTTTATTTGGATTCTATTTGTGTGTGTGTTTTTTTATTTGAAGGTTTGTTAATTCCATTCTTTTCTTTAAAAATGAACAAATGAAAAATTTGTTTGGCTTAAAGTTAATTAACCGAGAAATTCATCCATTAACGAAATGACTGTAAGAGAACATATTTCGTTTAATTTAGCTATAAAAGTTCATTTAAACAATAATTTATTGTAGGACGAACACACACACCATTTATAAGACACACACACACACACACACACACACACACACACACACACACACACACACACACAAACAAACAAACACGGGGCTTATATGCGTTACTTGCAGCAAAAAGGGAAGTAGTAAATGAGATAAATTAAATAGCGCTTATGACAAGTTTAAAGTATTTCCTTGTAATAAAACATCCGTAGAATTACCCCCATTCTTGGATTTAAAGCTATTTAAGTGGCTGTAACATGAGGGTGAGTTTGTTTTTTCCCTAACCAAGCAATTTATCTAGTGGGTAATCTGACGATAGCCAAGAATGTAGACAAGATGACCCACACTAACAAAAGGCTACAGACACCATTAGTCAAAGATGTGACCAACAGGTGAGACTGGCTTTGGCTCTGTTACAGACTATTCGAAAACAGGTGAACGGCGCAACAGATATCAAGCTAGCTAGACAAAGTTGTAATGCATGTAAACTTGCAGAGGTAAGAGGACTATCAGCAGCTGAACTAAATGCTTGCAAAGAAAAGCATGCTCCAGATTGCTGTAAAAATCATTCCGTGTACAAAGGCTATAGAGTCAGAGGCAGCCAACATTTTATTGGTGAGGTCTGTAGATAGATTTGGCTTTAGGTATGTGGAGATGCTTTCTGAGGGCGACTTCTCAGCATATAAGGCAGTTTGTACTTTAAGCCCATCCACTGATTACAAACAACAGGTAAAGAAGCTAGATTGCATTAATCATGTACATAAGAGATTGGGAGAAAAAGGCTGGGTGGGCGTGGCTTGGGTCGACTCACTGAAGTGAAATGCGATAAATTACAAACCTTTTACAGACAGGCAATTATGGACAATATCCCTAACATTAAAAAAATGAAAAATGCAACTTGGACAGGTTTTTGGCATTCAATTTCTACAGACGATGAACCCCAGCATCGTCAGTGCCCATGAGAGAAAACAGCTGGTGCTTTTACCAAAAAGCATTGGCGAATAATCAAAAAGTCACAAAGAACATCCTTCTTTAACATATCTGACCACACAGGTTGCTCATAAACTGAGTCCAGTGTATAGAAGAATGGCAGATGAGGAGCTGCTTAGAAGGATGGGGACACACAAAATAATACTGAATGTTTAAATTCCATGATATGGTCCAGATGCCCCAAGACTGCTTTCGTGGGCTTAAAAAGGGTAGAAGGTTCAGTTGCTCGTGCAGTTTGTGCTTTTAATGAAGGGCCTTTTGAATTAATTTGTTTAATGAAAAAGTTATATGTTGATGTATATACAATTACTCTGACACTGCTGACTAAGACAGATGAGCACAGAGTGTCTGCTGCTGATGCTGCTATTTCTACTGATGCTCGCAAACATCCACAAGGAGTATGCGAAGCAAAGCAGGCTAAATTTTAGACACAAAGAGACCAAATATGGAAATACTTATGAAGCTGGTGGACACTGAGCCTCTTGATAACAAACTTAGCCTATAACTGTGTAGTATAAAGTTTGACAAACACAATTTTTTTTTAATTACGGTGTATTTCTTTGCAGCCCGGTCAACATTTGGGTACACAACACAACCATGTTGACTGTTCTAAAAGTGAAATAAAGAAAGATAAAAAGAAAGAAAAAATTTTATGAGTTATATCAAAGTTATACGTAGGAACACATTAAAAGACGGTTCTATTTGCCATGCAACACATAAATTATATAAAAGGCTTTAATAAAACAAAGTTACCAAGCTTTCACTTTCTTTTCTTGCTTTTTTCCGTTTCTTCTTTTTGTTACAGTTTGTTCAATTCAAAACCTTATAACTTTATATTGACGTGTGAAACAGACCTTAAATTTGGTTGAGGTTTTCTTTATACATATTTAAATATTTCTATGAGGGCTTTTAAAAAAAATATTTAGTAACTTAGTAGTTAATGACCATTCACCCTTTCTTTTCTCGCCTTTTCAGTTTCTTGTTTTAGTAAGCTTGTTTAACCCCCCAAAAATGTCATGGCCTTTTTATTGTAATATTTTTAAACTCGGTGCCTTTAACTGGAATTTTGCCTGTAACTGAGTAGTGAAATATCCAAAGAAACTTTCTAAAGATACTTAAAACAAAGCTTTGCTTAAGATTCGTATATAATAGATTATGTCTAATCATACGTAAGTGTAAGCTTCCAGAGATAGTTAAGTCCTGACTTCGCAACTTGCATTCGCTCCTTCCTCCATATCTGTTTCCCCGTAAAAGGTCCAGTTGGACACCTTGATGTCTTTTACCCCGAGTGCAGTGACCAACTGTCTGTCACTGTACTGAAGCTTCCGACTTCTACACAGCATTTCTTCATCCTGTTACGTAATGACAGGAGAAATAATATAAATAATGTAATAAGTTCTTATTCATGGTGCTGGGACGATCAGAAACAAGGTCCAGGAACTTAATAGCCGGGCCTATGAGCTTATTGGTTGACGAGGCCACTCTGCAAGACAGTACAGTTAAGTATGGGAACCAAAGTGTTGGTCACTATATAACACATAAGCGTAAAACAGAGAGGAGAGCCCATTCGTCACGCTGCAGAGGTTTCTAACTAAAAACATTTTTCCTTTTTGTTAGAGACTGCAATTGTTATTATCATTATTACTTTAACCGTAGCTCACAGCCGCAGGGACAGACTGTTGACCGTTCAGTTCACCATAGTAGGGTAAATAAAAGTCAAGAAAGGGTTGCTGTCTTTTTATTGTGGAACTGTTAAATTTGATGCCGTAAAACTGCAGCGTTGTCAATAAATGAGTAATCAAATACCCAAGAAAACTTTCTAAAAATACTAAACACAAGTTATTGCTGTATATTCTTAAATAATAGATTATGTATACTAATATGCAAGTGTAAAAGTCAAGAGATTGTCAAGTCCGATCGCCGCAACTTGCATTGGCTCCATCCTCGAAATCTGTTTGCAGGTAAAGGGTCGAAGATGTCGTTTCCCCGAGTGTGAAGAACAGTGCAGTGACCAACTGACTGTCGTTTTACTAGCGCTTCAGTCTTACCATGGTATCTAACATTATCAGATCTGAAAACTCGTTATTCAAGTTAATCCTTCACTGTCAAACAACCATTTCCTCCAAAGACAGCCCATGTATAGCCCGCATCCGTTTACCAGTAAACGGGTATTGTATGATGTGGCTTAAATTACGCCTTCTACGCAGCAAGACTCAAGAATATGGTAAGACCACAGAGTCATACGAAAATTATTGTTCTATGGGGAAAACAAATAGATGGATGACATCTGACTTTTTCAGTGCTTGGAGAAGAAAAACTAGAGGGAGGCTCAAGAAGAGCTTTAATAAAAAATATCACTAATAATCGCCATCGTCTGCCATCTGCCGCGACACAAACATACAGAGCAGATCCCTCAAAATAGTAAAGCAAATGAACAGAACTCTAACATATGGGAAGCAAAAACAAAAGCACACAGACAAAAAGACTTTGTACATACTGACATCGATGATACGAAGCTTATTCTATAAATCAAATAAATTTCAAGATATGAACTGATAATATTTTGTTTTAGATAAATTTATGCTTTAAAAGTGGAAGTACAACAGCAGTTAAAGAGTCAACCGTTCAAAACATTATATGGCAGCTTGACCTAACACAGAAACCGACGCCCAGGTAAGGTACAGAAATGTAGGACAGCCTCTCTTGATGATGATGATATCGTTTTATAATGTGCTAATTTCCGCATCGCAGAGATACGCTCAATGCGCAGTGATCCCAACAGCCACCAGACTGCAGGTCAAATGATCAAGTTCAAACAACAAAATGCAGATGGAAAAAACTAGTCCATTTGAAACAAGTGGGTCTTCAGTTTTTTTCTTAAAAGTTGCAAGACTATCAGACTCCTTTGTCGAGAGGGGAAGCGAGTTCCACAGAAGCGGGGCTACATTTGAGAAGGATCTAAAACCCATTGTCTTTTTGTTTGTGTTCCCTGTCTGAACATTTGGTCGTCTTAGTCTGAATTGGGCTGCTGCACGAAGGTTCCGCTGAGGTTGGTGACGGTTAATGAGATCTTGTAGATATGCAGGCGCAAGGTCGTGAAGGCAGCCATGTGTCAGGGTTAACAATTTGTGGTCGATCCTCTTCTCCACAGAAAGCCAATGTAGGTAACACATTCTTTGTCTCTCGTTTGCAAAAGAGCACAAGTCACGCATGTCCCATGAGTAGATCGCTCTACAGCCAACAACCCCACTCGTTGCAAAGAGTAGACGGATTTGTAAAAATAAGTCAGATATGTCGATATCGTTATTCAAGCTAATCCGTCACTGTCAAACAACCATTTCCTCGAAAGACAGCCCATATATAGCCCGCATCCGTTTCCCAGTAAACGGGTATTGTATGATGTGGCTTAAATTTCACCTTCTACACAGCATTAATCATCCTGTCACGTAATATCACCTGTTTAATGATTAGTCGGGTGCATTTTGGTCTGGTATATTTGTTAAAAATCACAATGTGAGATGAATACTCCTGTTTCGTTCTCAAGATACATCCCTACAAATATCACCCTACACAGAAAGAGGTCACTGTACAGACGTCATATTTTTGCACAGAGACGCCCAATACTCCCAGCACTTCCTGTGGCTAAGCTCCTCTAACGTTCACGTACCCGTGTACAATTCACAGGTCAGTGTTACTAATCTCTTTCTGTGCGTGGTAAGGTTTATAGGTCTGAACGTGTGTATTTTAACAACAGTTGGTGAAAGTAATACAGTCGATTCCGGCTAATCGGACCACATCGGGACGCGATCATTTTGGTCCTAATAACCGGCTGGTCCGATTACACGAGCACGCTATACGTAACATATTGAAATGTTATTATGGCCTGTATTATTCGGCACACACTTATGGCGAGCATACGATCAAGAACTTCTGCTGGTTACGAACTATTTTCAACATGCTGTGTATTTTCTCGTGCCTTAAATTACTTAGCAGCGAAGGCACGCAGAGGAGTAATTGGAATTCTAAACGTTCTTTCGAGCCTTGAAGATTGTAATCCCTTTTTTTTCAAACCGTTCGATACACAAATTCAGCCAATTCTTTTGTATGGTTCTGAGGTGTGGGGTCTGTGTGCGGACAACAATATTATTGAGAGAGTCCATTTATTTGCAATGAAACGTTTCTTGAATGTGACAGTAAGAACTCCAAATGGAATGATTTATGGTGAATGTGGAAGATACCCATTGTTTGTAAATGCTTATGTGAGATGTATTGCATACTGGCTAAAAGTTGTAAATTTGCCTCCCAGTAGACGTCCAAATAAAGTGTTAAACATGTTGCTAAATATGCAGAGTCATAACAAGGTCACTTTGGTTAACAACATTATGGTAACACTATATCAAGATGGGTTTGGATTTGTTTGGGAATCTCAGAGGATGGGCAATGTTAAGCAGTTCTTAAGAGAATTTAAGCTGAGACTTATAGACTGTTTTGAGCAAGACTGACATAGCACAATATCTAGTAGTGACCGATTTTTATTTTACAGCTCATTTAAGTCTTGTTTAAAGTTAAGCTCTTACTTAGTTGACATTAAACATATTGCTGTTAGAAATTCACTAATAGGTTTAGGTTAGGAGTTACAAACATCAACTACCATAAGCAGCGTTACAGCAACTTGTCCACTGCTTCGTTAAAATGCCTCAATTCAAATTTTGAAGAGACTGAGTTACATTTTGTGTTCGTGTGCCCAAAATATAAAGATCTACGACAGCTGTACATTCCAAAAAATTCTATAAAAACCCTTCTCAGTTTCGTTTATCTATTTTATTTGCAAGCAACTGCTTAAAATTAATCCAAAATGTTGCCTACTATCTTTATAAAGCTCTACAGATTAGAGAGAACAAATAATTTGCAAATTACTGATATTGTTAAATAACACATTAATGGATGTTGTAATTTTAATGAAGTCAGGACACTGTCGTTATGTATTTTGTAATTTCATTTTGATTCCCCCATACCCACTTCCCCAACATCGGTTATGGGAACGAGCCGACCGAAATAAAGAAATTGTCATTGTCATTGTTCCGATTAAACGGAATCTTCGTCCAAATAAGCGAATAATGTGAGACTTATGTAATAGGATTCGCTTCGGTTCTTTGGGATTCGCTCCGAATAAGCGGCTGGTCCGATGAACCGGTAGTCCGATTAACCGGATTCAACTGTATCTTGTACTAAAGCTTTGTCTAATACTGAGAAAGAAAATTGAAACTTACTAGTCATATTACTCAGTCATCAGTGACAAATTTTTCAGTTCTTAGTAACCTGTATTTAAACGACTACCCAAACATGATACAACACAGATGTTTTACCTTTGGCACTGCGGTAAGTACATTCTTACTACACTTTACCAAATTGTGTTCCTATTTATTCGTGTATCTTTCCTCTAGATTTTTTTTTGCAATTTTTTTTTTCTAAAATTGTAATTGAACTTGTTATTAATTACTTATTTGTTTTTTATTAATTTACTTCAGGATTGATCTTTGACGACTTTACAAGAAGAGAAAATCATATAATCATGCTTAATTTACAGAGAACTGATGCTTCTTTGCATGTTAACTAAAACTGAATCACACTTAATAGTGTACACTGTCAGGTGAAAACTTTAAGTAGGTCATCACAATCTCATACAGTTAAATTTTAGACTAAAGCGACCACGCGTCAACAACCAGGAAAACATTAAGTAATTAAACAGAACTGAGTTAATGTTCGTATGTGTGTGATAGTGGATGGTGGTTGGAACGGGAGTTAACAGCACTATAGAATGAAAGTTTGGATAACAAGGAACAACCCATGTTAGATGAGTCTGGTTGTTGTACCTATTTGTTTCGCATAATTTGTATGTTTTATAAACATTTGTTGTACGTTGATTCGCACGTCGTCGACTTTTATTCGGTGAAGAGCAAGGGATGAGGATCGTGATTTTAAGTGACTGATGGGTGAAAACAGTAACTAACGTTCTTCTACAGGATTATTTTAATATCGGGTGGTAAATGCTACCTCATAATTGTCACCAACGTGCCCAGCTCTCCGGAGCCAATGTTTCACGTTTAACGAGAAAACGTAGGAACATCGTAGCATTCATTGAACTTTAATGAATCGATAATAAATTGATAGTCCTTTCGTACCCTTTGAATTCCTTAGCATAGAGAGATGATTAGGCTACGTGTTATACAAGTCTCATTCGCCTCAAAAAAACGCAGGAAATGTCTTCTAGAATCTTCATTTGGATACAGTGATATTTTAAACCTACACGAGAAAGCACACCGCTCTTGAGTGACCAGAAAACAAAAACGAAAAAATAGAACCATTTCGGACTTCCTCATAGCAGCGATTGTTTCGCTTGGTAAGGCAATCTTTAACACTGCTCCTATTTCTCTGTCATCAAATAGAAAACCCAAATATCAGTTGACACAGTGCGACCATAAATAAGTGATGCACAACAGTAGTGACACTCAGTAAGCAAGGCGCGGTAGTAAGTAAAATGATACTATAGTATCTGTCTCGTGTGTGTATGTTTCGTTTATTTTTTTGTCGTGTAGCTTTTTGGTGGATGCTTCCCTTTATTTCCTAACGAAAAAACTTTTATTCATATACTACTAACAAAAACTCGTATTGCTCACTGAGCTTTGCGTTTGACTGATGCTGAATTGGTCATCTTTTATCGCCTTTTAAATCGTTTTTTGCACACAGACGATGGCAGTCAATAACCATGGTTAAATTTGCCGATCCATAAGTACACTGTAGCAGAGCTCAACAAGATAACACCTGTACTATGTCCGACTAAATCAGTTTTCTCGGTAGCACTGTCGGATTATTCTTTTGCTGCTACAGGAGATTTAACATCGTGTATTACCGCCTGTATCGCTATCTAGCAGATTTACCATCTGTTATACTAAAAGACAAGTAGGAGTAAACCTGGTTTATCAGGTTCATACTGGGTTAGGTAAACAGACTATTTGTCGTGTTTTTTCTGGAACACATAAGAGATCACATTTGTTTACAACGATTATTAACAACAACAAATGATTTTCTGATGCCAGAACAGCCATATTTCTGAAAGACTCTTGACGAAGTACGAAGAATTGTGAGTTCTCGCTTACACACACTTCCTAAATGGATCAGGTCAGACTTCATGTGTTTGTATGATTTGTGAAAAGTGTGTTGATGTGTGACTATACTATAATTATGTGTAAAATAGTATATTGCAAGCAAAGTCGTGGACGTGACATTCTACACTTCCACCACAACTTTCCACCCTATCAAATAAAGATCAAACCCGGAACTATCGTGTCGTCTTCTCGAACGATCCATAGAATCTGCAGTATAGGTTAGATAACCGGCTTGGTTCTCGTCTATAGGCTCAAGAATATTTTTTGGATATAGTACCTTTTTACAAGACTGAAGACATTGTGTCAAAAATGTACTCACACGTAAAATGACAATAAATGCATTGCTTATTGACAAGATTGATAGTTAAATGCGAATTGGATAAACAAAATAGTGCGTGCGTTGGTGGATTTTTGTGAAAAAGCCCTTTAAATTGTCTTTGCACATTAACGATATTAACGTCCTTCCAACAATATTTTACAATAAATTTTCTTTCTTCAAAACTTAGCCATACTTCTGTGAAGAGCCGTTCATATTTTGCTGAGGTTTTTCTTTTGGTCTCTCTTTGTACTTTAAGGATCAGAAACTTTGGGAGTCAGAGGACTGGTACCCACCTTTATGTCCGCCAACGACCCTCAAGAAGGACCTACTTCGAAATGAAGACTTCACTAAGGTGGACAAGGACGCTCGGACGGTAGGAAGAAGAAACATTACTATTAACAACCACCAAGAATAGTTCTAGCCTACAATACGGAAAAACACATTGTCACTTGAAATGCTCTATATAGACCAACAGAGTATTTCATTTCCAAATTTTATAAGAATACGTAAAATATAATCACTTTCTAAAAACATATGGCTCTACATGATCTCTGACACGCATTCAGTTAGTTGATTTTGCCCTATATTTCTATAAGTGGGGTGGCTAATAGGTAGCATGTGAAAAAAAAACAAAGTGCTACACCACACTGAACAAATTTTGATTACATAAATACTACATCCCACTAAATAAATTCTGATTACATAAGTACTACATCTCACTAAATAAATGCTGATTACATAAGTACTACACCCCGCAGAATAAATGTTGGTTACTTAAGTACTACACACCACTATAGAAATCTGGACAAAATACTCATACTTAAGATATCTGACGACTGATTACAAATAAGCTGGAAACAACTCATCAGTTTTACGCACCTTTCATAGTTTTAACGCCGCCTTTAACCATAAATCCAGCTCCACGAGGGCACAAACTCAAACTGTCTCCTTTCCTTAGTCTCTATTTTCACGACTGACAGTTATACCAGAGTGCATGTGGACCTGAGGCTGGTGTCATACGGATTCCCTCACTTTACGGGACGGCATAAGCATTGAAAAGATGTAATCCCGGTACATTGTTCTCCTTAACCCAGTCTGATTTTCCCAGAATGTAGGTAGAAGACAGATACAATACACACTCTAGCAAAACTACTAAACGTGGCAGTTGTGTCTCTTTGAGCAAGTAAGGAAATCTCGGGTCTGTAAAAGGCTCCAAAAGTGATTCAGTATGCGTCACTGACGATGTCTACGTCTGACTTAACGAAACCCGAAAAAACGGCTAACCCAACTCCTAAAATAGTGAGCATAAAGGGCATAGCTCCTTGGGAGTTGGTTTAATGACAGCTCAGTCTGCTGCTGGCAACAACTATATATTTTGCAAAACTAGATATTGAGTATCTGCACTGCATATAAACCTGTCACACGAACCATCTATCAATAAACTCTCGCGTCTGTTGTCCAAAAGGATAGCAATAAGAAGATATTCGTCCTTTACTTCTGTCAAATCTTTACACTGTCCTTTAGAATAACTCATTTCGTGCGTGTTGCAGAAACTCGATTCACCAAAAGACAGTTTTGGCAAACTTGTCCAGCACCTCACGAGTCATTTGAGCTCCGATCTACACAAGTTACGAGCCATTTTTGTGTGGATGGGTGCTCAAAACATAGGATGTCGACAAGCGAGATGCAGCTGCGAAGACAGCAACAGTCCAGAATATTACCTACAGGAGGCATCAGATGACTATAGAATAATTAATATAATGTTCGCCAAAATGTGCAGGTAAGTTTTGTACCACTAACTTAATATTTACTCCATCGTAACATTGATAAAAAGAAACGTTTACAATATACATGTAACATGCTAGCACTTTTAAGTTGCTAATGATGTTAATAATCGCAATATTTTGACAGAGCTGCAAGAATCCCATGCGTTCTTGTGAACGGCAAGGCAAAAGGTGTATCATACGAGCCAGGTGACGTTGATATTGAAGTAGATAATACCTGGGCAGTTGTTTACGTGGCCAGAAGCTGGCGGTTTGTGTATCCTCAATGGGCCTTTTTAGCAAGCGATTACCAAATGGAAAATTTGGTGCTGGTTGAGGATTCTGAAAGCCCAATAAGAACAAGGTAACTTATCTTCAGATTGTTTCCTTTTGCATGTGTAAAGCTCTAGGTTTTCTTTTGAAGCAAAAATCGGCAATTTACCATTAGGTAAAACCCCACTACCTTAGAAACTAGCTGGATAAGATAAGCAAAGATACGGTATATGTCGTCCTCTTACATTTTTAGGACGTTGGTGTGGGTGAGATGTTAGATACCATTAGCATTATCAATATCGTTATCAATATCGTTATCAATATCGTTATCAATATCGTTATCAATATTTTTAGCATAATCATCATCAGCATTACACATTATACCGAAAGTTCTCAGTCATTGTCATTCTCAGTCATCTCAGAAATGTTCTCAGTCATTGAGCATTCATTTCGTTTCATTTTTTTCATTTACTAGCGATGATCAGTGTATGTCAAAAATGTTACTACACCTTTTGCTGTTTAGGTTCACAGCAAATGTCGGTACCACGAGGCCCGATTTTGACGAATTTTATTTCCTGACTGACCCTGAGGCGATGAATTACATGTGTCACCCATATGATGAAGAGAAGCAGCTGCTGACTGAACCATGGACAACTGAAAAATTCTTTAATTCTCCTTTCTACTGGAATTCTTATTTCTCGTCTGGATGGAAGCTGAACAACCCTTGGACGTGCGTCATCAAGCCCACATCAGGACG
This sequence comes from Marisa cornuarietis, assembly GCA_004794655.1. Taxonomy (NCBI): domain Eukaryota; kingdom Metazoa; phylum Mollusca; class Gastropoda; order Architaenioglossa; family Ampullariidae; genus Marisa; species Marisa cornuarietis. Next base: position 1,448,131 of record SMMW01000572.1, read on the forward strand.
GTGTTTGATCAACATGTTTAGTCCAGGAGCAGGTTATAAACTGAAATACAGGATGCTTTTCGACGAAGGTCGCTCGGGAAGAAATTTTCCACAAGAAATACAAACGGATCGCTACGTAACTATGTAAGGATAATGTTTTTTTTTAACCTCATAAGCAATGTCGCAAAATACGGTCAAAATATTATTAATACTTTTGTCAATAAATAGATAAATTATGAAAAGACTTTCAAATTGTTTAAATATTTAAAAGTAATAGAATGTAATTTTCTAGCACCGATGTGGCAAATATTTAAGTTTTAAATCTGATTAGATTTGTATTTAAATAATGTAATAGCCTCTTAATAGAAACAGCTAATAATAACCCAAGCGCAAGTTTTTTTACACGACATTGTTCTTCCAGAATAAAGCCGACTCCGCAGACTGAGTCATTTCTGGTCAGACTTCCAGTAACTGGAACATACAAATTTGAAGTGTTAGGCGTTCATGGAAGTCAAACCAATGGGCTAGTCGAATTTCGGATCATCTGTGATAATGCGGCGCCTGAGACTGAGCTCCTCTCGTACTACCCGGAAAACGGGTATGGCTTTGGTAAAGCAGCCGCTAAAGCTGGTTTGTCGGAGCCCTCCCACATGGAAGGTATTGTGCAGGTGAAAAGTGGCGACGAGATCTGCATACACTTCAAGGCTAAAGATGACATGGACATTTTTGCCTGACTGGTCCACTCCATTCGGACACCGGAAGAACTTCGGGAGAAAATCATCGTGCAACAAGAAGACGATTACGCAACATTCATTGCGAGACTCCTGGCAGACGACCCGACTCCAGAATATTCCCATGAAGTCCATACTTTAAACTCCATAAAAGGAACAGATGAATTGACCAAATTATTTTGAAAAAAAAACAATAGTGTGTATAAGTAGATATACACAATAATAATTTTGTACATCACTCGTAAAATACTCCTAAAACTCAATGATTCATATATGAATGTGAAGCTAGTGAAAACGAAACATTTTATGTTGTTGCTCTAATCATATGTTTTCTTTATCCCTACCATAAGCATTTTAGTTTTTACCTTTATTCATATCATTTGTGTGTGGTGTTTTTTATGAATACATATCGAATACATCTTAAGAACCAAAGGAAGTGTATGCTATATACTCTCAGGTACATTATTTGACATAATTCAGGATTTTTTCTTTCTGCTATTTATTGTAATGTGTAGGCTCAAGGTTCTGGCAAACGCAATTGGCTTAAATGGAAGATTCTCTCAGATTTGAGATTCTTCATTGCCACCATGATGAATTAGATAATCTGTGCAAACAATTTAGTAAACGAACAGCTCACGATGTTGACAGTAGCAGCAAAGTAGCAAATACAGATATAACATTATATTTCACACACCATTAAGGAAAGCAAAGGGTATGGCAGTGTGTTTACCTTGCGGATGTTTTGGGGGGTTTCTTTGCTACAGTTTATATGTGAGCAACATTGCTATATGGGTTTTCACAGACGTGTCAGAAGGCCGCTGCAAAGCTGAAGGAAAGAAACAAAGAACATCTGCTGAATAAAGTAAAAAACTTGGACTACACTTTGTTGACCCAAGAGCGGGTGGATCTGGCAGCGGAGAAGCTGGAACGTTTGCGGATTACAGATCAATAGAAAAACTCAAGAATATGGTAAGGCCACAGAGTCATACGAAAATTATTGTTCTATGGGGAAAACAAATAGATGGATGACATCTGACTTTTTGAGTGCTTGGAGAAGAAAAACTAGAGGGAGGCTCAAGAAGAGAAACTAACACCGAGCAAATGAAGAATATCAACGGTGGAGGAAGAGGTTGTGACGTCTCCCCTACTCATGACGAAGTGAGAAGTGCTTTGATAAGAGACTGACTGCTAATCAATTACTTTAGAAACAATTTAACAACTTATTTCAGTGAATCTATACGACGTTCTGTTTGTCAACACGAGCCTACAAAATGTTTTGTTCTTTTGCTTTCATACAGACTTTAAAGTGTTTAAAAGAAAAACGAAAAAAAAACAAATACAAATGTCATCACATGTGTGCTAATTATATTGTTTCCGTATCGCCATTTAGACAATTTAAAATTTCCAGATTCACAAATTTAAAATGTTAGCTATTTTTTAAGTAATTGCTGTTTTAATGCCACATCTTTGCCTGAAAGATGAATTTTGTGACTTGTCGGTATTTTGGTATTATCAGTATGGTGATTCTGTACCTTTTCTTTTTTTTAACATTTTCGTTGCCTCTACGTGTTAATAATGATATCAGTTTTGTTGCTGGCCAGCTTGCTGTAGTTTGAAAATGTCCAGATGCTTTATAGATTAAACATTGCTTCAGTTGTAGAGGTAGCGATAGAGGTGATATTTTTGTAATGTTATTTAATGGTAGAGATTTGATTAAGTTTCTTGTAAATTTTGCGTATACGTTGCTTTAGTAATCCTGTTTATGTTATGTTTACTGGATGACCTATTATTTGTTATTCGATAATACGAATGTATAATAGTATAAGAGAGTATAACAGCATGAGACTGTATCACAGTAAAAAACAGTAAAGCAGTATGAGACACATAACAGTATAAGAGAGTATAACAGCATGAGACAGTAGAACAGTATGACACAATATAACAGTATGAGACAATATGAAAATATGAGACAGTATTGCAGTATAAGACACACAACAGTATAACGCAGTAGAACGGTATGAGACACTATAAAAGTGTGAGACAGTATAAGGCAGTATAACAGTATAAGACCTGCTACAGCCCATTACACTAGTAAAGAGAAAAATGTTGACGATTTTGTCGCCTGGTGGGTGAAATGGAACATAACTGAAAATGCAATGGCTTTGTTTACAGGTTTCTTGATCCCTGTGTAATAAAAAAGTAAATGTTTTGTGACTTAGTCTTGTGTTAAAGAAAACGATGCTGCACTTTCAAGAGTAACAGAATAACGAACAGAGCAAAAACGATTGAGGTGAAACAAAGAATTGTTTGTTTTTGTCTTGAGAATTCCAGTGACCAGCTCTCCGTGCGTACCATTATATACTAAACACTTTATTCGCTGTACTCATTGATGGTTGGCTGAACTACGACCTAATACACTTTTTATTTATTAACTGCTTCAACTGTTCTCGACAAAATGACAGTGACCAAACAGCAGTTTATGCTGAAACAGCTTGACAATTGTTGATCTTACACGCTTGGTGTGGTCATAGCCATACTAATCTGAGACTACTTGTCTTTAAGTTTTTTATGTTACTGTGTGGACAAAACTACATCAGACGAACGAAGAACAACTCTTTACCAGACTGAGCAGTTTTGAAGACTCTATGCTGACCCAAGAGCAGGTGACACTGGCGGTTGAGACTTTACAGCGATGTGATGCGAATTTTGGCGACAATACAGTCATCAAACATCTTCACGCATGGGTAAATCTGTACAAGCTTTTACAAGTCGAATTCCCACCCACATAATTAAATATACACGAAATATTACAAAATTATTATACAATAATAAAGAAACAATACTTATTGGCTTAAAAAGGAAATAGACGGCATAAAAGTTAATTAATATAACTGCTGAGGTTGCATAAGCTTAATTACACACAGCAAGAAGATGCAGGTAGTGGTTGTTAACTTTTTGTGATACCAGAATGGCTGGGAACATAATGAAAACAACCTCTTTGTTGCAAAACGATGCACCGCATAAACAGTTAAAAATTGGACTTAAAGAAAGTACAAACTGGTGAGAAAGAATAGCTTGGAGTGTTAATAAGAAGTTAAAAATGGTAAAGAAATATCGCTTACCAACATGATGGCAGTCTAAGCAAAAGACCCCTAAAATTTTATAGTATAATATACTAATACCTAGACAGTCGTATTTCCTCTATGATATTGAAGTAGCATACCTATATATCCCTATGTACACAATATACTAAGTTCATCTTTATTATCGTTAATTTTGCAGTCCTCGGACAGAATCAAGTTTTACCGACTGAGAGAGAAGGTTGCCAGTAAAAATTAGTTTCGTGGAAACGAAGAAAATCATCAGCGCACAACGAGCCTGAACTATTTTACTTCAAACACCTGTAAAATAACAACAGATTTTCATTGACAAACTTCTCAATAGATACCCTGGGTATTAAGTTTTAATATCGGTTTTAACAGCTTATACACTCCAATCATTGCCCTCAACATGACCCAACTTTCCAGTATCATAATGAAGTAGATAATAAAGAGATCAACTAAACTACAAATTTGAGTGATCTAAATGCAAGTCACGCTGAAAGAGGCTCATTTAGTCTTGGACTGGTATTCTTCTATTATTTACACAGTCATCGTTGGTCCTACAACTTTTCTACAATGATTGACACATCAAAGGATGGAATAGCTACATTGAAACTCTTTGTGGGGAACCGTATCATCTGTCGCGCCAGTTTTACATCGTTAGCTCATGTTATATCACTGAGGAGACTAAAAGTCTTGTCTCTCTCCTCCCTCAGTGAGGTCACCCAACAACATAACATAGCGACCTCAGACCTATGTTTTACATGCGATAGTAAGTAAATGATTGCTTTTCAACCCAAAAGTTGTGAGCAGAAGGGATATAGAATGTCAATATTCCTTCTTGAAAATCAACTTCTGTTTACACCTAAGATTTTCTGAAAGCATCTGGTCTTCCTCTTCGACCGCTGTATTTACAGTCTTTCACTTTTTAGCTTAATTTATACAGTTTTATATAGTTTATATAATTTTTTGATGACTATTCATCGATTCCTGTTGCTCATATCATTACATCAGATGACCTCATAGATATTTGCAATCAGGAATATAATTTGCAGATCATGTTCCAATGCCACTTTTATTTACGACTTAAGAAGTTAAAGCTAAACACACTTTTTACATCAATGATTTTTCTTTGAGTTAGTGTGTCAAAATGATATTTATTTCTGTCGCAGATATTACAGCAAATTGTGTACTGTGCTCTTCGACCGCTGCCTTTCGCTTTTTAGTTTAGAAAATACATTAGTGTTCTGATGACTATTCATCGATTCCCGTTGCTCATATCGTTACATCAGATGACGTCATGGATATCTGCAATTAGGAATAGAATGTGCAGTTTATTTCCCCGTGTCACTATTATTTACCACTTAAGAATTTAAATAATAATAATAATAATAATAGTGAAGATTTTTATAGCGCCTATTCACACTCGTAGAGAGCATGCTCTTAGCGCTTAAAACGGGTAAGAGACGTGGACTAAGTAGATACAGAACACAGGGGACGAAAGAAAACGACAGTACTGACAAAAACAGATAACAAAAGGCATCAAGTAACAGGAACAGAGAAAAATAGTGATGGGTAAAGTAGCAAGAGGGAAGAGGGGGGGGTAAGGACTAGCATTGTGGACTAGGAGTAGTGCTCAAGGAAGAGGTGCGTTTTCAGTGCAGATTTGAAGGATTCAATTGTAGGAAGGTGGCGGATATGGAAAGGAAGAGAGTTCCATTGTTTTGCTGCACAGTAGCCACAAATCCTGTGACCATATGTTGTTGTTCTGGTGACAGGAACAGTCAGAGTACGGTTGTCAGAGGAAGAGCGGAGTTGTCTGGCCGGAGAGTAAGGGATGAGAAGTTCAGAGAAATAGTCAGGACAGGAGCCTGCAAAGAAATTAAAACACAGCACAGACAGTTTGTACTGAATGCGAGAACGGACGGGTAGCCAGTGTAGGAAACGAAGGAGAGGAGTGACATGGTCCCGTTTCCTTGCTCTAAGTACCAGACGTGCAGCGGAGTTCTATACTCTCTGGAGTTTCTGAATGAGGGATGAGGGGCAGCCTGCCAGCAAGGAGTTGCAGTAGTCAAGTCGTGAAAGAACAAACACACAGACAAGAGTGTTGGTGGCACGTGTAGAGAGAAAGTGACGGATGGCACTGATCTTACGGAGCTCATAGTAGGCAGACTGACAGACAGCTGTAACATGTTTATCAAGGGTCATGTCTGCGGTGACAATAAATCCCAGATTCCTAACGGATGACGTGAAGGTGATGTTGCTGTCGCCCACCTTGATGTGATTGGGCAGACTGACTAGTGAAGGTTGATGTCTTCTTCTATGGCACAAGAGGGCTTCCGTTTTATCATCATTTAGTTTAAGCTTGTTTTTCACCATCCAGCCCTTGACATCACTAATACAAGCTTCTAGAGAGCTAATAGCAGAGTGAGACTCAGCCAGTGGAATAGAACAGTAAAGCTGCGTGTCATCTGCATAGGACTGATGAGACACCTGGTGAGACCGGATGCAAGATGAAAGTGGTTTAGTATACAGGATGAACAGGACTGGGCCAAGTACTGAGCCTTGGGGAACGCCACAGAAAAGTGAAGCAGGGCGAGATGTCTGACCATCGACTACCACAGTCTGGGTCCTATCAGTGAGATAGGAGTTGAACCATGAGAGGGCAGGTCCAGAAATCCCGTAGAGGGTGTGGAGTCTGTGAAGAAGCAGAGAGTGGTCTATAGTGTCAAATGCAGCAGACAGGTCCAGTAGGGTTAATGGAGAAACATCACCACTGTCAAGAGCAGATAATATGTCTGTTGTTACTTTAATAAGAGTGGTCTCAGTGCTGTGGAAAGGTCTATATGCCGACTGAGCTTGTGGAAGAAGATGGTGGTCTTGTAAATAGGCCCAGAGCTGTGTCAAAACTATTTTCTCTATGATCTTAGAGAGAAAAGACAAGTTGGAGACTGGGCGGTAGTTGTTTAGCACATTGACATCAAGCGTGGATTTCTTTAGAAGTGGCCTCACCACCGCATTCTTGAACAGAGATGGGAAAACACCTGACGACAGGCTGACATTTACAATATTAGTGATGGCAGGAAGTAGAGTATCTAGGCACTCGAGCAGAAGGCTCGTGGACATCGGATCTAACTCGCAGGTTGTTGGTTTAGCTTTTAGGAGAACCGCTTTCACATCGGTCTCAGAGACTGGTAGGAACTTGGTCATGGAACATCCTGGGAGGACATCACAGGAGATGCTGTCAAGCGCCGACGCCGAGTCTAATGATATCTTGCTGGTGAAATAATCACTAAACACTTGCGGCAGCAGTGAAGCAGGGTAAGCAGTGGGCAGTGGTGTTGCTGTCTTAGATCCAGTCATTTTATTGCAAATGGTAAAAAGCTTTTTGGAGGAGGTGCAATTAATTATTTGGCCCTGAAGGTATGATGTTTTAGCCTCATAAATGCATTTTGCCACGCTTCGCTTTGCAGCATTGTAAATTTCTTTGTGGATGACGAGTCCAGTCTTCCGCCAAACACGTTCAGCTCGCCGGCGCGTGCGCTTCAGGTCACGGAGTTCGACGCGGATCTGTGAATACCAAGGCGCACATTTAGACTGGCGCATCAGACGTCAAGACACTGGGGCGTGGTCATCAACTACTCGACGCAAAACACAGTCAAGTTGCTCGGCAGAGGGTGGTTGGAGGAGCGCCATCTGCACTTGTGCTTTGAATGCCAGTCTATCAACATTTTGTAAGGACCGAGTGGGTCTGAAAACTGGCGCCGATGATGGGCATTTGTGATCAAGTTCGATCAGTACACAGTAGTGGTCAGATGAGAGATCGTGGGAAACATCAACTGACTGGACTAAGTGGTCATCATGTCGATGTATGACCCAGTCCAGGATGTGATCTCTTTTGTGTGTTGGCTGCGACACGGACTGTACGAGACGAAAGGTGTGCAACATTTCAGACATTTTGACAGTGTCAGGGTGAGCACTGTTGTCGAAGTGCACATTCACATCTCCGAGGAGTATGGCGGGTCCAATTAGTGTATTGCTATAATCCAAGAGATCATGGAATTCCGAGAAAAATGTAGAGGCTGTAAGTTTGTTCCTTGCACTAGGAGGAGGTCTGTAGATGCAGAGCAGGTGCATCGAGCAATGAGGAGCCGAAGAGGAGACTTGTACAAATTCAAAAGACGTGTGAGGGAACGATACGGCAGTAGTAAAAGACAGGTTAAAGCTAAAGCTAAACAACATTTTTATATCGATCTTTTTATGTGTTTATGTGTTAAAATGGTATTGATTTATGTCGCAGATATTCCACTAAATTGTGTCTGACAGATAATATCGATGTTTTGATAAAATTGCCGTGATTCCTTCCTGTTGTTTTTTTGGTTAGGTGATAGTGGCGCGGTAAAACCGCATTGTGTTCTAACATAATATTTAGTAAAATACATTCGTTTAGTTAAAAGTGAGATCGTTAGATATGAAATGTTTGTTTTATAAACATTTTATGTACATGAAAATATGCATCGTAATTATTTTGACTTGACCAAATAGTAGTTAGAAATGTAACCTAAATGCCAGTATCAGTCAACACACGCGCGTGCTGTTGTAATGCACTTTGAGATAAGATAAGATAAAACTTTATTTGTCCCAGAGGGCAATTCGTTGGCAGCTCGATTAAGTAGCGAAATGGAGGCAAGTATAAATATACTTTCATATAGACAACATCAAATAAGATTTCATTAGCAAATTACTATTCAGAAGAAGTGAATCTTATTGTTTATCTTGCCTATATTTCCAATTAATGTGCATTCTATTTACACACACACACACACACACACACACACACACACACACACACACACACACACACACACGTGGCGTATACGAGATAACTGCAATTATCCGGCAGTAATAAGGGAAGTAACAAAGGAGATAAAATAGCGCTTACGTCCCTTTAGACAAGTTGAAAGTATTTCGTTGTAATCAGGCATCCATAGAATGACCTACGTTTTAGGAATTCAAGCTATTCAAGTGGCTCACAACATGATGGTGAGTTTTTTTTTCCTACTGAAGCATTTTATCTCGTGGGTAAGCCGACGATAACTATGAACGCAGGCCCTCGAGTTAGGCCGAGCGCACAACACACACCACTATCATGGAGAATGTAGAACTTTAGTGGGGGCTGTGTAACTGCAAGAAATATTTTTGAATATATTTATAAACCACTTTCTTGGCACGAAAAAGACCTCTAAGAAGTGATCCTAATCATGCGTGTGGAGTTTTTAAACTGTAATATTATTACATTCTCATATCTTTGTCGTTAGGTGACTTCCAGCTCCCACAGATACAAAATTCAACTGTGCCGACAAAACTCCGCGGTACACATTACAACAGTTATCTTTCTCGATTGGGTCCTCATATGTAGCCATTATCATCCACCGTTGGCCGAACTTGAGAGCAGTCGTGATACGCCATGCGATAAACAAGAAAAAAAAACAATCTTGTTTCTGACTCATATCTGCGCTCTCCTATAATTACACTTCGAAACACCACGATGCGTGTAGTACATGAGCTAATAACGCAGGAATCTTCCCGTTATGTTTTATAGAACAGACAGTTGTGCATGTTTTGACATGTTAGACGAACGTTGCGACGTTGAGAAGTCACTATCTCATCACGAAACATGTTTGTTTTGTTTTTTTAGGACAGGTAATGAAGACTGACCTAAATTTTTACATCTGATGTTGCCGGTTCACGACCAGTGACAGACAGCAACTTCATCATGTTTTGAGGAGGAGTTGTCTTAATAGCAGCCCGCCTTTGTTGACAATTTCTGAGGTTTTAACGCATGCGTCCAAAGTGTAAGTCAAGGAACATTATTTGCGGAAATTTTCTGAGATGTGGAAAACTAGATCCCGTAACGAACGCAAGCCATTAATTTGAAAATAGCTTCTGAGTCAGTTGTATTGCTTTTTCGAGGATATATCATCAAACTTAGATAACCTATTGTACCCGACACGTACGAGGCCTGTGAATGAAAAGATTCTTTCTCTCTTTGGAGTTCAAGTCAAGTAAGTACTATCTTTTCTTCTATCAGTTTGGTTTTTCTTTTTTTCTCTAATTCCATTGTGTTTAAAAATGTTACGTTTAAAGTTTAAGAGTATAAGGTGTGTAGCTGGATAGACAAAGAAATTTTGAAAAACAAATAGTGCGGCATAAACAATACAGTTTGGAACTTATTGAACTCATCTCGTTGATCGTATCAAATAATGTTTTTGTTTACTGACTAACAATTGAGGTTACAATTTATCATGTATATACTGCTAGTATGAGCACTAACTGAAATTGCCCTTGGGAATAAATAAAGTTGTATTGTATTTTAGTCACTATGCAAGAAACTCCATAAAAGGCAACAAATGAGTGTTTTTCCCTATGTTCGTGTTTTTAATTTCATCGTCATATGTGACCGCTAGTAGCTCGTCGAGAGTTTGTTCACACTACACTACACTCTGTATTTTATCAGGGATGAAAATTAAATTATCATCATACATTATCCGACATGTCAGTGTAATAAGATCTTTTAGCGATCAAATATGACGATGAGTTTGGTTTTTTTTTAAGTTTCCAAAACAAAATTTTGGACAAGTTAATCCTCCTTAGGCTTTTGAAGATCTCTATAACAGTTTAAAAAATTTCTGGATGTAAACAAAGTTGGTGCACATGCTAACTTCGTCCCCTTTGGTACTCTGTTCACCTCTAAGAGCAGAGCTTTTCAAACTGTGGTACGCGTACCTATAGTGGTATGACGGGTGGTACGCGAGCACCATGCGCCAAAATAAAAGAACGTGTATATTTATATTTACGGGGGCTGTATGAAGGGTTTAGATGTGGTACTCCGTCAGTTCGAATTTTCGAAAGTGATACTCGTCTGGAAAAGTTTGAAAACCACTGTCTAAGAGGGTTACAGGTCACTGGGAAATAACGTAATCTGGGCGAGTGATAAGGGTTTATCACGTTTGCTGTGCATACGGCGTCCGACGTATTGATCTTAGAGCACTGGCGTCTGAACCTTAAGGTGAGCAGCATCGATACCCGTATAGGGTAGCACACTTTCTTCACTCGACACCTCTATCGAAAGTGGGTACATAAGGGTAAAGCAATGTGAAGAAGACCTGAGGAGCGGAGCGCCTTCGCAAACGGATCGCCCCGAGAAAAGTGGAATTACTCATCCACCCACCCTCCACCCCACCAAAAAGGTTAGGAGGCAACGTTTACCTTAAATCCGAGGCGAATTGTGACAATCGACAAAGCGGATTGTAATACGACGTTGAGCATCGGGTTTCGTGAGTTGAATGAGACACCTGATCGCAAGGCTGACTGCCGTTAGTTTTCTGTGGTTGCTATGGTTTCCTTCACACTGTGTGTGTGTGTGTGTGTGTGTGTGTGTGTGTGTGTGTGTGTGTGTAATAAAAATGATGTCTATGTGTAAACAATTTAAACAAGGCAGTGTGCCAGTCCGTACGAATGCTTGCGTGTTTTACATCAATCTACGCTGAATGAAAAAAATTAACATTTATCCTTCGCCCACATTAGACCTATGACGTCTATAATTAAATCAGTTGTGGAACACAGAGCACACATGTTGAGACTTAGAGACACCATCCAATTAGGAGCTGAACGACGCACCGAAGAGAACACTTTTTTGTGGGAAAAATGTAATGTCTTTTGTGGATTCAAAGATGAAATAAGTACCGGTGTTAAGGAGATAAGGGAAAATCACAGGACAAGATACTGGACCAAGTAGCAAACCAGACGGTAAGAGCGAGAATTTTACTGGAAAGTCTCCATGGAAACTTCCGTCCCCATCTCTGAGACAACGCCAAGCGGACTGGTTGGCGCAACGGCTTATAGGAGCCGTGATTAACCAATCGTCTCGCCGCAGTCTTCAGTTAGTCATATCCAAATCCGGCTACACTAAAAATGTCCTATAAAGTTGTTGGTCAAGATCGATCCCAATGGACGAACAAATATCGATATGCACACTTTAAACTTGACTTGTTGTTCAATAAGGACGACAGTTACAAATGTATAAGAGGCGCAAAACTAGAAGTACCTTGAAATCATGTCAAAAGTTCAACCGCATCTAATTTCCCTTCATCCTACTAGATATGTTTGTGCGAATTAGAAACACTTTTAAATAAAAAAAGTTGTGTAATTCACCTCAAGACATAAGGCTGGAATAACCTTGATACTCATTTACAAAACAAATTCTCGAAAGGATAGAATGGGTAATTATTTTGTTGTCTGAACTTATGATCTTCTGATTCTAGAACGGGCGTATTTTCTGAAACAACTTGCCAAAACACGGGGAATTCTAGGAGCCAAGCCCGTTCTGAGTTATCGACATCTCAAATGAACCAGGTCAGAAACCATATAGCTCGCTATGTTCTAAATGGTTCTGATATGTGTGTTGATGTTTTATCGCCAAGTGTGTGTATGAATAGTTATTTCGTATATGTTTACGAACCAAGGAGTTAGTGTTCCATTCGAAAAACCACAAAAACTTCGACTGTCGTTTGTTATTAATAAAAGCACGGCCACTTTCTTGTACATGTAAAACACTTACTGTCTCTTTCTATCGTCCTTATTTTCTTTGGATGCCTTGTGGCGCAGTGTAAAAAATCTTGTCACCAGTGCTGTGAGGGACTTTGGTTCAGATCTTGCCTCTGGATTAAAAGATTTTCTTTTTAATGTGGCACCAATCCCTTTTTCGAATTGCATTTAATTCTTCGAAGGATGAGGAGCTGTGGAAGCCCGAGGATTGGTACCCACCGCTCTGTCCGCCAGAGACCCTTAAAGAGGAACTACTTCGAGATGAAGACTTCACGGAGGTGGACAAAGCGGCCAGAGCGGTACGAGCGAGACTCATTAGTATTCCTTACTATCAGTCGCTTGATTATTATGACATGACAACACAATTCCTTTCTAATATATAGTTGCATTTATACTCTCGATTCTTTTTGTCCAAATCTTTATCTACCCTAATGATTGTTATTGTGACATAGACGAGTCTCTAGATTATTATGATAACCATACCGTCTAAACCTTGATTATTGCCGTTACAACACGTCATATAACCTTTCGATTACAAATGTAACAATACCACATTCTTGATTACAACTATATATATGCTCTCAATTATGATTGTAAAGATACTTAATATACCAAACTATGGAGGTGTGCAGGGTGTGTGTGTGTGTGTGCGTATGTGTGCATATTTGTGTATGCGTGAGTGTGTATGCCTGTGTGTGCTGTGTGTGTGTGTGAGTCAGTGAGAGAATGAGAAAGTATTTGCTTTGTTTCTCATTAAATAACACAGGGAGACAGGTATGCAGACATTCTTTCCCTCTTTCTTCATTCCAGCCTTCCTTCATTTCTTCCTTTCATCTATTCATAGACTACATTGGTTTGTGTTTCAGACACCAGATTCAGTAAAGAAACGTTTCGACGAACTTGTCAACTACCTCACCAGTCATTTGAGTTCCGATCTACACAAGTTAAGATCAATTTTTGTGTGGATGGGCGCTCAAAACATCGGATGTCCACAAGATACAAACACCTGCGAAGACAACCACAGCCCAAGATATTATCTACATAACGGATGTAAAAATCACGTTTTCATCGGTAAACTGTTTGTTAAGATGTGCAGGTAAGTTTTTCGTCATTAAAGATACTTGTCATTACCTTTGTCACATCTGTAAAATTAATTTATTATTATACAGTACGGTGAAACCTCTCTATTAAGATTCGCTAAAGTTCATCAATTCCGAGTCATAGCTTAAAGGGGGCATACCTACAAGGGAAGTTCACCAGTCTGCATTCACTCCATGAACCATGACTCCAATTACCTATAAATTAAAATTTATTTCTTTATATGTTGAAAATAAAGCTCATAATGGTATCATATCGTTTTCTTTCTTCTTATCGCTTTTGCACGGTCATGTTTCATGTCTAAAAGCAGGTCGCAATGCAGGTCTAAACGAAAAGGTTTTACTGTAGTAGTATTTATGGATGGTATTACTCAGGTGAAATATCGTATTTATAACAACACTCTTTTACACAGGTGCCCAAGGATTCCATGCATACTTGTGAAGGGGATGGCAAAGGGGGCTTCTTACACACCTGGTGATGTCGACATTAAAGCAAGAAACACCTGGGCAGTTGTTTACGTGGCCGGCTGCTGGCGTTTTGTTTTCCCTCACTGGGCCTTTGTAAAAGCAAGTGGCCACCAAACGGGAAACTGGATGCTAGTTGAGGATTCTGGAAATTCCGCAAGAACAAGGTAATGTATTAGCAAGCTTATCCTTCCATGTGACAATCTTTACTAACATCGTGAGCATAAAATCAGGCGCAAAGATGAAACAAATAATCGGGCAGAGGTCCAAAATCATCTGGGTCTTTTATTTCCCAGGCCATCGTAAAATAGCTCTATCATCATGACATAAACTGTAAAACTCTAAGACTGTCCATTCTGTTATCGATGATGATGATGATTTAAAATTCAATATCCTAACTATTTGAAGATTCTCTGTATTCTTTAGGTTTACAGCAAATGATGGTAAACTCATATCTGACATCGATGAATTTTATTTCCTAACGGATCCTAATGTGATAAAATTCATCTGTCATCCCAATGACAAAGAGAAGCAGCTGCTGAATGAGTCATGGACAAAAGAGCAGTTTTTTGCTTCACCACATTTCTACAATACTTATTACTGCTCGGGATGGCAGTTGCTCAACCCTTCGAAGTGTGTTATAAAGACCCACCTGGGATGCTGTTTCATCGACTTCTTCAGTCCAGGAGGAGATTCTAAACTCAACTACAAGCTGTTTTGTGACGAAAGTTGTTCTGGGAATAAATTTACAAAAGAGATACAAACGGATCGCTATGTAATAATGTAAGGCTAGATTTATCTTTCTTATCTCGAAAAGTCGCAATCTACTGAAAGAAATTACAAGTTGCTTTGTCAAAGGATATAGACAATAAATAAAAAAATTTTAAGCAGATTATTTTTAAAAGTTTCCTGTGGGGAATTTACAGTTAGAAAAAAACATTTACACCTATCAGTCTTTAAATTTTATTCACTTTCAGTGTAATTTCAGGCACTGCGATATGTGTTTAATATATCATACAAACTTTTTATTCTTAACCCCGTCTACTAAGGTTTCCATTTGTGCTGGCATTCAATTTTCTTTCAGGTTGAGTCAGACTCTGCAGACTAGGTCACTTCTGGTCAGACTTCCAGAGACAGGAATTTATAAACTTGAATTGACTGGCGTTCATGAAGGTAATACCTACAAGTTGTTACAATTTCGGATAGACTGCGATTACGTGCCGCCAGAAACACGACCTTTCCCATCCTACCCGAAGAACGGCTTTGGCTTTGGTAAAGCAGCGGCAGAAGCAGGATTGTCGGAGCCTTCCCATTCGGAAGGAATCGTGGCGGTGAAACATGGTGAAGAGTTCGACATCCATTTTAAAGTTGATGAAAACGTCGACATTTCGCCCAGACTAATCCACTTTTGTTGGAAACCGGATTACCTTCACGACAATGTCCTCGTGCGTAGAGAAGAAGCTAATGTGACAATCACTGTGAAACTGCCCACAGACGACTCGGCTCCAGAATATTCTCTGGAAATTGATACCATAAAGAACTCACAGGGACCGACAGAACCTTGTGTTAATGTTCAAGTCTTAAACTACTTCTTGACTTGTGATAAGACCATGCACTCAGTCATAATGGACAAGACCAGACAGGTATTGATATCATGATATCATTGTCTGAGAATAATCAATCTAGAAATCAAGAAAAGTGTACTGCCTATGAGTTTCCACTTCTTGATTAGACATCATGTTTCCTTTTTAATGGTGACCTATAATTATGAACCGTTTATCATATATTAAAATACCGACATAGAAACAAACTGAGTGTATAAAAGTCTAATTTCTTTTGTAATTATTATACTTGCTTTTTTCAGAAACACCTTCAGTGTTATGAAGACGCTTACGCCGCTATTGTGCAAGATGATGCACGACTGTTAGAGAAAGTTGCCCCTCGTGTCAAGATGGTCGGTCTGAAAGATCCAATATTAGACGAAAATCTACAAGCCAAGAAGTCAAAATACAAACGACTGAGAAAGGAAGTGATTGTTGCTGCCGAAGAAAGAAACCTGGATCGGCTGAATCGTGCCCTTAAATACTGTCTGGTTGTACACCTTCAATACAGACCAGAGGTAGAGGGTGCAAAAGACATACTGTTTGCTTTGTGTAAAGAAGGTAACAAAATATTTTAGCTAAATACTTTCTATTTTAATGAGCATGGTGTTATATATATATATTAAGATTGGGAAAGGATTTATGATCTAACTGTGTATGTGTGACTGTTCATCAACGTTTGTGAATATATTTGTGCATGCCTTTCCTTGCAGAAGTTGAAAAAGTCTTTAAAAATCTGAAGGTACAAGAACTCCATGAATGTCTAGAGAAAGTGGCCTGTTCCTGGGTCGGTGAAGCAGTGCAGGAACAAGACTGGTTTAAGAACGCACAGGAAGTATGTAAAAAACTAGACAAGCTTCAAGAAAGCAAACGAACTATACAATCGCTGACGGATGAAGACTTGGCCAATGTCTTTAAACCTCCTGACCACGTGGTTCAAGTCATTTCCGCAACATTCGTCCTGCTCGGAGAACGTCAAGCAGAACTTAACGTTTGTATACATTGTTTTATGTCTACAGAATCTATCAGTTTAAAGTATGTATCTACTGTGTAAATGTATATCACATAATTGGAAGGCATTATATTCGGCGTTACTTTCTGTCGCAAACTCCTTGTTGACCCTTTTTTCAACTTTCGATATACCACCTTATCAAACTGAAAAATATTTCAAAAAGTAATTGATATAAGAGTTGTTAATGTAACGCAATTTTGAAACACTTGTAATCTTGCACTTTTTTAATTGCCTTGTAAAATGTATCAACTTTAAAATGTGTTTCTTGTACTACTGCTAAAATCGTTCTTGGTTTTTCTGTATTACTGTATTGTCAGTATCCTGTATAAAAATCAATTTATTGTACGTTTGTAAAAATATTATTCCTATCAACTTCATAACTCTTAAGTGGTAGTCTGTATGTATGAATTCTGTAACAAGACAAACATATTTACAGAGTCAATGAAGCATTCACTAAATTCTTGTGTTTAAAGGATCGAATATTGCGAGAGTGAGTCAATACGACTACAGACTTTATTTCAACTCCAATTACAACTTCTAATAGCATCAAGGTTTTAACTTTGTCCCTTTTCTTTTCAACGCACTTTTTTCGTCGTACCGCAAGTAATCATCATGTAATAACACAATGTTTTTTCACACTTGGTCTCGGCGTCAACTTCGAATTTCAGGTTTCAGCATTTCACTCTAACACTGTTTCTTGTTGAGCCCCTATCATGCTCATATTCTATCACTGGACCGACCGTGCTTTCGATAGAAACACAAATTTAACTGCATGGTGGATAAATATTGACTCACCCTCATATATCATACTACATTTAACAGAAAAAAATACTGTAAACATAATAAAATGCTTAACGTCCAGATGGCAATGCGCACCCTCACTTATTGTTCAGGGAAAACACATTTTATAAGTTGTTTGTGTAAAACATTAAAATATGACTGTTGGCAGACGTGGGAAACTGTGTGGACAACACTGCACCAAGCATACAATGGGCAGCTCTTCACCAAACTGAGCAGTTTTGACGATTCTCTGCTGACTCGTGAACAAGTGGATCTGGCAGCTGAGATGTTATTAAGATGTGACAGAAAGTCTGGTGACGATACAGTCACCAAAAATCTTCACGCATGGGTAAAGCCTAAATAAACCTATAATTAACTACGTTCACTAAAACGATTATTAAAATTATTCGATAAAAGAAGCTGCATAATCTTATTCTAAAGAAACCAGAAAATGACTTTAATAATACAATATATTTTTATTGCTATCAAACATTTTTCGTGATACTCTAGTATCAAGTCGGCTTGTTATTAATAAATCTTGAGAAGAAGCAACATTAGATGTTCAAACTGATCCCGAGATGTAATTTGATGATTTTAACGCAATTAAAGAAAATCTTGTAGCAGAGTGTCATCCCGAAATTATTGCTGCGCACAAAAGTAACACATACATGTAATTGTTTAATATTGCAGTGCTTGGACAGGATAGAATTCTACCGACTGAGAGGGGAGGTCACATTGATACAATAGCGGTATGGAAAAAAGAATTTCGACAATAAACAAGACTGTAACTCTAACAGCTATTAATATTATGTCCAAAGCGTTTCAATTTTTTTTTTTTGAAACATGGAATTGCTGTTTTAGAGAATGATTTCCTTTTGACCTACAGGCTGGGATAACTAGTTCTCAGTGTTGTGTAAATATAGCGTCAAGTTATTGAGATGTATTCTGTCTCTTTTTATATAGTTATAAATAATTCGCGACGAGATAGATAGATAGATAGATAGATTTGCGTACCTGCATCAAATTACATCCAATTATTTCATAATGTTTACTAAAATAAGATTAGATTTGTCATGATCGTAGAGTTTGCGTTAGGCTTCAAGAATAAGTATGATAGTGGTTTTAACAGAATACGTATGGTGGTTAAAAAAGAATATGTATCACAGAGGCTTTAACAGAATATGTATAGCATGCAGATTCGTGCTTTTACTATTCCATTTTTCGATTGACAGATAATTCCTGACATGACTGTTTTATATCTAGGTAAGATATCTCTACACGAGAGGAGTGAAAGAAGTGGTAGTTACCATTATTGTAATATGGTATTTAGCAGTACCACCTTTAGCAAGAAATCACCAAGATAAACCGGTTCATTAATTTTGTGTACTTTAGTCTTACCATCACAAGACATAGCCTTAATTATTTTTAGCCAAGTCATGGTAAAGAAACCACTTTCTGTCAGGAACGCGAGCAAACGTCTACACCACACAGACAAACACGGAGTCACAGACGCGAAACAACTCCGTGTCTGCACTTGGGATTCCCGTCTGTATTCTAGCCCACCCTCACGCCAACACCAAAAAAAAAAACAGAAAAGAAGAACTGGCTTGGCGTTATATTGACCTTGGTGAATTTCTTTTCTCTCTTTTTATGTAAGTTCGTTTATTTTTTAATCCAGGTCATGCATTACAACCAAACACACATTAATAACATAAGAATAACACATATCCCCAACCACGTTTCGAAAAAGACTGAAGACCCATCTGTTTATTCAAGACGGACTTAAACTTAAACAACCAAGCAACAGTTCTGTCTTTATTTTTTTACTTTCCTGGTGTTTTATCTATTTATTTACTTTTTTGTTATATTTCTTTATTTTTTTGTTTTTTGCTGCGCAATGAGCATTCTTCTGAATGGATACCTGCGCATTAAAAATGGACATCATCATCATCATCATCATCATCCTTCTACTCAACATATACTTATTTCAACCTACTATAATAAAGAATCCACTTTCTCTTTCACAACAGTCATTCCTTAAACTCTAGACAACGCTCAACATCACATCGATGTCTGTCGTCGACAGGGTCCGTGAACTAGGCCGAAGAATGCCAAACTATTGTTAACTCACTAGCAAACTCGATCGGGAGGAGAAGCTCCCCCTGACTACTACTCGCGCACGTACACACTACACACTAATACTCGCTCGCTTCCACATTACACAATAATACAAGCTCTCTGACACACTACACACTAATACACGCTCTCTGACAAGCCAAACCGCATACCTAACACTTTGTGCCCATCCCGATTCAGATGTTCGGTCTTTGTCTATTACTGTACTGTTTTATTAATTCGTAATTAGTAAAATAATTCATATTTATTTATGTTTACTACTTTGCTATTTTTACAATACATATTTTATATTATGCTATTAACTAATTAAACATGTTGATTGTACTATTTGTTTTAAATCACCCTGTGTCATAAATAAATGTCACTGGGTCATAAACATATTTCTTCTTGTCTTGTATTCCCGAGGACTATTTCTGTGGATATCAATTAACGTAGTGTGGAAAACGAACACTTGTCTGCGATAACATGCCACGTGTCTTGTCGCTATTGCTTTGAGTT
The DNA here is from genome assembly GCA_004794655.1 of Marisa cornuarietis. Classification (NCBI taxonomy): domain Eukaryota; kingdom Metazoa; phylum Mollusca; class Gastropoda; order Architaenioglossa; family Ampullariidae; genus Marisa; species Marisa cornuarietis. Next base: position 1,468,138 of record SMMW01000572.1, read on the forward strand.
CACACTGTTCTCTCTAAATATGACACCTGTTCATGGAGCTGGCCGCCGACTTTATCCGCCTACTCGGCTCCCCTCGCCCCTTCACTAGTAAAGTCAAGCAACAAAACAATCATCTAGCTAACTTGCCTTTAAAAGGAAGTGTAGAAAGTAGTACCTTTGCACACTCACTATGTGATCAAAACGCAATCTCTTATAAAATAGAGGTGTTTTGAAAGAAACTAATCTCTCTTTTTTTTTCTTCTTCTGGTTATCGGTATGCCATTCGCTACTGTCCGACTTCTTTAGCTCTCCGCTAAAAAGAGTGTCCTCAGAAATGCGACTTCGGCTATGACAAGCTGATCTAACTTCTTTTTTTAATTGGTGTTTTACGCCGAGCCAGCAACTAAGGCTATATCACTGTAAGGCAGCCAGCCCTGTAAACAGATGCCACATGCAGAGAAAGAACAGCGTGCCCGAGACGAGAGCTGAACCCAGGACAGCCAACCTTCACTGTATTGGTGACAGGCGCTAACCGTTGCGCCACCGGACCACCCTCTGATCTAACTTAACACAAACTCGAAAGGGTAACGCTAAAAATATATATATATATATATAGTCAGTTACTTATACCTCCCCGCTATTGAGAGTATCTCCAAAAATGCATCCAGTCAACAATGACAGTACTTACAGGTTGTGAATGTGAGGTTTCTTTGAGTCTTGCGTTTACTGCCTACCATCTGCGCCATCACGACTGCCTGACTGCTTTCGTCCTACAACCACTTAAATACTTGTTCATTTGTGTCACCAATTTTGAATTAATTCGTCAACTCTCTCACAAAAAAATTACCAGTCTTGCTATCTTAAAAACTCGTATAAAAAGGCTGTCAAAACTGACTGGTCCCTTGAGGACTCGAGATTCTCGATTGGTCTTATTGGCACTAACTGTTTCACATTGCAATAGTCACTACTCTGAATGTGGTTTTATTGTTTTCTTAATCTCTAATTTTGACACTTGAGCACTTCTCAGCGCATTAATAACGGGTAGGTCATAAATACGAGGACATAATACTTAAAAAAGAGATAGAGAATACTGTAAGTACTCCTATAGTAAGTATTCCTAGAGTTTTTCTGAGATTTTATAAATCACGGTTAGAATAATAAAAAAATTAAAACAAGGTTCACCTGGTACGGTAGTGGGTTTAAACACTCGCTTGTTACCACTGCAGTGAGGGGTCAGTGTTCGAGGAGCCGGCCGTCGGGAGTTTTCTCCGGGTACCCTGGTTTCCTACTTCTCTCCCCTCCAGAGTGCAGAATCACCTCTAAAAGGAAACACATTCTTGCCAAAACAACCAGCTAATCAACTAAAATAGTTAACAGGATTCAGAGTTGTTGTGTTTGTTTACAAGTACATGACCAAGATTGTAAAGGGTGGCATTGGAGCAGTAAGGCTTCTTTGACAACGTTTCGTTAGATAAGGTCGTTTTAAATAAATCTTTTATTTGCTTCCTTTCAAGGATTGAATGGGGTGGTGTATCGGACCGTGCTGACCCGCTTCCTAAATTCACAGGAGAGAAAGGGGGTCTAGCAAACATCGGCCGTAAACAGAACCCGTGACCTAGACGGGAGAATTTCGTTTTGAGATAAAGTGCTTAATTGACCGGAAAAAAGGTCGACTGCCAAGAGTAATTAAAAAAAAGCTTGGTCTTTAAAAATAGTGTTAGAAGGTGTATGGCGGCATGCACAGTACGATTCACTGTCACGACCGGTGTGCTCACTGACGTCACCCCTACACACACGGTGTACACGCGCATTCGAACAACACAAAACACAACGACCTGCCAATGGGCTTCTCGTCTTCTGTTTACTAAACGAGCTCGCTGTCTACTTTGTTGTTTAGCTTTTGTTCCTTTTCAACTGTTTCTCTTATTGTCTTTCTTGTGGATATTCAGCAACAGGTCGTACACACATCAAAAATCAGAATAGCTGCTATCACATATAATAATCATACATAATATTTTAACCAAGCTGAATCAGGTAGCCAGAAAAATCATAACACCCATTCACCAGTCATTACCACACCACAGCACGATTATAATCTTGTTCAGTCTTGAACTAGAGAAATGGAGTACCGTCCTGGAACTGGTTCCAGTGTAAAGTGGCCTCTCAATTAAATTATAGTAAGTTTAAAACACTTACTGTTACAGTCCGCCCGTGGCGCCTCGGCTAACACAAAGTCTGATGTATCTCTGCGTCTGGAACGCTCCCACTCAAACACACGTCGAGCGCACTGGTTCACGTACAGACTCTCGAACACACTAATTCACATATTCCACCAGGATCACCGTAGCTGGCACACTCGCTCCAATCTGTTACTCCAAGCTCTTGGGTCGAAGTAACACTCGTCAGGACGTCGACGTTCCGCTTTCCGTCCCCGGACGCCCGCCACAAGACGCACTATAGGGTTCACCCGACCCCAGGTCGACACCTTCGTTTTAGCGGTCCCTCCCTGTTGTAGTCAGTGGTGACCGGACACTTAATCCCCGACACTTAATCCCCTAGACACTTAATCCCCAGACACTTAATCCCCAAATCGCAACACAACACTGAAAACCGCTATTTTGTGAAATTGAAATATTATAACCGTAAGAGAAATATGTCGCGTGGTAACTCTGGGTAACTCTGGTAAGACTGGGTTGCGCTGGGTTTACAATTAGCGATCTACCCTCTAGGCGATACTAGGTGGACTCCCTAACATAACCAGCCAGTTCCAAGGCCATACTGACCAGGAGCAGACCCCCCCCCCCCATCGTCTGCTTTCTTCGCTCGGCACTGACGGCCCGTCTGCTGCAAGGAAAACAACCACTATTGTCCGGGCTAAGTGCGCTGGGTTCACAATTAGCGATCTACCCTCTAGGCGATACTATGCTGTGGAGGGTTGGCATCACGCCCTCCAATCTCTCTTCTCCTGTCACCATCCAACAATGTGGACATTCCTTGATAGTCTACGTAAGGATTGTCAGCTACACAAGGCATCTGTTCTACAGTCATGCGCCGGGAGAGAGAAACGTCCAAAGAAGAAGTAGGCTGAATTGGCCATGAGAATTAGCAACATTGTACAGCGATATGAGACAATGGATCGTCTTCTGTACTTTCGATCATTAGCTTACCTGTCATATTGATTAACAACACTTTTCATATCTTAATGTTGAAAAACATTGACTTTAATAGCTCACATGAACTGTAACTAATGTTATAAATGTTGAAATTAAGTATTAATTTAATATTCAAACATATTTTCATGTTTACATGAAAATAATTATTTGAATTTGAATTAAATTTTTCATTCACTTCATAATTTTTTGAGTTGAAATTTCATTTTGAGGATTAAGTGTCTGGGGATTAAGTGTCTAGGGGATTAAGTGTCGGGGATTAAGTGTCTGGGATTCGCAGTTAGTCACTCTTGGGTGGGTCTGCGTTCAGGGGAGGCTCTCGGGCCTAGCCGCCGCTAGGGACTTCTCGCTCACAACTCCTTCACATTAGTGGGTCCCCTGGAAGTTCCTGTAACTCGGTGTTTAATTAGTCTACTAATACTCTTATGTACGGTGCCAAAACTCCAAGTGACAATTTATTTTCCTTCTTTTGAAATTACGATTCCTTACGAACAATTTTTTTTAGTATACTGTAGTAAAATCCTGACTGAAATTACGAATTTCGAAAAAGATTAATATATTACCTTGTCTAGGCAAGGAACTTAGTTCTCTGATTACCGATCTCTGTAAATCCACCAGTACAGCAAGACCTACCGTCTCGGCGGTTTCGTTGGGAATCCTAACTACCCGTTTACCCAGTCAAATCATGTGGTGAACTCTCGTCACTACTTTTAGCGGCTGCACGGTCACACGAACGCACACACTCGCTAACTACATATCCAAGGGAAATAACTCTTCCCTGACACTCACTCAGGAGGGTGACCGGACACTTAATCCCCAAATCGCGACACAACACTCAAAACTGCTATTTTGTGAACTATAAATATTATAACCGTAAGAGAAATGTGTCGCGTGGTAACTGGTAAGACTGGGATGTTATAAATGTTGAAGTTAAGTATTATTTGAATTAAAATTAAATTTTTCATTCACTTCATAATTTTTTGAGTTGAAATTTCATTTTGAGGATTAAGTGTCTGGGGATTAAGTGTCCAGGGATTAAGTGTCTGGGATTCCTCAGGAGTAACAGATATCACGAAGGCTGGCCAGGCTGCTCCTGATGACACTACAAACATCATAACCAACAAGTTGGAGTTTGTTTACTAGTGTGGACAAAAGACAGTTCCGTTAATAATGCGTGATCCAAGTTTAGAGTCATAAACAAAGCATGACAAAGCAAAACTAAATTGACACAATGCAAACCAATTAGAAAACAACAACAAAATCACCACAAAACAGCAACAAGGATCATTTCACAAACAACAAAGAACAACGCAAAAATCTTACAAACGGCCCTGACCTGGTATTACACATTTGAATATCGTTACAAAATAAATATATAACAGATACTGAGGACTAGTCTGATCTGCTGTCAGTGAGGTATTAAACAAATTCGCACGGGTTTAGTTCGATTATTTGTAGCAGCTGAAATCAAAACACATTGATCTACATTATTTAGTAGATTATTTATACTGCATAGGTGCTTGATGGGGAAGTTTACGCAGATTGCATCACAAACGATCGACCCCGACAGGCCGTTACAAAGCGATTTGTCTACATAGGTTTTATATATAATTATAAATGTGTCTGTGAGTTTTAGTGACTCTTTTTTTTCTACTTAAGAACACTTCTGTGTGTGCCGGTAAAGTTTGTTAAGAAAGTGGACTGGCCTTTGGTAAATTAGTCATTTTATTGTCCAAGTATAAGCTCCAAATTCCACGCATGAAGACGACGAAGTGGAAGAGTTCTTCCAACAACTGGACAAGGTTGTGAAGGCACTCCCAAAAAAAGGACATCCTCGTTGTACTCGGAGACTGGAACATCTTTTAAATGGCAAATGTTAAATAAACCTCTTTTAAACTAATTCAAATAACACGCTCTCTCGCAGGCATCTGCACAGGCGAGTGTTTCTCGAGGGTTGATGCAACTGTTATGCCACTCCTTATTGTGAGGGTCTGACTCGACAACTATAAACTCTTCAGTCTCCCGTCTGATAGGGGATCGGCTCTTCTCGATTTTGTTTCTGAGATGCAGTCATGATTCACAAGATAAAAGTGTTGGACCTTCATGCTGGCGTGTGCTTCTGCTGAGTCTGCACGCTTCTTCTGTATTGCATCTGGATTTTATATAATGTTATTTTGAAGTGAGAGCTGACTGGCTCTATTGGCCGGAGTTCCACTCTGACGTCGGCAGCGACCCTTGAGTTGCAGTGAATAAACGGAAGGGACGATCATCTTTTTAACGATTCTTAATATTCTCAACATTTCTCCACGTAATCTCAGTTTTCTCCTGATGTCACTAACCTTTGGAGTCGTTATATATCGTTTAATATACATGCAGTGATGGCCCTTTACTGCCGGAATACACCGCGAGCCTTCGCATTGTTCTTCCTTCTTCATCCTTGTAATTCTTTTTTGGATCTTGTTCAGTGCAGTGAGCCTGCCTTTTGGCTGAGAAATTGCGTTTTATAAATTCTAACTTATTATTATAAGTCCTGATTATAGAACAATAACATTAATAAAAATATTTAATTATCAAACATATAATTTAAACGCGTCAAACAAAAGAGCAATCATGCATAATTTATAAAGTTGTACCTGATTCATATGCAACAACTCACATAAAATATGAACTGATGAATTACGAAATTCACAAATACCTCAGGCTCTTCTTCTGCCTCAGACACTATTTGTAAAGCTCATTGAGTCTACTGTACAATGGTGAGATGCGATATATAAATCTCCATTATTGTTACCATTGTTATCGTCCCTCTAGCCGTTGGAACACGTACGTGTTACCACTCGGAGTATTCGGAGATCGACACCTCTCGATCTGGAGTCGAGTTAATGCGTGCAATGACTGCTCCATGTTTTCTGTCAGGATGGCAGGTGATGCAACGATTTTACTGATCTAAAGGTTTAGCTGTCAAGATCATACGGCCGCGGTGCGGTCAAACATGATACATGTACATTGATGAGAGGACATACGATTTACAAATCCAATATGACTGTTACGAATGAAATGTTTAGTAGGTCAGGGTCGATCCTAGCGAGCGCGTGAGCAAGTGTGAATGACGTGAGCATCGGTGAATGACGCAAGTCTGGATGAATGACGCAAGCTTTGAGGTCAAATGTTCGAGCAAGAGAGCGCATGTGTAACGATTATTGTGATCGGTGAAAGATAGAGAGAAGGTGTAGTGAGAGTATTGCAGGCGTGTGTCGCCGTTTAGTGTCACGGTTTTGGACGGGCGTGTGTCGCCACTGTGGTTACTTAGGTTTTAGGGTAGACGCGTGTTGCTGTTTTTAGCATTACTGGTTTTGAAATTGTGAGTTATTATATTTGTTTTTATAACGAAACATTCGGAGTTCCCTGTTGAAGTTGACACTGTCAGATTCTGAACGCAACGAGCTATTAACGGTCGTTTACCAAGACCGTTAGTTAACAATGACCATATATTATGCAAAGTCCTAAACAACTCCACCGTGGAAAACCACATTCTCGTCTTTACAAATCTTTTCATAGCCTTACCAGACTTATAAACTCATAATGTTCTACTGACATGATAATGGTGTTAGGAGCTGACCCGCCTTTTGCTGGGGTAAAGGAGGTAGTTACAGGAATGACCACTGCGAGCGCATGATTTGCTAACCCAGCCTTATCTAGCAACATGTGTATGATAGATAATCCATATGTCCGCAGCTATATGGTACTCACGTGGAGCTTCTTTAGAAGCATAACAAGGCTAGTAACAAGGAGCATATTTCCATAAGTAAATATTAATTTTGGGCACTGATAAGTGTTGATGGCACTTTGAATTATCATGTGACGTTTTAAATGAGCTAGGAGACTAAATGCAGTTTTACACACTGCATACATGAACTCTCTCACCAACATCAGCATTTGTTGTTTGAAAAAACAAACTCTTCATCTCTATCACCTTTCTCACTTTTTATTACTTTCAATGAAATCTGGAATGATGCTGCTAGGTCAAAATGCTATTTGCCATTAACACAAAAGAATGGAAATATAACTTATCAAACAAAAGGGTAATGTCATGAACTATTATTGTGTTTAAAAAATAATGAAACCATTTTCATTTCTATATTACTTTCAGTCTAGGAAGCTGCTGATGCTGCAGCATCTAATGCTATTTGCCATTCACAAAAAAGAAACAATAACATTTACCAAAATGAATAAGAGCATAATATAATGGCTAATCTAAAAGAGAATGAAATGATTGATAACATTTGTAAAGCAAAGAAACCTGATGTGAAACGGTGCTTAGCTTAAGGTGCTCTTTCAAATTATTTGATCTTCTGAAGGAATATCGGTGTGTGTTCTTTCAAATAGACTACTCTTTAAAACTTTGTGTGGGGTTTTCTATCATTTAAAATTGAAGGAAAATCAATAGCTGCACTGACCATAAAAGTGTCTTTTTAACTAAGCTGAGAGCCTAAAGGCAGGTTTATACACTGCGCAAATGACGTTTCTCACCAATGTCAGCATGTTTTTACAAGAAAAACAAGCTCTTCCTCTAGTAGAGAAATTGCCTTTTTCATTATATTTTGTAACTTTCAATTAAATCTGGATTGATGCTGCAATGTCCAATGGCAATTTGCCATTAACAGAAAAAATGAAAACATAGCATTACTTAAAAAATAAAGCATTCTCATGGATTATTATAGAATTTAAAAGATAATGAAATCATTGACTGAATGATGAAGCAAGACCATGTAATGTGTAAAGGTGCTGAACTTAAGGAGCTTTAAAAATTATTAGATCTTCGGAAGAAAACTTAACATGCACTGCACTGTTGAAGTTTCTTGCCACTTCTTGAGGCATGAGAATTTTCACTGATGTCAGTATGTTCTTTCAAATCACCTTATCTGTAAAACACAACCTTACATAGCACTGCACTGTTTTAATTGGGCTGACAACCTGGAAAGCGTTTCACACACCTTACAATCATGAGATCTCTCATCACTGGCACACATTGTGCTTCTTCACAAATGATCAGTGTTACATACACTGCACTAAAGAGGGGTTAACATCACTGTGGGTCACCATGTGCTCTTTTAATTGACTGGATGTTTTGCAAATTACATGACATACAGTACACTAGCCAGGTCTCTCATCACTGTGGGCCAGCATGTGTTCTTTTAAAGTGCATGAGCTACTAAAAGGTTTCTTACATATGCTGACTGGTAAAGTTTCACATCACTGTGAGTTTCCAAGTCCTCTTTCAATTAACTTGATCTTTTGAAAGCTACATGACATACACTGCACTGGTGAGGTTTTGCATCACTGTCAGTTACCATGTGCATTGTTTAATGGTCTGAGCACTTAAATGATGCTTTACACAATCTACAATGATAATGGCTTCACATCACTATGCGTAAGCATGTGCTTTGTTAAACCATATAGGCTCTTAAAGGCAGCTGTACACAAACTGCACTGGTAAGGTTTCTCGTCACTGTGGATGAACATGTGCGCTTTTAACTCTCCTGAGCGCTTAAAGGTAGCGTTACACAAACTGCACTGGTAAGGTTTCTCGTCACTGTGGATGAACATGTGCGCTTTTAACTCTCCTGAGCGCTTAAAGGTAGCGTTACACAAACTGCACTGGTAAGGTTTCTCGTCACTGTGGATGAACATGTGCGCTTTTAACTCTCCTGAGCGCTTAAAGGTAGCGTTACACAAACTGCACTGGTAAGGTTTCTCGTCACTGTGGATGAACATGTGCGCTTTCAACTCTCCTGAGCGCTTAAAGGTAGCATTACACAAACTGCACTGGTAAGGTTTTTCATCACTGTGGATCACCATGTGTGATTTTAACTGTCCTGAGCTCTTAAAGGTAGCTTTACACAAACTACAATGGAAAGGTTTCTCACCACTGTGCATGAGCATGTGATGTCTTAAACCACCTGAGCGCTTAAAGGCAGCTGTACACAAACTGCACTGGTAAGGTTTCTCATCACTGTGCGTGAGCATGTGCTGTTTTAAATTACCTGAGGTCTTAAGTGCAGCTTTACACAAAATACACTGATAAGGTTTCTCACCACTGTGTGTGAGCATGTGCTGTTTTAAGCCACCTGGGCCCTTAAAAGTAGCTGTACACAAACTGCACTGGTAAGGTTTCTCGACACTGTGCGTGAGCATGTGCTGTCTGAAACCACCTGGGCGCATAAAGGTAGCTGTACACAAACTGCACTGGTAAGGTTTCTGGTCACTGTGCTTGAGAATGTGCTGTCTTAAAACACCTGGGCGCTTAAAGGTAGCTGTACACAAACTGCACTGGTAAGGTTTCTCATCACTGTGAATGAGCCTGTGCACTTTTAAATCTCGTGAGCGCTTAAAGGTAGCTTCACACAAAGTGCACTGGTAAGGTTTTTCATCACTGTGGGTCACCAAGTGTGATTTTAAATCTCCTGAGCTCTTAAAGGTAGCTTCACACAAAATGCACTGGTGAGGTTTCTCACCACTGTGTGTGAGCATGTGTGATTTTAACTGTCGTGAGCGCTTAAAGGTAGCTTCACACAAAGTGCACTGGTAAGGTTTTTCATCACTGTGGGTCACCAAGTGTGATTGTAACTCTCCTGAGCTCTTAAAGGTAGCTTCACACAAAATGCACTGGTGAGGTTTCTCACCACTGTGTCTGAGCATGTGTGATTTCAACGCTCGCGAGCGCTTAAAGGTAGCTTCACACAAAGTGCACTGGTAAGGTTTTTCATCACTGTGGGTCACCAAGTGTGATTTTAAATCTCCTGAGCTCTTAAAGGTAGCTTCACACAAAATGCACTGGTGAGGTTTCTCACCACTGTGTGTGCGCATGTGCCCTTTTAAACTTGTTGACCGCTTAAAGGTAGCTTTACACAAATTGCACTGGTAAGGTTTTTTATCACTGTGGGTCACCATGTGTGATCTGAATTTACTTGATTGCATAAAGGTAGCTTTACACAATTTGCACTGGTAAGGTTTTTCATCACTGTGGGTCACCATGTGTGATTTTAACTCTCCTGAGGTCTTAAAGATAGCTTCACACAAAATACACTGGTGAGGTTTCTCATCACTGTGTCTGCGCATGTGCTTTTTTAAACTTCCAAAGTACTTATAGGTAGCTTTACACAAACTGCACTGGTAAGGTTTTTTATCACTGTGGCGTAACATGTGTGATTTTAATTTACTTGAGCTCTTTAAGGTAGCTTTACACAAATTACACTGGTAAGGTTTCTCACCACTGTGTAACAGCATATGCCGTTTTAAACAGTATGAGTACTGAAACGATGCTTTACACAAACTGCACTGGTGAGATGGCACGTCACTGTCAGTCTGATTCTGTTGACTTTCTGAATTAATATCTATTAATACCTCAAGAGTTTTACAGCTTGCAGCACTCATTTGTTGACATTTCTCGTCACTCTTATTCTGCCACATCGTTTGTCGACCAGGCCAGTCTGTCTCAGCCTTTACTTCTTTAATCACAATCTGCTCTTCTGACTTTTCTCCATGTACAAAATCTTGCTCAGGCTTAATTGAATAAGTGGGATATTGAAAGTGATACTCTGGTTTTACAGTACTCTCATACCTGCAGCCTGACTGCTTAATGTGTGCAGCATGCTCTGGTTTTAACAAGTGACTAGGATCTTCTTCTTGCTTAAACACAAGCTGCTCTTCTGTCTTTGCACCGTGCATGCGATCCTGCTCAGTTTCAACTGAACAAGTGACATCTTGAGAGTGATATTCCAGTTTCACAACGCTCTCATGCCTGCAGTCTAACTGCTCAATGTGTGCAACATGCCCAGGTTTTATGTGATGGAGGTCATCACCAGGAACTTGCTCAGTTTTCATACAACAAATGGCATCTTGAGAGTTTAACTCCAGTTTTACACCTTCCTCAAGTTTGCAGGTTGATTGCTGGATATGCATAGCAAGCTCAGGTTTTATGTGACCTTGACCAGAACTGTTCTCAAGCTGCACAAAGCTCATTTGTGAGCAATATATCTTATCCATGCAAGAACAAAATGTCTTTTCTGTCTTTAGTCTTACATTATCATTTAGGTCTTCTTGTAGAACAGCCACAGAGCTCGGTTGACTCTTGATGCTGCATATGCTTGGGACCTGGACTTGACTGTTTATGGCTGACATAGCTTCCTGTTCTAATAAAATTTCACTTGAGTTTTCTTGCTTAATCAAGCAGTTAGACTGAATTTGCACACAAGGCCTCAGCTCCTTCATCTTCTGTGTCTCAATCCCTGGTGCTATTACAAAATCCTGCAATATACAATGAAACATTACATTAATTATATCTTACTTCGTTTATCCTTCCTGTTGACATTTTTTCTGGCAAGTGTAAAATTATAAAGTTGTATAAGTGAAAGTCAAAATACCACGGTCTTTTTGGCATAGCGAAAACCTACTCAATCCTTTGGTTAAAGATAAAATAAACATTACAATGACTGGCTTATAATTGAAGACTGCGAAGACAACAGTGCGTGAAGTTTGTTTTTTATTATTGCTGCTCTGAGATAAACATTAGACCAAGAAACCCAGACATTTTTGGAAAAGAGTAAACTTGATCTTTGCAATAAAAAGTAATGAAAATCACCTTGTAAGGAAATACTGCTTTACAAATTTTAAAAAGTCAAATTACATTAAATAATTGGGCAGGTAAACTGCATTTACATTGTTATAAAAGATCTCATAAAGGAATCAATTACATGTTTGTTAAACTAAAACCAGAAAGTAGAATTTATAACTGCAGTTACTCAATATTCCTGAAGTCTTTGCTGAAAATTGTATTTTTTATTCATAATTTACTACACACATAACTGGGCTCAGTTAATAATAATTTCTAGCATACAAATGTAAATGGCGAGCTAAATTAATGTACACACAGCAAAAAACTTTCAGATACCATAAAAATATTGATAAGGTTATGCTGTTCACAGTATGTAAGAATCATAATTTAATGGATGTGATTATTAACACAAGTTTAAGATTTGAAGTATATGATTCATACTATCATTACTTTCATTACTTTCAAATGAAAATACACTATGATAATATCCTCCTTTTAATGTGTTTATTGTTTTTATAATCATTTTAAAGTTAGATCATTTTGATTGTCAGTTTCAAAGTAGTTTCATGCTTTGCCGCAGTTACTATTCTGCATAAATCGCGGAATAATGGGCATAGCTAAACTACAGGACTGTTCTTAGCCCTCGTGGGGCCCAAAGAAAAGGGCATGTGCAGGGCCCTCAACCTTAGTCTAGTTACCATACTAATCAAAAGCGCGGGGCCCCCAGTAGATGCTTTGTCTGACTACCCTAAGCATGGCCCTGCTAACTTGGAACTTGGAACAGTTATAAACAAGGAAGAGGCAGTGGAACCAAAAGATAAAAGAAAAAGTGATGAGACTTTCAATGAAGGACTGACAAAACCGAGTGAAGCTGACAGAGCTGACAGAGAAAGATCTGAGTTTATGTACAAGGTACAGGCGCTGTTGGCTCTTACAGAGAATCATGTCAGTGTTGATGTCCCATTTAATCTTGTTATCAAAAATAGTACCTAAATATTTACAAGTCGACTACCCTCAATGGCATCCTAATGGAGAGTTCTGATGACTGCTTCAGGCTTGTCCATTCAAAAGTCTAAGATCATAATGTTAGTCTTTGAGGCATTTAAGACAAGGAAGTGTTCGTCACACCAGCGTACAAAATCACGAAGAGCATCACTGTTAACATGTTCGCTATTATGCAAAAGTGACAGTAAGGCAGAGTCTTCAGCAAATTTCAGCAAAACCTCCTATCCGTAGTGCTTCTACAACTAATAACTGTTAGTTTATGTAAATACACACGCCTCCATCGGTGAATTTTCTGGTGATAGTGGGACATCTGTTTATGCACGGACTTGTATTACACGCGAACATAATGGCCAAACCCGATGACATAAATCATTGTCACTGTCGGCATTCTTCAGCAAATCTCTCTCTCTCTCTCTCTCACTCAGTCAGTCCACCGTCACAATTTCCTGTATAGAATCTATCTTACTTTAGATGTGGGATAAGTCTTCATGTAAAGCACGATTGTTTGATTCTATCGACTGTTTTATTAACTCACCCATATCATAGTTTACGATCCATGATCGCTCGATGTCACTTCATGTGCTCTAATCGAGCGATAGCTTGCAACACATTTGTCATCCTGGAAGTAAGTCCTACAAAACTTGTTTGAGTAGATAAGTTCAGATTTGCATCTTCTTCACAACTGTTATCCTAGTGTCCAGTGAATCTCCAGGTCCGGGATTTGGTTCAACACCGCTGATAAATCAACATACCAGTAGCGTACTCATAGCCAACATGGCTGACTGTCAGTGAGCACGATATCCTCGAGCTCGAACAGCTGCAATTTTAGTCATAGTTGGTCAAACTTTTCACCAGTGTACCCATAAAATATCCAATGGACACTCTATATGTTTGCAGGCTATATGCTGAATCTAGCGTCTAAACATTAATGATTCTTTGGGTGGGGGGGGGGAGTGTTCTGTCTTGATCGTTACAATAATTGCACCCATTGATAAGAAAGACAACCGCGAGTGCCCCAGTAACAACTGAGGTATCTCCCTTCTAAGCGAGGTGGGTGGGGGGGAATGCTACGCACAGACCACGGACTGTAGCTGTACCCTCGAGGCCTCTGACAAGGAGGTATAGCCAGTCCAACAGTATTCTCACTTATTAGGAACGAAATAGCTAAGAAAATATATGCCGATGGGAAAAACTTTGTGTTCAACTTTGTTTAGATCTTATCCACATGTTTGCTGATGATCTAGTTCTATTATCAAGTACACTAACGGACCTCCAAAACCAGATAAATTTCTTTATTGTGAAGCAATTTATGTCAGCAGCTTGGACTAGAAATTCACTGTGATATCACTAAAGTGATGGTTTTTAGAAAAGGTGGTTTCTTAGAGCGAAGGGGGAAATGGTCTGTTGTGAAGAAACTTCTGGAGCTGGTTATAATAGCTCTGTGTATTTGGGATTCTCCATCACTACAATAATGAGCTGCTATCAGGGAGCGAAACAGAAATCAAAGGGAAGAAAGCTACAGTGGATATAGTAAAAGCATTGAAAAGGATTGATAATATGACAAGACAAACCTTTTTTCTAATTATTTGATACAGTTGTTCAACCCGTTTTTTTTTTAATGCAGCTGAAATATGGGTGCTTTTACAGGACGATAGCCCAGTTGAACAAATGCACCTTTTCGCTTGTAAAAAGTGTTTAAAATGTCCCTACAGTCCGCACACCGTTAGAGATGGTGTATGGTGAACTCGGGCGCTACCCATTCTTGGTTAACTGCTGCATAAAAACTAGTAAATGTTGACTCCGCCTCTAGCTGATGAACAAACAAACAATACCCAAACAAGTATACATGCTACTGTGCAGTTTACTCAAGGTAAAAAGAAGTCGGTTACAAAAGTACGAGTAGTGTTGAGATTTATGGGGTTCAACCACGTATCTACATCATTTAGACTGGAAATATTAAACCGAACTGTGTATTCCATATCCTGTGGAAATTTCAACTTTCCGAGAGGTTTGTGGCTGCTTTTTGTGGCGATTGATTCACTTTATGGGGCGAAGGGCATCAGCAGCCGCAATCATACAGGGCAAGGTGAGCTCTAAAAGAGCACAATGTGTATAATTGCTTGTTGTCATCGTGTCAAGTCTGATGTGTGCTGGAGATGTCGAACTAAATTCCGGACTTTTTAACGACGAGATGATTCATGCTCCTAATGCAGCTGTCCAGACGACGAACAATCGTGCTGCTATTGACAATTCGAGCCCGGACATATCTGTCTCCCAACACCTGGTCACAAGTGCTAACGAACATCACACCCATGTCGGCCCTGTGTCAGAACTACCCACTATCCAAAGCATATCGTCCACTCTTGCCGTTTTCTATACTTCTATTTCCCGCATGGAGCAGTCTCAGTCCACCTTTATATGTATTGTCGACACACAGATGCGCGGTATTGGAGATTCGATTACACAACAGATTTCTCAACAAATACAATCTTCCTATTAATCCTTGATACAAAACATTACCAGGCTTCAGGAAGGTGTCGACTCGGTTAAAGAAAAGGTACGTGGAAATGAGAGACGAATAAATGAGTTAACAGAGGAAAATAAACTATTACTTGAAAAAGTGAATGAGATTACAACAGAAATGGACAGGCTCGAGGCTGTGTCTCGGCGAAAAGAAATGTTAAGCTGTTCGGCATCCAAGAGAGTACGTGTTGCTGAAAACTACACAGAGTGCAGCTCGAAAGTGATCACTCTCCTGAATGAATTATGTGCTGTAAAATCATGGTGTGCCGAGGACATTTGGCGGGCCCACCGGCTTGGGTATAAGAGGACTGGCGACAACCGCCCTAGACCCATCATTGTGCAAATCCATCGATGGACTTTAAAATGTTACTTTTAAGCGATAAGACTTCAGGCAAATAACATCTCAAAATCCCGTGAAGAAGGGAAATATATGCATTTTACAAAAATGGTCAACTCCACACAGAACCGAGACGCACACGCCCCCGAACCGGTTACTTCATCGACAACGGGGTTGCTGCTAACAAAGATGACAGGTGTATGACGGACCCCGACCATACTGCCACTGCCGCCCTAGGGGCCTGCAACTACCAGGAACGCATACGTCCTGCTCAGTCGAATGGACAAGATGGGAGTGACAGACGTCAACAATCTACCCTATCTTCTACCCTCCAGACACCTTTAGCTGGCGACACTGACATCAACTGTTAGACCCATGGAGCGATTGCTACTAACCAGAACGAATGCAGTGAAATAAGTGAAAATTCGGAACAGGACTATACAGATAAAGACCACGTTAGACGCAGACAGCCCCCTCGTACAGCTCGTACCACGAAAGGAGCAACGACCGGTAACCAAGCAAAACAAGCCTCAGGTACGAGTGGGCAGAGTTGTCAATTGTTCTACTTGTAGAAACATTTTGTAAAACAGTGCCTGAGGCCATTTTTCAAAAGTTCAAAGTTTTCACGTCCCCTGCTCCTAAATTGACAGACTCTTGCGGTAGGCTTTCGGGTGGTGTAGCTTTAATTAAGAAGGACTGCAGTCAGTTTGCTACACAAATTTGTCTTGAGTTTGACAACATAGTTGCTGTTAAAGGACAACGCGACCGCTCAGCGAAAATCGCTGGAAACAGAGCACAAAGTATCATAAAAACATGTTCCGGTGGTCTTTTATGACAGAGAGGCATGAAAGATTTTATATTAATATTTTTCTCTAAAGCACACCTGGATTTGTCGAGAAAACAAGAAGCGACGAAACAAACGTATTTCTAAAAATAGCACTGTTTGCACAAGCTGAAGTCGAAGAGAAAAGATGCAATCCTCGGTAAAAGAAAACTGACCAGGACCCATTGTGCTGTTGCTGAATGTTCTCTTCGACACTCAGAGGGAGTTAGTTTCTACTCATGAAGGAAATCCTAAAGATAATGGCAGCAAACGCCAGCGGATTAACTTTGTTCAAACGTGACATGCGAACTTGGTCCCCACACCATACTCATGAGTTTGCTCAAAACATTTCAAAATCGATCGTTATTCAGTCACTTATACAGTACAAGCAAGTCTTGGACTTTCAGTAAACCAAAGAAATCTTATTCCTACAGCAGTGCTTACTATACAAAGCACGAGATGTTAAAACCAACTACGACTTCTTGTAGATCAAGCACCAGATATGCAACATCGACGGTTTCTACACCGGATCTGGTCTACAAGTAACATCGTGTGACAGTCACAAACACATTATCAGTCGTATCTTTATCCAGCATAATGCTCAAAACAACTGACACTGTGAGGGCACCATTGATGTGCGTGATCGAAACAGCTAAAAAAAAAGGAAAAAAGTAGAATTGAAGGTGATGAACATATTATAAGGAGCTTAAACGAGAACACGTGCGAGTATCATTAAGTAAATAGAAAATTTTGCATGCAGCTAAATGAGGAAGAAATAAGTTTTTACATCGATAAACATGTTTCAAACTATCATTATATTTTTAATTGTAAAAAAATCCTTATCAGCAGTCAGTTGTAACTATTGTTGCCCATTAAATTTTGATCTGATTGACTTACCAGTCTGTTGAATGAATTCAGTTTGGACCACTTAATTATTTTTTAACTTCATTCGAAGCTTCTAAATAAATTTCCAGTTTGTAGGGCTGTATTCCAAATTCAGCTGTTCCATTTTTGGGCAAATAAAACTCGTTGTTACAAATACTTCGATCACGCGAGACCTCGAGTAATTTTTTCCACGCCTTCCTAGTTGCAGGTGAGAATGCCGATGTTTGATGGCTTATATCTTTAAAAGTAAGGATCATTATGTACTCATATTTTGGGAATTATTATTTTAAACGAACTTAACCCGATCACAAAGAAATAATGTTGTGTGCAAGTTGACCTTTAAGATCTCAAAACATTTGATGAGTACAGAACAAGACGTTGTAGTTTTAGGTCTGTATATCCCCTCGCCCAATTCACCTTACTATAAAGACACGGACATTTACAATGGCATAGCCATATTAGAGGACTGCATACTCGAGGTATCAAAACAACTAGCCGAATTATCTTTGATTATTATTTTAGGCGACCTGAATGCAAGGACAGGATCTGAAAATTTGAGCTCCGTTGATGTTTCTGTTACTTCAAATTATGGTGTTGATGATAACAGTGGTATAGACCAACAATGTGACACTAATTTATGTGATTTCCACAGATGCTTTGCTGGTGTAGCAATTAACTCTTTTGGACGATACTTGATAGCGGTCTTCAATGAATTTAACTTGGTAATTGTTAATGGTTTGGAAACATTGCACTCTACTAGGCGTGTCAAGCGTTTGATATGGTCTCAAGAAAAAAATTATGGAATGTACTGAAAAAGAATGGTTTGAAAGGAAAAATGTTCTTAGCAATTCAAAGCATGTACAGTAATGTAAAGGCTAGAGTGCGAGCTGGTGCAAAGCTGCATGTCTGATTATATCGAATGTCCCCGTGGTCTAAAACAAGGTGAGATTTGTAGTCCTGTATTATTTATCTTGTTTATAAACGAAATACCAAAGGACATAAATGAGTATGGGAAACACGGTATCCAGCTAACCCCAGAACTCATTGAGGTATTTGTTTTCCTTTTTGCTGACGATGTTGCCCTTGTATCAGATACCATCATTGGACTGCAGAATCAATTGAATATTCTTTACCAGTGCTCATTGTCTTTAAACGTTGCTGTCAACCTAGATGAATCAAATGTCTTGATTTTTCGAAATGGTGGTTTTATATCTTGTAGAGAAAAATGGTTATATGTAGTTCTTCTTTGAAAATTGTTAATGTATACAAATATTTGGGAATAGTTTTCTCCACAAGATGTATTTTTACACATCCGTTAGAAGATATAGCCGAAAAGGCAAAGATCGAGGGGAGTTATAATTATTCTTAAACTGTTATGGTACATTGGTGATACTTCACCCAACCTGATTTTCAAACACTTTGATGCTCAGATCCAACCAATAATTTTATATGGCTCTGAAATTTGGGGGTTGTGTACCAGTACCAGTAATGATATCATTGAGAAGGTTCACACCTTCGAAATGAAAAGATTTTTAGGAGTCACCACAAGGACACCTAACTCGCTTACATATGGGGAATGTGGTAGATTCCCTTTGTCTGTCCACGGACGTGTATAGGTGGATTGCTGTCTGTCTGTCGAGACTAACGCTGAGCCTCTTGCGAAAGTTCTCCGCTGATAGACTCAGCGAGCCTTAACAATGAATGTGAATAAACCGGAAGCGATATCGTCCGAACCCTCGTTCTAGTAGTTAAACTGAAACGTGACTAAACCGGAATATTTCGTAACCAGCCTCGTTCTATGACTATGATGCGATTAAAAGCAGTTCAAGATATTTCCCTTATAATACATTCAAGACTCATATTAAGCAACTACCTTGTCTGGTTGAAACACAGAGGGATAAGAGATACTTTCATAAAATTTAGAATGGGTATAACTGTACTTAAATGCCATTAGCAGCGTTATTACTCCACTCATTCAGAATGTTTGAACTGCCCCTTTTGCCCTGATACAGCTGAAACTGAACAGCACTTTCTCCTTGTATGCCCTAAATATATGGACCTACGTAAAAGTCTAAAAGTCTTCTTTCACTGTTTCTCTCTTTTTCTCAGTCTCTCTCGCTCCTCCTTTCTGCTCGATCTATAAAAATCACAACTTAATTTCACGTACTGGTCAAAGGCAGAACAGAAGACAGGAGATTAGACCAGAGGATGATTTGAGATGTTTTAAGTAGGAAAATGAAAATCAGACAATCACAAGACGCAGAAACAAATTATTTAGGCCGTCTTTTAATCAAGTTGTGTTCTACTGTGCCTTTGTTTGTACTGAATGGCGATTCTGGTGACGGTTCCAATCGTTACACTTACGTTTCACCACATGGTAAAGGTAATCGTATTGTGGACTTGCTAAGCGTGATTACCAAGGCTTTCACTTCAGTAAGAGACTGTACAAATGGGCGGAAGAAGAAAACAAGTTATGTGAAGAGCAGGCTGTTTTCAGGCAAGGCTACTCAACAATAGATCTCGTATATACTTTGGAATTAATAATCCGAAGGTGTTTTCATCGCAGACAGAAACTGTACGTCGCTTGTATTGACTACAAGTGTGCTTTGGACTCGTTGAACAGAAATGTTGTGGTCTGTTTTATGCAAGATACAGAGGTCCGCACAAATGGTTCAAATGCCTAAGCTATGTATATGTCAGTTCAGGCATGTGTACAAGTAGGCTTCGAGTATTCTGGTTTCTATGACTGTCCGGTCGAAGTCCGTCAGGGATGTTTAGCAAGTCCATAAATTTTCACTCTCGTAATCACTGAAGTGGCGGACTACGTCGATACACACGGCTGCCATGGAGTGTAGATGTATTGCTGTCTCTTGCAGAAACGGATGTTGTAAGATCTATCGCCATATATATCTTCTATGCGGTAAGGATGCGCGGCCGACTGATATTCAACAACGGGAATATCGGAATCCTCCGACAGTGTGACCATACAAGGCTTGGCCTTTAAAATGTTATGTTAGAGCCCATGGTCTCTTACAAGTGTGTGTGTGTGAGAGTATAGAGCAGGGGTGGACAGAGTACGGCCCGCAGACATCTTTGGACCGGCCCGTCTGCTAAAATGTTAAAGACCAACCTGAATGGTTTGCGTGTTTTGCA
Source organism: Marisa cornuarietis (assembly GCA_004794655.1). NCBI lineage: Eukaryota > Metazoa > Mollusca > Gastropoda > Architaenioglossa > Ampullariidae > Marisa > Marisa cornuarietis. The sequence continues at coordinate 1,488,627 of SMMW01000572.1, forward strand.
CATATCGTTAAATAAAGGTGATATTAAACTAACCTGTAAAATTTAGCATCCAAAATCCATCCGTTAATTAATTATCCACTACAATTCGCACCTGCGATCAACAAGCACCGCTAACAGTGTAATAAAAATAAATGAAGATTTTTATAGCGCATATTCACATTCATAGAGAGCATGCTCATAGCGCTTAAAACGGGGAAGAGACATCGACATCGATAGAACACGAGGGACGGAAGAATAAACGACAGTACTGACCACAAACAGAAAACAAAGATAGAAAACACAAAAAAGCACCATGTAACAAGAACATAGAATATAGTGATTCTGCAGAGAAAGATGGGTAGAAAAGTAGCAAGAGCAGAAGGGGGAGAGTAAGAAGGACGAGCATTGTGTGGACTGTGTTAGGAGTAATGCTCAAGGAAGAGGTGCGTTTTCAGCCCAGATTTGAAGGATTCAGTTGTAGGAAGGTGGCGGATATGGAAAGGGAGAGAGTTCCATTGTTTTGCTACGCAATAGCCAAACATCCTGTGACCATATGTTGTTCTGGTGACTGGAACAGTTAGGTATGTTAGGATACGGTCGTCAGACGAAGAGCGTAGTAACCGTAGTTGTCTGCCCGGTGGGTAAGGGATGAGTTCAGAGAAATAGTCAGGGCAGGAGCCTGCAAAGAAATCAAAACACAGCACAGACAGTTTGTACTGAACGCGAGAACGGATGGGTAGCCAGTGTAGAAAACGAAGGAGAGGAGTGACATGGTCCCGTTTCCTTGCTCTAAGCACCAGACGTGCAGCGGAGTTCTGTACTCTCTGGAGTCTCTGAATGAGGTAGTCAGGGCAGCCTGCCAGCAAGGAGTTGCAGTAGTCAAGTCGAGAAAGAACAAACGCACAGACAAGAGTGCTGGTAGCGCGTGTAGAGAGAAAGTGATGGATGGCACTGATCTTATGGAGCTCATAATAGGCAGACTGACAAACAGCTGTAGAATGTTTATCGTGTGTCATGTCAGTGTTAGGAATATACAACGCGCCGACTAGGACACATACACAACACTGACCAGCACGGCGTTCCTCACGTGTTCTTTCACACCACAAATCACAAATATCTGTACGTGGGTTACTCTCAGTGTAATCACGGGGTTTCAAGCTATTATATATATATATATAAATCAGTTACACATTATATCAAATACAAAGCTGTTCCTATTCTCAATAAATTCACACCACAGATAAAACAACATCGGGTACTCTCCCCCTATATCATCAAACATGAATCACCATAGTACAATAATCCAAAAGGTACATTATATATATATATACAGCACTCTCCCCCAATAAATATCATCAAGCATGAATCACCATAGTACAATAATCCAAAAGGTATATCATATATATATATATATATACGTCACTTTCTCTCAACTCTTCAATCACCCTTTACCCGTAAACCACTCTGCTTACTCGTTGTTCCAAACTCCGCAAATGTTCACGTCCGACAGTTATCCTTCCGTATTTCAAAATGGGCATACCAAAGTCCCCGAGGAAGTTCTTATTTAACTTAGGAATAATCAAAACTCACTTACTGTCAACGTCCGGCACTAAATCAAGTCCTCACTGATATACCCCGGGTAACCACAGGAAGTTGAGGTAATATACTCCATACCCGTAACGACGATAATCCTAGCCGTGACTCACTCTAGTAGTGTTAGACCATATACTCCAGACACGATAATCCTGGCCGTTGTACACTCAGTACTCATGACGGCGATGATCCATATGTCGACGTGCATTCACCACTTCGAACGATAATTATACTGGTCGTGACACACTGCAGTCGTGGTAGACCATATACTCCAGACGCGTAACGACGATAATCCTGGCCGTGGTACACTCAGTGCTTCTGACGGCGAAGCTCCATATGTCGAGGGTTATCCTGCACCTCTCCCCCCCCCCCCCTAGGTAATTCCTTGACTATGCAAGGAATTAGACTGATTCCACTGGCTTTCACACAAACTTGACACCATCGTCTATTGCCTTCTACGTTTGATAGGGGAATCATCAGAATCCACTCACCCGTCTTACTGTGACTTTTGTAAGCCATACTCGACACTATCATGTTTTCGTATAAAGGGGAAACTAGCTCTGCGCCTTAGAACCTAGCAGGGAACTAACTCCGTTTTGTTTTTTACCATCCAGCCCTTGACATCGCTAATACAAGCTTTTAGAGAGCTAATAGCAGAGTGAGACATCCGATTATGTGGAACAGTAAAGCTGCGTGTCGTCAGCATAGGATTGATGAGAAACCTGGTGAGCCTGAATGCATGATGAAAGTGGTTTAGTGTACAGAATGACCAGAACTGGGCCAAGTACTAAGCCTTGGGGAACACCAACGAAAAGCAGGGCGAGATGTCTGACCGTCAACGAACACAGTCTGGGTTCTATCAGTGAAATATGAGTTGAACCATGAAAGGGCAGGTCCAGAAATTCCATAGAGGGTGTGGAGTCTATGTAACGTTTCACGGCTCAAACCTTTTCTTTATATTATATCATCATTACTATTATTATTCATTTTAGTAAGTGTTCAAAGGCGTGGGGAGGGGAACAGCGGCACGTTCCTGAATAGTCTCGTGAGCTGTGACGCAGACCCGCGAATTACATCACACCATGACGCAACCAAGAAATGGGAGATTTTAGTTTTGAAAAGAAAGATGAAATCTTGGTGGAAGGCATCATGGTGTGACGATCCATTGTACAGAAATTAATGTAGTCAGTCGCCATGGATCCCGCAGAGCGATCGAGTCGCCAGGCGATCCTCTTAGCAACCAAGCGGCTAGGGGCTTGATTGGCTAAAAAAAAAACCTGAGGAGAGAGGGTAGTTAGGCACGGGGATAGCGATACCGGTCATTCGGCGGCAACCACTGAGAGAGGACAGAGCTATACGGATGGAGACATTCACTGTAAACCGTTAGCGACTCCACTTATGGGATCATTCTGAGGCAATCCACCAGAGAGAAACGAGTTGTATGGAGACGGCAGACAGTCACTGCAAACCATTGACATTACTCCTAAGAGACTGATTCTGTGGTAAGCAGGTGGGGAAAAACTGATCGGTACGGGTTTTAGCAGGAGTTTTTACTGTAAACCATCAGCGTCTCGACTGTAGAGGACAGGTACGGTGGCAGGTCATCAGAGAGAATTAACGGTGATGACAGAAGGTTTGCTGCGAACTGGTAGCATCCTCACTACCAAGGGGTAGTTCCTATGAGTCCCGTGTTCAGCTGAAGGACAAGACCAACTGGGCCGAACTCCAAATTCCGACCTAGAGATATGTCCCACTTTAAAAACAATAATTTGGACGAATTATTGTGACATCATTGGATACCGGGTCACCTGTTCGCCTGTTTTGGATTATCTGCTCATCTGTATACTCATTCATCGTACCTTGGAACTATTGGATACCGGGTCACCTGTTCGCCTGTTTTGGATTACCTGCTCATCGGATCATCTGTCTACCCATTCATCGTACCTTGGAACTGTTGGATACCGGGTTAAAAGTTTGCCTGTTTTGGATTATCTGCTCATCGGATCACTTGTTCACCCATTTATCGCACTTTCGAACTACGTATTGGATACCGGTTTACCTGTGATGAATTATCTCATCATCAGTTAGGTGACACTGCCGCAGAGTTCATAACGTTGACTACCCATAGTTAGTCCCGTTTGTTCATTCATTCATTTTTTAAGACATTAAATGTGGGAATCGTTGGTCGGCCCTTTTTGTTTGAAAAAGGTAGAAGAGTGCAGCGAGCGTAGTTACATGAAAATGTACACACACGCTCGCACCCACTTATAAGAGCACTATTCACACAAAACGCTACAGTCTATGAAAAAAAAAAACAGAGTGGTCTATAGCGTCGAATGCACCAGACAGGTCCAGTAGAGTTAACCGCTTTCACGTCGGCCTCAGAGACTGGTAGAAACTTGGTCATAGAGCATCCTGGGAGGGTATCACAAGAGATGCCGTCAAGCGCCGACGTCAAGTCTAAAGATGATCGAATGTCTGATATCTTTCTGGTGAAAAAATCACTAAAATCTTGCGGCAGCCGTGAAACAGCGTAGGCAGTGGGCAGTGTTGTCGAGCAAAATACAGTCATTTGATTGCAAATGGCAAATAGCTTCTTGGAGGAAGAGCAGTTAATTATTTGGCCCTGAAGATAAGATGTTTTAGCCTTGTAACTGTATTTTGCAACGCTTCGCGGCGCTATAAATTTCTTCAAAACTTGTTTGTGTAAATAAGTTCAGGTTTGTATTTTCTTCACAACTGTTATCCTTGTGTCCAGTGAATCTCCAGGTCCGGGATTTGGTTTAAAACCGCTGATAACTCAACATACCAGCAGCGTACTCATAGCCAACATGGCTGACAGTCCGTGAACACGATATCCTCGAGCTCGGAACAGCTGCAATTTTAGTCATGCCGCATAGTTGGTCACAATTTTCACCAGTGTACCCATAAAATATCCAATAGACACTCTGTATGTCTGCAGGATATATTCTGAAACTGGCGTCTAAATTGTGTTAAGGAATGATTTTCTGGTGTTTTTTTCTCTGTCCTGATCATGACAATACATGTAATTAAACCTGTAGTGGGAGAGCCAGGCAGCTTGTGCCGCTGACAGTGCTTACTTCCCTCTTCCCTCCACCCCCTTCCACCCCATGCTTCGTTGCGCAACCGGAGCATCGCGAGGCAGGCAAACTACACAACGAATGACGAACTCCCAGCTATTTCAGTATAACAGAGATCTGAGTATAAATAGCAAGGAAGAGCCGCTCCTGGAACACAGGACTGTGACAGAACAGAACGATGAGTGACTCAGACAAAGAATTTCAGAGGTAAGCAAAAATAGAAAGAAAAAGCTTAGGCGTATAACCCCAAAAAACTACGAGACAAATCAGCCAAAAACGAATTTGTTCAAATTTCCACTAATAATCGGAAGAAAACCAAGGCATCATAACAGCAGGGCCACAAAGACTGACAAAAGAAATTTAAAAACCTATCGAAGAGATAGAGGAGGTACGGCCTGTAGTTAGACATAACTGCAAAACCCAGAAGCAACCAAATAAGGCCACTGAGCTGAAAGAGTTCCTAGTTGTTGATGTAAACTGTCACATCCTGGGTCAAAAGAAGATCAAACCTAAACAGAGAATGGGACTTGGAGTGATCCGGAACATCCTAGTTGAAAAAACGCTAGACTCTCTAAACGAGAGGCTAGCAGAAAGTGAGGGCACTTGTGTCCGAGCTGTAAAAAGGTTTAAAATTAAAACTAAGGAAAGGTCCAGCCCTAGCAGAACAGTCCTGCTAGAATTCAAAGACCAGGAAACACCTAGGTCTGTGAAAATAGGATTTCAAACGTATGACGTCCACCAGTTTAATCAAAATGAAAGACAATGCTACAACTGCAACGGCTTTGGTCACATTGCTGACCAATGCAAATTAAGTGTTGTATGTGGGCGCCACGGAGGTCCACACGACACAAGACAATGCAGCATAAAAGAGCACCAGGAGAATGTCTGCATCAACTGGGGAAAATATGGGCACTTTAGATTAATATATAATATGCACATGGGTAAAACAGGATAACATAGCCATCTACATGGATAAAAACCACAAAAAAATTAAAGTAGAGCAACACATGGAATCAAATAAACCAACACAATACACCACCAAGGTGGATGTGGCAGGACCCCTAAACACTGCTAGCAAGCAGCAGCAGGAAAAGAGGGCAGCAGCACTGTAACCACCCATGCAAACTTGACAGATCAATAATGGCTAAAGAGGGCACAAAGAAAGTATACCACCCATGCAGACTTGGAAAACCTAAACACCAACAAAAATAGAGGGCACTTGCCAAAAATAAATAACACATCTGGCACCAGAAAAAACCCTTCCCCCCCACTTCCCAAATCCCTCCATACCCTCACCCACCTCCCCAACACCCAAAGACCCCATCCCCCACAGTGCGAAATCATCAAAAGGTGGAAGCACTTTCCTTTCAAAGTCAACAACAACATCTCCTGGACCTGTTTGTCGAAAGGCGACTGGTCCTGTATGGACGAGCAGTAAAGCACTCTGAGTACAAGAGCGGCACCAGTTTACCAAAAGGTGACTGGTTCAGCGTTTAACAGATAATGAAATCATTTTCATTTCTTTATTACTTTCAGTCTAGGAAGCTGCTGATGCTGCAACTTCAAATGCTATTTGGCATTCACAAAAAAAGAAACAATAATATTTACCAAACTGAATAAGAGCATAATGTAATGGCTTTTTATAGAGTCTAAAAGAGAATGAAATGATTGATACCATGTGTGAAGCAAAGAAATCTGATGTGAAAAGGTGCTTAACTTAAGGTGCTCTTTCAAATTATTTGATCGTCTGAAGGAAACTTAACACACACTGCACTAGTAAAGATTCCCTTCACTTTGAGTTATCAGGTGCCTTTTTAAGTGGGCTGGGAGCTAAAAAGAGTCTTTTTCACTAATATCAGTGTGTTCTTTGAAATGACTACTCTTTAAAACTTTGTGTATGGTATTCTAAAATTTAAAATTAAAGGAAAATCTAAAGCTGCACTGACCATAAAAATGTCTTTTTAACTCAGCTGGGAACCCAAAGGCAGGTTTATACACTGTGCAAATGACCTTTCTCACCAATGTCAGCATGTTTTTACCACAAAAAAAACAAGCGCTTCCTCTAGTAGAGAAATTGCCTTTCTCATTATGTTTTGTAACTTTCAATTAAATCTGGATTGATGCTGCAATGTCAAACGCAATTTGCCATTAACAGAAAAAATGAAAACATAGCATTACTTAAAAAAAAGGCATTCTAATGGATTATTATAGAATTTAAAAGATAATGAAATCATTGATTGAATGATGAAGCAAGACCACCTAATGTGTAGAAAACTTAGCATACACTGCACTGGTGAAGTTTCTCGCCACTTCTTGACGCATGAGAATTTTCACTGATGTCAGTATGTTCTTTCAAATCACCTTATCTGTAAAACACAACCTTACATACCACTGCACTGTTTTAATTGGGCTGACAACCTGGAAAGCGTTTCACACACCTTACACTCATGAGATCTCTCATCACTGGCACACCATGTGCTTCTTCACAAATGATCAGTGTTACATACACTGCACTAAAGAGGGGTTAACATCACTGTGGGTCAGCATGTGCTCTTTTATTTGACTGGATGTTTTGCAAATTACATGACGTACAGTACACTAGCCAGGTCTCTCTTCACTGTGGGCCAGCATGTGTTCTTTTAAAGTGCATGAGCTACTAAAAGGTTTCACATCACTGCACGTCTCCAAGTGCTCTTTCAATTAACTTGATCTTTTGAAAGCTACATGACATACACTGCATTGGTGAGGTTTCGCATCACTGTCAGTTACCATGTGCATTGTTTAATGGTCTGAGCACTTAAATGATGCTTTACACAATCTACAATGATAATGGCTTCACATCACTATGTGTAAGCATGTGCTTTGTTAAACCATATAGGCTCTTAAAAACCCTCTTGGTTCGACAAGCCACGATCGTGGCTTTGCCGGGTAGCATGGGCAAAGGCGATTTTATTACTTTTTATTGCAAAGTTCAAGTTTTCTCTTTTCCAAAAATGTATAGGTTTCTTGGTCTAATGTTTATCTCAGAGCAGCAAGAATAAAAAACAAACTTAACCCACTGTGGTCTTAGCAATCTTCAGTTATAAACCAGTCATTGTAATGTTATATTTTTATCTTGAACCAAGAGGATTAAAGGCAGCTGTACACAAACTGTAAGGTAAGGTTTCTCGTCACTGTGAATGGACATGTGCACTTTCAACTCTCCTGAGCGCTTAAAGGTAGCGTTACACAAACTGCACTGGTAAGGTTTTTCATCACTGTGGGTCACCATGTGTGATTTTAAATGACTTGAGCTCTTAAAGGAAGCTTTACACAAACTACAATGGAAAGGTTTCTCACCACTGTGCATGAGCTTGTGATGTCTTAAACCACCTGAGTGCTTAAAGGTAGCTGTACACAAACTGCACTGGTAAGGTTTCTCCTCACTGTGCGTGAGCATGTGCCGACTTAAACCACCTGAGCGCTTAAAGGTAGCTGTACACAAACTGCACTGGTAAGGTTTCTCCTCACTGTGCGTGAGCATGTGCTGTTTTAAGCCACCTGAGCTCTTAAGTGCAGCTTTACACAAACTGCACTGGTAAGGTTTCTCACCACTGTGCGTGAGCATGTGCTGTTTTAAACCACCTGAGCTCTTAAGTGCAGCTTTACACAAAATGCACTGGTAAGGTTTCTCACCACTGTGCATGAGCATGTGCTGTTTTAAACCACCTAAGTACTTAAAGGTAGCTGTACACAAGCTGCACTGGTAAGGTTTCTCGACACCGTGCAAGAGCATGTGCTGTCTGAAACCACCAGGGCGCTTAAAGGTAGCTGTACACAAACTGCACTGGTAAGCTTTCTCATCACTGTGAATGAGCGTGTGCACTTTTAACTCTTGTGAGCGCTTAAAGGTAACTTTACACAAAGTGCACTGGTAAGGTTTTTCATCACTGTGTGTGAGCATGTGTGATTTTAACTGTGGTGAGCGCTTAAAGGTAGCTTCACACAAAGTGCACTGGTAAGGTTTTTCATCACTGTGGGTCACCATGTGCGATTGTAACTCTCCTGAGCTCTTAAAAGTAGCTTCACACAAAATGCACTGGTAAGGTTTCTCATCACTGTGTCTGCGCATGTGCCCTTTTAAACTTGTTGACCGCTTAAAGGTAGCTTTACACAAATTGCACTGGTAAGGTTTTTTATCGCTGTGGGTCACCATGTGTGATCTTAATTTACTTGATTGCTTAAAGACAGCTTTACACAATTTGCACTGGTAAGGTTTTTCATCACTGTGGGTCACCGTGTGTGATTTTAACTCTCCTGAGCTCTTAAAGGTAGCTTCACACAAAGTGCACTGGTGAGGTTTCTCATCACTGTGTCTGCGCATGTGCTTTTTTAAACTTCCAAAGTACTTATAGGTAGCTTTACACAAACTGCACTGGTGAGGTTTTTTATCACTGTGGCCTAACATGTGTGATTTTGATTTACTTGAGCTCTTTAAGGTAGCTTTACACAAACTACAATGGTAAGGTTTCTCACCACTGTGTAACAGCATATGCCGTTTTAAACAGTATGAGTACTTAAACGATGCTTTACACAAACTGCACTGGTGAGATGGCACATCACTGTCAGTCTGATTCTGTTGACTTTCTGAATTAATATCTATTAAAACCTCAAGAGTTTTACAGCTTGCAGCACTCATTTCTTGACATTTCTCGTCACTCTTATTCTGCCACATCGTATGCTGACCAGGCCAGTCTGTCTCAGTCTTTACTTTATCACTATTATCTTGGTCTTCTTGTTTAATCACAATCTGCTCTTCTGACTTTTCTCCATGTACAAAATCTTGCTCAGGCTTAATTGAATAAGTGGGATATTGAAAGTGATACTCTGGTTTTACAGTACTCTCATACCTGCAGCCTGACTGCTTAATGTGTGCAGCATGCTCTGGTTTTAACAAGTGACTAGAATCTTCTTGTTTAAACACAAGCTGCTCTTCTGTCTTTGCACCATGCATGGGATCCTGCTCAGTTTCAACTGAACAAGTGACATCTTGAGAGTAATACTCCAGTTTCACAACACTCTCATGCCTGCAGTCTGACTGCTCAATGTGTGCAACACGCCCAGGTTTTATGTGATGGAGGTCTTCACCAGGAACTTGCTCGGTTTTCATACAACAAATGGCATCTTGAGAGTTGAACTCCAGTTTTACACCTTCCTCATATCTGCAGGTTGATTGATGGATATGCATAGCAAGCTCAGGTTTTATGTGACCTTGACCAGAACTGTTCTCAAGCTTCACAAAGCTCATTTGTGAGCAATATATCTTATCCATGCAAGAACACAATGTCCTTTCTGTCTTTAGTCTTACATTATCATTTAGGTCTTCTTGTAGATCAGCCACAGAGCTTGGTTGACTCTTGATGCTGCATATTGTTGGGACCTGGACTTGACTGTTTACGGCTGACATAGCTTCCTGTTCTAATAAAATTTCACTTGAGTTTTCTTGCTTAATCAAGCAGTTAGACTGAATTTGCACACAAGGCCTCAGCTCTTTCATCTTCTGTGTCTCAATCCCTGGTGCTATCACAAAAGCCTGCAATATTCAATGTAACATTACATTAATTATATCTTACTTCATTTATCCTTCCTGTTGACATTTATCTGGCAAGTGTAAAATTATAAAGTTGTATATAAAGTCAAACTACCATGGTCTTTTTTGCATAGTGAAAACCTACTTAAAGCTCTATGATTATTTTTCATGAGCTTTAAGTAAAGACTGCTTTACAAATTTTAATAAAGCCAACTTACATCAGGACATGAAAACTGCATTTACATTGCAATAAAAGATCTCATAAAGGAATCAATTGCATACTTAGTAAACTAAAATCAGAAAGCAGAATTTGTAACTGCAGTTACTCAATATTCCTGAACAACGTATTTGCTTAAAATTGCATTTTTATTCATAATTTACTACACACATAACTGGCCTCATTTAATAATAATTTCTAGCATGCAAATGTAAATGGCCCACTCAATTAATATACACACATAAAAGAACTTTCAGATACCACAGAATTATTGTTGATAAAGTTATGCTGTTCACAATATGTAAGGAGAATATTTTAATGAATTTGGTTATTAACACAAGTTTAAGATTGGAAGTATATGATTCATACTATCATTACTTTCAAATGAAAATACACCATGATAAAATCCTCCTTTTCATGTTTTTATTGTTTTTATAATCATTGACAACTTAGATCAGTTTGATTGTCAGTTTCAAAGCAGTATCATTTCATGCTTTGCTGCAGTTACTATTCTGCATACATCGCGGAATAAAGGGCATAACTAACCTGCAGGCCTTTCCTTAACCCTCGTGGGGCCTTAGGCAAAGGGCAGGTGCAGTACCCTCAACCATAGTCTAGTTACCATACTAATCAAAAGCGCCTGGCCCCTAGGTAGATGCCTTGTCTGCCTGCCCCTAAGCACAGCCCTGCTATCCTAGCTAGCTAATTGTCGAAGTGCCGGACTACGTTCATTGACATGGCAAGCATGGATTGCTGCTCTTGACTGATAACAGTTACATAGACAATTTAGAGTACTGTTGAATTGACAAAAATAACACAAAATGGCACAGAAATAAAATTGTTACATGCATACATCTTATCTCTATCCTATATACATACACACAGATGTATGTATAGGATAAATAAAGTGTTATTATACACCCCTCATACATACATACATACACCATTCCTCCCCATCCTACATATATATATATATTCACCTCTCATCCCCATCATAATTTTTACTTGCTCAACTCTATGGCTGGCAGATGGAATAACAGCAGAGATGTTGAAAGCAGATGTGAATGTGACAGCTCCCATGTTGACTGAAATCTTCAGGCAAGTTTGGGAATCAGGACAGATCCCCGATGCGTGGAAGACAGGGCTCATCTTCAAGTTACCCAAGAAAGGAGATCTTGGAGACTGCAATAACTGGAGGGGTATAACACTTCTTTCCCTCACCAGCAAGGTCTTCAGCAAGGTCTTCAAATCTATGGTGGTCTGTGACATGGAGCTCACAGCCCCCTTTAACATCAGTACTGGGGTGAAGCAGGCCTGCATTCTGTCGCCATTCCTCTTCATCCTGGCCATGGACTGGATTATGAAGAATTCCACCGACAGAGAGAGGAGAGGGATCAAATGGACCATGACTATGACAGCAACAACAATTCTGGAAGACTTGGACTTTGCTGATGACATTGCCCTGTTGTCACACCGCCACCAAGACATGCAGGAGAAAACAAATGCCTTCTCAGAAACAGCTGGAAACCTTGGCTTGAAGGTCAGCGCAAAGAAGACGAAAAGTATAAGAGTGAACGCCGAAGTCCAAGAAAACATCAAACTAAATGGAAAAGAGATTGAGGAAGTTGACAGTTTTACATATCTTGGGTCCAAGATGTCAAACACCGGGGATGTGGAGGTTGAGATTTGAGCTGACTGGCGAAAGCGAGCCAGGCCTTTGCCTCACTCAGGAGCACATGGAAAGCAAAAAAAATCAGCCAGAAGACCAAGCTGAGAATCTTCAAGTCAAATGTGATCAGCACCCTCCTTTATGGATCAGAAACATGGAAGATGACCAAAAACATCGGTAACAGGCTTGACGTCTTCCAAAACAGATGCCTCAGGCGCATACTTAACATTTGGCAAAAACACAATGACCAATGAAGAACTCCACCGAAGAACTGAAACTGAGTCTATCACCACGCTGGTTCAACGAAGGCACTGGCGATGGACTGGACATGTGCTTCGCCAGCAGACAGCAGACCTCTCCAGAATCGCCCTATGATGGGCTCCAGATGGCCGGAGAAAACGAGGCCGCCCAAAGGAAGCCTGGAGAAGAACAGTGGAAAGGGAGATGAAAGGAAAGGGCTGGACATGGGGTCGCCTGGAGCGAGTTTCAGCTGATCGACATCAGTGGTGGGCTCTGGTTGAGGCCTTATGTGCAACTAGCACGAAGAGGATTGATTGATTGATTGATTGATTGATTGATTGATTGATTGATTGATTGATTGATTGATTGATTGATTGATTGATTGATTGAACTCTACTGGCTGTGATCTTATACTAGCCTGAGGTGACCTAGAGTCACCAACCATATCTACTGTTGTTGGGAATATGTGTATGTGTGTGTTATATATATATATATATCGAACATATATTTGTCTATATATATATTGCTAGTACGAGCACTATCTGGCATTGGGATTGTGGATAAATAAAGTTGTAGAGAGCATGAGAGAGCGAAAGAGAGTGACACTGAAAGAGTGCAAGAGACAGAAATGGAGTGAGACAGACAGACAGACAGACAGAGAGCAGTAGTGATGGATGTCTCAGGGATACAAAAGGAAAATGATGTCATTTTCCTGTTCCATCTAGTACCTGTGACTTTTTTCACATTGTAAAGGAATCCCTTAGAGTTAGCCTGGGACCCCCTAGCAATCTGAAGAAGGGGTCCCTGGGGCCCCAAAGAATTTAGCCTTAGCAGAAGCCCTGATATCAGCTCTTTTGTCAATGATTTTTCTCAGACAAGGGGATTCGATCTCACCTTATTTGTACTTAATATGTGCTGAAATAATGTCGTTAATGCTTAGGAATAACAAAAAGATTAATGGGATTAATACAGAAGGAAAAGAGATCCTCTTATCCCTATTTGCAGATGATACAACTATGTTCCTAGATGGAAAAGAAAAATCTTTTGTGGCGGCCATAAATATAACTGATACTTTCTCTGCAATATCTAGTTTAAAAATCAACAATGACAAAACACAAGTAGTAGTTTGGATAGGGAGTAGAAAAAACTCTCAAATACGATATATGAGGGACAGAAATTTTTAGTGGGATCCCGGTATTTATAGAGTCCTTGGAATAAAATTCTCCACTGTGGTAGATAATATATGTGAATTGAATTATGAGGGGGTTCTTGAACAAGTAAAAAATATAACATCATGCTGGGAGAAAAGAAGATTATCACCATATGGAAAGATTACTGTGATTAAAACTCTTATTATATCCAAGGTAACATAATATTTTCTTACTCTTCCAGACCCCCTTCTGGACTTTCTCAGGTCTTTACAGAAAGAATTGTTTTCCTTTCTTTGGGGAGGAAAACATAACAGAATCAAGAAATCAGTAGTCTGTAAACCCTATGAGGAGGGAGGGCTTAAGATAGGTGACAATTTCTCCTTTTTGTCCACAATGAAACTTGGCTGGTTAAAAAGAATTGAGCAAAACAATACCACAGCAAAGATTCTCCTAACTATTTATCCTGTACTTAAAACATCAGAAAGTTTGGGGCTGAGTATGCTAATTATCCAGAATCTCTTTCGGAAAGATGTGGCTAAGCACTATAAGAAATTATCAAATAAGTGTCTTCCAGAGACCTCTGAAGAATGAATACATACATTACAATAGGAATATAACTAGAGAGGGGAGAGTTGTTTATATCAAAGAATGGGTTTATATCAAAGAATGAGAACATTCTCCAAGTAAAGGACCTGGTGAGTGAAACAGGAGACCTTATACCCTTTCAAGAATTTCAAAGAAAGTAACCAATAATGAAGGCAACAAACTTTCTACGATGTGAGGGCATAATACGTGCCAACAGACAATATCAAAATAAATTAGGATGTTTACTGACTAGAAAAGAACAAACTCCTAATGATAGTGTATGGTCAGGCAATGGCAAAGGCAATCAAGCTGTGAAATCAATACTCTTACAAAACTCAGCCTAACCCACAGCAGAATCTTAAATTTGATTATCTAGACTGGAAAGCAGTTGTTGTGTTGCCCTATAAACTACCCTAGATACCCAGTAAAGATGGTTCCAAACAAGGTTATTGCACAGGATTCTTCCAACACAGAAATATCTTTCAAGTTGTAATATAGCTGATTCTCCTAGGTGCCACCTATGAAATGACGAGATTGAGACCTTAGAACATCTTTTTTGGCATTGCCGGATCACCCAGAGATTCTGGAAAGAACTTAAAGACCATTTACACCATATATGCATACACACAAAGACAGTTACATTAACTGAAGAACTCATTCTCTTTGATATGGCTCCATAAATACTAACAGATAAAGTACTGGACATTATTATATTTTCAGCCAAGTTCTTTATCTATAAGAGCACTCTCCAGAATCTAATCCCTGTAGCCCAGAATTTTAAATACCACCTAAAACAGATTTTTGACAGAAAAAGCTGCTTTTCATAAGCTAAACAGAAAAAAAGGAATTTAATCAACAGTGGCTTTTGTATCAAAACCTTGTAACATGATCTTAGATACATTTAAATGAAAAGCAATCTGACAACTGACTGTTTCTTAAACTTATTGTTTTAAAGAACTTTACAAGTGATAACTGAATTTGGTTTCAAAGCACTCAGACTAAAACAGCACATGGGGTAAATTTTGGTCTCCTAAATACTATATGTGCCTCTTTTAAAAGCAGTCATTTTTTTCTTTCTGAGCAATCCAAGGGTCAATTGTGCAACAAAGTTGATTTCAGTTGGTCAAATACACTGTTAATCTCTACAAGAATGTTGCTGCTCTCGTTGGGTTAATAAATTCTATGTAAATGCTTTTTCCCCTTATATAGGGTCATGGCAGCTTGTTTGTATTATTATTGATGACACTGTTAGATTTATTATGAAGTATTTAGAATATTAATTTATAAATTGTATAATGCTAATGATTAATCCAAAAGATTAAATATAATGGGGTAGGTTTAAAGATATGGACCTTACTTCTTTAGACTTAATGTGAATGTGTATAAGAACCTGCTACAGAAGATTTATGGTGACAGTTTACTTCATGTAATGCAACTTTATTTGTGCATTGTATGCAAGCAAAGGAAGAAGAAATGTTGAAAGATGCTGTATCTGACAGAGTGCATGTGTGTGTGCGCTTTGTTTCTTTTCGTTCTTTATGTGCTTTTTTTGCTTCTTATCTATATGTGAGCTTTGTTAGTGCTATTTGAATTGCTGTAATATACTGTGATATGAAATAAAACTTAAAAAAAAACTAAATAAATCATTGACAAGAAAAAAAAGAAAATACACTATGATAATATCCTCCTTTTAATGTGTTTATTGTTTTTATAATCATTTTAAAGTTAGATCATTTTGATCATCAGTTTCAAAGTAGTATCATTTCATGCTTCGCCGCAGTTACTTTTCTGCATACAAACGGTATAACGGACATAACTAACCTACAGGCCCATTCTAAGGCCTCAGGCAAAGGGCATGTGCAGGGCCCTCGACCATAGTCTAGTTACCATACTAATCAAAAGCGCGTGGCCCCCAGGTAGATGCCTTGTCTGCCTGCCCCTAAGCACGGCCCTGCTAGCCTAGCTAGCTAATCGTTAAAGTGGCAGATTACGTCCATAGACATGGCAGGCATGGGTGGCTGCTCTTGACTGATAACACAGGTACATAGAACATTCAGAGTACTGTTAATATGACAAAGTGAACATAAAAGGGAACAGAAATAAAATCGTTACATACATACATACCTCTTATCTCCATCCTATACACATACATACACACAGATGTACGTATAGGATAAATAAAGTGTTATTATACATCTCTCATCCCCATCATACATTTTTACTTGCTCAACTCTACTGGCTGTGATCTTGTATTAGCCTGAGGTGACCTAGAGTCACCAACCGTATCTACTATTGTTGGGAATGTGTGTGTGTGTGTGATATATATATGTATATATATATTTTGAACACATACATATTTTTCTATATATATATATATATATTGCTAGTACGAGCACTATCTGGCATTGGGATTGTGGATAAATAAAGTTGTTGAGAGCATGAGAGAGTGAAAGAGTGACAGTGAAAGGGTGAGAGAGACAGAAATGGAGTGAGACAGAGAGGAGTAGTGATGGATGTCTTTGGGATGCAAAAGGAAAATGATGTCATTTTCAAGCTTACCTAAATAAATGTATAACGTCATCAGGTTGTGCAGAAACTTGTAGTCGCATGACAGTCAGTCTGTCAGAGACAGAAAAAGTCCATTTTCTCATACTTGCCCATATACAATGGTCTCCGAGTGTTTTGGTAGCTTTGAGCAAGTAAATGGCATGTGGAATAAATGAACTGCAGTGATGATTGGTTCTACATACAGGCATCATGTAGCTACAGCCACACCGCAAGAGTGAAAACTCACATGCTAATAGATGATCAGATATAGGATGTGAGAAGCATTCACTAAGGATTTGCTGATGAAAAAAGGCTGCCATGTCCCTCTGACTGATTCCGGTGAACTTGGAACAGATATTAACAAGGGAAACAAGACTGTTGTTTCCTTGGGAGAGGCTGTTGAACCAAAAGATAAATGAAAAAGTGATGAGACTTTCAATGAAGGACTGACAAAACTGAGTGAGGATGACAGAGCTGAGAGAGAAAGATCTGAGTTTCCATGGGAGGTACAGGCGCTGTTGGCTCTTAACAGTGGTTCTCTTCCTGACTTTGTAGGCTGGTGTGACGAACACTTCCTTGTAGGGTCATAGGTCAACTCGTCACAAGACCATTTCGTCACAAGACCATTTCGTCCCACAGCAAAAGTCAATTCGTCCCACGTATGGCCCCCCCCCCCCTTAAATGCCTCAAAGACTAACAAAATGATCTTCAACTTTTGGATGAGCAAGCCTGAGAAAGTCATCAGAACTCTCCATTATGATGACATTCAGGTACTCGACTTATAAATATTTAGGTACTATTTCTGATAACAAGCTTAAATGGGACATCAACACTGACAGGATTCTCCTTAACATGTTCACTATAATGTAAAAGTGACAGCAAGGCAGAATCTTCAGCAAATTTTATAAGAAACCTCCTATCCGTAGTGCTTCTACAATTAAAAACTGTTACTATATGTAAATACACACGCCCCCATCGGTGAATTTGCTGGTGATAGTAGGACATCTGTCTATGCACGGACTTGTATTACTAGCGAACAGAATGGCAAAAACCGATGACATAAATCATTTGTCACTGTCGGCACCCTTGAGCAAATCTCTCTCTCGCTGTCACTCTGCCCACCTTCACATTTTCCTGTATAGAGCCTATCTTACTTTTGGTGTGGGATGTCTTCATGTAAAGCACGTACGATTGTTTGATTCTATCGACTGTTTTATTGACTCACCCATATCGTGGTTTGCGATCCATGATCGCTCGATGTCACTTCATTTGCTCTAATCGAGCGATAGCTTGCAACACATTTGTCATACTGGAAGTAAGTCCTTCAAAACTTGTTTGTGTAGATAAGTTCAGATTTGTATCTGTTATCCTTGTGTCCAGTGAATCTCCAGATCCGGGATTTGGTTCAACACCGCCGATAAGTCAACATACCAGCAGCGTACTCATAGCCAACATGGCTGACAGTCCGTGAGCACGATATCATCGAGCTCGAACAGATGCAATTTTAGGCATATCTGGTCAAAACTTTCACCAGTGTACCCATAAAATATCAAATGGACACTATATATTTGCAGGCTTTATTCTGAAACTGTGTTAATTAATGATTTTCTGTTGTTTTTTTTTCTTCTCTGTCGTGATCATGAGATTAGTCGTACCCATTGGTAAGAAAGACAACTGCGAGTGCCCCAGCAACACCAGAGGTATCTCCCTTCTAAGCGTGGAAGGAAAATGCTACGCACACAGGCTATAGCTATAATTAATCAGTGTTAAATACGAGAATATATCATTGGCTTGAAGAAAATAAGCATTTACTAGAAACTCAAGCAAGCTCTAGAAAGGACCACTCAACAACAGACCGTATGTTTTCATTGTATTTTGTTATTAAAAAAATATCTCTGAAACCGGCCAAATTAATTGTATGCGTGTTTTGTGGACTTAAAAATGGCGTATGACTGTGTCCAACACGCAACATTGTTGAGAGCTCTAATTAATTTAGGAAAATCTCGCCTTTTTACTAAAGCAATAATGTCAATGTATGGCATCTTAAAAGCAAACTCACTAAAAACAAATTTGAGTGCCCTCGAAGCCTCCGACTAGGATGTATAGCCAGTCCAACAATATTACTCACTTATTAGGAACGAAATAGCTGAGAAAATATCTGCCGATGGGAAACACGGTGTTCAACTTTGTCCAGATCTGTTTATCATGTTTGCTGATGATCTATTTATATTATCAAGTACACTGACGGGCCTCTAAAACCAGATAAATTGCCTTATTCTGAAGTTTTGTCAGCAGCTTGGACTAAAAATTCCCTGTGATAACACTAAAGTGATGGGGCCAGTTGCACAACACATTTCTAATTTTAAACACTTTTAGGCCTTAACCCTATGTAGATAATTAGTCTAAAGTGCACGTCACAATTTTAGAATTTTTAAAACTAATACTGTTTTAAGTAAGATGAATAAAGTTAAGTCTGATCGACTTTCTGTCCTGTCAGTACAATGTTTTGTGTGTTTTTCTGCAATGCATCAAAATGGCTAAGAAGAGATTTTGCTTCTTTAGAACAGTTTTAAGGTTTAGAAACGTGTTGTGCAACTGGCCCATGGTTTTTAGAAAAGTTGGCTTTTTAGAGCGAAGGGATAATTAAATGGTCTGTTGTGAAACTGCTGGAGGTTAATTGTTATACAATAGCACTGTGACTACAATATCGAGCTCCTATCATGGAGTGATACAGCAATCAAACGAAAGAAAGCTACAGTAGATGATGATGATCAAGGGCGTTCACGCACGTGGGGCGACGGGTGACCATGTGCTCGCTATTTTTCTTATTCTCGTGTGTGTAGTTTTTAGTTTTGCTGTTCATTTTATGCACGGTGGTGGATATGAACTCTTGGAAAATGTGCATGTTTACGGATTCTGGATTTGTGGTGTTGATTACTGCCTGTATTTGGATTTCTACTGTACTGGCGTCAGGACAGCAACATCAAGATGGCGGCCGCTCCATATACACGAGAGAGTTTCTGCTCTCATTGAGATCTTCCGACCATCCTCTCTTCCTTTCGAACCTTCCACACGAAATGATTTCAACGGTGTGCCCTAAGAGGAGGAGATGTAGGAGAGGAGGTAGTCGAGGTACACAGCGCAGACTGAGGAGATATGGACTGGGTAATAAGCAGCGAATGCCACCATTACCGTCTGTGCTACTCGCCAACATACGCAGTCACTGCGTAACAAGGTGGACGAGTTGGAGGCGTATGTCTTGTGTATGAAGGAGTATCGCGACACCTGTCTGCTTGCTTGCACCGAAACGTGGTTAAAAGATAATGATGGTGATGAGCTGTGTATTTCTGGATGTGGTCTCCCATATCGATGTGACCGCTCAGCAACCATTACCGGCAAATCCACCGGTGGGGGTGTTTGCTTGTATGTTAACAAAAGGTACTGTAATACTGTTGTAGTGCTTGAAACAATCTGTACGCCTGATATCGAACTGTTGTCAGTCTCCCTTCGCCCCTTTTATCTTCCGAGATAATTTCCCCAGCTGTTCTTCACATTGGTGGATATTCACCCTAGATCGAGTGATTGTCACGTCTGCCAGGAAGGTAATCGCCGATGTTACACACAAACTCGATTCATTGTCACCAGATGCGCCAAAATTTATTCTGGGCGATTTTAAGAACTGTGATCTGTCAAAGATTCTAAAAACGTATGACCAGTATGTGACCTGCCCAACAACCCAGAAACACACTAAACTGGATTTATGTTATGGCAATATCCCCGCAGCCTACAAAGCCAAGCCTATGCCATCTTTTGGGTCTTCCTACCACCATAGTGTGTTTTTGGCCCCCATGTACAGGCCTGTGTTTGAACGTGTGAAGCCTGTTGTTATGTCGGTGAAGCGTTGGACGGATGAAAGTGTTGAATGTTTGCGAGATATTTTTGAATGTACGGTTCTACCTATTAGGCAAACTAGGCAGTGGCCTAGGGCGCAGACTGAGGGGGGTGGGCGGAAAAAAATGGCCTGCTCTTTTTTTTAAGATGAATAATTTTAGGGAAAAATATCATTTTCACAGAATGATATTAGCAGGACACCTTTCCTCTGCTTGTAGACTGACCACCACGCTAGTTTCTCAGTACATGTATTACAGGAAAACCCTATTATCCCAGGGCACGCTTGCAGTGACCAGCTAACCAGCAGGGAAGTAGAAGGCGGATGGGGCGGCAGAGGGGCGGGGAAGGGCGATGAGAGCGACGGCGTTGGTGGATGGCAAAGGGGGTGGTGGGGCAGTCATGGAGGGGGGAGGCAATAATGGCCTGCTTTTGTTTTAAAGTGATGGAAAGTGTTAGGGAAAAAGATCATTTTCACAGAATGACATAGCAGGACGCCTTTCCTCTGTTTGTAGGTTGACTTCACCACGCGAGTTTCTCAGTTCATGTATTACAGGAAAATCCCATAATTACAGGGCGCACTTGAATTGACCACCTAACCAGCAGGGAAGAAGAGGGCGGAGGATAGACAGCAGAGGGGTGGGAGAGGGGCGGGTTGGTGGATGGGGCCTGGTCAGGGCAGACCTTTACAATGGATTTGCCACATTCCACTAATGCCAGCCTCACCTTTCTCTCTTCTATCCTACTTTGAAAGACGTTCCACACTTATGCATTGAAAACACTGCAGCTGAGATCAGGGACAACAACACTGACTTGTGTTTGCTACGCGAGTCTCTTTTTGGTTATGACAACTGTTTTATGTTCAATTTTTTTTACACTTACGAACTAAACCCAAAAGAACTTAGCTAATGTCACACTCGCGTTCTTAGTTAATAAGAGTATTAAAGCCTTTAGCAGACAAACATCAAGGGAGAGTCATTTGAAGTTTATAGCATATCTATTTTTATTGTCAAATTTCAATCAATCAATCAATCCTCTTTGTGCTAGTTGCACATAAGGCCTCAACCAGAGCCCACCACTGATGTCGATCGACTGAAACTCACTCCAGGCGACCCCATGTCCAGCCCTTTCCTTTCATCTCCATTTTCACTGTTCTTCTCCAGGTTTCCTTTGGGCGGCCTCGTTTTCTTCGGCTGTCTGGAGTCCATCGTAGGGCGATTCTGGAGAGGTCTGCTGTCTGCTGGCCAAGCACATGTCCAATCCATCGCCAACGCCTTCGTTGAACCAGCGTGGTGATGGACTCGGGTTTCAGTTCTTTGGTGGAGTTCTTCATTGGTGATGGTGTTTGGCCAAAAGATGTTAAATATGCACCAGAGGATCTGTTTTGGAAGACATCAAGTCTGTTACCGATGTTTTGGTCATCTTCCATGATTCTGATCCATAAAGGAAGGTGCTGATCACATTTGACTTGAAGATTCTCAGTTTGGTCTTCTGGCTGATGTTTTTTGCCTTCCATGAGGCGAACGCTTGGCTGGCTTTTGCCAGTCGGGCTCGAATCTCCACCTCCGCATCCCTGGTGTTTGAAATCTTGGACCCAAGATAGGTAAAACTGTCAACTTCCTCAATCTCTTCTCCATTTAGCTTGATGTTTTCTTGGACTCTGGCGTTCACTCTCATACTTTTTGTTTTCTTTGCGCTGACCTTCAAGCCAAGCTTTCCAGCTGTTTCTTAGAAGGCATTTGTTATCTCCTGCATGTCTTGGTGGCGGTGTGACATTAGGGCAATGTCATCGGCAAAGTCCAAGTCTTCCAGCATTGTTTTTGCTGTCATAGTCATGGTTCATTTGATCCCTCTCCTCTCTCTGTCGGTGGAATTCTTCATAATCCAGTCCATGGCCAGGATGAAGAGGAATGGCGACAGAATGCAGCCCTGCTTCACCCCAGTACTGACGATGAAGGGGGCTGTGAGCTCCGTGTCACAGACCACCTGAGATTTGAATTCGCTGTACAGCATTGCAACGACCTGGACAAGTTTTGCAGGGACTCCATAATGCCTCAGTATCTTCCATAAGGACTCGCGATGGATGCTGTCAAAAGCCTTCTCCAGGTCGATGAAGTTGATGTACAGCAGTGCGTTCCACTCATTGCTCTGCTCCAGAATCTGATGCAGAGTGAAAATGAGTTCAGAGCAGGATTGCCCAGGGCGAAATCCTGCTTGCTGGGGCCGGAGGTCTTTCTCAACGGTTGCCGTCAGTCTTGACAAAACAATCTTGCAGAAGACCTTGCTGGTGTGGGAAAGAAGTGTTATACCCCTCCAGTTATTGCAGTCTCCAAGATCTCCTTTCTTGGGTAACTTGAAGATGAGCCCTGTCTTCCACGCATCGGGGATCTGTCCTGATTCCCAAACTTGCCTGAAGATTTCAGTCAACATGGGAGCTGTCACATTCACATGTCAAATTTCAGATCAATATTATTTATTTAATTCACTGTCACAAATTAACCTGTTTTCTCCTTAGTGATGTGTACAGTGGTGACGCTGATGGCCTATAGTCTTGTACTTACTGTTGTGACTCATGGTCGGGAACTTTCTTATTAATTATTAAATTTCTGTTCGATTACATGGTGTATTACGCTTAATTTAGTTGTCAAATTGTAATGTTTGTTTATTTTTATTATCTAAGAGTGCTTCTGTCTGTCTACAGTTTGAACCGATAGCTTGTTGTTATGCTCCATTGACAGAATATTTGAAATTGGTTATTAAGTGATAATGCGTAGTAAGACCTATATAGTCTATATACTTCTCTTGTTTTCAACAAACCCTATGCTGGACACCACGCACTGTTGATGTTTAGACTGTGTTTTGGGTAGCTGCCTTGACAACATGATTTACAACTTTGTATTGTTAGCGTCTAGAAGACTCTCCCTTGACAGACCTTGTACTGCCCCGCCCATCTGTCAGTGTGACTTTGGATGGGAACATCATAGTTTCGATGAGGGTGGTCTAGATGCTGTGATAGCTTGAGTTTTAGACCACACAGCAAAGTAAGACCAGAGCAAGGTGCTACAGATTTCTTGTCTCCATCAGTGTGCAGTCAGTCGTCACTCCATAAAACCTTTTACACGAGTGTTTGAAATCCCCCAACTCATAAGTGTAGGTCTGATTTGGTAGGCATGCAAGTATCCATGTGTGTATGATGCACGCCTGCAATTGAAAAACAGACGTACTTTTTCTTGACAAAAAGTAGTTCTTATTTATAAGTTATTAATAAAATCCGAGAGCAGATTCTATAAAAAGATTTAATTTTAATAAGCCATTCTTCGACACTTTTGGCTTCTAACACCTCTGGTCGTAATGAGTTCTTGTAGAAAACCACTTTTCCAGTATTTTTAAGCAGCAAACATGTAGTCAGTGTGGTTTTACTTTTTAGTTCGTCTGTAAGATGAGAAAGAAGAGAACGATTGAAAGAACTGCCGATCGAGGTGCTACTTGCTAGTTGGAAAGGCCCAAAGGGTAGCGATAAATCTATCACAGTTAAGGACCAGTCGGATCAGATTAGAAGACTGGACAAAGAAGGTGGTGCGATGTTACTTGATACTTGTCCGTTAGATGAGAAAGAGAGAGGAGAGAAAGATTGGAAGGACCTTAGTGGGGTGGCTTAGTGGAGAAGGGCAGAGATAAATCTACCACTGAAAGGAAAGTCAGATCACATTAACAGGGCTGGACAGCTGAGATGGGGGGAAAAGGTAGTTTTAACTTTAAACTTAAAACCCACAGGATGTAAAAACCTCATTTTTCTGAGCGGCTGCAGACATCTCGTGCTGCTGTTTGAATTTACTTTGTAATCGTCTGTTCGGGTGCTTGGAGCTATCATCCTTCCACAGCTGAATCAGTAAAGGTTGTGAACTGGATTTAGTCGTACAAGACTAAACGGTGCTTACTGTCCTACAGCCACTTCATGAGAGTTTGTAAAGATAAGTTCGCATGATTTTATACATTGTGACATAGCTGTATATATTTTATTCACACGATTTATGTCTTTCTTTACATTAATTTCATTTCCTTATTTCTTATAGTGCTTATTTTGATTGTGTGGATGCAACGGGTTGCAATAGCGGTGGTGTAACGTTTTGCAAAACTTTTCATTGCACAAACGGGTCCTTACAGTCCTGTGGTCTTTATCATATCACCATCGCGTTGAGACCGCCGCAATCATTACTAGTGATATTTAAGCCTAGCTTTCTTGTTTGAAATTTCTGTTAAAATAGAATTAAACGTATATTTATTCCAATATTTGTGTTGATAAATGCATGGATAGCAAACGACTGTCTGGAGCTCAATATCGGAAGCGAAGAGCTGAAAATCATGGAAGCATCAAATACAAAATGACTTTAATTTTTGAACAAAGAAAGTACGGCACGTCTATCTGGAGAGCACAGTTTGAAAAGATCAATAAAGATGTACTTGTCTTTCTATGATTCTTGGTGAATACCCACGTGAGTTTTTCTGATTTGCGAATGCGAATTTCCCACAGTTCACTCGAAAGGGGGACATACAAGAGGGACAAAGGGCCGCAGGGCTACTACGCAACTGTGGGTCGTAAAACTTGGCAATAAAACTTGGTCGTAAAGCTGGCCGTCCTTCCATCGTGGCTTGCTTCAAAATAATGTAACCGAGTAGTGGGAAAGTAAAATTAAAGAACTGAAGACATTCAAATGACAAAGAGACACACCAAGAATAAAGAGAATGATGAAAAAGTTGTACGAACAAACTCGAAAATCGGATATAAAAATAAAGTTATTGAATGTGTGTTTGGCACTTCATATTTTCACAGATAATGACTTCACCTATCGTAAATCGTCACAAATCTCTTCTAAAAGCACCCAACCCTCTTTATTGGTTAAATCAATCAATCAATCAATCAATCAATCCTCTTCGTGCTATTTTCTGGAGAGGTCTGCTGGCGGAGCACATGTCCAATCCATCGCCAACGCCTTCGTTGAACCAGCGTGGTGATGGACTCGGGTTTCAGTTCTTTGGTGGAGTTCTTCATTGGTGATGGTGTTTGGCCAAAAGATGTTAAATATGCACCAGAGGATCTGTTTTGGAAGACGTCAAGCCTGTTACCGATGTTTTTGGTCATCTTCCATGTTTCTGATCCATAAAGGAGGGTGCTGATCACATTTGACTTGAAGATTCTGTTTGGTCTTCTGGCTGATGTTTTTTGCCTTCCATGTGCTCCTGAGTGAGGCAAAGGATTGGCTGGCTTTTGCCAGTCGGGCTCGAATCTCCACCTCCACATCCCCGGTGTTGGACATTGTTACGGATGAAACGTTGTTGAACGTTGGAGATGTTGGAATGTCCGTAATTTAATTAATGGCTCGTTATGGGTCCTTAATCTTTGGTACCAGCCTCTCCAAAACAGAGTCTTTGCAGTCAAGATTTCCACTAAAATACTTTATTCCACAAGTTCATGCAGCGAGCTTCACTCAATCAAAACGGCAATACACGCCGGCGACACAATTTCCAATAGCTTACTCTGATAATATCTTAGCATGGATACTGCTACTCTAACGGCGACACACGCGCCCGACACAACAACTGAACAGCAACACACGCTGACTAAAACCACACTAAGGCTACACAGGCCTGACTCAACTAGCGGCGCTACACGCACGCACAAAACTGTCTACTATACTCTCGCTCGCCTTCCTTACTGAAACACTCATTCACACTGCTTATATACATGATACAAACACATCTAGAAACATCGAGCATCCACTCGTCACGCATGCGCACTCTCACACTGAACATTCTGGGGTATCGAGGCTTGCGTCAGACACCCGCTCACGCACCCGCTAGAAGGATCTCGGCGCGCCTGGATACAGTCACGCGGCCGACCGGTCAGTCAACCGGGGTCAACATGTCAACAAAGCGCCGGTGACCCGTCACACAGACCGCTACCGCATTTAATTCGTAACAGACATCTTGGACCCAAGATAGGTAAAACTGTCAACTTCCTCAATCTCTTCTCCATTTAGTTTGATGTTTTCTTGGACTCTGGCGTTCACTCTCATACTTTTTGTTTTCTTTACGCTGACCTTAAAGCAAAGATTTTCCAGCTGTTTCTGAGAAGGCATTTGTTTTCTCCTGCATGTCTTGGTGCTTTGCCGCTTTTCATTGCGTTGATTGCTGCTGTCACTTCTTCCAGGCTTGGCGGGTCTTTGCAGATGTCATGGTCTGTATCTGGTGGCTGGATGTCTGGAAGCTGAGGGGGGTCTGGCCTGTTCAGAACCGACTCAAAATGTTCCTTCCAGCGCTGTAGTTTTTCTGCCTCTCCCTGGACAACATTTCCGTTCATGTCTTTCACTGGTACTTCACTGTTTTTGAACCTGTTGTTCAGCTGTTTATTGATTTTATACAGTGTCTTCAAGTCATTTTTTCGTGCTGCTTCTTCTGCTTCATCTGCCAGTTTCTATATGTAGTCCCTTTTGTCGGTTTTGATCATCCTCTTTACCTCTTTGTTTATTTCTGTATATCTTTGTCTGTGTTGTTCCTTCAGACGTTCAGATCTGGTGTTGTTGATTTTCTGCTTGGTTGACTTTCTCTCTTCTATCCTTTTCCATGTCTCTTCTCTGATCCACTGTTCTTTCTTTTTTCGTTGGA
Source organism: Marisa cornuarietis (assembly GCA_004794655.1). NCBI lineage: Eukaryota > Metazoa > Mollusca > Gastropoda > Architaenioglossa > Ampullariidae > Marisa > Marisa cornuarietis. The sequence goes on from SMMW01000572.1 coordinate 1,515,829, forward strand.
AGCCCAGTATTTTCTCACCTGTTTCCTGTAAGACTCGATTGAAGTCCAGATGGCGCCATTCTAAATTAAAAGTCACTTTATGTTGCCGCACCCGAAAGCTAGATGCTACTATAGTGTAGTAGTTAAAACCCTTGCTTGTTCTTGCTCTTGTAAGTGGGTTAGAGTTTAGATCTTATCATGGATATTATCTATCTTTCCCCTGTGGCATATGCATGTCTTTCCATGATGCATCGTTACGACCGTGGCTCAGAAAACTTGTGAGTTTGGAAAAACGAATGACGTCAGTTTGTCTGAATGGGTATGGGTGATGTCAAAAGATATGTGACGTGAGAGAATCAGGGAAAATGAGAAGGGGCTGAATTGGATCATGAACGTTGATCTACTGGAATGCTGACGAAGTGCCGAGACCAACGCTTAGCCTCTTGTGAAGTTCTGAACCGCTATTCTCTATAAATTAGAATTGGCTGTAAACAGAGACTCCTGAAACACATTATTTCTTGCCCCTCCTCCATCCCCACACCTAAAACTTCTCATGCTAAATCTTGGTTTTTACTGACTGGAGGTTTCCTAGGTTGAGACTTTGGAGTTTCTACACTTCTTGGTGGCATTAGTAAGGTTGGCAGGCTGCCTGGTACCAATGAACGTTTTCCACCAGCTGACAACAACAGAAAATAATAAAAAATAGCAAGTAAAATTTTGTTAGACTATATATTCATCTTTCCTGAAATAAGGAAAATCTTACTAAGTGTTGTAGGTGAGTGAAATTCATTGGTAATTATGCTTAAATAAGGAACAATTTGCAAAGTCACAGTACTACATATCATATATATATATATAGAGTCATACACACCTAAACTCAAACTGATCAATAAAAAACATACCAAAAAATAATGCATCTTAACAATAGCAGCAGTAGTAGTAGTAGTAGTATGGTCAGGCTTAAATAGCTTAGGCCTTATGTCCCCTCAGTGTCATCAACAATACATTTTGTCTGATTGCATGGCTACAATTCACTCCAATAAATGTTCCAGAAATCTTATGGAATACTATGCAAAAAATCTGAAGCATGCTTTGTCAGCTATACACATTACTTGTCCAATATATTAAACGTGATAAGTGTTGGAAAATGTGGGAGTGATAGCGGCAATTTTACACAGGACACTGTCGACACACATTAAAATAGCCAGTCACACGCAGTCCACAGTCGAGTGAACAAGCATTTGTTTCAACAATTACTATCGTAATATAAAATGAAAACGCACACGTATCTGTTGTGACGATACATTTTGGGGCAAATTGCCAAGAGCATATAGTCGCCCTTTCAATGTTAAAACTCTTGACTCATCTGTTAAAAGAACGAATAAGAGCCTGTTCCCATTCGGACTTTTGCTGTTTTCGTCGCCGAGTGGAAAAAAATGACAGGCCCCGGTTCCTTCCTTTGCATGCACTGCACCCATATACAGCACAATTAGCACCAGGCATGATTGCTTTTTCACTTTTGTTAAAAAAAACGGACAAGGGTTCGTTACCCAACACTGCACAAACACACCACAAAACGCTGTAACTGTAACCGGATGTTTCGGATGCCGGGACTCGGGTCTGACATGCGCAATGCTGCTTCGGCGCGAGGAACGCAAAGATACCAATCGTGTCCCTACAGATCTCTGGTCTCGAGGTCCCCGGTGATGTAGTGGATCAAAACATTCACTTGTCACCAGAGCTGGCGCTAGAGAGGGTGCGGGGCCTTGGGCAAATAGAATTGCGGGGCCTTTGGAAGCATATCCCGGGTATCGTCAGTTTCTCAATGCCAAATCTAAATCCTTGCAATGTTTGCTTAATTCATTCATTGTGATTGTGCGTAGTTGTGAAACATTGTACAGGAAGCTAAATATTCCGGCATAGTGCTCTAGTTGCACGAAACGTTTCTTCAGAAATCCCAATGCTTGATCGACGATCCACAAGAAATACCCAAACCTGAAAGATTCTTCAGGTGTCTCTTGAAGTTCATCCATGTGACATAAGGTAAGTGTTGGCCTTATTCTGAAAATGTAGAAATCCGTAAAAGGTTTAGTGCGGACTTGGGATAATAAAAGATGGCGCGAAGGCCGACATAATGATGTCTCTGCTACGTGTTCTAACTGGAGAGTTTATTGAATGCCACCACTCATAATACCCACAAACCAATAACACCACATGGTGTCAGAAGTGAGCAGCAAAGTGCTAGCTATGTGATTTCTCCAGGAACTTTCAGGTGGGCAAGTTTTTCCCATTTCGAAATATTGCGCAGTACGTTCCAGTTCGCAATGTGACATTTCTCGCAGCATGTCTTTATAGAGTGTGGTTGGATGATTCAAAGTTTTGTGTACTCTACATAAGTTTTGACTTGCGGTGCTTAGTACAAACATTCGTGTACCCCACTTCAAGAAAGTTGGTTACTTCGTTTTTTGGTGGACACCAGCAACATGGCAGAGACACACCAGAGAAAACATTTCACTGCAAACGTTCCGGTTCCCTCAAAGCTGGATTTGTCTTCTAACATTGAAGTAAATTGGAAAAAATTTCTTCGTCAGTGGCAGAACTATGAGGTAGCAACGCGCCTTGATAAAGAAGATTCAGCTTATCGTAGTGCAGTTCTATTAGCTTGCATTGGCGAGGACGCACAAGAAATCTACGAAGGATTATCCTTTGAAGAAGGGGAGAACAACAATGATATCCAGACTGTCATCGACAAGTTCAACGACTTCTGTTTAGGTAGCACACATGAGGTGTATGAGAGCTACAAGTTTCATAGCCGATACCAAAACAAGGATGAGTCAGTTGATACTTACGTCACAGCTTTACGCAAGTTAACAAAATCATGTGATTCCAAGGATGTTGACCTTCCTCTCAACTTTCCAACTAAAACAACAAACTCTATTCGGTCTTGAGTCTGAGGTCAGACTGTGGATTAGGGAGAAATGGCGCAACGTTCAGAGCACTAATTTTGGACTTTAGAGGCACGTTGTCTTTTTTTCTCAGCACTTGGCATCTGTTAACAGGGCTGGCTACCTTGCCGTGATGCAGCGTTAGTTGCTGGCTCGGCGTAAAACCACCTCGTCTCAGTGAGCATGTCAAGACACGGGTGGTGCTGCACACACACTCATGCCCGACAATTGCGCGTTCTTTCAACAAAACACAAAACGATTGCCCGAGGCTGTCCAAATCATATTACTTCAGTTATCATGTGGCCCAGGACTTTACACCATAAGATATGAACACAGAAATTCTTAATACAACGCCTCTATCAATTCTGAAAACAACAGTAAAATCGTCACAACACCAGTCCGCACTCCTTCACCTGAAAGTCATTCGCTCTATTCTTCCATGCTCACTTATCAACGTCTTGATCAGTTCTTCCCCACAGTTCGAGTTCTCAATATGTCACCTTTACACAATACACTTTAGGCTTCCAATCTTAGTTATTAAATCCTTAATCGATCCTCCCCCACAGTTCAAGTTCTCAATATATATCACCTTTAAACCATACAAGTTAGTTCCTCATCCTGTGCTCTCCCCAAATAACAGTCATCAATGACAATACTTACAGTTCAGCAGTCAGCTATATTCGGGTAGTCGCCCTTCCTACCGCCAATCTCCCACAATCCACCAACTCAAATAACACTACTCATACTCGTAAAGCAAGAACACCAATGACACATAATCCAAATCGATCTGATCATCCCTCCCCAAGGGGTGAAAAATGAACACTTTGACTGCTCTGAACAACACAGTTCTTTCCGACACTCGACGACGCACACACAGGCCATGTCGACGAGGGGGGGGGGGGTCACGGGGTTAGCAGCGTATATACTCCTCGGAGACGTAACGGGGCCGAGAAAGCCCAACTGGCCGGCTCGCCAGTCCTCAATAGTCGTCAGTTATCCATACGCTGCGGGGTCCGGTCGGTTTCCAGAAAACGTCGCCTGTCCTCGACGGTAGTACTTTATCCAGCCGCTGCTGGGTCAGGTAGGCTCCTGGTACTGTCGCCTTCACCATTAAGACCACTTCTCGATGAGGTTTTTCACACAGGATCCCTATCGCGTCGCATCCAGCGTCGCCCGACACCCTCCTGCTTTTTCCTTCAATCTCCTTCCCTGTGTCCCGTCTCAGGCATGTCTTACCCCTCTCTGCGTTCTCGAGTGATTCAAACGCGTCTTACCCCTCTTTTCTATATTTCTCCTGAACAGTGTTCACCAAACTTAATCCTTACTTCTCTATTGATCACGCTCATTCCCGCATACACTCTATCCACACGTGTAAGTCATAAGTCGATAAGGGGTTAAAATAGTCTCAGAAAAAACTATGGCACGGACTGGTCGTGCCACATGAACTGGTCCGTGACAGAGCAGCATATTAAAATGTCACATAACAAAATTAAGTTTAACCTCTCTGGGTGAGAAATTTTGTTAAATGGTTGGATAAATGCTTAAAATTCAGAACAACTATTAAATGTTTGAAAAAAGGCTGTAAAAGGTCGACAAAAAGTTGGAATGCAAACATTAATAACACATTACTTTGATCGGAATGATAAACGTTTCTAAAACATTTCCTGCGAATATTATTTGAACATTTCACGAGAACCATTTGTAAACGATTATAAAACGTTCAAATGCTATCTGGGTTGACTGACCACTGTCCCCTATAATTATGCTACCTTGGCTTCAGCCATGTTGTTCTGGCCTTGAACCCGGCTGGTTCATGACACAGGTAAAGCAAAGTCAACCCCATCTAGCTACAGACCAATAGCACTTACTTTGCAACTAGACAAGCCATTTGAAACAATTATTAAGAAGAAATTAAACCACTTCTGTGAGGCCAGCAACATCCTGCCGCCAGAACAAAGTTGTTTTAGGAAGAAACGAAGCACAATGGACCACATAACAGGTGGATTTCATGTTGAACGAGTAACTTACGTCCCCAAACCCCAAAGGCCGTATTAGCTATTCCCCGGTAAAGCCAGTGCGCGCCCTGCGAATTACATGTTCGCGACTTTACCCGACAATATCTAACTCATGACCTACATTCTCCGATCCGGGGAATTCCTACTAGTGCGCATGACCATATAAGACGTTAACCTGTCTTGGGGAACAAAAAGAAAGTAAATTTGTCAGCCTTCGTTTTTATAATGGAGCCGACACGTACCAAAAGCGACGAGCAAATTGGTCTAACAGGAAAATATCGACGCTGTTAGAGGTTTGTTCTATTATTATTATTCTATATCTGAATCAAACATCAGTTTTTGAACTTAGGTAATTCTGATTCGATCAGTGATGTCAAAACTACTTTTTGCTGACTTTATTTTAAAATATTTGGGATAAACTTAATTGTGATTCGGTACTTAAATTTCACTATTATTTATACCTTTTTTTTTACTATGCTATATATGACAGTGTTAGTATTTTAGAGCTTTGAATTCACCATTAACGTATGAAGAGGGGGTGTCACAGTGCTGTTCTGTGTGTGGGGGTGAGTGGGCAATTGAGGCAAAATAAACACTTCTTTAATCCTTTTAACTTTATAAGTTACATTTTGCTTTAAAACAATACTGCATAGACATTAAATCTTTTCTTTTCAGTTGAAGTGATGGAGGTTTTTGAGATAGTTAGCAGGTCCCCAGGTATGGTTTATTAAGCCTTAAACATGGCTGAGCTGTGAGGATATTGCAAATAATGGGGAGTGAGAATGCCAACATTTCATGTACATGAAGAACATTTACTGTAGCCTGGCTGGTTTGGCATTATGTAGCCATACATTGTGGTTTGGCATAAAAACCTAAAGACCTAAATGCCATTGCCTTTTCATGTACAAGATAATGAGCTCACTTCGATACCAAAAGGCTTTTTACCTGAATAAATACCTCCACCCCACATGTCTCTTTGAATTAGAAGGCTCATGGTGTAATTTTACTTTAGTATTATGTAGTTTTCTTATGCATGTAGATATCTCTTTTCAGTTGATTGATATTTTTGTGTCACCTCATTATCCTATAGAATGCCAAGTGTAAAAGGCAAAAAATGTCACTTGAAAATGTTTTAAGAGTATTTTATTGACAAGATGAAGTCATCATCATTCAAAAGAAACTCTGTTTTTACAGCTTTGTCTTCAGCATGAACTGACACAGCAGGCAGTGCACCAGCCTCAAATCAATTATCACCAGATGGTTTGTACTTTTTATCAATATGGTTTTTGTCTTTTCTTTTTTAAGAGAGGGGAAGATGATTAGTGATAATGCTATATGAAAACATGTCATTCTACCAAAAAATAAAAAGGATTCATCAATCACTGGCATGATCTGAGAGTGAATTTCATGTCTAAAATTCAGTAAATCTAATGTTAGTGTTAATAACACAGTTAACTCTTCAGCTGGTTTAATTAGAAACAGTTTTCAGTATCTTTGCCTATGTTCCTGATATCTGTCTTCCTCACTTTGCCATTACTATATATTAAGCAATATGGGTGTTTGTTACAGATTTGCCTTCATATGCACCTGTCCCTGATGTTGGCCTGGCAAAGGAAGTGTTCTGTAGTGTTTATGTATAGTTTAAGCAGTACTCTCAATATACACTCTGAGAAGATTAATGTCAAGCAGAATTTAAGTTCAGGTCAATGTTATGCTATGCATAAGCCTGTATGCAGAAATTACAGGCACTTTTAATAGTTTGCACCCTCTACAGTCCTGTCCAACCACAAAAGAATGTTCAGTAGAATGCATATGTGGGTGTGTAATGTATTTAAGAATGATGTACAATGCGCAGGTATCCATTCGGAAGAATGCTCATTGCGCAATATAAGACCACATGTTTTTGTGGAGCACAACTTGTCAACCAAATATTGTAACTTGTACTGAGGTTTTTGTTTGTTTGGGGCTGAGCAGATATCTCGTTATAACTGCATGCTGTAATTAATAAAGTTGGTCATTTCATTTTCATTGTATTTTCTGCCTGTCCCATAACTGAGAATGTCTAATGCTGATATACTACTTTACTCTTCTTCAGAATTTAGCTTCAAAGTGAATGATAACCTCAAACGCTTGTTCCAAAGAGCTGCACATGTAAAATAAGAAGAATTCAAAGAAGAATTAAATAGCCAAGTGACAGCACTAAGAACAAGTCTTAATGATAACCGCAGCTCTTGACAAACACTTGCAGAGGCCAGTACATGCACTACTGTGTGCACACCTATGTCCGAAAAAAAAAATTCTTATCACCCATCCAAGCTTGTATGCACATGTAACCGTGTGGTGAGGTCTTTTAGTGTCTTAGCAAACTTTCAACACCCAAACATAACCAGGAACTGTCAGCAGGTCTGCAATCTTTATTTTCACTGGCTGCGACTCGTGGGGGGGGGGGAAGAACTCAGGCACGTCTGTTTTTTCTCTCTGTCAGCTCCGCTCTCTATGTGAGCTCAGAACAACAACTTGTCTCAGCTCTGCCCTTATATACCCTAACGTTTTCGCAATGCTCAGCGTTTTTGTACGGATATGCTGTTTCCTGTGTACTTCAACACTGTTGCCAAATCTTAGCAGGTGGCCTACCGGCCCCCTCCATCCCCTATTGACTGATGTGCCGTTTCCTGTGTATTTCAAGATTGTCGCCAACTCTTAACAGGTGGCCTACCGGCCCCCTACACACATATAATCTTACATATATCTAACACTACCCACGTTAGTGCCACCACTGATTGCATGCATAGACCAGCCGACACAAACATACATGCACAGACACAAACACTGCACATTCTGCTGACAGAGACCAAGGAGATGCATTGAAAATTGGTCAGCACACTGCCACAACACATATTTTGTGCCTACAACTGAGAATTGGGACTCCATAGATGAAAATTGAAGGGGTCCTCCGAACTTTTAATGCGTACTGTACGCAATTTTTTGCTTTAGCAGAAGCCTTGCATATAATGTGCTTGTGCACTTTTTTCTTTCAGGAGGGGTGTTGTATTTATGTATTTATGAAAGTTGAACCCACTTTGAATTGTTCATTCAAAAATAAATGGTTAATATTTAAATTTATTGTGTTGTGCTGGTTAAAATCTGATTGTAAGAATAGTCTTGTTGCTGGTGCGTAAAATGTACTCTAATCTGGTTTCTACACAGAAAGAGCAACTCACAAGTGAATAGCTAGTTGACTTGTCAACTAAAGTACAGCATTTTACAGAGCACATGACATGCCTTAAGCCTGGCTGTCTTGGACAAAAATAGTAGGTGCTAGAGAAGGTAAAGGGTTGGGAAGAGGATTGATGGGGCCCCTTTACCAAGATAATATATAAATTGAAACAATCTAGGCCCCAACTAGGCATTACATTGGTGCCAGGTTTCACCCAAGTTTGGGCCGATCTTGAACCAGTCTAGGCTCAAGGTCGGCGTTACATGGGCACTTAGATTCGGCCAAGCTTTTGCCTAGCTAGGGCCAATGATGGGCCGACTATCCTTTCTTTCTTGGGCCAATATTGCCACCAATGAAATACCTATATTGGAGCCCATGAAGCGCCGACCAAATGCCGATATCGGGCCAATATTGTGTGTTTCCTGGGGAGTATGTCTGGTGCTGAGGTACTTTGTCTTCAGAAATCTTCCAAATGACTTCATAATAGAAACCTTACACACTTATTTTAAGAACTGCACATTTCAGACATTCCAATAAGGAAATACTAGCAATTTTCTAAAAAGATTTGTAGGAATGAACATCTATTAGATTTCATAATGAAATATCAACTTTCTACAGTCACATAGTTCTGATACTATGAACTGCACAGAATATAAAGTATAAAATTAGGATAACATTGTATTCAAAGTGATTAACAAACTGGTTCCTAGCAGCTTGACTTGCTGCAACACATATATGTTGGGCCTAATCTTAATTGACTATATGTGGTTTTGATGTAGTTTGTTATCAAAATCTTTCCTGGTAATGATTTCATAATGGAAACCTCATACACTTTTTAAAATGAGCCATCCAAGAAGAACTACACCAACTATTATAATAAAAAAACATTAGCTACTTTCAAAAGAGATTTGTAAGAATAAACATTTAACTGTTTCTACTTTCACATAGTTCTGCTATTGTGAATTGTATAGAAAAATATAAAATTATGATATATTCACAAGAAAAATCTAGTTAGAAACTGGTTCCTAGCAGCTTGGCCTGTTGCAACACGTAAGTTGGACCTACATGTATTGTAAATTATGTTAATGTACAAAAGTTGTTATCAAAATCGTTCTGATACTATGAACTGGTTGGGAAAGACGATTCATAGTGGAGCATGTCGGAGTAGCGATGCGACAAGCTGTCGCTTCGGAAATTCAAATCGCCACACACACACACACACAAACAATCCCGTTGCATAAAAGCGAAGTGCGACGCACTCTTCTATGCTCGAGAGAGACGTTCCCTCGATTCGACATTTCCAGTTCACCTCCTACCTCCTCCACAATATAGACATTATATCAACTTCCCGAAATCCAAATTTCTTGTACAATTCTACATCGTTGTAAAGAGATCATTGTAACTGAATATCCTGTTTTTTCAAAGATTTCACCTATTTTGTAACAGACGCCATTTTACCTGCGCTAATAGGCGCTTATTGGCGGCTCTCCCATACCCGTAATATATTAGCCAATAGGGCCGACCTGATAACTTTGGCGTAAAATCCAAAATAGAGCGCGTAATAGCTGGTAAGCGAGCTATTGGCTAATAAGCTGGATAAATGCGCAACATGAAATCCACCCCAGCACTACAACAGGAAATAATCAATGCCCACACAGAAAAAAGAGTGAACCTGTTTGGAGTTTTTCTGGACATAGAAAAAACCTACGTATGCTATGGCATGAGGGTCTGCTGCAGAAACTCCTCTGCATAGGTACTCCAACTAAAATAGTGCAACTAATTAAATCCCTTCTATCTATTGGGGGAAGCGGATGGCCGAGTGGTTAGAGCGATGGCGTCCAAACCGAGAGCGCGCTGGTTCAATTCCCGATAAGCGCAGCAAACTTCCCCCAGTCGACCCAGCTGACAGGAATGGGTACCTGACTCCATAGAGGGTTGGGGAAGGTAAGGCAGCGAGGAAGAGGAGATTGGCACCACCCTCATGTAAAGCTGGCCCCGCGAAAGGTGGGGTCTCTAACACCTCACTCCCCAACGACCTGAAAAGGTTATGGGATGACCTTTACCTTTTTTTTATCAAACAGAAAAGTAGCAGTAAGAATCGAGGACCAAACTTCCAGGGAAGTACCACTAGATAATGGAGTCCCGCAGGGAAGTGTCCTCAGTCCTTTGTTGTTTAACATGATTAAAATGCTCCCAAAAGTGTAAAACGTTAAAGTCAAACAATTTGCGGACGACACGTCCCTCGTAGGAAAAGTAGAAATACATCAAATAAAGAACCCCAACAGGCCCAAATTCATAGGAATAGATAAATACAATAGATAAAATACAATAGGATCTGCAGGAAATAGCAAAATGGCTCAAATATAATGGTTTTAAACTTTCTGCCACCAAAACCCAAGCTATAATATTAAAAAAACCAAACCAGAAGAGAGAATACCCCAAATTAACACTAAACCAAACAACCCTTGACTGCAGTTCAAAGATACCATTCCTACGTGTAATCTTCATGAAAAAAACAAACAAACTGGACCCCGTATGTAGACAAAATAATTAAAACTGCCAAAAAGGAATAAACCTAATGAGAGTAATTAGTGGAAATAACTGGGGAACAAATCCTAAATCTCTTCTTAACCTCTATCAGGCCCATGTTATGCCTAGACTATTATACACAGCTCCACTGCTACTCCACCTTAGATCAAACCAAATAGATAAACTTCAGTCAGTACAGGCCAGGGCACTAAAAGTAGTTCTGGGAGTACCTTCGTACACAGCAAACCTAGCAGTCCTGACTGAAACAGGTCAGAAACCTATAGAATTAATCATCAAAGAAAGGACAGCCAACTACAAGACTCGGTGTCTCCCATCTGACCATCCAGTCCGACAAATTCACGTACAACCCCACAGACACAGAACAGGCTGTCCCGCCCCACAACTCATGATACAACAACTCATCCAACATATAGAAAGCAGAAAGGGTGCAGAAATCAACATAATTGCCCCTTACCCACCGAACAAAATGCAAACACCACCCTGGACACTTCCACACCCACAGATAGATCTTGATCTCACCAAATACAACAAAGAACATCACCAAGCCCAAATCACTGCAGAAACAAAGCTCAAGTTAAGCACCACATATAAAGACCATGTGCAGATTTATACTGATGGATTCCATGACCCAGAGACAAACACAACCGGATTAGAGTATACCAACCCGGTAACATTACCATCTCCAGCAGACTCCCAAAGCACACATCAATTTTCACAACTGAGCTGACTGCCATACTGACAGCTCTTCAAATGCTCCCTCTTAGAATGAAGGACACAATGCAATTAAAATATGTACTAATTTCAGATCCACTGTCAGCACTTCAGGCTTTAAAACTTAGCACCCCGCACATACTGTTGGAATGTAATGAAAACAAACCAGAGAGAGAAGAACTAAAACATTTTCTAGATAAATATAGACTGAGGCTAAACCTTAGTAACTGCCTCAACCCACCTAAAAAACTATGGAATAGTATACTGTCACTAGTAGCAAAAATAGTAACATGCAACCCAAACTCTAGATCAGCGTTTCTCAACCTTTTACTTGTGACACCCCCCACAGACGAATAAAGGTACATCCGTGCGCCCCCCTTAGTCACTAATACCTAAATGAGATATGAGAAAATGACCGCCTTTGCGGCCCCCTTTTCAGCAGCGCGCCCCCCAGGTTGAGAACTAGATTAATATGACATAGGCATAGGGGTAAAACAAGATAACATAGCCATCTACATTGATAAAAACCAAAAAAGCTAAAAAAAAAAAAATAGAGCAATACATGGAATATAATAAACCAACACAATACACCACCAAGGCGGATGTGGCAGGACCCCTAAACACTGCTAGCAAGCAGCAGCAGCAGCAGCAGGAAAAGAGGGCAGCAGCACTATAACAACCCATGCAAACTTGGCAGATCAACAACGGCTAAAGAGGGCACAAAGACAGTACACCACTCATGCAGACTTGGAAAACCTAAACACCAACAAAAAAAAGGGCACTTGCAAAAGTAAATAAGACATCTGGCATCAGAAAAATAACTCTTCCCCCACACCTCCCAAATCCCTCCTCCCCAAAACCCCATCCCCCACAGTGCGAAATCACCGAAAGGTGGAAGCACTTTCCCTTTCAAAGTCAACAACAACAACAACATCTCCTGGACATGTTTGTCGAAAGGCGACTGGTCCTGCATGGACAAGCAGTAAAGTACAAGAGCGGCACCAGTTTACCGAAAGGCGACTGGTCCGGCGTTAAACAGATAATGAAATCATTTTCATTTTTTATTATTTTCAGTCTAGGAAGCTGCTGATGCTGCAACTTCAAATGCTATTTGGCATTCACAAAAAAGAAACATATTTACCAAACTGAATAAGAGCATAATGTAATGGCTTTTTATAGAGTCTAAACGAGAATGAAATGATTGATACCATGTGTGAAGCAAAGAAACCTGATGTGAAAAGGTGCTTAGCTTAAGGTGCTCTTTCAAATTATTTGACCTACTGAAGGAAACTTAACACACACTGCACTAATAAAGATTCCCTTCACTTTGAGTTATCAGGTGCCTTTTTAAGTGGGCTGGGAGCTAAAAGAGTCTTTTTTACCAATATCAGTTTGTTCTTCAAATAGACTACTCTTTAAAACTTTGTGTGGGGTATTCTAAAATTTAAAATTAAAGGAAAATCTATAGCTGCACTGATCATAAAAGTGTCTTTTTAAATAAGCTGGGAGCCCAAAGGAAGGTTTATCCACTGCGCAAATGACATTTCTCACCAATGTCAGCATGCTTTTATAAAAACAAAACAAAACAAAAAACAATTCTTCCTCTAGTAGAGAAATTGCCTTTCTCATTTTATTTTGTAACTTTCAATTAAATCTGGATTGATGCTGCAATGTCAAGCGCAATTTGCCATAAACAGAAAAAATGAAAACATAGCATAACTTAAAAAATAAGGCATTCAAGGATTATTATAGAATTTAAAAGATAATGAAATCATTGACTGAGTGATTAAGCAAGACCACGTAATGTGTAAAGGTGCTGAGCTTAAGGAGCTTTTTAAATTATTTGATCTTCTGAAGAAAACATACACTGGACTGGTGAAGTTTCTTGCCACTTCTTGAGGCATGAGAATTTTCACTGATGTCAAAACACAACCTTACATAACACTGCACTGTTTTAATTAGGCTGACAACCTGGAAAGCGTTTCACACACCTTACACTCATGAGAGCTCTGATCACTGGCACACCATGTGCTTCTTCACAAATGATCAGTGTTACATACACTGCACTAAAGAGGGGTTAACATCACTGTGGGTCAGCATGTGCTCTTTTAATTGACTGGATGTTTTGCAAATTACATGACATACAGTACACTAGCCAGGTCTCTCATCACTGTGGGCCAGCATGTGTTCTTTTAAAGTGCATGAGTTACTAAAAGGTTTCTTACATATGCTAACTGGTAAAGTTTCACATCACTGCGAGTCTCCAAGTGCTCTTTCCATTGACTTGATCTTTTGAAAGCTACATGATATACACTGCATTGGTGAGGTTTCGCATCACTGTCAGTTACCATGTGCATTGTTTAATGGTCTGAGCACTTAAATGATGCTTTACACAATCTACAATGATAATGGCTTCACATCACTATGTGTCAGCATGTGCTTTGTTAAACCATATAGGCTCTTAAAGGCAGCTGTACACAAACTGCACTGGTAAGGTTTCTCATCACTGTGAATGAACATGTGCGCTTTTAATTCTCCTGAGCGCATAAAGGTAGCGTTACACAAACTGCACTGGTAAGGTTTCTCGTCACTGTGAATCACCATGTGTGATTTTAACTCTCCTGAGCGCTTAAAGGTAGCATTACACAAACTGCACTGGTAAGGTTTCTCGTCACTGTGAATCACCATGTGTGATTTTAACTCTCCTGAGCTCTTAAAGGTAGCTTTACACAAACTACAATGGAAAGGTTTCTCACCACTATGGGTCACCATGTGTGATTTTAACTGTCCTGAGCGCATAAAGGCAGCTGTACACAAACTGCACTGGTAAGGTTTCTCGTCACTGTGCGTGAACATGTGCTGTCTTAAACCACCTGAGTGCTTAAAGGCAGCTGTACACAAACTGCACTGGTAAGGTTTCTCATCACTGTGCGTGAGCATGTGCTGTTTTAAATTACCTGAGGTCTTAAGTGCAGCTTTACACAAAATGCACTGGTAAGGTTTCTCACCACTGTGCGTGAGCATGTGCTGTTTTAAACCACCTGAGTGCTTAAAGGTAGCTGTACACAAACTGCACTGGTAAGGTTTCTCGACACTGTGCGTGAGCATGTGCTGTCTGAAAACACCTGGGCGTATAAAGGTAGCTGTACACAAACTGCACTGGTGAGGTCTCCTGTCACTGTGCTTGAGAATGTGCTGTCTTAAAGTACCTGAGCGCTTAAAGGTAGCTGTACACAAACTACACTGGTAAGGTTTCTCACCACTGTGGACCAGCATATGCCGTTTTAAACAGTATGAGTACTTAAACGATGCTTTACACAAACTGCACTGGTGAGATGGCATGTCACTGTCAGTCTGATTCTGTTGACTTTCTGTATTAATATCTATTAATACCTCCAGAGTTTTACAGCTTGCAGCACTCATTTGCTGATATTTCTCGTTGCTCTTATTCTGCCACATCGTATGCCAACCAGGCCAGTCTGTCTCAGTCTTTTCTTTATCACTATTATCTTGGTCTTCTTGTTTAATCACAATCTGCTCTTCTGTCTTTTCTCCATGTACAAAATCTTGCTTAGGCTTAATTGAATATGTGGGATATTGAAAGTGATACTCTGGTTTTACAGTACTCTCATACCTGCAACCTGACTGCTTAATGTGTGCAGCATGCTCTGGTTCTACAAAATGACTAGGATCTTCTTCTTGCTTAAACACAAGCTGCTCGTCTGTCTTTACACCATGCATGGGATCCTGCTCAGTTTCAACTGAACAAGTGACATCTTGAGAGTGATATTCCAGTTTCACAACGCTCTCATGCCTGCAATCTGACTGTGCAATGTGCACAACATGTCCAGGTTTTATGTGATAGAGGTCTTGACCAGGATCTTGCTCAGTTGTTTATACAACAAATGGCATCTTGAGAGCTGAGCTCCAGTTTTACACCTTCCTCATGTTTGCAGGTTGATTGATGGATATGCATAGCAAGCTCAGGTTTTATGTGACCTTGACCAGAACTGTTCTCAACCTGCACAAAGCTCATTTGTGAGCAATATATCTTATCCATGCAAGAACAAAATGTCCTTTCTGTCTTTAGTCGTACATTATCATTTAGGTCTTCTTGTAGATCAGCCACAGAGCTCGGTTGACTCTTGACGGTGCATATTGCTGGGACCTGGACTTGACTGTTTATGGCTGACATAGCTTCCTGTTCTAATAAAATTTCACTTGAGTTTTCTTGCTTAATCAAGCAGTTAGACTGAATTTGCACACAAGGCCTCAGCTCCTTCATCTTCTGTGTCTCAATCCCTGGTGCTATCACAAAAACCTGCAATATACAATTTAACATTACATTAATTATATCTTACTTTATTTATCCTTCCTGTTGACATTTTTTCTGGCAACTGTAAAATTATAAAGTTGTATAAGTGAAAGTCAAACTACCATGGTCTCTTTTGCATAGTGAAAACCTACTTAAAGCTCTATGATTATTTTTCATGAATTGTAAGTAAATACTGCTTTACAAATTTTAAAAAAGTCAACTTACATTAGATATCAGGGCATGAAAACTGCATTTACATTGCAATAAAAGATCTCATAAAGGAATCAATTGCATACTTATTGAACTAAAACCAGAAAGTAGAATTTGTAACTGTTGTTACTCAATATTCCTGAACAAAGTATTTGCTTAAAATTGCATTATTATTCATAATTAACTACACACATAACTGGCCTCAGTTAATAATAATTTCTAGCATGCAAATGTAAATGGCCCACTCAATTAATGTACACATAAAAGAATTTTCAGATACCATAGAAATATTGATAAAGTTAGCTGTTCACAATATGTAAGGAGAATATTTTAGTGAATTTGGTTATTAACATAAGTTTAAGATTGGAAGTACATTATTCATACTATCATTACTTTCAAATGAAAATACACTATGATAAAATCCTCCTTTTCATGTTTTTATAATCATTGACAACTTAGATCAGTTTGATTGTCAGTTTCAAAGCAGTATCATTTCATGCTTTGCCGCAGTTACTATTCTGCATACATCGTGGAATAAAGGGCATAACTAACCTCCAGGCCTGTTCTTAGCCCTCGTGGGGCCTTAGGCAAAAGGCATGTGCAGGGCCCTCAACCATAGTCTAGTTACCATACCAATGAAAAGCGCGTGGCCCCTAGGTAGATGCCTTGTCTGCCTGCCCCTAAGCACAGCCCTGAATTTGGTTTCAAAGCACTCAGACTAAAACAGCAAAGGGGGTAAATTTTGGTCTCCTAAATGCTATATGTGCCTCTTTCTAAGCAATCCAAGGGACAATTGTGCAACAAAGTTGATTTCAGTTGGTCAAATACACTTTAAATCTCTACAAGTATGTTGCTGTTCTCGTTGGGTTAATAAATTCTATGTAAATGCTTTTTTACCCTTATGTAGGGTCATGGCAGCTTGTTTGTATTATTATTGATGACACTGTTAGATTTATTATGAAGTATTTAGAACATAAATTTTTAAAGTGTATAATGCTAATGATTAATCCAAAAGATTAAATATAATGGGGTAGGTTTAAAGATATGGACCTTACTTCTTTAGACTTAATGTGAATTTGTATAAGAACCTGTCTACAGAAGATTGATGGTGACAGTTTACTTCATGTAATGCAACTTTATTTGTGCATTGTATGCAAGCAAAGGTAGAAGAAATGAGCGAAGCAGATGCAAAAAGATGCTATATCTCTGACAGTGTGCATGTGTGTGTGCACTTTGTTTCTTTTCGTTCTTTATGTGCTTTTTTTGCTTCTTATCTATATGTGAGCTTTTTAGTGCTACTTGTATTTCTGTAATATACTGTGATATGAAATAAAACTTAAATAAATCATCGACAAGAAAATACACTATGATAATATCCTCCTTTTAATGTGTGTATTGTTTTTATAATCATTTTAAAGTTAGATCATTTTGATCGTCAGTTTCAAAGTAGTATCATTTCATGCTTTGCCGCAGTTACTATTCTGCATACAAGCGGTGTAGAGGACATAACTAACCTACAGGCCCATTCTTAGGCCTCGCAGGGGCCTTAGGCAAAGGGCATGTGCAGGGCCCTCGACCCTAGTCTAGTTACCATACTAATCAAAAGCGCTTGGCCCCCAGGTAGATGCCTTGTCTGCCTGCTCCTAAGCACAGCCCTGTTAGCCTAACTAACTAATGGTTAAAGTGGCAGATTACGCTCATAGACATGGCAGGCATGGATTGCTGCTCTTGACCGATAACACAGCTACACAGAACATTCAGAGTATTGTTAATATGAAAAAGTGACCACAAAACGGCACAGAAATAAAATCGTTACATACATACCTCTTATCTCCATCCTATATACATACATACACACTTCTCATTCCCATACATACACACAGATGTGCGTATAGGATAAATAAAGTGTTATCGTACATCTCTCATTCCCATCATACATGCATACAAGCGATAGCTTGCAACACATTAGTTATACTGGAAGTAAGTCCTTCAAAATTTGTTTGTGTAGATAAGTTCAGATTTGTGTCTGGTACCCTAGTGTCCGGTGAATCTCCAGATCCGGGATTTGGTTCAACACCGCTGATAAATCAACATACCAGTAGCGTACTCATAGCCAACATGGCTGATAATCGTGATATCCTCGAGCTCGAACAGATGCAATTTTAGGCATATCGGGTCAAAATTTTCACCAGTGTACCCATAAAATATCCAATGGACACTATATATTTGCAGGCTATATTCTGAAACTGGCGCCTAAACTGTGTTAATTAATGATTTTCTTTTCTCTTGATCATGAGATTAGTCGTACCCATTGGTAAGAAAGACAACCGCGAGTGCCCCAGCAACAACAGAGGTATCTCCCTTCTAAGCGTGGTGGGTAAAAGCTACGCACACAGACTATAGCTATAATTAATCAGTATTAAATACGAGAATATATCATTGGCTTGAAGAAAACAAACATTTACTAGAAACTCAAGCAAGCTTTAGAAAAGGCCACTCGGCAACAGACCGTATGTATTCATTGTATTTTGTTATTAAAAAAATATCTCTGAAACCGGCCAAATTAATTGTATGCGTGTTTTGTGGACCTAAAAAGGGCGTATGACTCTGTCCAACACGCAACATTGCTGAGAGCTCTAATTAATTTTGGAACATCTCGCCTATTTACTAAAGCAATAATGTCATTGTATGACACTTTAAAGGCATGTATTATGACGAACGGCAAACTCACTAAAAAAAAATGTCAGTGCCCTCGAGGCCTCCGACATGTATAGCCTGTCCAACAATATTACTGTGTAATAGCTCTGTGTATTTGGGATTCTCCTTCACTACAATAATGAGCTCATCTCAGGGAGTGAAACAGCAATCAAAGGGAAGAAAGCTACAGTGGATATAGATGATGATGATCATTTGTAATGCGCAGGTATCCATTCAGAAGAATGCTCATTGCGCAGTAAAAACAAAATAAATAAATAATAAGAAAAAAATTAAGTAAATAAATAGACAAAACACCAAGAAAGTAAAAAATAAAAAGAGAAGTGTTGCTTGGTTGTTTAAGTCCTTCTTAAATAAACAGATGGGTCTTCAGTCTTTTTCGAAACGTGGTTGGTGAGGTGATGGTGGAGAGTGACGATGGCAGAGCATTCCACAGCTTAGGTGCCGCGTTTGTGAAGGCCCTGGCTCCATTGCGCTTCTTGTTTGTGTCTTCCACTGCAGGGATGGTTGTTTGTGTTTAACGCTGTGTCAGCAACTAGGGCTATATCACGGCGGGAACAGTTACTTAGCTTTAAAAAGTTTAGGGACCAAGCCCTAAGTATAATAACCACATCTTAAAAACCAACACAAGGTGCAGGAACAACATAAAAGAGGGAGTGACATATAAAAATGGGTGTTGTGGCCCAAAAAGCCACCAACAAAGCAAAAAAACCAAAAACAATGAACTTATAAAACCTTAAATCTTGTGATAAAGCCCTATCCTTAAAAATGTAAAGATAGCTGCCAGTGGGATGGACCTAAACAAAGAAAACAAAGAGTCTACAGTAAAAAAAAACTGCTGTCGGACACTCTGGAGTCCCGGACAAGCAATCAAGACATGTTCGACACTCAAAACTCCCCGGCACCAGGGACAAACTGGCGGTGGTTCACCTTTCAAGAGGTGTGACTACGTGGCATAGGTGTGTCCTACCTTTAATCTAGTAAGAACTACCTCCTCCCGCCGCACAGGACGGCATGAAGGCAGGCGTTCTGAAAGAGAGGGAAGGGTGGTGTGTAACTTATTTTGGCCCAGACTGTCCCAATGGCGTTGCCACAGGGACTGAACATAGGCCGAGAGGACAGATTTACAGTCTGCTGATACTATCGAGAGTAGTTTACCAGGAGACTGACATGCAGCCTTGGCGGCCTGGTCCGCTCGAACATTGCCTGGGATACCTGCATGGCCAGGAGCCCAGATGAAAACAATGTCTTTCTTCCGTCGGAGTAAAGCGGCATGGATTGTATGAATCTGGACCACCAGGGGGTGGTCGAAACGTTGAGAAAGAAGAGCTTGGAGAGCCGATAGTGAGTCTGAAATGCTCAGAAAGTTTTGCTCCGAAGAGCGGTGAACATGCTGCAAGGCTAGCAAGATTGCTTGAAGTTCCACAGAGAGGATAGAGCAGCCATCCGCAAGTCGGGCAGAAGAGGCCTGCTGCGGTTGGCCGCAGAGTTCATAACGTTGACTACCCATAGTTAGTCCCGTTTGTTCATTCATTCCTTTTTTTAAGACATTAAATGTGGGAATCGTTGTTCGGCCCTTTTTGTTTGAAAAAGGTAGAAGAGTGCTGCGAGCGTAGTTACATGAAAATGTACACACACGCTCGCACCCACTTATAAGAGCACTCTTCACACAAAACGCTACAGTCTATGAAAAAAACCCAGAGTGGTCTATAGCGTCGAATGCACCAGACATGTTCAGTAGAGTTAACCGCTTTCACGTCGGCCTCAGAGACTGGTAGAAACTTGGTCATAGAGCATCCCGGGAGGGTATCACAAGAGATGCTTTCAAGCGCCGACGTCAAGTCTAAAAATGATCGAATGTCTGATATCTTTCTGGTGAAATAATCGCTAAAAACTTGCGGCAGCCGTGAAACAGCGTAGGCAGTGGGCAGTGGTGTTGTCGAGCAAATTACAGTCATTTGATTGCAAATGTCAAATAGCTTCTTGGAGGAAGAGCAGTTAATTATTTGGCCCTGACGATAAGATGTTTTAGCCTTCTAATTGTATTTTGCAACGCTTCGCGGCGCTATAAATTTCTTCGAAACTTGTTTGTGTAGATAAGTTCAGGTTTGTATTTTCTTCACAACTGTTATCCTTGTGTCCAGTGAATCTCCAGGTCCGGGATTTGGTTTAAAACCGCTGATAAGTCAACATACCAGCAGCGTACTCATAGCCAACATGGCTGACAGTCCGTGAACACGATATCCTCGAGCTCGAACAGCTGCAATTTTAGTCATGCCGCATAGCTGGTCACAATTTTCATCAGTGTACCCATAAAATATCCAACAGACACTCTGTATGTCTGCAGGATATATTCTGAAACTGGCGTCTAAATTGTGTTCATGAATGATTTTCTGGTGTTTTTTTTCTCTGTCCTGATCATGACAATACATCAATACATGATCAATACATGTAATTGTACCTGTAGTGGGAGAGCCAGGCAGCTTGTGCCGCTGACAGTGCTTACTTCCCTCTTCCTTCCACCCCATGCTTGGTTTCGCGAGCGGAGTATCGCGAGGCAGGCAAACTACACAACGGGTGACAAACTCCCAGCTATTTCAGAATAACAGAGATCTGAGTATAATTAGCAAGGAAGAGCTGCTCCTGGACCACGGGACTGTGACAGAACAGAACGATGACTCTGACTCAACGAAGAATTTCAGACAGAGGTAAGCAAAAATAGAAAGAAAAAGCTTAGGCGTATAACCCCAAAAAACTACAACGAGACAAATCAGCCCACAACGAATTTGTTCAAGTTTCCACTAATAATCGGAAGAAAACCAAGGCATCATAACAGCAGGGTCACAAAGACTGACAAAAGAATGTTAAAAACCCATCGGAGAGATAGAGGAGGTACGGCCTGTAGTTAGACATAACAAACTAATCATAGGCTGCAAAACCCAGAGGCAACAAAATAAGGCCACTGAGCTGAAAGAGTTCCTAGGTGTTGATGTAAACTGTCGCATCCTGGGTCGAAAGAAGATCAAACCTAAACAGAGAATGGGACTTGGAGTGATCCGGAACATCCTAGTTGAAGAAACGCTAGACTCTCTAAACGAGATGCTAGCAGAAAGTGAGGGCACTTGTGTCCGAGCTGTAAAAAGGTTTAAAATTAAAACTAAGGAAAGGTCCAGCCCTAGCAGAACAGTCCTGCTAGAATTCAAAGACCAGGAAACACCTAGGTCTGTGAAAATAGGATTTCAAACGTATGACGTCCACCAGTTTAATCAAACAGAAAGACAATGCTACAACTGCAACGGCTTTGGTCACATTGCTGACCAATGCAAATTAAGTGTTGTATGTGGGCGCCACGGAGGTCCACACGACACAAGACAATGCAGCATAAAAGAGCACCATGAGTATGTCTGTATCAACTGGGAAAAATCTGGGATCTCTAGATTAATATGAAATATGCACATGGGTAAAACAGGATAACATAGCCATCTACATGGATAAAAACCAAAAAAAAAAATAAAGTATAGCAACACATGGAATCAAATAAACCAACACAATACACCACCAAGGTGGATGTGACAGGACCCCTAAACACTGCTAGCAAGCAGCAGCAGCAGCAGCAGCAGCAGCAGCAGGAAAAGAGGGCAGCAGCACTGTAACCACCCATGCAAACTTGGCAGATCAATAAAGGCTAAAGAGGGCACAAAGACAGTATACCACCCATGCAGACTTGGAAAACCTAAACACCAACAAAAATAGAGGGCACTTGCCAAAAGTAAATAACACATCTGGCACCAGAAAAAACCCTTCCCCCCACCTCCCAAATCCCTCCATACCCTCACCCACTTCCCCAACACCCAAATCTCCCAAAGATCCCATCCCCCACAGTGCAAAATCATCGAAAGGTGGAAGCACTTTCCCTTTCAAAGTCAACAACAACAACATCTCCTGGACCTGTTTGTCGAAAGGCGACTGGTC
Source organism: Marisa cornuarietis (assembly GCA_004794655.1). Lineage (NCBI taxonomy): Eukaryota > Metazoa > Mollusca > Gastropoda > Architaenioglossa > Ampullariidae > Marisa > Marisa cornuarietis. The sequence continues at coordinate 1,538,458 of SMMW01000572.1, forward strand.
CTGCTTGGACGAGCAGTAAAGCACTCTGAGTACAAGAGTGTCACCAGTTTACTGAAAGGAGACTGGTCCGGCGTTTAACAGATAATGAAATCATTTTCATTTCTTTATTACTTTCAGTCTAGGAAGCTGCTGATGCTGCAACTTCAAATGCTATTTGGCATTCACAAAAAAGAAACATAATAATATTTACCAAACTGAATAAGAGCATAATGTAATCGCTTTTTATAGAGTCTAAAAGAGAATGAAATGATTGATACCATGTGTGAAGAAAAGAAACCTGATGTGAAAAGGTGCTTAGCTCAAGGTGCTCTTTCAATTTATTTGATCTTCTGAAGGAAACTTAACACACACTGCACTAGTAAAGATTCCCTTCACTTTGAGTTATCAGGTGCCTTTTGAAGTGGGCTGGAAGTTGAAAAGAGTCTTTTTCACCAATATCAGTGTGTTCTTTCAAATAGACTACTCTTTAAAACTTTGTGTTGGGTATTCTATAATTTAAAATTAAAGGAAAATCTACAGCTGCACGAACCATAAAAGTGTCTTTTTAACTAATTAAGCTGAGAGCCCAAAGGCAGGTTTATACACTGCGCAAAAAATGACGTTTCTCACCAATGTCAACATGTTTTTACTAAAAAAAACAAACAAACAAAAAACAAAAAAAAGAGCTCTTCTCTAGTAGAGAAATTGCCTTTCTCATTATGTTTTGTAACTTTCAATTAAATCTGGATTGATGCTGCAATGTCAAACGCAATTTGCCATTAACAGAAAAAAATGAAAACATAGCATTACTTAAAAAATAAAGCATTCTCATGGATTATTATAGAATTTAAAAGATAATGAAATCATTGACTGAATGATGAAGCAAGACCACGTAATGTGTAAAAGTGTTGAACTAAAGTAGATTTTTAAATTATTTGATCTTCTTAAGAAAACTTAACATACACTGCACTGGTGAAGTTTCTCGCCACTTCTTGACGCATGAGAATTTTCACTGATGTCAGTATGTTCTTTCAAATCGGCTTATCTGTAAAACACAACCTTACATAGCACTGCACTGTTTTAATTGGGCTGACAACCTGGAAAGTGTTTCACACACCTTACACTCAAGAGATCTCTCATCACTGGCACACCATGTGCTTCTTCACAAATGATCAGTGTTACATACACTGCACTAAAGAGGGGTTAACATCACTGTGGGTCAGCATGTGCTCTTTTAATTGACTGGATGTTTTGCAAATTACATGACATACAGTACACTAGCAAGGTCTCTCATCACTGTGGGCCAGCATGTGTTCTTTTAAAGTGCATGAGCTACTAAAAGGTTTCTTACATATGCTGACTGGTAAAATTTCACATCACTGTGAGTCTCCAAGTGCTCTTTCAATTGACTTGATCTTTTGAAAGCTACATGATATACACTGCATTGGTGAGGTTTCGCATCACTGTCAGTTACCATGTGCATTGTTTAATGGTCTGAGCACTTAAATGATGCTTTACACAATCTACAATGATAATGGCTTCACATCACTATGTGTCAGCATGTGCTTTGTTAAGGCCAGACACCTGTCGAAAAAAAAAAATTTACGTTTTACAAGATATCGCAAATTTTTTTATACAAACTATTTTGCCCTTAAATGGAAGTTCAAAAAACGCTTTTAGTACACTTGTCACACTATCCGTTGCCATGGAAACGATCCAAAATGGCGCCAAAACGCAAATTTTAAAAAGCTTATAACTCCATAAATTTTGCAAGTAGGCTCAAAATTCTTTTATATATAGTTAACTAAAAGAAAGATCTACAATGTCTCCGTGGTAAATTAGCAAAATCAACTTAGTTATTTTCTTATGAATTTTTTTGTAAAACGGTGTGTTAAAATTTAAGAAATTTTGATGTAAAACAGTATAATTACTAAACTACTAAGTATTTTTCTACACGCCGCGGTCACAATGTTTATATATGTATAAAGAAGTACTCGACCAAATTTCAAGTCTATATCACATCATAATCTAAAGTTATAGGGATTTGAAGTAAACAAACTGTAACCAAAACAAGAAACTGAAAAAATGAGAAAAGAAAAAGTGAAATCTTAGTAACTACTAAACTACTGAATATTTTTTAAAAACGCCCGCCAAGAAATGTTTAGATGTGCAGAAAGAAAAACTCAACCAAATTTCAGATCTGTTTCACATGTCATTATAAAGTTATATGGTTTTGAACTAAACAAACTCTAACAAAAACAAGAAAGGGATAAAGCGAGAAAAGAAAGTGAAAGCTTTGTAACTTTGTTCTGACTAAGCGTTTCATGTAATTTATATGTTAAATGGAAAATATTACCATCTTTTAATGTGTTCCTACATATAACTTTGGCATAACTATTAAATTATTTATCTATTTCACTTTTTGAATATTCAACATGGTTGTGTTGTGTACCCAAATGTTGACCGGGCTGCAAAGGAAAACACAGGAATTAAAAAAATATTGTGTTTGTCAAACTTTATGCTACACAGTTATAGGCTAAGTTATCAAAAGGTTCAGTGTCCACCAGCTTCATAAGTATTGCCATCTTTGGTCTGTTCATGTCTAAAATTTAGCCTGCGTTGCCTTGCATACTCCTTGCGATTTTTGCGAGCATCAGCAGAAGTAGCAGCATCAGCAGCAGACACTCTCTGCTCATCTTTCTTAGTCAGTAGTGTCATAGTAATTGTATGTACATCAATATATAACTCTTTCATTAATGATATTAATTCAAAAGCTCCTTCATTAAAAGCACAAACTGCACGAGCAACTGAACCTTCTACCCTTCTCAAGCCCATGAAAGCAGTCTTGGGGCATCTGGACCATATCATGGAATTTAAACATTCATTATTATTTTGTGTGCCCCCATGAAGCATCCTTTTAAGCAGCTCCTCATCTGCCATTCTTCTATACACTGGAATCAGTTTATGAGCTACCTGTGTGGTCAGATATGTTGAAGAAGGATGTTCTTTGTGACTAGGTACTTTCTGATTATTTGCCAATGCTTTTTGGTAAAAGCACCAGCTGTTTTTCCCTTTTGGGCACTGACGATGTTGGGGTTCATTGTCTGTAGACATTGAATGCCATAAACCTGCCCAGATAGCACTCCTCATTTGTTCAATGTTAGGGATATTCTCCACAATTGCCTGTCTGTAAAAAGTTTGTAATTTATCACATTTCGCCTCAGTGAGGCGACCCAAGCCACGCCCCCCCAGCCTTTCCACCTTAGCCAGTTTACGCAAAGCTGTCCCTAGTCTTTTATGTGCATGATTAAGGCAATCTAGCTTCTCTACTTTTTGTTTGTAATCTGGGTATGGGTTTAAAGCACAAACTGCCTTATATGCTGAGGAGTCACCATCAGAAAGCATCTCCATATATCTAAAACCAAATCTATCTACAGACCTCCCCCATAAAATTTTGGCTGCCTCTGACTCCATAGCCTTGCTTGACAGAGAATGATTTTTACAGCAGTCTGGAGCATGCTCTTTTTTCCAAGCATCTAGTTCAGCTGCTGATAGTCCTCTTACCTCTGCAAGTGTACATGCATGACAATATTTTGACAAAACACAAAAATCTACAACAAGACCTGTTAGAAGATCTATACAAATACCAATACCAGTAAGAGAGGTATATCCCCTCTTATGCCATGTTCCATCAAAGGATACACTAATGTTGATGACAGGGTTTTCTCCTTTCCTAAGTGCTTCCCTGAGATCTTCATCAGTTTCAGCATAGGCTTCTCGAATCACAGCCGCAGAGCGTTCAAGCAGAGCAGATCCTGAACTAATTTCAGCAGCTAAATGGCAAGAAACATACTTTTACTAAAGATATTCACAGTAAAAAATTTCCACCTTAAACATCATGGTGATTATTCTTTATATTGCTTACCATGTTATCTCTGCACAGTTCTAATCAAATTCTCATACCCAAGTATCATAGTAACTTTCATGTTTTACAAAAATATGTAAAAATGTAAAAGCTGTTATTTAATCTTGTACAGAATCTGGGAACTCATTAACAGATTGCATTGAAGCATGAAAAATCACATACCTGTTACTTTTTTGTCATGGTTCTGAAAAGTACTTAGGGCCATGCCTGGTATGCCCATTACAGTGGAGAAGGTTTGCAAAATAGCATGGCTTCCTCCCGTTTCGTGACTAAAAAGTGTCATTCGTCTGTTGACTTCAAAGGCATCGTTTGTGCTCTCACTGCCTTGGACACGCGATGACGACATACCAAACTTTTTATAGGCACAATGATCGCACTTCAATACAAACTTTGAAGAGAAGCCCGAATTCTCACCGACACAAACACTGTAGGAAAGCCGATTCTCACTGCATTCCGGGCAAGACACATCGCTAAGAGCTTTAGTAAGTTCACACACATTTACTATCATCCACACCTGCTGGTGACCATCCTCGATATTGCCAGCCGAATTCAAGGCTTCGATTTTTTTCCGCGAGGCACTTATCTCAGGATCACTAGCGATAGGTGTGTCAAGTTTCTTCTTTTTATGTGCTTCAATAATATTCTTCAGGAACAATCGTCGTTTTCCTCCTTTTGGACGTGGCATCTTGAGAAAAATAACCTTCTGATACGTGCAGGGAACGTCTAACACGCAGCGTGAACGTCTCAGAAAGGAAAGATCCTCTAGTTCTCAATGGTTTGTAATTCACGTTGTTTACAACCGGAAAGCATGCGCAGTGGATTGTGGGATAGCCGAAACATTCCGAAGCACGTTCGTGTGACCTGTATGTCGGCCAAGGCCGGTAGCGAACGATTGTGATTGGCTGTATGCAAAGTGTGTGTACGCATCGTTCATATATGGAATTTTCCGTCTCTTTGTCTTGGCTAGGAAAAGAGCGCGAAACGGTCCGTGGAATTTTCCACTGGCCCTGAGCATGCCTTTGTTTGAAAGCTGAATGAATCCTCTTTCTGCTGATACACAGGTTGACCCAGTTTTGTAAAATGGCGACCGGGTTGCTACGTATCAAACATTCCCTATTTTCACAAATTTGGAACAAAACAAGGAGAATCTTGAAATCAGTGACTGTGTTTATTGACAAAATGTACATATTTCTAGATGTTTTATGAAAAATCACTTTGAGAGTGGATAAATGACATGTTGACCTTTCCTAATATGCTATTATCTCAAAATGGCCAAAAATTAAGTTTTTGACGAATCTTTGCGGGCGGTGTCTGGCCTTAAACCATATAGGCTCTTAAAGGCAGCTGTACACAAACTGCACTGGTAAGGTTTCTCGTCACTGTGAATGAACATGTGCGCTTTTAACTCTCCTGAGCGCATAAAGGTAGCGTTACACAAACTACAATGGAAAGGTTTCTCACCACTGTGCATGAGCATGTGCCGTCTTAAACCAGATGAGCGCTTAAAGGTAGCTGTACACAAACTGCACTGGTAAGGTTTCTCGTCACTGTGAACAAGCATGTGCTTTCTTAAACCACCTGAGCTCGTAAGTGCAGCTTTACACAAAATGCACTGGTAAGGTTTCTCACCACTGTGCATGAGCATGTGCTGTCTTAAACAAGATGAACGCTTAAAGGCAGCTGTACACAAACTGCACTGGTGAGGTCTCCTGTCACTGTGCGTGAGAATGTGATTACTTAAAATACCCGAGGTCTTAAAGGCAGCTGTACACAAAATGCACTGGTAAGGTTTTTCATCACTGTGGGTCACCATGTGTGATTTTAAATCTCCTGAGCTCATGAAGGCAGCTGTACACAAACTGCACTGGTAAGGTTTCTCACCACTGTGCATGACCGTGTGCACTTTTAACTCTCGTGAGCGCTTAAAGGTAGCTTTACACAAACTGCACTGGTAAGGTTTTTCATCACTGTGGGTCACCATGTGTGATTTTAACTCTCCTGAGCGCTTAAAGGAAGCTTTACACAAACTGCACTGGTAAGGTTTTTCATCACTGTGGATCACCATGTGTAATCTGAATTGACTTGGGTACTTAAAGGTAGCTTTACACAAACCACAATGGTAGGGTTTCTCACCACTGTGCGTGAGCATGTGATTTCTCAATCCACATGAGCGCTTAAAGGTAGCTGTACACAAACTGCACTGGTAAGGTTTCTCGTCACTATGCATGACTGCGTGCACTTTTAACTCTCCTGAGCGCTTAAAGGTAGCTTTACACAAACTGCACTGGTAAGGTTTTTCATCACTGTGGGTCACCATGTGTGATGTTAACTCTCCTGAGCTCTTAAAGGTAGCTTCACACAAAATGCACTGGTAAGGTTTCTCATCACTGTGTGTGCGCATGTGCCCTTTTAAACTTGTTGACCGCTTAAAGGTAGCTTTACACAAATTGCACTGGTAAGGTTTTTTATCACTGTGGGTCACCATGTGTGATCTGAATTTACCTGAGTGCTTAAAGGTAGCCTTACACAATTTGCACTGGTAAGGTTTTTCATCACTGTGGGTCACCATGTGTGATTTCAACTCTCCTGAGCTCTTACAGGTAGCTTTACACAAAATGCACTGGTGAGGTTTCTCATCACTGTGTCTGAGCATGTGCTTTTTTAAACTTCCTAAGCGCTTATAGGTAGCTTTACACAAACTGCACTGGTAAGGTTTTTTATCACTGTGGCCTAACATGTGTGATTTTAATTTACTTGAGCTCTTTAAGGTAGCTTTACACAAACTGCACTGATGAGATGGCACGTCACTGTGAGTCTGATTCTGTTGACTTTCTGTATTAATATCTATTAATATCTCAAGAGTTTTACAGCTTGCAGCACTCATTTGTTGACATTTCTCGTCGCTCTTATTCTGCCACATCGTATGCCAACCAAGCCAGTCTGTCTCAGTCTTTTCTTTATCACTATTATCTTGGTCTTCTTGTTTAATCACAATCTGCTCTTCTGTCTTTTCTCCATGTACAAAATCTTGCTTAGGCTTAATTGAATATGTGGGATATTGAAAGTGATACTCTGGTTTTACAGTACTCTCATACCTGCAACCTGACTGCTTAATGTGTGCAGCATGCTCTGGTTCTACAAAATGACTAGGATGTTCTTCTTGCTTAAACACAAGCTGCTCTTCTGTCTTTGCACCATGCATGGGATCCTGCTCAGTTTCAACTGAACAAGTGACACCTTGAGAGTGATACTCTAGTTTCACAACGCTCTCATGCCTGCAGTCTGACTGCGCAATGTGCACAACATGCCCAGGTTTTATGTGATGGAGGTCTTCACCAGGAACTTGCTCAGTTTTCATACAACAAATGGCATCTTGAGAGTTGAACTCCAGTTTTACACCTTCCTCATGTTTGCAGGTTGATTGATGGATATGCATAGCAAGCTCAGGTTTTATGTGACCTTGACCAGAACTGTTCTCAACCTGCACAAAGCTCATTTGTGAGCAATATATCTTATCCATGCAAGAACACAATGTCCTTTCTGTCTTTAGTCGTACATTATCATTTAGGTCTTCTTGTAGATCAGCCACAGAGCTCGGTTGACTCTTGATGCTGCATATACTTGGGACCTGGACTTGACTGTTTATGGCTGACATAGCTCCCTGTTCTAATAAAATTACACTTTAGTTTTCTTGCTTAATCAAGCAGTTAGACTGAATTTGCACACAAGGCCTCAGCTCCTTCATCTTCTGTGTCTCAATCCCTGGTGCTATCACAAAAGCCTGCAATATTCAATGTAACATTAGATTAATTATATCTTATTTTATTTATTCTTCCTGTTGACATTTGTTCTGGCAAGTGCAAAATTATAAAGTTGTATAAGTGAAAGTCAAACTACCATGGTCTTTTTTGCATAGTGAAAACCTTCTTAAAGCTCTATGATTATTCTTCATGAGTTTTAAGGAAATACTGCTTTACAAATTTTTTTAAAAAGTCAACTTACACTAGATATCAGGGCATGAAAACTGCATTTACATTGCAATAAAATGTGTGAGATATATATATTTTGAACACATACATATTTTTCTATATATATATATTGCTAGTACGAGCACTATTATGGCATTGGAATTGTGGATAAATAAAGTTGTAGAGAGCATGAGAGAGTGAAAGAGTGACAGTGAAAGGGTGAGAGAGACAGAAACGGAGTGAGACAGAGAGGAGTAGTGATGGATGTCTTAGGGATGCAAAGGGAAAATGATGTCATTTTCAAGCTGACCTAAAGAAATGTACAACATCATCAGGTTGTTCAGAAACTTGTGGTCGCATGACAGTCAGTCTCCCAGAGACAGAGAAAGTCTACCGTTTTCTCATACTTGCGCATAGACAATGGTCTCTGAGTGTTTTGGTAGCTTTGAGCAACTAAAGGGCATGTGGAATAAATGAACTGCAGTGACGATTGGTTCTACATACAGGCATCACGTACCTACAGCCACACCGCAAGAGTGAAAACACACATGCTAATACATGATCAGAAATAGAGAGGATGTGAGAAGCATTCACTAAGGATTTGCTGATGAAAAAAGGCTGCCATGTCCCTCTGCCTGATTCCTATGAACTTGGAACAGATATTAACAAGGGAAACAGGACTGTTGTTTCCTTGGGGGAGGCTGTGGAACAAAAAGTTAGGAGGTACAGGCGCTGTTGGCTCTTAAGGAGAATCCTGTCAGTGTTGATGTCCTATTTAAGCTTGTTATAAAAAAAATAGTACCTAAATATTTATAAGTCGAGTACCTTAATGGCATCATAATGGAGAGTTCTGATGACTGCCTCAAGCTTTTTCATCCAAAAGCCGAAGATCATTTTCTTAGTCTTTGAGGCATTTAAGGGGGGCATTACGTGGGACGAATTGACTTTTGCTGTGGGATTAAATGGTAGTGACGAAATGGTCTTGTGACGAGTTGACCTATGACCCATTTAAGACAAGGAAGTGTTCGTCACACCAGCCTACCAAGTCAGGAGGAACATCCCTGTTAACATGTTCACTATAATGCAAAAGTGACAGCAAGGCAGAGTCGTCAGCAAATTTGATAAGAAACCTCTTATCCGTAGTGCTTCTACAACTAAAAACTGTTACTTTATGTAAATACACACGCCTCAGTGAATTTGCTGGTGATAGTAGGACATCTGTTTATGCACGGACTTGTATTACTAGCGAACATAATGGCCAAACCCGATGACATAAATCATTGTCACTGTCCGCATCCTTAAGCAGATCTCTCTCTCTCTCTCTCTCACTCAGCCCACCTTCACATTTTCCTGTATAGAGCCTATCTTACTTTTGATGTGGGATAAGTCTTCATGTAAAGCACGATTGTTTGATTCTATCGACTGTTTTATTAACTCACCCATATCATGGTTTTACAATCCATGATCGCTCGATGTCACTTCATGTGCTCTAATCGAGCGATAGCTTGCAACACATTTGTCATGCTGGAAGTAAGTCCTTCAAAACTTGTTTGTGTAGATAAGTTCAGATTTGTATCTGTTATCCTTGTGTCCAGTGAATCTCCAGATCCGGGATTTGGTTCTACACCGCCGATAAGTCAACATACCAGCAGCGTACTCATAGCCAACATGGCTGACAGTCCGTGAGCACGATATCCTCGAGCTCAAACAGATCCAATTTTAGGCATATCTGATCAAAATTTTCACCAGTGTACCCATAAAATATCCAATAGACACTATATATTTGCAGGCTTTATTCTGAAACTGGCGTCTAAACTGTGTTAATTAATGATTTCCTGTTTTCTTCTTCTTCTCTTTCTTGATCATGAGATTAATCGTACCCATTGGTAAGAAAGACAACCGCGAGTGCCCCAGCAACACCAGAGGTATCTCCCTTCTAAGCGTGGTTGATGATGATGATGATGTCCATTTGTAATGCGCAGGTATCCATTCGGAAGAATGCTCATTGCGCAGCAAAAACAAAATAAATAAAAAAAATAAGAAAAAAAATAAAGTAAATAAATAGATAAACACCAGGAAAGTAAAAAATAAAGACACAAGTGTTTCTTGGTTGTTTCTTTGTGGTGGGAAAATGCTACGCACACAGACTGTAGCTATAATTAATCAGTATTAAATACGAGAATATTTGTCCAGATCTGTTTATCCTCATGTTTGCTGATGATCTACTGATATTATCAAGTACACTAACGGGCCTCTAAAACTAGATCGAGCAGAAAGGAGGAGCGAGAGAGAGTGAGAAAAAGAGAGAAATAAAGTGAGAGAAGAGAGTGAGAGAGAGAGAGAGTGAAAGAGGGATTAAGTGAACTCGAACTCGAACTCTTTATTGACATCTGGCCATTACTGCCGATATCACAAGGTGAGCCTCGTTTCTTTACACTTACACATAAATTTGCTCTCATTCGCATAAGCATTCATTTACAAATATATCTGCACACTTAAAAGAAAGCGTTGCACAACTTGCATTCAAATTCTAAAAGTATTACGTAGGACGACATGTTTCATATCTCAGTAGTCGTTTTAACCCTTCTTAAACTGAAACAAATGAATAGGAACCAAGCTAATTGCTTTGTATTACTTACACTTTTACGTGTCAGAATTTCAATCAGAAACATTTTAAAGGAACCTAGGGCGGATATCATTATACTGTGGGCAGTGAAACAGGTGGGTTTCATCCTCTGCGGATCCTACACAAAATGGACAGTCATTGATATTTTGAGTGTTCTGGCTATGAATAAAGCGGTTCGCTGACTCCCGGTCGAAAACGCACCAATGCATCCATTAAAAAAAAAATAACCTTTACATGTTCAAAATACAGTTCCGGTGTGAGGACTTTAAAATGCCCGATACAAGTAGAAACACTCACTGCGCCTCATGCGAGCAATCCATTCTTGATGACAAACATCAGTTATTCTTTGCCTCATGGCTAACAAAACATTTTTATGATTACCCACACCCTGGTTTAACCATACATGGTTGAGACCCATAGATGTCAGCATTACTCGTACTTTTATAACGGACTTCGTTTTACCTTGAGTATCTAAACTGCACAGTAGTATGTATGCTTGTTTGGGTATGCATTTCTTCATCAGCTAGAGGTGGAGTCAAAATTTACTTTTTTTATGCAGCAGTTAACCAAGAATGGGTAGCGCCCGAGTTCACTATACACCACTGACGGTAGGTGTGCGGACTGTAGGGATATTTAAAACAAGCGCATCGACCACGAAGTGCTTTCGATTGCACAGTCCTGCATGTTCAAAACTGCTCCTGACTATTTGCAAGAGGTAGTTCCTCCTTACCAGCCGTCACGTGGTCTGCGCTCTGGCTCCCAGTCACGCTTCTGTCTCCCTGCAGTGGAAGACACAAACAAGAAGCGCACTGGAGTCAGGGCCTTCACAAACGCGGCACCTAAACTGTGGAATGCTCTGCCATCGTCACTCTCCACCATCACCTCACCAACCACGTTTCGAAAAAGACCGAAGACCCATCTGTTTATTTAAGACGGACTCAAACAACCAAGCAACACTTCTGTCTTTATTTTTTACTTTCCTGGTGTTTTGTCTATTTATTTACTTTATTTTTTCTTATTTTTTATTTATTTTCTTTTTGCTGCGCAATGAGCATTCTTCTGAATGGATACCTCCGCATTACAAATCATCATCGTCATCATCATCATCACCCTAATACACACACCATCGTTCTTCAGGTCTACGTCCTGCTTAACGAAAGGCTATTCTTGCAACTCGCACTATATTCCATAAATAGACAAAAATTTACAACTGTCAATTAAAATCTCATTCATCGTATTTAACACACATACAGATATATTGATTATAAAATTGTATTTAATTCAGACTTTGACCGCAGCATCCTTGATTTTTGAATATGCATCACCAACGCTGTATCTGGTCCGAATTTTTGTAAAGCTGATCGATATATTTAACTGCGTTCTTGTCTCAAATTAGGTTTTTAAAAAATTTCACAACTGTTTCCTTAGTTTAAGAAAAAAAAGTTCAGAGACATAAATTTTATGTACATTATAATACATCTATAATTACTAGTATTCCTATCCTAACTAACCTACCTAACTAAATCCTAACACCTAACTCCCTGGGGTTGGGGGAAAGAGGGGGTTGAGTGATGAGAGTCGCTTTTCAGCCGGTCCAGTCGCCTTTCGGCAAACAGGTACCTCTCTTGTACTCAGAGTACGTGCTTTACTGCTCGTCCAAGCAGGACCAGTGGTCTTTCGACAAACAGAAATGTTGTGGTCTGTTTTATGCAAGATACAGATGTCTATACAAATGGTTCAAATGCCTAAGCTATGTATATGTCAGTTCAGGCATGTGTACAAGTAGGCTTCGAGTATTCTGGTTTCTATGACTGTCCGGTCGAAGTCCGTCAGGAATGTTTAGCAAGTCCATAAATGTTCACTCTCGTAATCACTGAAGTGGTGGACTACGTCGATGATAATAATAATAATGAAGATGTTTAAAGCGCATATTCACACTCATAGAGAGCATGCTCTTAACGCTTAAAATAGGGATGAGACATTGTATCGTACTGCGAGCTCTCAGCCGACCAACACAAGACACTGTGGATTTTGATGATTACTGTATTTGGTTGTAACAAAAGAAATATGGCTAACCCGCCATCTTCGACATCACCGAAATGTACATAAAGCCCCGGATGTCCTTACCGGGATAACTCTTATCATCACAGTGTCAATTCTTACAGACGGTGTTGATGATAGAAATTTCTTCGCTCATCTTCTCGCAAAGATGTTTCGAGTTCTTTTAGGTCCCACCTTGAAGAACGCCTTAAGAAACACACGTAGCGATAAGCAACAGTCGGACATACTAGAACAATTCTAGGAGGGTTTTATTGCAAAAGTGACGGCGTCCAACCCAGAGACTTTCGAGAGTGAGGGTCGTGTGGGAAAACTTGTTGCGCAGAAAATAAAATGAGCAGTAAAAGATTCAAACTTCGTTAGCATCCCAATTGCTTTTTGAGGTGCGCTCAGTACACCGAAATTTACGGTATACAGTAAGACTTCTACATACGAGAGACGAGCCAAAAATTCGTGGAAATTTTTGTTCTTGCTTACGACCGCAAATTCGATAAACGAGCTCGAGTCATTTATATGTCGAAGTGTAAAGACATAAAAAGAATGTAATCTTAGTGGAAATCTCAATGTTTCAAATTAAAAACAGTGTAAATAGTGTTGTCTCATCAGCTGAATTCATTCACTATCCGTCTGTTCTCGAGCTTTCTCCTTCCTCCCTCGCCATCTGCCTACCTCCTTTATCTACAGTATTGGCCTCCTTTAAGGTAAGATTGATAAATATAACATATTCTTTATTATTTTATTATCTGTATTATTTATTTTATAGTGCCATTTAACATTTACTATACAATCCTGTATATTATACCGTATTTATATATAAATTGTGTTGTTGTGGGAGAGTTGGAACACATTAATCCTATTTCCTTTATTTTATATGGGAAACATATACGAGTTTTGTAGCGGTACTACTGTATCTTTAATAGAGTTAATAGAACGTGCAATAGGCAGGAGAAAAAATGTCAAAAAAGATGATAAACAGTTAAGCGTCCTCCGATTGTTGGGGAAAACCTGGGAAAACCCACGGCTGCCACGGTTTTTTTGCTGGTTTGCGTGCAAATTTCCCAAGGTATTCCCCCAGGATGGGAGTGTCAAGGAGGCGTATGCAAATGTCGACGGTCCACTAGCTGGGCTGCGGTTGAAGGCGCGACTTGACCCACACGCAACCACCTCGACTGGCGGCCCGCCAGCTCACGACAAGACCTCGGCCCAAGGTCATCATAAATCTTCACACATGGGTGAATGCACCAGTCCACAAGCAGCTGAGTAAAAAGTCGCATTCCCTTTAATAATAAAATTAGAATGCATTTAAAACAAAGACTGTTGGAAAGCATCAAAGCAAAATTGTTCCCTGACCGAGAAGACACATACTTGTCTGTAACACCTCACTCCCCAACGACCTGAAAAGGTTATGGGATGACCTTTACCTTTTTATTCTTGTAACCATTTGTACGGTTTGTAATGGTAATATAATGGGTTGGTTTTTTGTGCAATGTTTGGACAGGATACAGTTTTACCGACTGAAAGATAAGGTCAGAGGAAAGATATAGCTTTCTCGTAAATCAAAGGATATTGACTAGAAACAACAAGGCTGTAACTCCTCACCAAATCTAACGAATTGCTCCTTAAAGTCAGACAACTGTCCAGCTAGGAATTTTGACACGAATTCAAATGTTGGAATTTTAGGTGTGTATACGTTTCTCATGTCTCGTATTACGAGCACACTAATTAGGACTACATTGGAAAAGCCTCAGTATTGTATAGCTTTCTGATGATGTGGAGTATCATGCAAAATCCAATCTTTCATGAAAGTCAAGGATATTATTTTAAAAATTGTCTTTCCTCTTACACTCAATATTTTTCTATACTTATTTCACATTACACGGAATTGCTATTTGTATGGCAAGAAAACTATTCCTTTAATAAGCTGGGATTCCTGGTTCTTGCAATTGTTAAATAGAGTGTGAATTTGTTGTAACGTATTTCTCTTTATCCCCATAGGATGGATCGAAAGATATCAAAAACCTTCCGTTTGCGTCTTGGGAAATAACTGTTTCCTTTTCTTTTATTTTTTGCGTACCAGCTTGAGATAACATGCTCTATGCTGTAGTGAACTTTGCTCTTTTTTCTGTCATAAATTTCAATTTAAAATTCGCTCACAAAGAGTTTGACTTTACTGGCATTTTAGACAAACTTACCTTTTTTCTTTTCCTGCTTCATTTATATATACATATAAGAGTGGATTAAAGGGCTGTTTGATCCAAACATCCGACACAACATGTCAGACACGCCCCCTGTCGAGCCACAGTCACGTGTAGACCATTTATTAAAAATTATCTTCCACCTGGATGGGAATTTTTGTGTTTCATGGCGAAGCCTTATCACGGTAAAGCAGCTAACTCTCAAACACGCAGAGGTGAAAAAACTACCCGAGACGAGATCTGAACCCAGAACAGCCATACTCAAAGCTTTGGTGACAGGCGTTAGCCATTGCGCTACGTACCGCGACACCTACCAGTCGAAAAAAAAAACAAACGAGATTATAATGTCATTCTTTCATGTAAGGCGGTTGCTGGGAAGTGCGTACGTAGTACCCATGAGTATTTGAATTGTCAGTTCATCAGGGCTCAGCGGGTGCAGTGGTGCAGTGCCTTGCTGGAAAACTACAAGAGGTACACGACCCGAGCCATGCAAGGTTACTTGTGTAGATGTCACGAACGTACGCATGCGACCTTCCGCGTTGTACCCCCGTACGGCACGAACACGTTGTCGCAAGATTGTGAAAATAGGATAAAAGGAAAGCTACGTTGAAATCCTTACTCGTCAAACAAATAACCGTCAATACATAGTAAATACATGGACAGTAATCTCATTCTTAATGATCGACTTTCTAATTTGATCGATAATTAATCGATTTAACCAGTATTAATACTTCTATGCACTCATAAGACCTATAGGAAATATCGTAGAATGGCATATTTCCATTCCATGCAGCATAAGCTTATTTTCAAATGCAGGCACACGATTTTAAAACTTTTTTTTTAAACTCCAAGAATGGAATTCTGGACTTAAGCCGAGCTCACGTACTTGAAAGGACAGCCCACACCTAGACTTACACGAAACATAGCATGTGAACATCTTCCTTGTTCGAACCACTGGTATCTCCTTCTGGTGGTAAACCATGCATGGCAAGATCATAAAAAACAAAACTTGGCTGTTGTGTTACTTGAACACGCGAATCAATCATGTCTGACCATGCTTGTCTCGAGAATTAATCTTTTCTTGCTGTGCAAGTTGCGACTCGCTCGGTCTATGCTGATACCGACCTCAAGGGCTGGCAGGAGTAACAAAGATATATCAGGACCAGACGAGGGTGTTCAGATGTGTTACACTTTGTACCAGGTTTTATGTAAGTATTGAAATTCTGTTCATTTATGAGATTCATTCTTCTGTGACTGCATGAGTGTGCAGTTTATACCACATTACTGTTTTCATAACTAGACATTTTCAAATAATAAATCGTTGAACAAACTAAGTTTCAGGCTGTTTCTGCTGCAGAAAGTATAGACGACATCACAAGACGTAAAGGTGCGACCTGTAAGACTGCTCAACATTCATGGTAGGTGTATGTAGTTTATTATAAGATTTTATTTCCAATAGATTAAATGGGTTTGCTAGCCTTGTTAGATAAACGTCTTTTAATATCACAGTTCTCATGGACCTCTCTAAAGGTCCCCAGAGTACACAAGTACAAACACACACACACGCGGGCACGCTCACGCTCATAAATACACTCGCTAGACATCGAATTATTTAGCTAGATATTGCCTCTGTATCAGCGTCTATCTCTCAAACACATATAGACAAAATGGAAAAACACTTCACAGGTACATATTCCTGTATATCGGCATTTTTACATCATCGGATTAATCAGGTGCTTTAGTCAAATTGCACTGCTTTTACCGAAGGATTACGAGCTGTTTGAGCCCGAGGGCTGGTATCCAAAGCTGTGTCCACCCCAGACCACCAAAGAGGATCTACTTCGAAATGTGAACTTTACAGAGGTGGACGAGGCAGCCCGGAAGGTACGAGCGAGAACCTACTCTATTGATAGACGACATCGACTCTAAGAACAGTCGTTAAGTGAAATATTGAAAACAACATTATCAGTAACGTCTGCTTATTTACTCTGTTAACATAATTTAGTTTCTTTGTTTTACAATATGCAGAAACAACTTTGCTTTCTGTGTCTTCACATACACCTCATCGTCACTCATCTGGATTGTGTGTGTGTGTGTGTGTGTGTGTGTGTGTGTGTGTGTGTGTGTGTATGTGTGTGTGTGCGTTGTTGTTTCTGTGTGTGTTTAGTCAAAGGGAGTGGATGTGTAACAGATAAGAGAGGGAACATGAATATTTAAAGGCCGTAAGGTCCTTGCAGCAATTGTTACCTTTACAGTGTGACCTGAGACTAATTAGCCTCATTAACACCTACTCTCTCATCCAATCACCTGTCAATTCGTTTGCTTCTCATCCCCATTATACATATATACACGCATGCACGCGCACGTCTGCATGCACATCGTTTGTCAACTCTCCGACTCGGAAAACATGATTCAAAACATTTGCACACCAACATAAACAGACATCGACAGAGGATAATTACTTTACATGATACAAGTTCAGTTGGTGCCCTTCTTATCTTAAAACATTTGTCTATAAACCATGCTAGTTTTCATATTCTTCCTGCAGTTTCGAATAATAATAATAATAATAATAATAATAATAATAAATTTTATTTATAAAGTTCATTTATCGCAGCCTTATGACCAAGTTCGTGGTGCTTTACAAATAATAATCATCATAAATATAATAACGATAGGGCGATATTGAATAAGCCAACCAAACAACAGGGAAGCAAAGGGGATAAAACAATGAATGGGGAGAAGAGCGTAGTGCTATCTTATTAACAACTGACTGAATACAGTACTTTGTTATCAAAAAAGTATTTTAAATCAAAATAAAAGTTTAAGAGATGGAAAATATTCCTGTAGACAGAAGAAAACTGACGACCGTAGCTGTCTGTGAAGCCTGGTTACACGTTTTGTTGTCCAAAATTTAGTGTTTTGATCTGCAATCGATTGTGTTATCGAGGAAATTACAGTACAATGTACTATTTTCATTGTGTGAGGTGACATGTTAGAGATACTCTGAGTGGAAATCCACATAATAGGTATAATAGAAGACAAAGTGAACCTCGTCCTCTGTAAATGTTATTTAGAAATGACATTTCCTTGTACTCTCGGTCCTAACCTCAACAAAACAATATTTGTGAGTATCGATATCACTCACTGCTAGAAGGTAATGTATTGAATCATCCCTGAAGTCTTTTAATGTAACATTCAAAATGCAGTTTGGGCATGATAGTGGGTTTAGAAGACCCGTATATAGGTAAACGTTTGCAAGTCATGTTAGCATTTAGACATCCATCACCGTGAGTGAAAAAATGTAGACAGACATTTTAATGGTCTAAACTCATTGATGTAACCATTCCTATTAAAATTCCATGATATTTAAGGTTTTACAAGGTTATTACCAATTTCTTTTTAATTGGACCTACAGATTTCTTTTAGTTGCATGCTACTTTCTTGTTTCTCTTAAGCTTTGTTTTGTTTTACTATTTGTAATCGCCCTATTATCTGTTTGTTGCCGATTTTACTTCAACTGTTGCCATTCTTCTTCATTACATACATTTTAGATCTAGTTGTTGCTCTTCTCTTTTCATTCAGACAAACACTCTTTTTTTTCCTTCGTTCATTAGTCTTCGCTTTTCATTCAAACATTCTTTCTTCCTTCGTTGTAATTTACCTCACGTTTATGTATTCATGTACCGCGTGGGATGTGTTTCAGGCACCCGATTCACTCAAGGAAAGTTTTGAAAAACTTGTCCAGCACATCAGCACCTAAGTTTCTCATCTCTGAAACTTAGCCTAACTTACAATGTATTCTAATATCTTTTGTCGTTGTCTTGCAGTGCATTTTGTGTAGCCTCTCTGCATTTCATTCTTGTAGTAGTCGCTTTAATTTAGCATCTTCTGGACTGGACAGTGTCTCATGTTCTCTCTAATTGACTCTATGTTCGCTCTGTGTTGTAACAACCTTCCCTGCCACAGACTTCACAGAGATGATATTTTTACTGCCTTTGTGCCACATCTCTCTTAAGCCAGCTTCTGTCAGTGCCATTGGTGGCGCTTGCTCGGAGCTCTCCTGTTTAATGCCTATGTCTAGTCAATTGGCCATGTGATCCGCCACTTTGGCTTTGTACTCTCACAATAATCAGCTCATGTCTCAGCTTGCCAGCTTCACAGTCTGGGAGTCCTTCCTTGAAAAACTAAAATTCAACAAATGCATCTTCATTTATAAACTACTGAAAAGTAAACTATCCCCCAGGTTTTCTTTTTATTTTCCCCCAATAACATTCGAGCCTTTTCTAAAACCTAATGCTCCCATTCCTAGAACCTACCTTTTCAAATCAAGTCTGAAATAGTCTGAGAGTGCGCTGTGGAATACCTTATTAAATTAACAACCAGTATGTAGTAGCTGTATTATTTCTAATTTGTTATATTTGCTTTATAACCACATTCTCTTGACACAGGTGTGCAGGAATTCCATGCATACTTGTGGAAGGCAAGGCAAAAGGTGCTTCTTACGAGTCTGGCGACAAAGACGTTGTAGGAAGTGGTGTTTGGGCAGTTGCTTACGTGGCCGAGAGTTGGCGCTTCGTGTATCCTCGATGGGCCTTTATTAAAATAGCTGGCTATGACAAAGGACAATTCGTGTTGGTTGAGGCTCATGGAGAACATACAATGCAAAGGTATTTTACTGTACGCTTACTCCTTTTGATGTGATAGATTTTCACTGAAAATCTGAAAAGCTATTAAGAATAAATAAGGTGTTTTATTACCAGATTGCTCTTACATGAGTAATATTCTTAAACATCTAAACCCTCTATGTTACATAACTTGCCATTTCAAGGCACGGTATTGGCACCTTCTTGAGAAGAAACACCTATCTTAAATAACTCAGGAAAAATAAAAGTGTAAGAAAAACTAGAAAAAATATGAGTGTTGGGTATTTATTATATAATAAAAAGGTGACAACAAATCAGTAAACTGACATAGCAAGTGTAATTTTAAATATTCAAAAACTTTTTTCAGTTTATTTTCTTATATTGATGATATGGAAGTGCTTTAGCTATTACTTATGTTTAATGGAGCTTTATGTTGTATATAGTACCATAAAATATTTAAAAAAACAGTGAAGCGTTTTGGAATCTGAACTAAAAAGCACATGATGAAAACCCAATTCTCTCAATTTTGAGAATTGTTCCATCTGTAAGCCACATTAACCTCACCACTGCACCTTCTGCAGAAGAATGAACAACCCTGCTCACTTCGCACCATAAGTCAAAAGAAACGATCGACCAAAAATTCTGTTGTCTAAGCCAGTTGGATGGATTGTAAGGAACGAAAATGGAAACAATGGAATAGAGAGAACCAGTCACACTTATTGTGCCACACTGTAGCTATACAGTGCGAAAACATGAATTGCTTCTCCAAACCATCTTGGCTACCAGCCGATACGAATTTTTGCTGGGGAAATCTTCAGATCAAGCAATGTCAGAAATGAGACATGCTGGCTATAATTTTGATGTATTCTTTCAATGTCAATTTTTCATTCAAACTGAACATAAAGTGACAATGTAAAACCTTTTTAAGTGTGACACCTTTCTTGTGTTAGCTGCTGATAGTCAAGTGAGACTAAAATTTTAATGCCCGAATGATATCACATGCATATCGCAACCTATATACAAGAAAGCTTGACATTTATCACTACCACAGGTAGACTTATGCTTCCGTTAAAATATAATTGCATCGTTTCTTTCCTGCAAAAAAGTATTGAAGAATGCCAAAGCAAAATATTTATCGTTTATTAACTGAGGTACGGACGTCATTGTAATCAGAACCACTTAAAATTTAAATTAAATCTTTATGGTACTCATTGATTATTAGTAACAAAATGATTGGCTAACAATGAGGAAAAATCAGACCGTATCATGCAGGAACTGCTGACGGCCACACAAGGCAGGAATTATAATAGGTAAACAATTTTTAAGTGTTCTATATTCTTCAGGTTTGCACCAAACGAAGGTATCACTACAACAGACTTTGATGAGTTTTATTTTCTGACTAATCCTGACGTGATGAAACACATCTGTTATCCCGAAAAGGAAGAGATGCTGCTGCTTACTGAGCCATGGACAAGAGAGCAATTTTGGGATTCACCTTTCTTCGACTCAAATTATTTCTCCTTTGGATGGCAGCTGATTAGCCCTTTTACATGTATCATAAGACCAGATTCTGGATACTGTATAATAGAAATATTTTGTCCAAAACCGGATTCGAAACTTACATACGAGCTGTTTTTCAACGAAATTCGTTCCGGAAAAACATTTCCGACAGAGAGACCAGCAGAGCAATACGTAATGATGTAAGTATATTTCATGATTTCTTTAACCTCTTGACCACAGTTACAGCACGAAATCGAAAGGTATTGTAGATGATACATTAGGCTTAACAGCTTCTAACATTTGCAAACTTATTTGTGCAAAACAAATCATTGGCAAATATTTTAGATTTACGGGTTTCATATTTTTTCTCCAATGCTGCTGGGAAATGCTATTGTCTTAGTAAAAGTGTTTAACACTTGTGCATTGACTTATTTCCTATGAAATTTCTAATTTATACTGGAATTAAACTATTGTTTCAGACATAATTGGACTAAGCATGTTAAGTCAGTTATGGTCAGACTTCCGGTAACTGGAATATACAAACTTTGCTTAAGAGACATTCACCAAGAAGAGAGCAGAAGACTGGTAGATTTTCGGATTGACTGTGATGAGGTGGCACCAGAGATACAGCCCTTTCCCTCCAACCCCGAAGTAGGCTTTGGCTACAGTGATGCAGCGGTTTCTTCTGGTTTGTTGGAGCCTTCCCGAGAAGATGGAGTTGTGCCGGTGACAGGTGGTGACGAGATCCAATTTCACTTCAAGGTTTATGTTGATGTTAGCATCTCGGGCAGACTGGTCCACTTCAGTCGGACACCAGAAAACCTAAAGAACAACGTCAGCGTGCGCAGAGAACAATCTAATGTTACAATTACTGCGAGCCTTCCAGCTGACGACCCGTCACCAGAATATTCTCTTGAACTTGATGCCATAAGAAACACACAGAATGAAGACAAAATGAGTCGTGAAAATAAGGTATTGAACTACTTGCTGACGAGCGATGAAAAACTGAAAGCAGTCGCCATGGACCAGACGATAAAGGTATCGATAGTTTATCAGGTGGCATATACTAAGTTGCAAGTAGATACTCAAAGGATAGAGATCTTTGGTTCAAGAAAACAGGTTACGATAAAATAGAACTGACTCCATCAACTCTGTTCTCGCTAATTGCCTTGAGAAACGTAGGTTTTCATGCTTAAAAATATATCACAATTAAGTGTTCCTTTTAACAGCCATTAAAACTTATTGAAAGTATTGAAACATGCACAACGTTATTTTAGCAAGAAAAAACTTTTTGGGAGAAATATTTTTCCATTTCCAGAAAAATCTTCAGTGCATTGAAGACGTGTGCGTAGCTGTTGCCAAAGATGATGCAGAAATGTTAAATAATGCTATCGTTCAACTCAAAATGGCTGGTGTTATAAATCCTCTAATACACCAAAAAGTGCAAAGCAAGGAAGCAAGGTACGAACGTTTACAAAAGGAAATGCTTGCTGCTGTGAAGGAAAGAAACTTATATCAACTGAACCATGTTCTCCGAGACTGCATGGCTGTAAAGCTTCAGTGCACAAATGAACTATCGGATGCCAAGAAGCTATTACTGGAGTTGTGTAAAGAAGGTAAGATAAAGCACGGGAGTGAGGTCCATTCGCCTGATTGGAGGGGGCTACTTCACTGTATTTTTGTGGTTGTTTCCGTTAAGCTGTTGTGAGCTTCGTGCCTATTATTTGCAACATGCTTCATTGTCCTTCTTTTGAACGGTAGGCTTGTCTGCGGCCTTTTCGATTCTAACTACGGCCATCTGGTGTCCCATCGATAGTCATCCTTCTTCATCTAACAGTTTCTTTGCGCTGTTCACCGGTGAGAAGGTCACACAGTTAGTACAGTCTGTTCTATCCTCTCTGCTTCACTATCACGTTGATCTTAGTCATCGACGGACGATTTAATCTCGACACAAGACTATTTTATGCCTTTATCACAGATTCCTAATGACTTTGTGGATATGCACTACAAAATATGTGAACAGATGCTAGAGCCCTCCATTTACCCTTTATGACTATTGTTTATTGCTGGTTTACTGCTCTAGAAAAAGTAAAACAGCAAATTAAAAAGGAACAAAAAAACCTAGTAATCTATCTATTGTGGTATTCTGTGGAAGCTTCTACCAACGTTTGAGAAGTTGAAACAGTTCTTGTTGAAAGTCCAAATTATCGTAGATTTTTAGAGGTAGAATCGACATGTTCACAAAGCGGAGAGTAGAAAGCCCACTTCATTGACTGTGCGACCTTCTCACCGGCGAACTGCACAAAGAAACCGTTCAGGTGAGATAACGGGGGCAGGCAGCCGATTGTGGAAAGTCGCTGTAAGGCGGGGTGTAAATGAAAACTGTCAGGTGTATACACAGAAAGAACAAACCAGATTAGTGGTAAATGCACACAAAAAGTACAGATCAAGAGGAGACATATTCACAAACAAGATGAAAGTAAGAGAGAGAGAGAGAGAAAGAGAGAGCGGTCTCCTCAAGCCACCTAGGCGAGATGACATGACCGTTGTCAAATCTCTGTTGTCAGTATTATTTCTGTTTGCAATATATCTACGTGTGTAGCTCGTTATGTAAATGTGTACCTATCTATCTGTTTCCTTTCAGAATTAGTAAATGCCGCTACAAAAGAGATACAAAAACTCGGTCAAAGTCTGAGTAGAATAGCCAGCACCTGTGTCGCTGAAGAAGTGCAAGGCGAGGACTGGTTCACGAACGCGCAGGAAATATGCAATGAACTTGACGAGCTTCATGAAAACCAAAGAAAGGTAGAGTCGCTAAAAGGTGAAGACATGGTGACGATGTTCAAACCTGACGACAGTGTGGTTAACGTCCTCTTTGCTACCTTCTTCCTCCTCGGAGAAAGCCCAGCGAACCTTAACGTGAGTAGGCACTGACTGCAGGACGTAAAGGGTGATACCGTGATACCCAGAGTGTGGGTATTGGCTGTGTATACCATGAAAATTAAGTTGAATTATAAAGTAGCGGTGAAAAGATACAGTCGATAATCTGACAGGCTTCCCATGCGAAGCATTGTTGTCATTTGAGATTAATTTAGAGGACTTTGTATGATTTTCTGCTACTGCTTTTATTTAATATTATAATATTGTCAGAAGCAATAGTAAATGCATGGGCATAAAACTACACAAAGTATACATTACTTACAACTGAATTGAAATGATATTATCAAAAATATTATCACGAGCAACCCTGACACCTCTCACCTTTCAACTTCTGACTCTAGGTAACAGCTGTCAGCATCTAATCATTATAAACATTATATGAAATATTGAACTAATTTACCTAAATGTTGACTGGGGTTTTAAGATACTTTGAGTCAATAGCCCTAACTTTTCATTGTCATTTTCTTACATACTAAAGACTTAAAATTCTTAGTAAATTATTGTTCTGTTTATAATTAGTACAAAAATCGCCAACATAGCAAAGACTATTACTTTGTACTGAATGCTAATAATGACAATGCTGTGTGTTCCTCATATTGACTTGTCCCTTTTTTTGAATTTTTGGAGAATGTTCTAGTCGCAAAAAATATGTCAGTGGCATTACAGTTTTACTTGTGACAGACATGGCAGAAAGTATGGGCAAAACTGAAGGAAACGAGTGAAGAGGAACTGCCCCCTCAAAAAAAATATACTGAGGCAAGAATGTGAACGTATTTCACTGTCAGCATGAAGTACCAAACACTTAGTTCTTTTTTTTTTTTAAATTGCTGAATGAAAGTTTTGCTTGCTAAAGATAATGTCTTATTTTTCTTCATTCAACCTGACGAAGATTTCAATATTTTGAAACTCATATAAAATAAAAACTAATCGTCATTGTCTTGATCTGTTTATTATTATCACCGTCGTGAATGCTCATAATGCGTCTTTAGAACAATCTGTCACCCGCCTTTATCACCTTATGCCACAGCTACTTGGAGGCTTGTTTACTTCATGAAAATAAGGGCAACAGGGATTAAGCAGGTAGGAAAATAGCGTCATATATAAAGTTCAGTTTTCAAAAAAATAAAGAAGCTACTAAATAGTCACGTTTATACTGATCAAAATTGCTCATGGGACATTAGAAATAGTTGTTTTAGTTCTGTAGTAATTCAGCAAACGATGATCGATTCCAGAACCAATCACATTCTACAAGCAGATAGGTTTCCCGTCGATCACTTTACGGAGGATCTTTCTGAGCTTATTCATTCTCATATGATTCATGTGCAGTTTATTAATGTGTATGTGCCTTTGTGTTTCAATAGTCAACCAGTGTATAGATATACGTAAATATTCCAACGTTAGAGGGTATCATTTCAAGGATCATTTCATTTCATTTTCCTTCTAGATGCCCGTGTGGCGCAGCAAACTTCTCCCAGTCGACCAGCTGTCGGAAATAAGTACCTAACTATACAGAGGGTTGGGGGTGGTAAGGCAGCGAGATAGAGGAGATATGAACCACTAAAAGGGTACCCCTAGAAAAGTTGCCAACGACTTAAGTTAGAGGATTACTTCTTCCATTTATGTTTGGCAGAAGAAATCAGTTCTACTTGTTTGAATGTTATGGTTCTCTTTTCTTCGTTATTATAGGAACGTTCTTTGAATCTATGGCGATTCCATCGCGATTTGTAACGTCTGTGACATTATAGTATGAAAGTGGATTGCCAGAAATACAGTCAGGTGTAGTACTTTCTTTGCCTTTTCAAAAAGTATGAAGTATCGTCAGAAATATTTATAGTCTGCAGTAAAAGTATCACTACATCTTGTGCAGATCGTGCATCCTTTAGCTTTTTGCACTCCGAGGTTAGAGATCACGTACTCACGCTCGGCTTTTATTGACATATATATATATATATAGATAGGGGATCTAGAGGGCTGTTTGATCTAGAGATATGACGTCCGACACAAGTTATAAACATTTCCCGACGAATGGAAGTCACGTCTAGATCGTCGATAAAATTATCGTCCACGTGGATGGGGATGTTCGTGATTCATGCCGAGGTTTTATCACGGCAAAAGCCGCTAGCCCTGGAAACAGATGCAGAGAAGAAAAGACTACCCGAGACGAGAGCTGAGCACAGGACAGTCATTCACACAGTATTGGCGACATGTGCTAACCGCTGCGCTACAGTACCACCACAAGATAAGTGTTGGAAGAAAAAAAGATAGATTACAATGTCCTTTTTTCATAAAAAGCTGTTGTAGGAACGTGTGCCATACCCATGGGTACTTGAATTGTTAGTTTATCAGGGCTCAGCGGGTGCAGTGGTGCGATGCCTTGGCAGATAACTGCAAGAGGAACACGAAACAACTATTGACCTTCAGTCATGCAAGGTTACGTGTCTAGATGTCACCCATGCGACCTTACCCGTTGTACCCCTGTACGGCAGGTATGCGTTGTCTCAAGATTGTGAAAATAGTTGGGTAAAAGGAAAGCCACTTTGAACTTCATGACATCTTTCCTCGTTGTCAAAGAAAGAACTCTTCAATACATAATACAGCAATCTCATTCTCAATGATCGACTTTCCGAATTGATCGATAATTAACTGATGGTCGTTTTCATCCCTATCAAACCTTTTTTCACAGCGCACCTGGACTGACACAAAACAAGAACAAGCAGCCTCGTTCTGTGTGCATAGCAAAGGAACGTCTTTCTTCTTCCTTGTTCGAGCAGCAATTATCTGCTACTGGTGGTACGCCATGCGCGGCAAGATCATAAAAGCAGGCCGTGGCTCTTGTATTACTTGAACACGCGAATCAATCTTGTCCAGCCATGCTTGCCTCGAGAATTAATCTTTTCGTGCTGCGCAACTTCCGACTCGATCGGTATATACCGACACCGACCTCAAGGACAAGTACACTACACGGGTTCCAGGAGTAAGAAGGATATATCAAGGTCAGAGAAGGTTGAGAAGACGTTTTACATTTTGTACCAGGTTTTATGTAAGTATTAAAATTCCAGTAGATCAACGTTCATGATGGATTGAAACGCTTGTCTGAACGCCTATAGCATGAATGAAAGCCGCTCGCCACTCGTCTTGCTCTTTCGATATTCCTGGCCTCGGAAGGCGAGAAAAACTTAAACCAAAACATTTGTAACTTGCACAGTGGCATCCTTCCATGCTGCAGGAGTTACCACTTCCTGGCTGTTTATATTTCTTTACTGCTGACAAAGCCATTGTTGTCGTCGTTTGCTACCGGAAGCTGCTATTCTTCCTCCAGCCTCGTTGTCGCGGCTCTCTGACTTAATTTAAAAAAAAATCGTCTGCTAGCAGTCCAGTAGATCAACGTTCATGGTGCTACAGATCTAACTACTAAACATAAACATCATAACAAATAATACTCCCATGTAATCATCTAAACATATAATACTGCAAGCTAGGGTTAAGCCGTTAAACGTTGCATCTGTACATTGTAAAAATTCCAAACTGAGCCTTTTAAAGCATCAAAAGCATTTTTTTTTTTAATTTCAGAACCAGTCAAACCACTGGTAACAGCACAAAGAATTTCGATCCCCAGTTCTCATTCGCAGAGATGGGGGATCAGGTGAGATTTTATGTACCTTTAGGAATGTTGTACCATATAGGTGTATGTGTTGTGTGGGCTAATGTGTGCGTTAGCAATAGTGACTTGGCTCGTTTGATACCTCGTGATCCAGCAGAACACTTACAGAAAATTTGTCAGGGTAGCTGACTAAGTGATGAATGTCGAGTGAAGAAAATAGCTGGTCTTGACTTATCATATCATGCAGACATTCAAGACTTGCATATCGCATCTGATAACAAGTTTTAGTGGCGTGCCCACTCAGCCCGCGTTATCTACTTACTCCCCCCCCCCAACACAACGACCATTGCTAGTGCATCAGCGGGGTTTTTCTTTAGTTCTCGGCTGACAGGTCAGGGAATAGCGAATGAATGAATGAATCTTACAAAGATTGTGAGAAAGTTATCCCTTAAAGACATGCAATTACGTTCGCTGATTGGACAACGCTTCATTGCGATATCTTTAGTTCAGAATTTACGACTTAGATTAATCAGATGCATTTATTAACAAGTTGTTACAATTACGCTCAATTAAACTAACGAAAAATCTACATTCTCTTAGCAATGAGGCAAATAAGCTTGGACACCGTGTTGGTCTTAGGTTGGCCTATGAATTTTATATAAGGGATCAAAGATATTAAAGCTAACACGCCGGCTATAGATCCATTCGTTTAAGGTTGTTTACTCGTCAGTTGGTGAAAATGCAAAATAGGTAAATTTAAAAGTAAGTTCATGAAAGAATAACATTTTGAAGACGAAAGAGTTTAGCGAATTTTGCAAACCACATAAGTAATCAAGAAATTATAAATGTTTAGACGCACGCACGCACGCACGCACGCAGGCACGCACACATACACATACACACGCACACACACAGGGATACACATGCGCACACACACGCACACACATGCACACACGTCCCAAAACACGTTTCTCACTCAAAGTCATTTGCATCAGACCTAACTGCTGTCATAATAACTCAATGATTTCCCTTTATTTAAAGTTTCATTTTTATTTTTCGTCTATTTGTCCAATGAAAGGGTTATGATCTATGGCTTGCTGAGGACTGGTACCCCCCTTTGCGTCCACCAGAGATCCTCAAGGTGGAACTACTTCAAAATGAAGACTTCACAAATGTGGACAAGGCAGCCAGAGAGGTATAAGCCAGTCTTATTACAATTGGTCGAATAAGTTGTCTTTCACAGTATTAAACAGTGTAAACCACATGGTCTGTACAATCGCTTGACAATTAATAGTGTAATTTATTTTAAAATTAATTTAAAAAACAGTTTCCTTTTTAAATCAATGACAATGACAATGACCAACTTTATTTATCCCAGTGGGCAATTTGAATATGGGCATGTGCTCTAGTACAACAGTGAATGAAAAAAAACAACCAAAAAACAAACAAACAAACAAACAAAAACAAAAAAAAACTTACAGGGAAATCAAGTATACACATACAACATCACACACGCGCACACACACCACTGACAGCTCTTCTAACATTTAGCAGCTGGACTGCAGATGGCACAAATGATTTTAGGTGTCTGTTACTCTTACATATAGGCATGGCATAACGTTTAACTGAGCTTAATAATAAAAATTCTTTTGTTAATACATGATCAGGTAATGATAAAATGCATGAGACTTTTCGTACTATTTGCTGGTTACAAAAAGAAGCTAAATCCCTCTGTCTGATACCAATTATCTTAGAACAGATGTTCACAACACTGTTCAGACTATTCCTATCATGGACAGAGAGATTGCGAAACCAGCCTACAAATGAGAAAGATATGAGACTCTCAATGAATGACTGGTAAAAACGGCCTAAGATTACTTGACTAACTGAAAAACTCTTTAATTTATGCAAAAGATACATTCTTTGTCGGCCACGTTTAACAATGTGTTCGGTGTTTAAGTTCCATTTGAGCTGGCTATCAAAAATAGTTCCCAGATACCTGAAGGAGTTAACAACTTCAACAGGTTTACTATGAATCACACTGGGAATAATAAAATCCTCTTTGATCTTCCTAAAGTCTATAACTATTTCTTTGGTCTTATCTACATTCAACTCTAAAAAGTTATCATCACACCACTGTACAAAATTCGTTAAGGCATTGCCATGATCTGTTGCGTGTTCCTGTAAAATAGTCAACAATGCCGTGTCATCAGAGAACTTGATGAGGTAGCTATTCTCCTCCGTGCTTCTGCAGCTGTCAGTGTACATGATAAATAACAAGGGTGACAGACAACAACCCTGTGGGGAGCCAGTGCATGTAAAAACTGTGTCAGAATAATTGCTATTAACAAAAACCCTCTGCTGTCTACAAGTCAAAAATCCACTATCCATAAAACCAGTTAATGTGGCAGGTCAAAATCAAAAATCAGTCTCGAAGCTTGAAGGTGTGGTTGCACTGTATTGAATGCAGAACTAAAATCTGCGAAGAGTAATCTGGCATGTGACCTGGGCTTTTCTAAATGTTTATACAGTGTGTTCAGAATGAATAACTTGGCATCGTTAACACCCCTCCTCTTCCTGTAAGCAAATTGCAGTGGGTCCAGTCTACTCTCTACAGACGTTAAGATGAGACTTTTGACAATTTTCTCAAAGGTTTTCATTACACGGGAGGTTAAAGCTATTGGCCGAAAATCATTGGGTTGGGTAGGATTAGGTTTTTTAGGGAGAGGGACGATGTTAGACAGTTTCCAGAGTGCTGGAATGTGCCCTGAGTCGAGAGAGAGTTGAAAAAGATGTTGAAACACTCCTCCCAACTGAACAGCACAGGAGTGCAGGACACGCCCACAAATCCCATCAGGCCCCTGCGACTTGTTGACCTTGACCCGCTTTAGCATTTCCGTCACACCGTTTGAGAAATTACAATGTTGTTATCTAACACCAGCGACTGTCTGAGTTCCCCAGCTCTTTCAGAAAAATCATGGTTGTCGAAGCGTGCATAGAAGTTATTTAAAACGTTTGGCAAGTCCTGGTCGCTCACGCCGATGAGTTTGACTGATTTTCTAGTGCAGGCCATCTTTTGATTGACAGAAGCCAGGGACTTGATCCCCTGCCAGGCATAACGAAGGTCGCCGGCACAGTACCGTAGCTCTATCTTGTCTTTATAATCTCTTTTCGCTCTGTTGATCGCTGCCCTTACATCTCTGTTCGCAGATCTTTTTGCCAGGGTATCGCCGGTAAAATAAATACGCTTTTTCTTGTTAAGTACATTTTTCAAGCTTCTGGTTACCCACGGTTTGTTGTTGGGAAACAATGGTTTTGCTGGGTATTACAGACTCAACACAAAAAGAAATGTATGAGGAAACAACATCAGTCAGTTCATCAAGGGAATTACAAGAGTCATAAAAAGCATCCCACACCGTACAATCAAAACAGCCTCGCAAACACTCAACACTCATCAGTCCAGCGCTTCACCGACTTAACCACAGGTTTCACACGTTCACACACAGGCCTGTACACGGGGGCCAGAAACACACTGTGGTGGTAAGAAGCCCCCAAAGATGGCATTGGCTTGGCTTTGTAGGCTGCGGGGACACTGTCATAGCATAAATCCAGTTTGGTGTGTTTCTGGGGTGTTGGGCAGGTCACATACTGGTCATACGTTTTTAAAAACTTTGACAGATCACAATTGTTAAAATCGCCCAGAATAAATTTTGGCGCGTCTGGTGACAATGAATCGAGTTTGTGTGTAACATCGGCGATTACCTTCCTGGCAGACGTGACATTCGCTCTAGGGTGAATATACACCAATGTGAAGAACAGCTGGGGAAATTCTCTAGGAAGATAAAAGGGGCGAAGGGAGACTGACAACAGTTTGATATCAGGCGTACAGATTGTTTCACGCACAACAGTGTTACAGTACCTTTTGTTAACATACAAGCAAACACCCCCACCGGTGGATTTCCCCGTAACGGTTGCTGAGCGGTCACAGCGATATGGGAGACCAAAGCCAGAAATATACAGCTCATCACCATCATTATCTTTAAGCCACGTTTCGGTGCAAGCAAGCAGACAGGTGTCGCGATACTCCTTCATATACAAGACATACGCCTCCAACTCGTCCACCTTGTTACGCAGTGACTGCGTATGTTGGCGAGTAGCACAGACGGTAATGGTTGGCATTTGCTGCTTATTATCCAGACCATATCTCCTCAGTCTGCGCTGTGTACCTCCTCTCCTACCTCTCCTCCTCTTAGGCCACGCCGTTGAAATCATTTTGTGTGGAAGGTTCGAAAAGAAGAGAGGGTGGTCGAAAGATCTCAGTGAAAGTAGAAACTCTCTCGTGTATATGGAGCGGCCGCCATCTTGATGTTGTTGTCCAGACGCCAGTACAGTAGAAATACAAAGAAAACATAAAAAAGAAGCATTAGAAAAAAGACCTACATATCTAATGATTTTCTTTCTGCTGCAATTCTAACCATATAGTTCATTGACTCGTGTGTTGTTAAGCGTTTGGGCGAATCAATTAATGAATCAATAGACCAATCAATTTATGTTTTCTCTATAAGACACATGTTAAAAACAAACAGAAATTTGACTTCGGCTCATAAGTTCAGTCAGTCGTCCCTTGCCCGGCACCTGGCGTTAGGGGTGGGGGACACATGGATAGACGCGGCAGCTGACAGGGCCCGCCACTCTTGCCTATTTTGGGCAATAGTGAGCAGGTCCTGTACTGGACGACCAGTCCAGTCTTTGACGTTTGTAAGCCAATTCTTACTCTGACCACCGCGGCGTCGGCCACCCTCCAATGTGCCTTGAAGGATAGTCTTCGACAGGGTGTCGTGCGGTCACATGACCAAAGAAGACCAGCTCACCTCGCTTGACTGTTGATAATGGAGGTTCCTGGTGTCCTACGAGTGTGGCAATCTTATTTCTTACAAAGTCGTTGGTTTTATGTTCTTTGTATGAGATCCGGAGCAGCCTCCTCAGGCACTTGTTCTCGAATGCCTGGATACTCCTTTCCGTTTCGGCGAGCAGAGTGCACGTGTCGCATCCGTAGAGCAGGATCGGCACTTCCAGGGATTTGTATAGCCTGTACTTGGTAGTGAACCTTTTCTTGTGGCTATGCCAGATCCTATCTAGCCTAGCCATTGCTGCTGTTGCTGTTGTGATCCTGATGCGGATATCTAGCGTGGAGCTGCCGTCCTTGGAGAGGGTGGCTCCCAAGTACTTGAAGCTGCTTACCTCTTCGAGCTCTACCCCGTTCATAAAGATCTCTGCTTTGTCGTTGCCATTGATCATAACTTTTCTCTTTTCAGTGCTGGTCTCCATTCCATATGCGTTTGAGCTTTCTGTCAGTCTGTCGGTGAGGTCTTGTAGTTCCTTGTTTGTACCTGCTAACAGATCTATGTCATCTGCAGAGCGTAGGTTGCAGATTGGTCTTCCACCGATTGAAATGGAAGTATGATGGTCATGAAGAGCTTCGAGCATGATGTTCTCCAAGAATATATTGAACAGCACGGGTGATAGGGGACACCCTTGACGTACCCCTACTGTGGTGCGGAAGTAAGCTCCTATTTGGTTGTTTAGCAGTACTGTACTCGTTGAGCTATTGTACAGCGCTTCAACAACTTGGACGAGCCCTTCTTCAATGTTGAATTTCCGCATCAGATGCCAAAGCCCCTCGTGCGAGACTCTGTCAAATGTCTTTTTAAAGTCAGTGAAGTTGTGGTAAAGGTCCCGCTGATGCTGAAGATGCTTTTCTATAAGAAGACGACAGCTGAAGATCTGCTCAACTGTGCTTCTACGTGGTCTGAAGCCAGCCTGTTCTTCTGCTAGCAGCTCTTCTGCGGGGGTTCTGATGCGGTTCTGTATGACCTTTAGCATGACTTTGCTTGGGTGACTGATAAGGCTTATGGTTCTGTAGTTCTGGCACTGTTTGCTGTTTCCTTTCTTTGGGAGACGTATGATTAGTGACTGCGTCCATTCTCTGGGCCATTCCTTGAATTCCCAGACTCTTTAGGGTCTTTTTAGCTGCTTCCCCACCGTGCTTGAGCAGCTCAGCTGGTACATTATCAACGCCTGGTGACTTTACTCCCTTAAAACTATGTACAGCTCTTTCGACCTCTTTCCGTAGGACTGGTAGGTCTGCAGGTTCGCTGTCTCTAGCCTGGTTATTTTGGAGAATGTTGGCGTCGGTCTTCAGTTGTACAGGTCCTTGCATTATTCTGTCCATCGGTTGAGTACAGCATTGCTTTCTGTGAGAAGGTGACCATTGCTGTCTACGATCGCTGAGATCTTCTGCTGGTCCATCTTGGTGAGGGTCTTTAAAAGTTGATAGGCCTTTTTGCTGTCACCTCGTGCCATTCCATCCTCTATGTCCCGGCACTGATACTGATTCTCGATCCAGCTCTCCCTAGCTGCCTTTATCCCTTTCTTAATGGCACAGTTCACTTTTTTGTATTTGGTGGCTGCTTCTGGTTTGCTTTTCTTTTCTCTCTTCAAGGCCCTTTGGTCACAGAGATCTATGATGTCGTTCGTGACCCATGGCTGTTTCTTATTCCTATGTCGCCCTAGAACCTCCTGGGCTGTCGACAGTAGCACCTTTTTCATGTTTCCAGCGAGGGTGTCTACATCACAGTCCGTCAGGTTTAGTGCGCCAAACTTTCCGTCTACCGTTGCCTTGAAGACTACTGCAACCTTGGGGCTCATAAGTTGATTACACAGGTATAAACACACACACACACACACACACACACACACACACACACACACACTCGGAGGAAGCCATTTGTTCTCTTTACTCATTTTCATCACGTTTTCTTTCTGTGCTCGTATACCTTATTGCGCTGTTTCAGACACCCGAATCACTGACAGAAAACCTCAAAGAACTTGTCAAGCACCTCACCAACAATCTGAACTCTGATCTCCACAAGCTAAGAGCCATCTGTGTGTGGCTGGGTACTCAGGACATTCGGCGTCGACAAAAGACACAAAGTTGTAAAGACAAAAACAGTCCAAAATATTACTTACAGGAAGCATGTAAGGACGCCGGCTTCATCGACAAGCTGTTTGGCAAGATGTGCAGGTACTTTCTGTTCCTCTTTCTTATTATCGGCACATTTGTCAAGTTGATGCTAACAATATAGTGTTGTGGTATTTAGCATTTTTTTCTATTTGTTTATTAACTGCATTAATTCTTAACAGAACGGGAAGAATACCATGCTTTTTTGTGCGGGCCATGGCAACAGACGCTTCATACACCATTGGAGATGACCACTTAAAACAACCGAGCACCTTGGCACTTGTTTACGTGGCAGACAGCTGGCGTTTTGTGTTTCCTATGTGGGCCTTTGTTAAAATAATTCCAAACCGGTAGGGATTCTGGTGGAGAAGCGCAGACAGCCTTCAAGAGTAAAGTATTTCTTAGCAACTTGCTGTTTCATACGATGTGCTTAAAGACCTCCCGTGATGACAAAACCTGTTGTACTGCATTTTTCTATTTTATTATTTTGCTCAAATTTCGAGTAGTACTTTATTTTCGTTGTAGAGCTACACGACTACAAACATTAAAAAAGTGGTCAACACCATAGCAAATCGATAACACAGACATCAGGGGATACGTCTTGAAAACATCAACATTGATAACAAAGTCAAAGCCGTGACGTCATGATATTTATAAGAACACAAGTTATCAGGCATCTCTTATGGTATTTAAAAAAATTAGTCCTAATTATTGGTGGTAAATGTTTTCAGTTTTAATACCTCTTTATACTTCAGGGTCACAGAAAGGGATGTTGACACGTCAGCAGAAATCGATGAATTTTATTTCCTGACTGATCCTGTGGTGATGAACTGCATCTGTCATCCTATTGACACAAAGAAGCAACTTCTGGCTAAACCGTTGACAGAAGAGATGTTTCTCGCTTTGCCTCGCTTCTACCCATCTTTTTTCTTGTCTGTGTGGCATCTGATCAGTCCTCTGATGTCAGTCATTAAGTCCGAATATGGATTGTGTATCATCTCCTTGTTCTGCCCGGAATCAGTTTCTAAACTTAGCTACAAGCTGGTTTTTGACGAAAGTCATTCGGGAAGAGCATTTCCAGATCACTATGCAATTATGTAAGGATTTAGGATCAATAAGGATTTTTTTAATATCACGACCAAACAAACAGTATAAAATTGAGAAAACAATTCTCTATGCCAAAGATACCTTAGACAATAACTGAAGATGAAAAGCCCTTTATATTTATTTTTTTTATTTCGCAGAACAAATTTAGACACTAAACTTGATCTTTCGTACTTTCTTTTATTTGGTGCTCCGAAATGTTTTTTTTTTAGCAGAAATGTATACAACTTGTACTTTTATATTTCTATGTATATTTTATTCGTGTTGGCATTAAAATGTCTTTTCAGATTAAATCAAACTTCGCACATTAAGTCAGTTGTGGTCAGACTTCCGGTAACTGGAACTTATCACCTTGAACTGAACGACAGCCATGGGAATCGGACCAAACGACTTTTACAATTTCAGATCTACTGTAATCGTGTCCGATCTGAGACAAGACCTTTCCCACCCTACAGAGAGAATGTGTTTGGTTTTGGAGAAGCAGCTGTTGAAGCTGGTTTGTCAGAGCCTTCCCATACAGACGGAGTTGTGCTGGTGAAAAGTGGTGACGAGATCATTATTCGCTTTAAAATTGATGGCGTCAACATTTCCGCCAGACTGGTTCACTTTACTCGGAAATCAAATGACCTTTGCAATCATGTCAGTGTGAAGAAAGAAAACGCTAATGTTACAGTTTCTGTACGACTCCCGAAAGATGATCCAGCACCAGAATATTCACTTGAACTTGATACCATAGAGAACATAAACGGAAAGTCAGTAAGTAAAAAGCAGGTGTTAAACTACTTGCTGACCAACGATAAGACATTGAACACAGTCATCACAACAAAGACCACGAAGGTATTGTATTTTAGAAGTATATTATACTTAGATGTAATTGTGTAATTCAGTAAATCCTTAGTCTAAAGCTAAGAAAACAGGTTGGGAAAGCTTTCCGGTCACAGGTTTTACACATTGATTACCTAGGTATAGATATTTTTCTTTCACAGAGAAACCTACAGTTTTATGAAATGATATGCAACGCTGTTGCCAAAGACGACTCAACAATGTTGGCAAAAGCTGTCACTAATATTAAGATGGCTGGTATTAAAGACACGATGTTAGACCAGAAAATACAAGACAAGGAAGCAAGGTACGAACGCATGAGAAACGAGTTGAATGCTGCTGTCAGGGAGAAAACCTTTAACCGGCTGAATCGTACCCTTGGAAGCTGTATAGGTGTAAACCTAAAGTACACAGAAAGTATACAGGAAGCCAAGATAGTATTACTGGCGTTGTGTGAGGAAGGTAAGAAATATGTTTTATAATAAGATAGTGTTTTATTTTGTACAATTCTGCTATTAGTATTCAAATATGACACAGGGGACGAATGGTTATGTTATAAAAGTTGTCTCTTTATGTGTATTTGATGCAAGCATGTCAATTTGTATGAATTGTTCTTTGCAGAAGTAAAAAAGGCCGCTACAGAGAACCTTAAAGAACGCAGTCAATGTCTGCAGAAAATATCCAGCACCTGTATCAGTGAAGCAGTGAAGAGAGAAGACTGGTTCATAGATGCCCAGGAAGAATTAGAACTAGACGAAATTCTAGATCGGAAAAATAATCTACAGCCGTTGACAGGTGACAGCATGGCGACTGTGTTCAAACGTTCTGACGATATGGTTGACGTCCTCCGTGCTACCTTCATTCTTCTTGGAGAAAGCCAAACAAACCTTAACGTGAGTGTGCACTCCCTAGAAATCTGCAAGAGGTAAAAGTTTATGGAGAGCAGGTGTCCATGTAAGTTGTGTGAACATTGTGTGCACGTCGCTTGTGAAAATCAGCCTGAATTACGAGATGAAAGTAAAGAAGTAAAGTTGATCTAATTAAAACAATGCTTATTTATTTTCCTTTTCAAATATTTTTACAATATTAAAAAAATTACTGCAGTTCATTTAGCTGTTCTTTATAATAATATCTTTGGCACAGCTGAGTTTGATCTGCAGAGAAAAAATAATTTGCACAACATACCTTACGCAGCTTTTGATCTAGGCCGCATCTGTCACCAGTCATCGTAAGCAAGTTATATTTTACACAATCAGCAGTGAAAACTGCCATAGTCTTCTTGGGTTTCCAGAAGCTTTAAAAATTTTGATCAAGCGGTTGGGATATGAGAAAGTTTTAAATTGGCGGTGCAGTAGATATGACACAGTTATTGCGTTAGTCGACAAAATCAAGCAGGCTCAGGCATGCAAAATAATCACAAACAAAGGAAAACAGCAACGTGAAAGCACAGATAAATATCTAACATTAAAATCAACGATAAAAAAAAGACAAAGAAGGAGATAATAGACAGAGAGCACTCACTCTTGAGCCGGATTGGAAAAGGGACATTATTCTCATCTCAATCTTTAATCGCCAGGGATTACTAATCAACTACATAAAACGTTTCTTTGTTCTTTTGAAGATTTGTTCAATGTTGCAATATTGCATTTTGAAATATATAATGAAAAATAGTTGACACTGCTGCAACATGTTTTGCTAATAATTTGTCTGCTGCTCTTTTGTAAAAAAAATTTAGCAGCGCTCCTCATAAATTAATGTTGTCACCAGAACACATCTTGAATATAAAGGAAAGTGTTACCATTCAATGTTTTATTACCTTATTCGTGCACAAAAGGGAGTCCACAAATGCTTTAGTTTTTTACATCAGCACTAAAAAATATCACAGAAATACACACACTTGATGTACAACAACGTGCATTGATGGAAGGCAATTAATATAAAAGAATGACCTGACGCTCCTTTTTGTTGCATCTTTTGAGGTGTATATTAACTAAGTAGTAATTTCTGCATAACCAGCATGATAAATTTTCTTTTTGACAGACGTGGCAAAATTTGTGGGCAAAACTGAAGGGAAATAAGAAAGAAGAACTGCTTACTTCATTGGGCAGTTTTGACGACTCTGTCCTGACACAAGAGCAGGTGGAGGTGGCTGAAGAGAGGTTAAAACAATGTGATGGGACATTTAACAACGATATGTTCATTAAAACTCTTCATGGATGGGTAAGCCTGCTCAGACTATTGATTACCAATCATGCCGACAAAAATGTACAAATAACTCTAAAACAGCATAAGCTGCTTTGTACACTACAGATCTCTTTCAGAGACGACATCTGCAATTCAAAGAATGTTCTTTGCTTACTGACACTGCAGTGTTATAGACACGTATTATTTCTCGCATGTTCTAAGCGAAGAGTAACATCTTAGATATCTAATAAGCAACTGCAGAGATAACTCACGGCTGTGGTATGGAAGATATTAGAGATATTGTCCAAAAAAACAGAATGATTTCTCTTTTCCCTTCCTGGTAATAAATTAGGAAAACTTTTTTTAAAAGCAAGAGCGTGAAAAGAGCAAAATACAAAATTATTCACGTGGACAGGAAAACAAAGACATGTCTGTCACTGTTGACTTTTTCAGTGCTTGGATAGGATCAAGTCATACAGCCTGAGAAAAAATCTCATCAGTAACTGCCTTCTCAGACCTGAAGACCATCAACGTGAATGACCACAAGGTCAATCTTCTCTGCCCCGCTGCCTCGAAAACATCATCCACACAGAGGATGAATGATAACTGTTCTGATGTTTAAGAGCCTAATTCTTCATTGATATTTTTAACAGCAGTTAATTTGAATAAATGATATACTCTGTGATGTTCTTAACACGAGCCCACCAGCAAGTTTACTTTTTTTGCTTTCATATAAATTATAACGACCAAGATTTTGAGTTTAAAGCCTTGTAAAATATATCTAACAAATTATTTAAAAATGGATATGTGTCCTATAGAATTTATATATCCACAATTTTTAAGCTTTTATTTTATGTTAATGTTTTTTTTTGTAGAGCCATACCATTTTTCCTTTACTTTACACGGCAGGTTTAGTGGTTCGTGATGTTTATTTAATTGACTTTTAAAATGATTGTGATGCTACCACTATAACATGTATCGTCAGGAACATTGTGGCTGTTGTTATTTTGACGAATATGTTAACATTTTTATGTCGCTAAATCATATCAAATATGTATGATCTGGTTACAAATGAGCGTCTAATTTTCCTTCCACCCAATATGCTTTAATTTTTGTCATGAGATTGTTATGCATAATATTTAGGCGGGGAAATAAAGGTATGGTTGTCATGAAATTTCACATGGGCGTTTGATAGTTTAGCACAATGAGCTTATTGGGGAATCCCAGACATTTAATCCCCTAGATTTTAATCCCTAACCACTTAATCCTCAGACACTTAATCCTAAAAATGAAAAATTTAATTCAAATTCAAATAATGTTTTTCATATAAACATCGCAATAAGATTGACAGTTAAAATAATACCTAACTTCAACGTCATTTCAACATATATAATAATAGTTAAAGTTCATGTGAGCTATTAAATTCAGTGTTCTTCAACAATATGATATGAAAATTGTTCTTAAGTGTTTGTGAGGTAATTGTTGTTAATCAATATGCAGGTAAGCTAATGATCGGAGGTACAGAAGACGATCAATTGCCTCATGTACAATGTTGCTAATTCTCCTGGCCAATGCAGCGTACGTGTACTTCCTCTTTAGACGTTTCTCTCTCCCGGCGCATGACTGTAGAACAGATGCCTTGTGTAGCTGACAATCCTTACGTAGACATCTCTGAGTCTCCCACGATGTCTGTTCAGAGTCCTGTTTATAGTACTCTTACTTGGTAGAGCCATTAGAACAGATGGAGGTAAGTCGATGTTTACTGCAGCTTGACAAGCCACGTGCGTTGTTGTTGATTCAGTCATCTTCTCCTTCTTTTTCCCACTGTGTTCTTTGCCATCGCCTTTTGTCTGTTGCCCTCATGGTTGAGAGTAGATAGCTGATTATTTCATTTCCGGCTGTCACTAATGTTACCGGACACTTGATGCTTTGACAAAAGCATTACACAATGTTTTATAAAGGATCAAGTGTCTGGGGATTAGGTGCCTAGGGATTAAAAGTCTAGGGGATTAAGTGTCGAGGATTAAATGTATGGGGATTAAGTGACCGGACACTCTTATTGGGTTTAGAGTTTTATGTCTATCATGCTGAGTTTTTAGTTGTATTCGCTACTGTATAATCTAATAGTATAGACTTAGCATAACATGACTATGTATTGTGCTTTTCCTTTTTTGATTTGAGGATTATTTTAGTGTTTGTATCTTGTTGCTGCCAGTGCAGAAAACCTTTTTAATAACTTAGATGTTCATTGGGTTATACATTGCTTTAATAACAGTGACAAAAGAGCTACTTTTGGTATAATATGTACTTACTGATTTTGGTTAATATATTGTAAACTTTGGGTAAAGAATTGTTTCCTTGATACTGTGTATGCTACGTGAGAAATACAAATTTTCTTAAACCAAGCAAATGCATACTAATAAAAGATGACTTTCGTAATATTTACTTTGTAAGAAGCATAGCAGAGCATTGCAAATTATGAATCATTAATGTAGCATGCACCTTAAATGCCAATGGAGAGCTATTTAACTTTATAATTTTGTGGTTTCAGAGTATCACCTTTGACAGACTTGATAACGCCAAAAAAATAGTAAAATTAAAATTAAATTCAAAGTATTATTTTTCTCCTTCAATATCTCAATTTATAAATATATAATTATAACTGGATTTTTATCATGCAGTGCGCATTTGAGTTTGTGAGTTAATCGATTCCATGTAGGTGCTTGCGTGTATTTTTTAAGTGCAAATGATATATGTTTACTTGTCAATGGCATCATCATCATCATCATCATCATCATCATCATCATCATCATCATCATCATCATCATCATCATCATCATCACTTGATTAGCAAATTTGTGTAGATTTGTTCATGTTTATTACAATATTACTTTATATACATCTGTTTTAAGTTCTGTTTTTAAATCGTCAAGTTATTTAGTTCTGCATTGTATTCTGTGTTCTTAATTCCAGAATCATATTCTAGTGCCTTACCAAAGAAACCTTACCTATATCTTCTCAATAATACACTACTAATTACAAAGGTGACGGTGACGGTGCATCAGCATTTTCATTTAGGTGTCCTGTTCCTTTTTCATCTTGGGAAAATATTCCATCTCCCGATGTTTTTCAGGCGCTCGCTCATTCATGTAGTCATACGTCATACATACACGAAGTAGTAGCCAAACCGGTAGCCACACTGACTAAACTGTAGATAAGAAAGACTTGTAACCTATGTGTTCATATCTCGTCTCGGGACACCATGTTTCTTTGTGGATATCACATGTTACAAGGGTGTTTTCAAGGATTTCTTTAAGTTTCCATCGTCAACTGTAACTGAATCCTTCTTGCCTGCTTTGGCATAGTGTCACCCATCAGACTAAAGGACAGTCATGCGCTACGAGACACGGTGCTGATCGAGTCTTCATGGACCCCAATAACAAACCCAGAGGAGAACCGGAGAAACCTGGTGTCTTACCGCCGTGAGGTACGCCGGCAGAGCAATGTTCGGCTGGAACCACGCTGACCTGTTTTTGTTTTTAGAATACTTGAGAGGTCTTTTTATCGTCACGGGTTCACCGCAGTGTAGCACCGAATGTGGTGTTATTTTTAGTGTTGTATCCTTTGTGCTAAGGAAAGTAACACATTAAAGTAAGAATGTGGTGACTAATTGTTCGAGGGCGCTTGGATTAAGGATTACAGTTGAAAGTAAGAGCTGAATTACCCGCCTGTATTTTCATTAAATGCCTATTGAACTCAGTTCTGTTTGAAACTGACATTGAATTTACCTCGGATCGAGTTAAATTTAAAACTGTGGAAACTAGTTGTTCCAGTATAAATGAGTGCGAATCACTTGTCGAATTAATTGTGCTATGTTTGATCAGTCTGGAGGGAAGAGTTTATGTTTGTATTTGTAGCAGGGCGATAATCGAGTGTTTCATGTTCTGTCGCT
This sequence comes from Marisa cornuarietis, assembly GCA_004794655.1. NCBI lineage: Eukaryota > Metazoa > Mollusca > Gastropoda > Architaenioglossa > Ampullariidae > Marisa > Marisa cornuarietis. The sequence continues at coordinate 1,580,979 of SMMW01000572.1, forward strand.
AATATTATTCTTAGATAAAATCACGTTTCTAAAAAAAAATGAGTGTTATAGAAAGGGGCAAAGACTCCCCGAACTGACGAGGCTGACGCTAATCCTCTAAGCTCGCAAAAGCCAAGGCTGTGCTCCGTACCTGCCCTACGTGAACACAGATATGTTTAAAGGACAAATCGAGAAACATCATCGGGTTAAGTTCGTTTTAAAATAATAATTCCCAAAATACATAATTCTGCTTAAGTTTTAAAACATAAGCCTTCAAACATCGGCATTCTCACCTGCAACTAGAAAAACAGGAAAAAATTATTCTCCTGTACCAAGAGTTCTCTGACGTGCCCTGAGTATTTGTAACAGCGAGTGTGCAAGTCTGTCATGAGATAACTCGAGGGGGTAGGTAACAATCTGCCCACTTAGTGTCTGGAGCGCCTTGTTGACAAGCCTGAGGCCCTTTGGCGAGGAAGTAGGGGGCGTATGTTTGGTATGGACGCCTAAATGGACGTGTGGAACAGAAGGTGCTAAGTGATTTCGGCCGCCATGCGTGAACGATGGCTGGCTAACGTCAACAAAGTCTGGGGAGAGGGGAAAGATTACTCGGGGCAGGCGCACACGTGGTTCCCGCCAAACCACGTAATAGGACAAGGGGGAGGGAGGTTTAGCCACCTGACCACAACCACCTGTAGGCGTGGCCTGTGGTCAGAGAGAGAGAGATCTCCTCCTGTCGTTTGCTGACTCTAATTGTAGCTGATTGGATGATGAATTATTGACCAATGGCATCCCTCGATGTATGTATCTGTGAGAATGTGGAGAGATAAATAGAGAGACAAGATCACACTTCGCGTGCTTTTCGGCGAACGTCTGAGTAGGGGAGCAACGGGTCACCAGCCAAAGCGGCTTCAGCTTTCTAACGCCAGCTACACTTCTGCCTCGGACCAAGTCTTAGCCACGAGGGCAAGACTCGGGAGGAAAGAAGTCGGGTTAGAAAACCTTGAGAGAAGGAGGCAAGTAATTGGCGACGGACTGTCAAGACTGCCTGCTGTTGTCGTGGAGAGGAAAGGGCTGTGTGACTGTGGGCTCGCTCTACCGGTGTGAGAGGTAGAGGCTCAACGTTGAGGCCGCCAGAAGTCGTCGGGTCCCAAGGACTGAGACCGTCTGTGGTGGTGTTTGCTTGGCGGCTGTACGAGGCATTACAGTCGTCGAGGAACCCACGTGTGTACCCTCGAGTGGTACAAGGCTCGAATCTGGGTCATCGAGAGAAGCAGTCGTCGCTCTCTGACGTGGTGACAGTTCGAAGGAGGAAGACGTCAGACCATCAGACATCACTTCGAAGGGAAATCGTCAGTGTGTCGTGGCAGTCAACTGAAGTATTGGACTTTCAACAAACCAGCTGTAACAGAGCTAAGTTGGTGTGCTTGCGAGTGTGTATGGTATTTGTAAAGAGAGGCAACAGCACTGTAACATCAGAAGTACGCTCTAGCACGGATAGTATTGGGACCCCCCTAGACGAGTCCATTTGATTGTGTTTTGTTTGAATTGCTTTTGTAATGAATAAATCTTTTCTTTATTGTTCCATTGAAATCACACGTCGTTGAGTATTGTGTTCGGGGAAGAGCAGGGGTGGGGGCTCGTGAGCCAAGTTGTGTAATTGAATGACCGACGTGTGATTATCGTGTGTTTTTCCCCTGCAGTTAATGTTGACGTGGGCGGCTAGTGTTGAGTAACTAGTGCCCACGTGCCCATTCCCCGGGGCCAGTATTCACGTTCTGGTTGAAAGACCAGGGATACTGTCACAAAGTCTTTAAGTGAAATGAAGAAACATCGCTCAGGTTGTCGTGTTTAAGAAGCGACTTTTTGCCCAGAAAATAGCACGGCTGATTTTGGAATACAGCCCTACAGATTGGAACTTTATTTAGAAGCTTTCAAAAATAAGTAAATGGTCCAAACTGAATTTATTCAACAGACTGGAAAGTCAATCAGATCAAAATTTAATGGGCAACAATCATGGTCATTGCAGTCTACGTTGTATTATTGCTGATTTTCTGTTACTAAGTGGGCGCATTTGAGTTAATTTTCCCATGTGTATTATTGTTAATAAGATATTAACACATTAAAAAAGTGTTTGTCTAAGAGAACATCCTGTAATTTTATTTTTATTTGATTGTTTCAAGCATTGCATTTTTATTTTATAATTACAACTGACTGCTGATAAGGATTTTTTTACAATTAAAAATATAATGATAGTTTGAAACATGTTTATCGATGTAAAAACTTATTTCTTCCTCATTTGGCTGCATGTAAAATTTTCTATTTACTTACTGATACTCGCACGTGTTCCCGTTTAAGGTGTTATACGTTTATCACCCTCAACTCTTGTTTAGCTGTTTCGATCATGCACATCAATGGTATTATGATTGTTGGTTTTAGATCTGACAAAACATTTTATTGTCGTTTTTGTGTGGTACTGACATTAAATTTTAAATAGCCCTAACTCCGATCAAACGTAATTCTGTGATTTAGTTAAGAATTGTTCACCTACCTACCCACTCACTACAATAATTTTTCTTTCTGTCATGAACTTAATTATACAAATTAGTTCACCATGCAAGGACTCAAGACTTGGTTTTGTAAAAAAAAAAGTTAGATTAGCCCTTCCTCGCATAACATACAAAGGTTACTGTCTGAAAATTTGTGTCCATTCTATTTTGGTTGTCATTGTCTTTACCTATTTATACCATCATGTGCTTAACAGGACTAAACTATGTTTTGTGTCTTTTCTCCCTTTAATTTTAGAATTATGTCAGTATTATTTGATGAAAAGCTTGCTGTGATTTGTTCTGAGACTTTTTAGAGAGCTGCCTATACGTCCTGATCATTAGCATTACCTCAGGTAGCCGTTGATGTTTTGCTCAGATGTAGTATTTAGTGCAGCTTGTGAAAATTTTACGAAGGTATTGTTTCATTGATGCACATATGTATTATTAGACAATGCACTATCAGTTAATAAATAAAAGTTTGTTTCACCATTACCATACACCAAGTCACGCACTTAATAAAGTGTTTTTAAAATTATTAATTATAATGAAAATGAAGTTTAAATGGCAATGGGGACATACTTTTTTGTATAATTCGTTTTCATATGGATAAACACCCATTAATTTTATATGTTTGCAGCATGTATAAAAGTACGGTATGGTTCAGTAGCTGTTGTCTGTAACCACAAGGATTTAAAGTCCGCTTTTGAAGTTATTACCCTCGACTGTTTGCCTATACATGTCAAAGTTCTTCGGTGAACTAAAGTGTACAGTGGCGTAGGAACCACGATGGGAGAAAGAGGGGCAGCCGCCCCCTCAAAAAAAAAAAATGATACTGAGGCAAGAATGTGAACGTATTTCACTGTCAGCATGAAAAATGGATTGCCAGAAATACAGTCAGGTATAGTACTTTCTTTGCCTCCTCAAAAGGTATGAAGTGTATCGTCAGAAATATTTATAGTCGGTAAGTAGAGGTTCCTGTTCACTTTGTCTGAACTGGTACTGGACGGGAACGCTGTGGCTGAGACAACATTGATTGCGAACTGCGAGGAATGCAATTCTTTTTAATTAAAGTAAATTATCTGATATTACATTTATCAGAAAATTATTCTAAGCGTAGGAGAGTATTAACTGTCGAAAAGAAAATGTGCACTATCTTTGATTCAGAAGAGAAACACCTTTTCTGCCATAATGTTTTGGACAAACATTAAATAGGCGTACAATGAACAGCTCCTCACCAAACTGAGCAGTTTTGACGACTCAAGAACAGTTGAAAGTGGCAGCAGAGATTTAGAGCAGTGTAATGGAAAGTACGTTAACGATAAGTTCATCATAAATCTTCACGAATGGGTGAATATACCAGTCCAGTCCACAAGAAAATATCCCCATAGGATAGATAGATAGATAGATAGATAGATAGATAGATAGATAGATAGATAGATAGATAGATAGATAGATAGATAGATAGATAGATAGATAGATAGATTAATCTCTTATTCTGATTTGTAAGTTTTCTTGACACAGTTTGCATGGACTTTTAGTATTTATTTAACTGTTTGGTACAGACTGAATGAAGTATGTTTTGAAGACAAACCCGTAGGTGCTCCTGCTAGATGCCCGGGTGGCGCAGAAAACTGTTACCAGTCGACCAGCTGTCGGGAAAGAGTACCTAACTATACAGAGGAAGGGTAAGGCAGCGAGAGAGGGGAGATATAAACCACTTTACTAAAATGGGACCCCTAGAAAAAGTTCCCAACGACTAAAGTTAGAAGACGACTTCTTCCATTTATGTTTGGCAGAAGAAGTCAATTATACTTGCTTGAATGTTATGGTTCTCTTTTTCTCGTTATTATAAGAACGTTCTTTGAATCTATGGCGACTCCATCGCGATTTGTAACGTCTTTGACACCACAGTAGGAAAGTGGATTGCCAGAAATAGTCAGGTGTAGTACTTTCTTTGCCTTCTCAAAAGGTATGAAGTGTATCGTCAGAAATATTTATAGTCGGCAGTAAAACTATCACTACATCTTGTGCAGATATTGCTTTTTTGCACTCCGAGGTTAAAGATCACGTACTGCACGCTCGGGTTTAATTCACAGATAGATAGATAGATAGATAGATAGATAGATAGATAGATAGATAGATAGATAGATAGATAGATAGATAGATAGATAGATAGATAGATAGATAGATAGATAGATAGATAGATAGATAGATAGATAGAAAGATAGATAGGGGGATTAAAGGGCTGTTTGATCCAGAGATATGACATCCGACACGTCAAACACACCTCCTGACGAATGTAAGTCACGTCTAGATCGTCGATAACATTATCGTCCACCTGGATGGGGATGTTGGTGTTTCATGCCGAGGCTTTATCACGGCAAAGCAGCTAGCCCTGGAAACAGATGCAGAGAAGAAAAAAAGACAGCCATTCTCACAGTATTGGCGACAGGTGCTAACCGCTGCGCTACAGTACCACCACTCTTAACTGTTGGAAGAAAATAAGATAAGATAGATTACAATGTCCTTTTTCCATATAAAGCTGTTGTAGGAACGTGTGCAATACCCATGGGTACTTGAAATGTTAGTTTATCAGGGCTCAGCGGGTGCAGTGGTGCGATGCCTTGGCAGATAACTGCAAGAGGAACACGAAACAATTATTGACCTTCAGTCATGCAAGGTTACGTGTCTAGATGTCACCCATGCGACCTTCCCCGTTGTACCCCTGTACGGCGTGTCCACGTTGTCGCAAGATTGTGAAAATAGTAGGGTTACAGGAAAGCCAGTTTGAACTTCATGACATCTTTCCTCGTTGTCAAAGAAAGAACTCTTCAATACATATTAACATACACGTACAGCAACCTCATTCTCAATGATCGACTTTCCGAATTGATCGATAATTAACTGATAGTCGTTTTAATACCTATCAATCCTTTTTTCCCAACGCACCTGGACTGACACAAAACAAGAACACACAGGCTCGTTCTGTGTGCATAGCAAGTGAGCGTCTTCCTTGTCAGAAAATCTTTCTTCTTCCTTGTTCGAGCAGCAATTATCTGCTACTGGTGGTACGCCATGCGCGGCAAGATCATAAAAGCAGGCCGTGGCTCTTGTGTTACTTGAACACGCGAATCAATCATGTTCAACCATGCTTGCCTCGAGAATTAATCTTTTCTTGCTGCGCAACTTCCGACTCGGTCGGTATATACCGACACCGACCTCAAGGACAAATACACTACACGGGTTCCAGGAGTAAGAAGGATATATCAGGATCAGAGAAGATTGAGAAGACGTTTTACGTTTTGTACTAGGTTTTATGTAAGTATTAAAATTCTGTTCATTTATGAGATTCCTTCTTCTGGGACTGGATGGGTGTGAAGTTTACTAACAGCCAACTAACTTTGCACGCCAGTCCTCCAAGATGATCGGGTCATTTCAGGTTTCAATCTTTCAATTTTTAATTTATGTCAAAGGGTTGTAGGCACCTGTTTTAACGCTTTTGTGTGAGGAGTGCCTATATGATTGCTTGCGTGTACATCTTCATGTGACCATGCCGCGGTTCACTTCTCTACCCTTTTTAAAACAAAAAGGGCCGATTAACGATTTGAAAATGAATTTTGAAAATGAAAGGTGAAAGATTAAATGAAACGAAAACTGTTCTAATATGATGGTAATGATGATGGAAGCATTGCGGTAAGTGTCCCATGGTGAGAGACCCATACTAAAGATGCTGCGGCGTTTCTATCGCTTATCTGTCACTGTGGCGAACAATGCGTCCGTCACCCTGGAGGTCGTCGTATCGGGTACCGTTGTCTCGATATCACGTGTAATGACGACGTGGATGCGCTTACAAAATGTTGTACCGCTGACCAGATACGATAATCTGTTGGCCCGGCGATATGATAATCCAACACGGTAGTCCAATACGAAATGGTGACACGATCGTAATGATTCAATAATCGTTTAATCTGTTATTTGGATAGTTGGACAGGTCAGTCGGTCCGAATTTATAATTTAGGTTTTGGTTAGGCCTCCCTGCAAGACAATACCTCGTCGTAAGTTACAGGGTAACGAATAGATAGCAACACGTACAGTGACTCTAACCATATCCATCACTTTGGGATTCATAACTTCTCAGGTCAGACATATGGAACATCATTAGTCCGAAGCTCTTGCGTACGACTAAGCCATTAAACAAAACATTACCGTTAACAGCTGTAAGCGGCTAGAGTCACTGCTCTTCCTTATTACTAGACATCATCTATCCCTTTAAGGCCCACACTCGCTCACTCTGGCTCACGGTTAACTGATGATGTTAACCATCCCTAGATGATAGTTGGGCGATGGCGGAAAATGTTTCTACATTCCATTAAACTGGCTACTGACTTTGCCAAAGCAAGCGACGACTCACCAGCTAGACCTATCCCTCGGTCCACACCTTGGGTCTCAGAATCTCATCTCCGGTAGTGGAGATACTGTATAAGACGGTTCACTCCGATAGCTTGCCTCAGAATGATCCAGTATCGTTAGAGAGCCTGTCTTAACTAGTTCTTTTCAGGTACTGGCCAATCAAGACGATTAATAACTTGGTCAGTAGGGTAGTTGCCCGTCGATTCTATCACTATGTGGAATCCATTAATTTCCTCTGTACTGTAGTGGGCATGGATTGTCACTTTATTTAGCCGTGTCGGCCAATATTGCACCACGCCATGTCGCCTTTCTCATAGATTCCGTCTTTGTTCACATAAAGACATCTTGAAGTCCTTCATGCGTCTTGGTGTGATGCAATATGGTGTGTTGCGTCATGGCGTGATGCAATATTGTGTGTTGCGTCATGGCATGATGGTGGGTTACGTCATCTAGCCATATGGCTGCCTTAGGATTGTGCTACCATGAACGTTGATCTACTGGACTGATGACGAAATGCCGAGACCAGCGCTTAGGCTCTTGCGAAGTTCTGCACAGCTAGTCTCGGCGAGCGGATTCTGTCCGATTTCCGTTTCCGGAGACGCAGCACGACCATGAACGTTGAACGCGGCTCTCTGAATTAATTGAAAAAAAAATCGTCTGCTAGCAGTCCAGTAGATCAACGTTCACGACAGATTGAAACGCTTGTCTAAACGGCCTATAGCATGAATGAGAGCCGCTCGCCACTAGTCTTGCTCTTTCGATATACCTGGCCTCGGAAGGCGAGAAAAACTTAAACCAAAACATTTGTAACTTGCAAGGTGGCATCCTTCCATGCTGCAGGAGTTACCACTTCCTGGCTGTTTATATTTCTTTACCGCTGACATAGCCATTGTTGTCGTCGCTTGCTACCGGAAGCTGCTATTCTTCCTCGAGCCTCGTTGTCGCGGCTCTCTGACTTAATTGGAAAAAAAATCGTCTGCTAGCAGTCCAGTAGATCAACGTTCATGGTGCTACAGATCTAACTACTAAACATAAACATAATAACAAATAATACTCCCATGTGAACATCTGAACATATAATACTGCAAGCTAGGGTTAAGCCGTTAAACGTTGCATCTGTACATTGTAAAAATTCCAAACTGAGCCTTTTTAAGCATCAAAAGCATATTTTTTAAATTTCAGAACCAGTCAAACCACTGGTAACAGCACAAAGAATTTTGATACCCAGTTCTCATTCGCAGAGATGGGGGATCAGGTGAGATTTTATGTACCTTTAGGAATGTTGTACCATATAGGTGTATGTGTTGTGTGGGCTAATGTGTGCGTTAGCAATAGTGACTTGGCTCGTTTGATACCTCGTGATCCAGCAGAACACTTACAGAAAATCTGTCAGGGTAGCTGACTAAGTGATGAATGTCGAGTGAAGAAAATAGCTGGGATTGACTTATCATATCATGCAGACATTCAAGACTTGCATATCGCATCTGATAACAAGCTTTAGTGGCGTGCCCACTCAGCCCGCGTTATCTACTTCCCCCACCCCCATCCCCCAACACAACGACCATTGCTAGTGCATCAGCGGAGTTTTTCTTTAGTTCTCGGCTGACAGGTCAGGGAATAGCGAACAAATGAATGAATCTTACAAAGATTGTAAGAAAATTATCCCTTAAAGCAGGGATGCCCAACATACGGCCCGCGGGCCATATCCGGCCCGTGACGCGGTGCCATCCGGCCCGCGAAACTTCTGCCCACGCTGCAGAAAATAGGCATGTTATTAATAATAAAAAAAGAAAATGAAAAAAAGGGAACATTTTGAGCAGAGAAGTGAAGCCATTTTCCGACGGTGAGTGCGTAAAAAAGTGCTTGCTAGCAGTGGTGGAGGAAATGTGTCCTGAAAAAAAAATGCAGTTGAAACCGTCAGCCTTTCTCGCATGACAATTGCACGGCGAGTGGAAGATATGGGGAAAAATCTCCAGTCAAAACTAAGGGACAAAGCAGCAAGTTTCGAAATGTTTTCCATTGCCGTTGACGAGTCCACCGACGCATCTGACACTGCTCAACTCTTGGTATTTATTCGCGGTACAAACAGCGATATTGAAATTACAGAAGAGTTAGCGGCCATGAGGAGCATGCATGGTAACACCACTGGCGAAGACCTGTTCAAAGAAGTTTCAGCCGTAATTGAGGGTCTTGCTCTTCCTTGGGAAAAGTTAGTGGGAGTGACTACTGATGGTGCCAGAAGTATGGTTGGATGCCACAGCGGACTGGCAGCAAGGATTATTAGAAAAGTCGTCGAGTCTAATGGAACCGAGCCTTTGCGGCTTCATTGCATTATTCACCAACAAAACCTCTGTGGTAAGGTGTTGAATCTGGACCATGTGATGAAGATTGTGGTCAGCACTGTAAACTTCATCAGATCACAGGCGTTGAACCACAGAACTTTCAAGGAATTTTTGACAGAAATAGGATCCGAATATGAAGACGTTCTCTTTCACAGTGAAGTCCGCTGGTTAAGTCGAGGAAGGGTACTAAAACGGTTTTTTGATTTGAGACATGAGATTGAAATTTTTATGACTGAGAAATCAAAGCAAGTGCCTCAGCTGAACGACCCCTCGTGGTTGTGGGATTTGGCGATTTTATGCGACATCACGTCACCTCTGAATGAACTCAACACCAAACTACAAGGGAAAGACAAGTTGATTTCGCATGTGTATGCGGACATAACAGCATTCCAAGCGAAATTGCAACTCTTCATTCAGCAGGCGGGAAGGGTGCAGCTTGTCCACTTTCCAACGTGTACAGCTCTACATCATGATCAGCAGCTAAATATGTCTTTCCCCAAAGCAAGACTGATCCAACTTCTGGGGCTCTTGAAGGATAATTTCAAGGACAGATTTGTGGATTTTCATGATTTGAAGAATGAAATACGTCTCTTCGAAAATCCATTTGCGGCAGATGTGTCAAATGCCCCGACAGACCTGCAACTGGAACTGATTGACTTGCAAAGCCAGACATCCCTGCTTGACAAATTTCGAGCGATGCAGACAATTGATTTTTACGCCTTGTTGCCTGCAGAAACTTTTCCAAATCTCCGAAAACAAGCGTTAAGGATGATCACGATGTTTACAAGTACTTATGTGTGTGAACAAACGTTTTCAGTGATGAAACGGGCGAAACCCGTCTTACGTAATCGCCTCTCGGACGAACATTTCGATTCAGTGTCCGACTCGGTGTCTCTACGATGCAGCCGGACATTCAGAAATTGGTTTCGGGAAAACAACTTCAAACATCCCACTAATTAGTACAGAATTAATGGTAAATAAAGCGCGTTTCTAATAAAAATGGTATATGCTCTAATTTTTTTTTCTTTTTTGTATATTTGCGGTGAAGCGGCCCGTGACACGCGTCTCGGAGACTGATATGGCCCCCAGGCCGAAAAAGGTTGGGCATCACTGCCTTAAAGACATGCAATTACGTTCGCTGATTGGACAACGCTTCATTGCGATATCTTTAGTTCAGAATATACGACTTAGATTAATCAGATGCATTTATTAACAAGTTGTTACAACCTATCGCTCAATTAAACTAACGAAAAATCTACATTTTCTTAACAATGAGGCAAATAAGCTTGGAATCCATGTTTGTCTTAGGTTGGCCTATATTTTATGTAAGGGGTCAAAGGTATTAAAGCTAACACGCCGGCTATAGATCCCTTCGCTTAAGGGTTTTTTACTCGTCAGTCGGTGAAAATGCAAAACCCGTCCAATTTAAAAGTAAGTTCATGAAAGAATAACATTTTGAAGACGAAAGAGTTTTACGAATTTTGCAAAGCACATAAGTAATCAAGAAATTATAAATGTGTAGACACACGCACGCACGCAAGCACTCACACATACACAAGCAAACATACACAGGGACGCGCATGCGCACATACACACACGCAAACACGTCCAAACAAAACATACGCATCTCACTCACATACAGTCATTCGCATCAGACCTAACTGCTGTCATAATAACTCAATGATTTCCCTTTATTTAAAGTTTCATTTTTATTTTTCGTCTCTTCGTCCGATGAAAGGATTATCATCTATGGCATGTTGAGGACTGGTACCCACTTCTGCGTCCACCAGAGATCCTGAAGGAGGAACTACTTCAAAATGAAGACTTCACAAATGTGGACAAGGCAGCCAGAGAGGTATAAGCCAGTCTTATTACTAGTGGTTGAATAAGCTGACTTTCACAGTATTAAACAGTGTAAACCACATAGTCTTTTTACTCGCTTGACAATTGATAGTATTTATTTTAAAATTAATGTACAAAAACAGTTTCCTTTTTAAATCAATTTAAATCATCGTCATCATTATCTCGGTTAACATCATTTGCTCTGATTTGCTCTGGCGGGTTTGAACCTGTCACGTGACAGGCGCGGAATTAAAATTGTGACGTGATAATATAAAGCTTTATTAACAGATAACACAACTGTGGCATGTCATCCCTTTCACGAGTACTCTAAGGACTCTGGAACTTTATCAGTCGCACTGTATGGATCAAACAACATCTAAATTGTGCTCGAAAAATCTTTTCTCTTTTTTACCTTCAAGTACAAGCAAATAACCTGTTTCCATTATCCTTAAAGTTATCAGAAATATTTACAAACAGGATGAACCACTAATAATTACAAAGATCAAGAAAGAAGAAGAAAAGAAAAAGAAAGCATGAAAAGGAAGAATTAGAAAAAGACCTACAAATCTAATGATTTTCTTACTGTTGCAATTTTAACAATACCTCATAGTTCCATGGACTCAATTAATGAATCAATAGACCAATCAATTTTTGTTGGCTGTGACACATGTTAATAGCAGAAATTTGACTTCGGTTGACAAGTTGATTATGCAGGTATAACACACACACACACACACACACACACACACACACACACACACACACACACACACACACACACAAAACACACACACTCGGAGGAAGTCATTTGTTCTCTTTACTTATTTTCATCACGTTTTCTTTCTGTGCTCGTATACCTTATTGCGCTGTGTTTCAGACACCCGAATCACTGACAGAAAACCTCAAAGAACTTGTCCAGCACCTCACTAACAATCTGACCTCTGATCTCCACAAGCTAAGAGCCATGCTTGTGTGGCTAGGTACTCAGGACATCCGACGCCGACAAAATACACAAAGTTGTAAAGACAAAAACAGTCCGAAATATTACTTACAGGAAGCATGTAATGACAACCGCTTCATCGATAAGCTGTTTGGCAAGATGTGCAGGTACTTTCTATTCCTCTTTCTTATTATCGGCACATTTGTCAAATCGATTATATTATTATTATTTGAATAAACTGTTGTGGTATTTAGCTTTTGTTCTATTTATCCACCGCATTAATTCGTCACAGAACGGCAAGAATACCATGCCTTTTTGTGCGGGCCATGGCAAAAGGCGCTTCATACGCCATTGGAGACGACCACATAAAACGACCGAGCACCTTGGCACTTGTTTACGTGGCAGACAGCTGGCGTTTTGTGTTTCCTATGTGGGCCCTTGTTAAAATAAGTCCAAACCGGTAGGGATTCTGGTAGAGGAGTGCAGACAGCCTTTACGAGTAAAGTATTTCTAAGCAACTTGCTGTTTCATACGATGTGCTTAAAGACCTCACGTGATGACAAAATCCTGTTGTACTGCATTTTTCTATTTTATTATTTTCCTCAAATTTCTAGCAGTACTTTATTTTCGTTGTAAAGTTACACGTCTATAAACGTTAAAAAAAAGTGGTCAGCACCATAGCATGTCGATAACACAGACATCAGGGGAACTCATGGATACACTTACGTTTAAAAGACTTCAGCCAATGGGAGGACTGATAACTTGTGTTCTTATGAATATCACGACTTCACGGTTTTGACATTGTTATAAATGTTGATGTTTTCAAGCATCTCTTATGGTATTTAATAAAAGGTTAGTCCTAATTATTGGTGGTAAATGTATACAGTTTCAAGACCTCTTTGTACTTCAGGGTCACAGCAAGGGATGTTGACACGGCAGCAGAAATCGATGAATTTTATTTCCTGACTGATCCTTTGGTGATGAACTGTATCTGTCATCCTCTTGACACAAAGAAGCAGCTTCTGGCTAAACCGTTGACAGAAGAGAAGTTTCTTGCTTTGCCTCGCTTCTACCCATCTTTTTTCTTGTCTGCGTGGCATCTGATCAGTCCTCTGATGTCAGTCATTAAGTCCGAATATGGATTGTGTATCATCTCCTTGTTCTGCCCGGAATCAGATTCTAAATTTAGATACAAGCTGGATTTTGACGAAAGTCATTCAGGAAGAACATTTCCAGAAGGTACACAAGCGGATCACTATGCAATTATGTAAGGATTAAGGATCATTAAGTTTTTTTTAATCTCACGACCAAAGAAACAGTATAAAATTGAGAAAAAATTCTCTTTGCTAAAAGATATGGTACACAATAACTGAAGATGAAAAGCCATTTACATTTATTTTCATTATTGCGCAGAACAAATTTAAACACTAGACTTTTGATCTTTCATACTTTCTTTTATTTGGTGCTCCAAAATGTTTTCTGTCAGCAGAAATGTATACAACGTTTACTTTTATATTTCTATGTATATTTCATTCGTTTTTGGCATTAAAATGTCTTTTCAGATTAAATCAAACTTCGCACATTAAGTCAGTTATGGTCAGACTTCCGGTAACTGGAACATATCACCTTGAACTGAACGACAGTCATGGGAATCAGACCAAACGACTTTTACAATTTCAGATCGACAGTAATCGTGTGCGGCCTGAGACAAGACCTTTTCCACCCTACAGAGAGAATGGGTTTGGTTTTGGCAAAGCAGCGGTTAAAGCTGGTTTGTTGGAGCCTTCCCATACAGACGGAGTTGTGCTGGTGAAAAGTGGTGACGAGATCATTATTCGCTTAAAAGTTGGTGGCGTCGACATTTCCGCCAGACTGGTTCACTTTACTCGGAAACAGGATGACCTTTGCAATCATGTCAGTGTGAAGAAAGAAAACGCTAATGTTACAGTTTCTGTACGACTCCCGAAAGATGATCCAGCACCAGAATATTCACTTGAACTTGATACCATAGAGAATATACACGGCAAGTCAGTAAGTAAAAAGCAGGTGTTAAGCTACTTGCTAACCAGCGATAACACATTGAACAGAGTCATCACGCCCAGGACCACGAAGGTATTGTATTTTAGAAGTATATTATACTTAGATGTAATTGTGTAATTCAGTAAATCCTTAGTCTAAAGCCAAGAAAACAGGTTGGGAAAACTTTCCGGTCACAAGTTTTACACATTGATTACCTAGGTATAGATATTTTTCTTTCATAGAGAAACCTACAGTTTTATGAAATGATATGCAACGCTGTTGCCAAAGACGACTCAACAATGTTGGCAAAAGCTGTCTCTACCATTGAGATGGCTGGTATTAAAGACACGATGCTAGACCAGAAAATACAAGACAATGAAGCAAGGTACGAACGCATGAGAAGCGAGATGAATGCTGCTGTCAGGGAGAAAACCTTTAATCGGCTGAATCGTACCCTTGGAAGCTGTATAGGTGTAAACCTAAAGTACAAAGGAAGTGTACAGGAAGCCAAGAAAGTATTACTGGCGTTGTGTGAGGAAGGTAAGAAATATGTTTTGTAATAAGATAGTGTTTTATTTTATACAATTTTGCTATTAGTATTCAAATATGACACTAGGGACGAATGGTTATGTTATAAAAGTTGTCTCTTTTTGTGTATTTGATGCAAGCATGTCAATTTGTATGAATTGTTCTTTGCAGAAGTAAAAAAGGCCGCTACAGAGAACCTTAAAGAACGCAGTCAATGTCTGCAGAAAATATCCAGCACCTGTATCAGTGAAGCAGTGAAGAGAGAAGACTGGTTCATAGATGCCCAGGAAGAATTAGAACTAGACGAAATTCTAGATCGGAAAAATAATCTACAGCCGTTGACAGGTGAAAGCATGGCGACTGTGTTCAAACCTTCTGACGATATGGTTGACGTCCTTCTTGCTACCTCCGCCCTTCTTGAAGAAAGCCAAACGAACCTTAACGTGAGTGTACACTCCCTAGAAATCTGCAAGAGGTAAAAGTTTATAGAGAGCAGGTGTACATGTAAGTCGTGAATAGTGTGAACATTGTGTGCATGTCACTGCGAGATGACAGTAAAGAAGTACAGTTGATGTAATTAAAACCATGCATAGTTATTTTCTTTTATATATTTTTAAGAGACTAAAAAAAGTCTACTGCAGTTCATTTAGCTGTTATTTATAATAATATCTTCGGCACAGCTGAGTTCGATTTGTATAGAAAACAATAATTTGCACATCATACCTTACGCAGCCTTTGATGTAGGCTGCATCTGTCACCAGCAATCGCAAGCAAGTTATATTTTACACACTCAGCAGTAAAAACTGTCATAGTCTTCTTGGGTTTCCAGATGCTTTAAACATTTTGATCAAGTGGTTGTGAGATGAGAAAGTTTTAAATTGGCGATGCAGTAGATATGACACCGACATAGCGGTAGAGACCGTTAATCGACAAAATCAAGCAGTCTCAGGCATACAAAATAATCACGAGCAAAAGAAAACAGCAACGTGAAAGCACAGATGAGCATCTGACGCTAAAATCGACGATAAGCTGGTAAAAAAAAAGACAAAGAAGGAGATAATAGACAGAGAGCACTCACTCTTGAGCCGGATAGGAAAAGGGACATTATTCTCATCTCAATCTTTAATCGCCAGGTATTACTAATAAACTACACAAAAAGTTTCTTTGTTCTTTTTAAGATTTGTTCAATGTTGCAATGTTGCATTTTGTAATGTATAATGAAAATAGTTGACACTGCTGCAACATGTTTTGCTAATAATTTGTCTGCTGCTCTTTTGTACAAAATTTAGCAGCACTCTTTCTAAATTTATGTTGTCACCAGAACACATCTTGAATATAAAGGAAAGTGTTACCATTTAATGTTTTATTACCTTATTCGTGCACAAAAGGAGTCAAAAAATGCTTTAGTTTTTTTACATCAGCACTCCAAAATATCACAGAAATACACACAGTTGAAGTACAACAACGTGCATTGATGGAATGCAGTTAATATAAAAGAATGACCTGACGCTCGTTTTTGTTGCATCTTTTGAGGTGTATATTTTCTAAGTAGTATTTTCTGCATAACCAGCATGATGAATTTTCTTTTTGACAGACGTGGCAAAATTTGTGGGCAAAACTGAAGGGAACGAACGAAGAAGAACTGATTACTTCATTGGGCAGTTTTGACGACTCTGTCCTGACACAAGAGCAGGTGGAGGTGGCTGCAGAGAGGTTAAAACAGTGTGATGGGACATTTAACGATATGTTCATTAAAACTCTTCATGGATGGGTAAGCCTGCTTAGACTATTGATTACCAATCACTGCCGACAAAAATGTACAAAGAACTCAATACAGCATAAGCTGCTTTATACTTTACATTTCTCTGCTGATAAGACCTCTATAATTCAAAGATTGTCCTTGCTTACAGACTGCAGTGTTATAGACATGTATTATTTTTGGCATGTTCTAAGGGAAGAGTAACATCTTAGATAATCCAATAAGCAGTCGGAGAGATAACTCACTGCGGTGGTATGTAATATATTAGAAGCAAATTCAGAAAAAGTTGATAGCTTGTATTTCCTTAGACGGCATTTGCACTGTTAATCAGAAGGATAGATAAAAATAATAAAAGGCAGAGAAAACCAAGATTGTCCAACAAAACAGAATGGTTCCCCGTTTCCCTTCCTGGTAATAAATTAGGAGCACTTTTTTTAAAAAAAAAGAGCTTGAACTAGAGTAACATACGAAATTATTCATGTGGACAGGAAAACAAATACGTCTGTCACTGTTGACTTTTTCAGTGCTTGGATAGGATCAAGTCATACAGGCTGAGAAAAAATCTCATCAGTAACTGCCTTCAAAGACCTGAAGGCCATCAACAGTGAATGACCACAAGGTCAATCTTCTCTGCCCTCTGCTCCTCAAACATCACCCATACAGAGGATGAATGACAACTGTTTTGGTGTTTAAGAGCCTAGTTTTTCATCGATATTTTTAACAATGGTTAAACCTATTTTAATTATTGATATATTCTGTGTTGCTCTTAACACAAGCCCTCTAATAATTTTGTTTTTTTGTTTGTTTGTTTGTTTTTTGCTTTCAAATAAATTATAACGACCAAGATTTTAATTTTGAAGCTTTGTTAAATACATAACAACTTATTTAAAATTGGATATGTGTTAATTACATTATTTGTATATCACCATTTCGACAATTCCTATAGCGTTTCTATATCCACAATTTTTAAGCTTTTACTTTAGTTTACAGGAATTTTTTTTGTAAAGCCGTACCATTTTCCTTTACCTTACACGACAAGTTTAGTGGTTTGCTATTTTTTAAAAATTAAATTAACTGTGAAAATGTTTGTAATGTTGTCACTATAACATGTATCGTCAAGAACATTGCTGTTAAAACTAAAGACAATGTGGCTGTTAATATTTTGACGGATATGTCAAAAGTTTATGTCATTAAATCATATCAAATATTATGATCTGGTTACTAATGAGCATCTAACTTTCCACCCACCGAGTACGTTTTAATATGTCTAATGAGATTGTTACAAGTAAGTTTGTAAGTTTGATGGTCAAGCACAATGAGCTTATTTTGTTTAGAATTTAGTGTCTATGCTGCTGAAGTTTTAGTTGTAATCGCTACTATGTGTTTCTAATAGTTTAAACTTCGCATAACTGGACTGCATATTGTACTTTTACTTCTTTGATTTGAGGATTATTTTATTGTTGTACTTGTTGTTGCCACTGCAGAAAACCTTTTCAATACCATAGAATTCTTTAGGTTAAACATTGGTTTATTAACAGTGACAGACAAACTTGCAAAAAGCAAGTAAATAAAAATTAGAAGTGCATTTAAAGTATTAGTTTTTATCCTCTTAGATATCCGATTTTTTATATAAATATAACTCTATTGTATATATATATGTATGCAGTGCGCATTTGACTTTGCGAGTTGATCGAATGCTTGTAGGTGCTTGGGTGCTTTTTTTTTAATTTACAAATGCTATACTTGTCCAGGGGAGAAATATACACATCAATATTATTATTATTATTATTATATTAATAAATTTGTATAGCTTTATTTAGGTTTCTTATAATATTAATATACATAGAGAGATCTGTTTTAAAATCCGTGTTTTAACATTTTTAATTTGCTCAGTTGCATATTGTATTCTGTGTTTTAAATTCCAGAACCATAGTCTCATCATTGCACTTCCAAATCTTCACCGATGTCTTCTCAAAAATACGTTACTAATTACAAAGATGAAGTTTATATGCATTTTCATTTTGATGTCCTGTTTCTTTTTTTATCTTGGGAAAATATTTCATCTCCCTATGTTCATCAGTCACTCGCTCACTCATGCAGTCATACGCCAAACACACACGCAGTAGAAGCCAAACGAGTAGGCACACTGCTGACCAAACTGTACATTGAGAGACAAAAAGTAGATTGTTAAAATAAATGTAAAGGAAGAAGACTTGGAAAATATGGAGTCTGTCACATCTTACAACGGTGTTTTCATGGATTTCTTAAAGTTTTCATCATCGGCAGCATCTGAATCGTTCTTCATTGCTTTGGTCTAGTGTCCGTAAAGCAGTTAAGTGTCTTTGGCTTACATTGTCTTAAGAGCGACGTATGCAAAGATGGGTCAACCATTTTCCTTTCGTCACATGATGCATTACCCCAAGTAGTAGTTTCCCAGTCATCGTTTGAAGTCTCAAACTAATAATGTAAAGAACACAAACTACAAGGCTGCGGAACCTTTCTTGCGCTACAGAAAACTGTATAATTTATTCAGTTGAAATTACATTTGACTCGTGAATGCGTTTACAACCTTCTACATCTATAAAAGCACTTAAGTACTGTACACCTGGCACGAAAAGGAGATAAAATAATCCTACAGCCTTTCGTCACGGACTAAGTGCACAACAAAAATCGCTTTTGTTGTTCGATACCCCACCAGACCTAAAGGACAGTCATGCGCTACGAGATACTAGGTAATAAAATCCAAGCTTGCAACAAACACCCTTGATACACGAATAGACAAAAAAGCAATGTCTGAAAAGCTCTACTTTCTGAAAAGAAAACAAAGCCTGTCCTTCTTCTTCTGTTGCACAATTTTCGCTTCGACTACCAATCAGCACAAGAATCAAATACAGTACACTGAGCGATTCTGTAGTAGTGAATCGGTTGTATAGTACGGGACTGTGTGAAGTGAATTCATTAATCGCTTTTGGTGAACTAGGTTACAGTTAAAAGGTCTTCTTCTGTGCATTCAAGTAAGTACTAAGCATTTTATGACTTTATTTTAATTCCTGAAGATACTACTTCCACTACTTCTATAGACTAAATCTCAGTATGTGTCTATATTCTACGCGCTCGGCAAAAGGGATATACAAGAACTGAATGGTAAGGGATTTATTCTTACAGGAATAACGAACACTAGCGATTTTTTCAAAGTTGTGTTTATAACTCTGCATTTTCATCGAACACTTTCAATATGCTGTAGCCACTTAAAAACCATTTTCACAACTTTTCCAAGATAATATGAAATCTCAAAAAAAGCATAGATAAGCCGATCAAACAGCTGTGGAAGCGTTTTGGTCTTTCAGCTTTTTTTAACACAAGTCAACAAATAACATAAAATCGTTCCCGAAGAATACAACTAGGAAGTCCCTACTGAGTCATTTTACCGCTGACTCAAATGAACAGAGAGTGAAGTGTGACCAGAGGAGTTACTGAGTCCACGTGCCTTAATGTGAGTCAATCTTTGTAGTGAATTAAAAATTAACTATCAGCTGTAAGTAGCAGGGACAACCCAAACCATGATGAACAATACTATTGATATAATATATAAAGTTATGAATTGTTAAACAAACCCAGTGGTTTATATTTTTGTACTGGGAACGCTTGTTTGGGGCAGCGTGTACTGCTTACAAGGCTTTGTCTTCCTTCATCCTGCGCCCCTTTCCCTTCCATAGGCCTGCGTAAACAAGGCCTTTCACCCTAGGACTTATTTTTTGGTGAGGGGGGGGGAGAGGAAAATAATAGCCGGCAAACTGCAGCGCCTGTACCCTGTTTGTCGTACCGCGAGGGTGTCATTCCTCTTCTTTTCCTTATTTCGAGTGCTGGAGAAGGGTTACCGGACACTTAATCCCCGGACACTTCATCCCCAGACACTTAATCCCTGGACACTTAATCCCCAGACACTTAATCCCCAAATCGCGACACAACACTCAAAACTGCTATTTTGTGAACTATAAATATTATAACCGTAAGAGAAATGTGTCTCGTGGTAACTCTGGGTAACTCTCGTAAGACTGGGATGTTATAAATGTTGAAGTTAAGTATTATTTGAATTTGAATTAAATTTTTCATTCACTTTATAATTTTTTGAGTTGAAATTTCATTTTGAGGATTAAGTGTCTGGAAATTAAGTGTCTGGGCATTAAGTGTCTAGGGGATTAAGTGTCCAGGGATTAAGTGTCTGGGATTCCTGGAGAAGTACCTTTGCACCGTGCAGGTATTCTGTCAAGTGGCTCACATACCTGGAAATCCCTTTCATTCTTCTCAGTTTACCCTATTTTGAGTGCGGTAAAAGTACTATTGTTCCGCACCTCAAAGTCCCTATTCTCTTTTAGTCATCAGTAACGAATGTAGAATTAAGCATTAGAATAAGTTATTAGAGGTGTATGTGTTCAATTGAATGAAACTAGTATGCAAGTAATGTAAATAAATCCATTCTAAATTTTGATGGATCTTTACGCGTTTGCATAAAAATGAATTCCACAAAAGAAAGAAAGCACTTGTGGACCACAGAACACACATAATGAGCCTGAGAAGCCACCCTATAGAGACCACAACTAAACAGCACACCCGACGAGTAAGAACCAGCATTTCAGCGGACATTCTTCTTTGAACTTTCGTCCTCTTCCATGGAAAAACAAAGAAGAACGGACTGATTGGAGCTAGGGCTGTAGAAGCCGTGACTAGCCGGTTGTGATGTCAAGGTGTTTAGTTAGCTATATAAAACAGATTAGTCCGGTTTATCAAATTTATTACATTTTGATCAGTATCGTCTGTCATTGTTATAACGTTATTATCGTCAATTATTATTATTATTATTATTCGTCTTTAGCAAATCTGTCACTATCCCTAATTTGCTGATTATCAATCACTAATCTACTTTATGCTTCTTTCACCGAAACTCTAGCATCCTCAGTCATTGTTATAATTACTTGACAAATTCTTGATGTAAATGAGGTCAATAAAGATTACAAAAATAAGTTTTAGTAAGTTCTAAACATTATTTGTTAGTACGACGATCTTTAATATTAATTTAGAATGCTGAAGATTCAATATCATTTGGTTTCATTTGATTTGATATGGTCTGACGTGTTGAGTGAATCATCACCAGGAAAAATCCCAGACTAACAACAAACTGAAAGTCTTCTTTATTTTAATCGCTTTTGCATATCATCAATGATTGTATTTATTTTCATTATTCGTTTTCGTTCTCCAACCATCCCAAGACAACTCGAGTCCTCAGCAAAAATTGGTGGAAATAGTGCACAAAGTATCCCAAAAACATATTCCGGTGGTATTTTATGACAAAAGAGTCACGAGAGATTTTATATTAATGTTTTTCTCTTAACCACACATGGATTTGTCGAGAAAACAGGAAGTGACGAAAAGGAAGTATTTCTAAAAATAGTGTCGTCTGCATGATCTGAATTCGGAGAGAAAAGATATAGTCCTCGGTAAAAGAAAACTGACTCGAACACAATGTGCTGTTGATGGATGTTCTCTTAGACACTAAAGATCTTCTTCGAACAGAAGTGCCGAGCTGTTAAAACCAACTACGACTGCTGGTAAAAAGCTTAAAGAAAGATCAAGCACCAGACATGCAACATCGACGCTTTCTACACCGTTACACAGTCACAAACACATCAACAGTCGTATCCTTATTCATCATAATGCTTAAAGCAACTGTCATTGTCAGAGCACCGTTGATGTACTCGAAACAGCTAAGAAAACAATTGAGGGTGACAAACGTATGAGGATCTTAATCAGGAATACGTGCGAGTATCAGTAAGTAAACAGAAAATTTTGCATGCAGCTAAATGAGGAAGAAATAAGTTTTTACATCGATAAATATATATCAAATTATTATGTTATACTTTTAATGGTAAAGTCATTATCAGCAGTTAGTTGTAACTATTTAAAAATGCAGTGCTTGAAATTAACCGTAAAAAAATTACAAGCATTTGTCTTAGACATGCGGACATTAAAAATGTGTTTATATTTATTAACAATAATACACATGGAAGTATTAACTCAAATGTGCCCACTTAGTAACAGAGAATCAATAATAATATAGCGCAGACTGCAATGTCCGTGATTGCTGCCCGTTAAATTTTGATCTGGAGAATAAGTACTGACCAGTCTGTTGAGTGAATTCGGTTTTTACTTTAAAAAAAACTTGAGTGGAAGCTTCTAAAAAAAGTGTAAATCTCAAGGGCTCCATCCCAAAATCAGCCGTTTCAGTTTTGCTTCTTGAACACGAGAACCTAAGTAATGCTTTTTCTTTTGACTCGAAGACATGCATAGATTTGCTGAACTGACCAACACTCACTGTTACAAATATTACTGTCGCGTGCAAGAACTCTTTAGTATGGGAGAGTAATTTTCTCCTGCTTTCCTAGTGGCAGGTGAGAATACCAATGTTTGAAGGCTTATATCTTTAAAATTAAGCATATCAGCGTACTCCTATTTTGGTAATTATTATTTTAAAATTAACTTAAACAGATCATAAAGAAAAAAATGTTGCGCTCGGCTTGTCCTTTAAAGGCCACTTCAATAACTAAGTGGCGGCTTATCTGCTTTTGTCACGTAAACACTTGGCGCGGCAAGAAAAGCAAACATAAATAAACCTCACAGTCTGTGCGCATAATACCTACCTCCCCTTATCGGGGTAATTTGAGCTGAACACCCCCCCCCCGTTTTCCCTGTCCCATGCCGGTCTTGAAACGCCGTCACGCGCGACGTGAATAACAAAGATCGCAGAAGTCAAGGCTGCAAGGCTGCAATCAGTAGCTGTCCTCCTGGAACAGAAAAAAACAAGTATGACTAGTTCTTTTTCTAAGGAACATTGCTCCATTATTCTTTATTGCCACACAAGTTCTGACGTGTTGAGCCCACCCCCACTGCTCATCGCAGCAACTATCGTGTACCCTCCGCAAGGCCTTAGAGTAAGCCGGGTATATCAGGAGCAGACAGGACAGAGTTATCGTTACCCTCTGGTGCATAAGACTTGCGGTTTATGTGCCTCTTGTGCAGTAAGTACTAAGCGTTTAGATTTTTTTAAATAAAACTGTTTAATGACAGTTACTTATCTTGGTAAATATATAATACCATTAGGTTTCATTCGATTTAATGTGGTCTGTACTATGTTTCAGCTAACCATCATAAGATAAAATAATCATCATTGTCTTTATTTTAATAAGTTTACTTATTAATTATAAGTTGACGTTGTTATTATTATTGGTAATCTGCATTGTGCGTCTTCAGATAATCTGTCACCAACCCTTATCAGCTATTGCTACGGATCTTTGGGGACCTGTTACTTAATCAGAATGCGGGCAATGTGAGAAGGTAGGAGGAAAACATTGCCAAATAACGCTACTAGATATTTTATGTTGATACTGTAATATTTATACTTCATTAGAAAGGGTTATTCTTGCTTCTGAAATCAGTCAACAAACG
Organism: Marisa cornuarietis; assembly: GCA_004794655.1. NCBI lineage: Eukaryota > Metazoa > Mollusca > Gastropoda > Architaenioglossa > Ampullariidae > Marisa > Marisa cornuarietis. The sequence goes on from SMMW01000572.1 coordinate 1,604,844, forward strand.
TTTTTCGTTTACAGAACAAGTCATATTCAACAAGCTAGTATCTTTTCCGCTGGCAGCTATACGAAGGACGAGACGTCCTGTTATTAACTCAAGACTCGCAGATGGATCAGGTCTGGTTTGTTTATGTATTTGAGTGCCAACAGTGTGCCAGTGTGTACATTTTAGATGCTTGTGAAGAATCAGAGCGTTTGTTAAGTGTGTGCGAATAAGTTTGCGTTCATCTCCACCACCACCACCACCACCACCACCACCACCACCACCACCACCGTCATCATCATCATCATCATCATCATCATCATCATCAACAATCATCAACAAAAACATCAACTATTTAATAAAGCATAATGAAGAATGAATTTGGTTCAATGTTGAGATCAGTAGTATGTTCCCCTTCTTGCATTTCTTCAACAACTCAGCTAACTGTTCTGGTTCACACTTTTACATTGTTATATCTGTTCACTTTTAATAACATTTTTTTCACTTCTGTAGCCGAGCTACGAGAACAATTTATAAGCAAAAAAGATGCAAAATCATGTCGCGTAGTTAGCACGCTTACACATATGTGATCAGGCAACTAAGACATCATATAAATAATTCATTTTAATACAGCCTTTCTTTTTTTCCAGGATGAGCAGCTGTGGAAGGGTGAGGAAGGGTATCCACCCCTGTATTTTCCCGAAAGTCGCAAAGAGGAACTACTTCGAGATGAAGACTTCACTGACGTGGACAGTGCAGCCCGAACGGTGAGGATAATATTGATAACTGATGATATCTAGTTATGATACTGGTAACTGTTGTGAAATAGCAAAACTATGTCATGACTGTGGTCCATTACTTTAGAGAAATACACAAGATATACAATATGTAAAAAGAAACTCGCTTCACAGCACTGGAAAGAAGTTAAAAGTTGAGACACGAGGCATAAAGACTGTATTAAGATTCTGATATTTGTTTATTAACTGGATTCTTATTGAGATAGGAGCTATGCAGCTTTGAGAAAGAAAAGAATGATCTGGTAGGCTTTGTGTAGTGTGTAGAATATTGTACGTGCTACTGCATGTTTAGAGGTCTATTCTTTACGCAGACTTACCGTTCACCTAAGTTAAAGCACAAACCAGCCTTTTTGTTTATTCCACTATCTATGCTTGCAAAATTTCAAAAAAGTGGACAGAGTTTCGTTTTTTCAATACCTTGTCAAAACAGCGCATTTTTATTTATTCACAGCCTACTTCTGTTCTGTATTCTTGGTGTCTGTTGGGTATGTGTTTCAGACACCCAGTTCATTGACAGAAAGCTTCGACAACCTTGTCCAGCACCTCACCTGTCATTTAAATTCCGACCTACGCAAGTTAAGAGCTATTTTCGTGTGGATGGGAGCTCAGAACATTGGATGCCAACAAGAAAATGAAAGCTGCAGTGATCAACACAGTCCAAAATATTATTTATGGAAAGCAAGAGAAAATAGTTCATTCATCGCTCAGCTTTTTGCCAAACTGTGCAGGTATGATTTTTTCGGGAAATTTAGTAAACTGACCTATTCGATTAAAGCCAATAATTTATCTTTTAAGAGTACGTTAAAATTTATCTTGTAACTTGTCTTAAGCACGATGGAACTAGTCCATCTTTCTTATTCGGAATGTTTTCATCGAAATTAAATGCAGTTTAAGACATAGTTGAACGTCCTTTAGTGAATTATTTCGCGTTCTGAGTGATTACATCGGTATACTATTTTCTTCTTTTTACACAGAGGTGCAAGAATTCCATGCATACTTGTAAATGGCAAGGCAAAAAATGCTTCTTACGAACCTGGTGACAATGATATTCAGGGAGACACCACATGGGCCATTGTTTACGTGGCCGGCAGCTGGCGCTTTGTATTTCCTCACTGGGCTTTTGTAAAAGCAAGTGGCTATCAAACGGAAGATTGGATGTTACTTGAGGATTGTGGAAAACGTGCAAGAGAGAGGTAATTTAACAGTTTGTTTTATGTAATGTATTTTAGTAATCTTAAAATTGTGATTTCACTGAGTTATACAAAGAATCAATGGTTTTCAAGTTATAACTTAAACATTTAGCTTTTTCATACAGTTCTCTTACCTCAGTAACAAAACCCAGTATCACACTTAGCGTGGTTTGCCATTTGTCAAAAGAAATGTCGTAAAAATGTTTAAAAAATTTTTACATCAACAATAGTAAATATATGGACAAATATCAGAAGCGGTTTTCTTTATTCAGGATGACAGCAAACCAAAGTGAATCAGACTTCGATGAATTTTACTTCCTGACTGACCCCGAGGTGATGAACTGCTTTTGTCATTCTGAGGACGAAGAGAAACAATTGCTGACTGTGCCGTGGACTCACGAGAAGTTCTATGATTTGCCTTACTTCAAGAAGACTTATTTCTCGTCTGGCTGGCAGCTGACCAGCACCATGACTGGCGTCATAAAGCCCGTGTCTGGATGCTGCTGTCTCGACTTTTGGTGTCCAACAGAAGAGTCTGAGCTGTACTGTAAGCTATTTTTCAATGAAGGCCTTTCAGGGACAGCCTTTCCTGAAGACTTAAAATTTCAAAATTACGTATACAGGTAAGAAAAAATCATCCGTTTGTGTTTCCACGTGTTAGAGATGTTGCTCTAAGAAATAGTACTGAATGATGTTAAAGGAACCAGAGTAGAAGAAATCTTCAAAGCCAGCCATGGGAACTTGATTTGAGACAATATCCAGACCTCCATGAGGAAACGGATAGCCAAGTGGTTAGAGTGCTAGCTTACTTAACCAAGTCGACCCAGATAGTGGGAATAGGTACCTGACTATATGACCTGCAGTGGTGTCAAGCAAGTGTTGTACTATTAACCCACTGAGGCCGGCTGCACACACGAGCTTGTTTGCTTAACTGCCTATACTTTATACGTATTTTTATTGGCGTCTAGTCTTAGAATTTAGTTAGCACTGAACACCATCCCCTTAGCTATCTAAAGTGCTTCACTTATAGAACACACACGTAAGCGTAGCATAAGAAAGCATGATTATATCTTATAAAGTTTCAGACATGTTGTTAATGTCTTGCAGCGCTTTACAAACAAATGTCCATTTTAAAGTCATCATATTTATCTATAGTCCAGGCACCGATATCCCTTATTTAATCGTCATACTCTTTTGTCTCTTTCTATATTGATAAATATATATATATCTAAAACGAGTATATAGTATATACGCTATTGGCACGTCATCTTCGTCGCTTTCTTATTCTTTAAAAAACATACTTTTTTTAGAAGTATACGAAAAATGATTAAATTTACAAGCGGATTCATAATTTTTATATTTCTGCTTAAAACGGTGACATAGAATAGAGTTAGCAAATAATTTAGTTCATTGCCACTCATATATTATATTTGAGTTCAGAATTTGATCTTCAGTTACCTGTGTAATTCGCTCACGATCTCGTAAAATTCTCTTTTAGGCTGGACCACGGCGCCTTTGGACAGGGCCGGAGAATGTCACTTGTAATAAGACTTCCAATGAGTGGAACATATAAACTGGAAGTGACAGCCGTTCACCGAGGTCAAGAAAATAGTCTAGTAGAGTTTCGCATTGACTGTGACTCAGTGCCTGAGACACGCCCCTTCCCACATGTTTCCGACATTTTACTTGGCTTTGGAAAGTCGGCAGCTGAAGCTGGATTGTCGGCGCCTTCCCAGACAGAAGGACTTGTGCCGGTAAAAAGTGGCGAAGAGATCGACATTCAATTCAAGATAAAAGACAACATTGACATTTCAGCCAGATTAGTCCACTCCACTCGGGCACCAACTGACGTCCAACCGAAGAAAGAAGACGGTATGGTAACAGTTATAATAAGACTTCCAGAATACGACCCAGCACCAGAATATCTTCTGGAAATTGGTTTCATCAAAAACGGGGAAGGACCAGACTTGTCACAAAAGGAAACCACGAATATATTGAATTATTTGTTGACCAGCGATGAAACACTGCATGAAACCGTCATGAACAGGACCAAACAGGTACTGAAGCTTTGGAAAATTAAATAGACATGTTAGTTTTAGAAAATAAAACAGGTTAATAAACGTTTTTTGTATCATTGAAGCATGATCGATTTTTTTTATAGAAAAGTCGCTTAACCTTAGTCTTAACTACAATTTAGTATGTGGATAACGTAGGACACAACAAAACACAGAAAAGATATTTGTAATGCTTGTGCTACCTTATGTACATTATACACTTAAAGTTATTTATTTAAGACTGAATTATCTGTGTCTAATATAAGGATGACCACAAAAAAGTTCAAACAGTTTGAAAATAACTTGCTGTCTTTTACAAGTTATGTGCAGACACGTAAATTTACTTTTTTCCAGAACAATCATCCGTGCTATAAGGAAGCTCACGACGCCCTGTCTAAAAATGATGAAAGACTGTTAGAAAAAGTTCTTTGTCGTATCAAGATGATTGGTTTTAAAGATCTAATCTTAGAGGAAAAACTTCGAGCAAGGAAAGCAAAGTACAGACGCATGCGACAAGAAGTTCTTGTTGCTGCAGAGGAAAAAGATTTGGATCGACTGAATCGCGCCCTTGGAAACTGCATGGCTGTGAATCTTGAGTACAGAGGAGACGTGGAGGCTACCAAGGAAGTATTATTGGCATTGTGTAGTGACGGTAAGGGGACATTTTGAAACAAAAGTGCTTTCTATTTGTGCAGATGTTGTTGTGTAAAAACTTTACATTGTGGAAGCACTTAGATGGTGCAGGTTGAGTTTTAAGCCTGTGTGTTTCCGTTCATAAGTATTTGTGTATAATTTATGTTTGCAGAAGTACAAAAAGTCTTTAAAATGTTAAAGCTGCAAGAACTCAAGGAATGTCTGGAAAATGTGGCTAGAACCTGCGTCGGTAATTCCGTGCAGGAAGAATGTTGGTTCCAGAATGCTCAACAAGTATCTCGGAATGTAGAGGAACTTGAGCAAACCAAACAAAAGGCGCAGAGCCTAAGGGATGAAGACATTGTGAGTCTGTGCAGACCTCCTGACCACATCGTGAACATCCTGTTTGCTACATTTATCTTGCTCGGTGAGAGTCAAGAAGGACTTGACGTGAGTATTCAGTATGTCAGCAAATCATTTCACTCTGTAAGTAGACCGGATTTGTGAGTAGGAAGAATTCCGGACTGTAGCCATTATTTAGACCTTATTAGACTTGCCTTCTTTAGTTTATTGTCTGTGACATCGTAAGCATCTAAAGTCAATGATTAAATGATTTTCCAATGCAGCATAGATAAGTTCTAATCTATTGTTTAATGGCATCCAACTTAACACAAATAAAGTTAAAGTATAAAAATAACACATTTCAATATTAAAATACAACATCAAGTGACATTTTTTTACTCAGTTTAAAGATGTCCTTTATTCCATAAATTAGGACAGATTTTTCTTCGGTAGATTGTACATCTTAACAGCAATACCGTTTTACTTTTGGCAGACGTGGCAAAATAACTGGGAAATAATGCACCAAACGAGCGAAAAGCAACTTTTCACCAAAATGAACGACTTTGACGACTATGTGTTGACTCAACAGCAAGTGGATTTGGCAGAGAAAAGGTTACAAGAATGTAAAGGAAACTTTGGCGACGATTTAGTAATAAGAAAATTTTACACATGGGTAAGCCTCAGCCCTGTAGAACGCTCACATAACCTTTACACAGACAAGCAAAACAGTTTTGTACGCCTTTTGTGGCCGTCTATATTACAAAATGATTCAAAAAGCTAACTAATTTCTTTGCTTCTAGATATAACCAGACCTGCATATGTTCTCATAATTTATATCAACCTAAAAATAATGAAAACGAGTACAATAACAAAATATACTTAATGTGGCCTTACAACCAGGTTGCAGCTTTTTTCGGATACATTTCGTGCAGACAAACAGCTCCACGGCTTTTTTTTCTAAAAAAAGGACTACACATGAATAATTAGGATGCCAAAACTAATCTCTATAATCGTAATATTCTGTAATGCTAAAATAATAGTTTTACGGATAACATAAAGCAGAACATACTCTGAAAACTATTGTTATATGACAGGAGAACAAACACGTGCATCACCTCATTCTTTTACAGTGCTCGGACAGAGTCAAGTTTTACCGGCTGAGAGAGAAGCTCGCCAGGAGATACTAGCAACATCGAAGTGAAAGACAGGAACGATGTGAACAACAAAACTTTAACGTTTCCTCCTCATTGTAAACGATATACAGAATCAGCTTATTAAGTTTAATGGCCCAATGTACATAATCGTATCTACCTACTTATATATTTTTATTTTAGTTGAAACATTCTACAATGACCTTAATATAAACACTAAAATAGACTTGAAATACTGTCTGCTGAGACAAGTGTTTATGTGATTTGAACTTAACTGATTTTTTTTCTAAGCCTGAAATCAATTACAGTTGTTTTTGGTAAAACTGAATACTATCTTGTTGTGGATGTGAACGTAGCATTAAAGTTAGTAAACTGGCGTGTACTTGTACCATTCTGTAATAAATTTAAGAAACTTTTTCTGTGGAATTTACTTTACCAGCAGTAAATAGCTGTTGGTGTATTATTTACATTTTTATGGAGTATACTGCATATTCAAAAAGAAAACGTGTATAGACATTTTTTAAATCAAAATAACTACGCACATGCACGCCTGAGCATCAAGCATTTCCGTTTTGTTTTCTTCCCTTAACGCATTGTCATCCAAGACACTAAATTCTTGTTGAGACTTGCACAAGCTTTCTCATTCCCTTGTTGTGACAAGCTAGAAACAGCGAACCAACAGACTACACTTTCATTTCTAATTGTATCTCGTTTGTGCACACGTTGTCTAAAAACTACTGTATGTTTTCTATTGGTTTTCACTTGATCCACTAACAAAGCATCTTTTTTAATTGTGAAATTGCTAATGTGCATTCATGAACGTATTTCCACCGCATATTAAGAAGTTGAGACAAAATAGGTAAACGTGTCCTGGTCTCTGGGTCGGAGCTGGGGGTCAAAAGGAATTCACCTTGAATAAGATCTGTAGAGATAGTCAAAGTCGGAGCTGAGCCTTTCACAAGCGGACTGAATGTTTACCTGTGTGTTCGCTTAGAGCAAGTCTCGACGGGGTCACACGAGGTTAATAGGACAGCAGTTTAGACACAATATTTGGTATTGGGGTTGTCGGAGTTGTTGGTTGTTGCACAGAAAACATTTTGTGATTTCCTCACCTCTCTCACAGTGGTACACGTAGGACATGGCTGCTCATCGACAGGCAATGTCAGTAATACACGTAGGAGAGAGATAGAGAAAGGGAGAGATCGAGAGACAGAGACAAAGAGAGAAAATTTTCTTACTTAGTAGGTTGTTTCAGGAAAAAAAGTACAATCAAAAAGTGTTTATCCACATATGCGGTAGTAAGTTACGGTAAATAACGGGTACAAGGATAAGAGCGCACATCCCACACACACCTCTACACACACACACACACACACACACACACACACACACACACACACACACACACACACACACGCACACAGAATACACTGACGAGACATATTCTTCTTGTTTGAGAGTGCCATAGAGCCAAATGGCTGGTAAATATGTCAAATCAACTTACCATCTGCCATGAATACTTAAAATCTAAAAAGCTTTGTAGATATATTTAATGACTTAGGTAAGTGAGTACATGCAGGAAAACTGAAAACTTCGCTTTCATCGTTGAAGCAAAATGGTTATTGATGGCAGTATATTATCTTTCCCTAAAACTTTATTTTTCCTCTCTCATGCTAACGTGCTTCAGATCGGAGTAAAGCTTAGTACAGCTTCTGATTTAAATGTACTTCATCCAGAGAGAGGTGGTGGGAAGGAGGGAGGTAAAGGGATAGAGAAAAGAGCAGGAAAGATTGGAGAGCAAGGGGAAGAGTTGGACCGTAACATCTGACAGATGAAGATTGCTGACATCCGTTTTCTGCTTCATAAACCTTCTTCAATGACTCAACACCTGTTTACTACTTCATAAAGCTACTGCAATGACTTTCTTAAAAACTCTCAAGGTCCTAAAACTCACGCATAATCTTATAATGAGTGAGACTTTGTTCGTAGGAGGTCTGTGGAGGCCACCTGAAAACTCTGAAACTCCACACAGTAGTCCCTAATTTACACACAACATAATATAGAGCTAAGCCGTTGGGTTTCTTTACATGTTCACATATATCCCGAACTCGACAATTACTGATAGAAATGTCTTTGTAATCGATAACCAATAAATTTGTTTTTTTCCACACCACTGAATTACTCTTCGCACGAATACATCCAACACACACCACCTAGCTTCAAACTCATGGAGTTTGCTGAAATATCGTCAATATTTACCTCGTATATAAACTACAGCACCAGCAAACACTTAAGCACAAGAGCACAATGCTTCTTGTACTGGCAAACTATCAAAATAACTGACCTTGCGTTCCAACCTGTACGCATGACAAGAATAGTCTAACCGGGTAACCTGAGCTCATCCACCCTCCACTGTCTAAAGAGGCGATCGCAAAACATTGCGGACCTTGAACAGACAAACAATATTTGAGCACCTTTGCGTATCACAGGAGCACCACTTTGTTATTTACATGCTGCCACACAAGCCTTGACATGACAAGCAACCTCCCGCCACTCGCTGCAATGTCTATCCACTGCGCTAAAAAAATATCCGGGTATATCAGGATCAGACTGAAGGGAATCAGTGCCTGGTACATTAGGCTTGCAAATGAAAGGAGCCTCTTTTAGTAAGTACTAAGCGTGAATTTATTTTAGAGACTGAAACACTATAGCGTTTTACAGATATGTTTGATAAGAATGGTGTTTCTGGAACGAAACCTTTTACTCTTAACCCACCATCCATGACAAATATTAATCATTACCGTGTGTTTGACAAGGTTTGTTGTCAGGACATATGCACTTTACACTTGTCATTTATCTGTAAAATGCTGTTGATAATCACTCTGACGTGTCTGACGTGTGAGCGACTCTCTGTTTTAACCCCTTTTGACAATCGCTTGCAAGATCACCATCAGAAACCGACTGTTGTTTCTATGCAGCTTATTGTAATGAGCTAGCTTTTGCACATAAAGATTTGGGGGACTTTTGGGGAGTTCAGTTATGTTGTTACTATTTTTAACCATAATGTTGGTCCTTTCATTTACCATGCATCATTTGCAACTGTTTCAAGCTGCCCGTACCATACTATATCAGTTGTTGTCAAGGACAGTGCTTTAAATTCAAGTATGAACACAAAGTTTTAATGAGGCTCTAAATTTGGCTCAATACCTGGTGTTGTCTGCCGTAACTTCAGTTTACCGCTAAGCACAAACCGTTCATAGAAATGCTATAGTGCTTGGTGTCCAGAAAAGATTATTAAGTATAGAGTGTAACAACAGTAATAACAGCAGCCATAATACTAACAGCGATATTTCTTCCATAGCACTAATAATAAAAGTTAAAGAAGTAAATGAACACAAAAAACACGAAAAAAACAACGATGATGAGAGAGAAAAGGCTTAGAGGCGACGTCGAGATGACCAAGTGTTCTATTTTTACAAGTCAGCTACAAAATAAAACTATATAAAAAGCTCATAATACTCTCCTAAACAAATTTCAGTAGATTGAACATGTGTAACACATGCTTAAGTTCTTCTTATAGCTCGTAGTTTTTCTATGAAGTTTTTGTGGCATGCACTAAGAGACCACAATTTCCAGTCTGATAGAACATTGTCCTGAAATAAAGAACACAAATGTGTTTCATTTCAGTAGCTAACTATACATGCAGTAACTATTTGTACAGTATTCGGGTATGTAGGTAGTAGTACGCGTGTGTGAACTCGATGTCTTTCTGGAGGGAAGGTTCAGCTTTACATTCATGTTTGAACGTTGTGCTCTACTTGTTCCGTTCTATTCGACTCTAGTTATGCACGCCAACCGATAAGTGCTGCTAGCAAAATCTTATGAATACTCTAACACTGGAGCCGTTTTTGTTCGGCTTTTCAGTTTGTTCTTATAACGGAACATTACGATGAAGAAGAAATTCTTGCTGATTCGCATCAAAAGGGCTTTTCAAACAAAATTTTATAGCTTTTGAATAAAAGAATAAAAGAAGAACGTAGTCCGACGCCTCTGGGACAAATCTCGTTCAGAATTCCAACGTGAACAGTTAGGTACATTGTGAAGGGAAATGTTAGGTTAAAGGCACTCATTTTCCATAGAATCAAAGTTAACTACATAATATGACAATAACTATTATGTGTGATTTTATTGCAGTCATTCATTCAGCACCAGAAATACTTATGATTATAGTTTCTTTGATCATTCCCTAGATTTTTTTTATTACAGGGCAAGTCACATTTATGAAACATTAACCAGCTCCAGGTCCATCTGAGAAAGAATTGTAAAAACCAGTTTTCACTTACCCACATTCTACAAATGAATCAGGTCAGAATTTGTGTAAAATTACTGTTGATGGGTGCTTAGGCTTTGTGCAAGACTGTTTCTGCATAATGTTGGGAGAGACTGTGAAGGTAAATAATCTTTAATATTTGCAGAAGTATGAATGTTTCTTAATAAGCTCTTTCTTTAAAGGATGAGCAGCTGTGGAAGCCAGAGAGCTGGTACCCAAAGTTATGTCCGCCAAAAAGCCTCAAAAAGGACCTCCTTCGAGACGAATACTTCACAGAGGTGGACAAGGCAGCCAAGCAGGTATGAATTAGGATCACTATTATTGATAACTACCACCGGTAGCATAATCATAGAGGGCAGTGTAAGTACCACTTGATCTATATAGTCCTGTGTCAAATAATAATAATGAAAGGGGACAAAAACATAATAAAGAGCAATCTCATTCATGTTTATACCTAACTTTAACTTGACACTGAACCAGCGTGACAGCTCTATTTACTACTTATAAGCGCTGAACATCGATCACAAGCCACACAAAAAAGATAAGTAAACACATAGGAAAAGAAGATCACCTGAGCACACACAGACATTTTGACTCTTTGCTAGTCTCTTTTTGAACATTAGTCGTGTTTTCTTCTCTTAGTCCATCAAACAGCTAATCAGGCCTACCTTTCCCGTCCCTTCCCCCCCCCCACACATTCTTTCATTGATTATTTCAGTTTAGTCTTGTCTGGTCGTCTGTCTTCTTATGTCAACATACTGCTTGTGTGTTTCAGGCTCCAAGTTCATTAAACGAAAGTTTTGACAAACTTGTCCAGCATCTCACCAGTTCTTTGAACTCTGATCTGCGCAAGTTAAGATCCATTTTTGTGTGGATGGGTGCTCAGAACATCGGATGTCAACAACAGAATGAAAGATTCTGTGACAGAGACAGTCCAAAATACTATTTAAACCTCCCATTCATTTCGAAACTTTTTGCCAAGATGTGCAGGTAAGTGCTAAACGGGACTTAGTTTATTACAATAATGTAGCAGCATTTGATCATACTTAAAGCTGAAGTGTGTCACAAAGTACTATAGTAGAAATCTTGATCATTGTCGACAAGGGCATTGAAAGATAAAAGAACATTTCCAGTGTACTTATTCAGGTAGTCGCCAAATTTAAAATTGTAGATTTTCATAATGACCACGTTCGTTTTACACAGACTCGCAAGAATTCCATGCATACTTGTAAAGGGAAAGGGAAAAGGTGCTTCTTATGACCCTGGTGACGATGACATTAAATCAGAGAACACCTGGGCAGTTGTTTACGTGGCCAGCAGCTGGCGTTTTGTGTTTCCTCACTGGGCCTTTGTAAAATTAAGTGGCCACGAAAAGGAAAACTGGATGTTGGTTGAGGATTCTGGAAAAGCTGCAAGGCAAAGGTATTTAAACATGTTTTCTTTTTAACTTTTTCATGATATTAATCCCTGCAATTCATGGATAACTGCCACGTTTCTGTGTGCTATAAATTACACCAGCTGTCTGAAAGCATAAACCTGACATTCGTTCCTAATTTTGGTAATAGTTGATGAATTATATAATAACTTTTGTTCCAAAACAATAAAATCGGTTAGTCTTAGCTACTTCTATTGTTTTAATCGACCACACCAGTTTTATAATAAAATAACTGTATTTCAGCATAAAAATCATTTTCTAGCTTAGGCAATATTATATTAAGATTCCTTAAAATAAATTTCTGTTAGTTTATTATGTAATAATTCAATGTCAATCAATTCTGTAAGTTATTTTTCTTTGCAATTAATTCAGGTGTGAATGGAAAATTCGTCTCATATAAATATTGTTTCATAATCTCCTCATCTACAGTGTAATAGTCTAATAAGTTATCAAAAAGATAAGTTGTCAAATATTTACATTTTTATCAAACACAGTATCGATTAACAATGCGTAAACACGTATGATTCGTTTTTATTTTTTAGATTCACAGCAAATCAAGGTATCATGACATCTGATTTTGATGAATTTTTTTTCCTGACTGACCCTGCGGAGTTGAACTGTATTTGTCACCCCTACGACGAAGAGAAACAACTGCTTACTGAGCCATGGACACAAGAAAAGTTTCTTACTTTGCCTTACTTCGAGCAGACTTACTTCTCCTCTGGGTGGCAGCTGATTAGCCCTTTGACATGCGTCATAAAGCCTGACGATGGATGCTGTTGTATCGACTTTCAGAGTCCAGGAGGACAGTCAAAACTGAACTACAAGCTGTTTTTCGATGAAAGTCGCTCTGGAAAAACATTTCCCCAAGAGTTTCAAACAGTTCAGTATACAAGAAGGTAATAACAAATAGACTTTTTCTGCATTACTATCACACTTCTGAATTTGTAAGCCACTACAAAGAACCTCGAACCTATTCTGTTACCTACTCACCTCAAAACACACATTGAGACAGTTCCACCAACTATCTGTCGACTAGAAATCACCTGCTTTATTAAAAGGTTTCAGTGGCAGTAAACACTTTTTCTACCAGACATTTTACTATTTCATTTCATTATTTATTTCATTCTTTCTTTTCAACATTTAAGGCGTTACAGAAGATACACTATTCGAGTCTCCCAGTAGCTCTTAAAAGGGTTCATTTTAGTAGTGAGAGATCATGGTTATTTTTAGGAGATCACTGTTTGATGTAAAGTCATTAAAACTTAAGATCCCATTAAAATTTTCGTCCAGACTTGAAATGGACCGGACGGTGTCACTGATGGTAAGAATTCCTGTGACCGGAACATATAAACTTGAAGTGAGTGGACTAGTACAGTTCCGCATTGTCTGTGACTTTGTATCTGAGACACGACCTTTTCCCTCCGCCCCGGACACTGTATTTGGTTATGGAAAAGCAGCTACTGAAGCTGGTATAACGGAGCCTACCTATACAGAGGGACTTGTGCCGGTCAAAAGTGGTGAAGAGAAGATTTTCGACTTTAAGGTTAAAGAAGACGTGGACATTTCGGCGAGACTGGTCCACTCCACTCGGACACCAGAAGAACTTCGGAACAACGTCAGCGTACGTCGAGAAGACGATAATGCAACAGTTACTGCGAGACTTCCACCAGACGACCCAGACCCAGAATATTCTCTGGAAGTCGACACTTTTAAAATGACAGAAGGGGCAAACAAATTAAAGGAAAAAACAACTAATGCCTTGAACTACCTGCTTACCAGTGACAAAGCTTTGACTGCGATCATCACCGACAAGACCAAGCAGGTACTGATTTTCGATCAAATTTATCAAGTTCATATCTAATAGACTATCTTCTATTACTATGAATACTTAACACAATACGGCAGGGGAGGGAACTACGTTTGCGGGTTACAGACCTTCGTAATTGTACACATATTGTCGGCTGCGCTCTAGAACTGACATGTCTTATATAACGATCACTTTAAAAATCTTTTATAGCCACATATCTGACAACATGGGCCTAGTTAGAAAGCTCCTCTAGATAGCCTCGACGTGGTGTTTGAAGTTTGCGAACTATTTAATGTAAAATGGCTAGATCAAAGACAAAAAATAATTTTTTTTTCCAGAAGAATCTACAGGTCTGCGAAGACGTTTGTGACGGTCTTGCAAAAGATGACGCGAGGGAGTTAGAAAAAGCTGCATGCCGAATATCAATATCTGGAGTAAAAAATCCAATTTTAGAAGAACAAATACAAACCAAAAAGCAAAGATACAAACAGCTGCGAAAAGATGCTCTCACTGCGGCAAAGGATAGAAACTTTGACCATCTTAATCATGCCCTTGGACAATGCGTGGCTGTAAACCTTCAGTATAGAGGAGACGTGGAGGCTGCCATGGAAATATTGATGGAGTTGTGCAAGGAAGGTAAGTGATTACATAGACAATATTTTGAGTTTTCTGACTTTGTACGAGTAAATTGTTGTGGTAGCAGGACATATGCTGATATATCTTTGCCGCATGTAGCTGGGCGTTTGTGTTGTATTTCCAGAAATACATAAAGTCCTTAAAAAGGTCAAGCTGCAAGATCTCCGCGAATGTTTGGATAAAACTTCAAAAACTTGTGTTGGAGAGGCTTTGAGGAAAGAGGCCTGGTTCCAGAACGCATTGCAGATACAGTGTGATATAGAAGCTTTTGAGGACAGCAAACAGAATGTGCAGCCGGAAACGGGTGATGACCTGGCGAATGTGTACAAACCTCCTGATAAAGTGGTTGACATCATCGTTGCTACATTCGTCTTGCTCGGAGAAAGTAAAACAGAACTTAATGTGAGTATAAAGAAGAATTTGAAGTGTACAAATAGTCTCGTGACGCCACGAATTTACTGGAGTTCCCACTTCTGTTCGCGACAGTTTGTATCCCAAATTAACATTGTTACATGAATGTAAACTACATTAATTTGTCCATTTCTGTTTTTCTTTAGACTACAAAAGCACATGCCTTGCGACAATTTATGTTATAGCATAAAAACTATTTTACTTTTGACAGACGTGGCGAAATATATGGGCAAAACTGCACAAAACTGACGAGTGTCAGATCTTCGCCAGACTGGGCAATTTTGACGACTCTGTGCTGACTCAAGAACAGGTGGACGAGGCAGTGAAGAGGTTGAAAAAACATGACGGATCGTTCAGCGACAATATAATCGCCAAAACTCTTTATGAATGGGTAAACAAATTCAAGCTACAATAACTACACGAGCTGTGTCAAGCTACAGTGACAAATACAAACGTCTCTAATATTTTCGACAAAATCGTCATCAAGCCAAATTAACACTAAAAAATGAGAAACATTTTCAGATTCAAGAAGGATAGTGTAAATTCTACATAAGTCTATCGTCCATAAATAAATCAAATCCTAAAATACTATGTAAACAAAATAATAAAATAAAATACTAAATAAAATAAATTATTACTGAATCGCTAAAATACAATAGATCTTCTTCGCTTGGTTTTATAATTGTTTTTTACTGATTAGCGGACACGTGGGAATCTGTGCTAAATGTATGTTACTGCTGACTTTTGCAGTGCTCAGACAGGATTAAATTTTACCGACTGAGAGAGAAGCTTAACAGGAGAACCTAGCTTCGTGAAAACGAAGGATTAGCAAGGATCGGAAAAGAGACTGGAAATCAGGACCTGACGAAATATTGGATTTTCAGAGACTGTCATCATCGCCATATATTCGTTGTCACTAGTGCTTATCCACATTTGATAATAAATAACGTCAATTACACGAAATCTGTGGCAGAGGAGGATAATGGGCAGCTTTTAGCTGTCTTCTAATTAACCAAATATATTTTGTAGCCATGAACTTGATTGTACAAAACGTTCGTTTCGAGGGAGTAAGACTTAATTTCAGATGGTTAACTACCGCGATTTTATTTGCGTTTCGTATACAAAATACTAAATTTAAATCAATACCGCTTCTTATTTTACCTTTTCTTCTGCCTATAATCCTGACAATACTTATTTTTACCCTCCTATATTCTTTTAAAGATTATAAGGTAGTAGTAATAGTGGTCAATGGGGGTATTTTGTTGTCATGGGCTGTTTCCTTTCATAAATTTCGCTCTGTTTGTAATACAGTCGCTAGGAAATTACTCAATTATTGATGTTTCTTAATTTTACTATAGGTGAGCATGACCTTTTCGCCGTAGACAATATGTGTAAAGAAAACAAGTTTAATCATATGTAACGTACACCAATTATCATGCACATACTAATGCCCAAACATACCTATATTCAATTTGAAAAATGTCCTAAATGTAACTGCATGACAGAGACAAATTAGCACGATCTTTTGGGTGTCATGTTTGTCGAATCAATGTAAATTGGTATAAAATTTACGTACTGCAAAATTTCGAATGAAACCAAATATAAGAAAATGGTTTATAGTTCTAATAATTTTTATTACAATTCAATTTTTTTAATTTGGCAAGGCGAGGGACTAACAAATAAGCCTTAGTGAAAAATGTTTACTTCCAGTTTATAAGCCTTAAACATTGATTTTAATAGTGTCTTTTATTAGCAGGAAAATTATGATCCTTAGTTGCTCGTGAGATGCCACTTTAATGGCAGAAAAAAGAGAAGTAATAAAGGAGCGTAAATTTCCTATACATTTACTCGCTTTTTGCAAACATGTTTGCTTATTGTTTAACTAGCAAAATTAACTCTGATTAATTAAAGGGTGGCTCACTCACCGAGGCAACTTTTTACTTCATCGCGACCGGCGCGATCTATCGCCCATTATATGGAGGTGTTTGACAGTATGGTTTAATAGTCTCTTTTAAAAAAAAACAAAAAACAGTTTTAACGTTTATATTTGTTTTTGAAAAATAATATGTGAAGGTGTAGTCTTATTATGAAAGATGATATCACGCAAGTGACCACAAGTTGGCTACTGGCGCATTGATGTTGTTTCTTACGCACAAATATTACACACATATTCAAAATTAATATCTAATAGTTTTTGTTACTTTGACAGTGCTATATTTCTCCATAAAAGATTTCCAGGCGTTGAAGTGTTTATTTCAAAAAGCAAAACTATATAAAAAAGAAGCCCAGTGACGAATGCAACTGAAGGACAATACTGTTATGTGCTGCTCTGTCTCATCTCACATGTGTTTCAACATCAGTATATCAGAGAAGAATTCTAATTGTAATCAACGAATAATACAGGTGCTTAAATCTCTTTATATAAACTAATCATAGTGTCATTACTGGCTCTATTTCGTTTATTTATTTACCATGCTTATTCATTTACCTTTAATGCATTTTCTGCCTCTGTCCATGATTATGTGTAAAAATCATAATCACTCCTTGCCACATAACCTGCAATTCAAAAGAGGACATTCGATTCTAGCCAGTCGCCCAATGATGTCTGATAAAGAAAATAGGTTTTAATATAATAATAATAATAATAATAATAATAACAACAACAACAATAATAATAATAGTGAAGATTTTTATAGCGCATATTCACACTCATAGAGAGCATGCTCTTAGCGCTGAAAACGAGGAAGAGACATGGACTAAGTAGATACAGAACAAAGGGGACGAAAGAAAACGACAGTACTGACAAAACAGAAAACAAAAGGCATCAAGTAACAGGAACAGAAAAATATAGTGATTCTGCCGAGAAAGATGGGTAAAGTAGCAAGAGGGAAGGGGGGTTAAGAAGGACTAGCATTGTGTGGACTGTGTTAGGAGTAATGCTCAAGGAAGAGGTGCGTTTTCAGTGGAGATTAGAAAGATTCAGTTGTAGGAAGATGACGGATATGGAAAGGAAGAGAGTTCCATTGTTTTGCAGAACAGTAGCCAAAAGTCCTGTGACCATATGTTGTTGTTCTGGTGACAGGAACAGTTGGGATACGGTCGTCAGACGAAGAGAATAGTTGTCTGGTCGGAGAGTAAGGGATGAGAAGTTCAGAGAAATAGTCAGGACAGGAGCCAGCAAAGAAATTAAAACACAGCACAGACAGTTTGTACTGAATGCGAGAACGGATGGGGAGCCAGTGTAGCAAACGAAGGAGAGGAGTGACATGGTCCCGTTTCCTTGCTCTAAGTACCAGACGTGCAGCGGAGTTCTGTACTCTCTGGAGTCTCTGAATGAGGGATGAGGGGCAGCCTGCCAGCAAGGAGTTGCAGTAGTCAAGTCGAGAAAGAACAAACGCACAGGCAAGAGTGTTGGTGGCACGTGGTGAGAGAAAGTGACGGATGGCACTGATCTTACGAATCTCATAATAGGCAGACCGACAGACAGATGCTACATGTCTATCGAGTGTCATGTCATCAGTGACAATAAATCCCAGATTCCTAACGGATGACGTGAAGGTAATGTTGCTGTCGCCCACCTTGATGTGATTGGGCAGACTGACGAGTGAAGGTTGATGTCTTCTTCTATGGCACAAGAGGGCTTCCGTTTTATCATCATTTAGTTTAAGCTTGTTTTTTACCATCCAGCCCTTGACATCGCTGATACAAGCTTCTATAGAGCTAATAGCAGAGTAAGACTCAGCCGGCGGAGTGGAACAGTAAAGCTGCGTGTTGTCAGCATAGGATTGATGAGAAACCTGGTGAGACCGGAGGCATGATGAAAGGGGCTTAGTATACAGGATGAACAGAACTGGGCCAAGTACTGAGCCTTGGGGAACACCACAGAAAAGTGAAGCAGGGCGAGATATCTGACCATCAACTAACACAGTCTGGGTCCTATCAGTGAGATAGGAGTTGAACCATGAGAGCGCAGGTCCAGAAATCCCGTAGAGGGTGTGGAGTCTGTGAAGAAGCAGAGAGTGGTCTATAGTGTCAAATGCAGCAGACAGGTCCAGTAGGGTTAATGGAGAGACATCACCACTGTCAAGAGCAGATAATATGTCTGTTGTTATTTTAATAAGAGTGGTTTCGGTGCTGTGGAAAGGTCTATATGCCGACTGAGCTTGTGGGATAAGATGGTGCTCTTGTAAGTATGCCCAGAGCTGTGTCAAAACTATTTTCTCTATGATCTTAGAGAGAAAAGACAAATTGGAAACTGGACGGTAGTTGTTCAGGACATTGACGTCAAGCGTGGATTTCTTTAGAAGTGGCCTCACCACCGCATTTTTGAACAAAGATGGGAAAACACCTGACGACAGGCTGACATTTACAATATTTGTGATGGGAGGAAGTAGAGTATCTAGGCACTCGAGCATAAGGTTTCTGGGCATCGGATCTAACTCGCAAGTTGTTGGTTTATATATCAGCCGTATATATATATATATCAGTTTATATATCAGTTTATATATCTTATACAATATCAGCCCTATTGAGGTAACTGCACGGTAAGTACCCTGAACTACACAACCTAGCACGAAAAGGAGTAAAATCATCCTTTCATCATGGTCTATGTGCATAGCAATACATGCTTTCGTAAGTTGAGTACTTCCCCCCTCCTCTCTAACCTTCACTCCGCTCCACCAGACCTGAAGGACAACCACATGATATGGGACAAGCGGTTATAAAATCAAAGCTTGAAACTCATGTGGTACTTGAACAGACACAACAAGAATACTGAACACTTATTATTTATGAGAAACGCAGTTGGATTATTTTCTGTTGCTGCACAAGTTTCGTCTGTCTTCTTAAGCAATGAGAGTCAGTATGTGAAACGAATATCGACTACACTGTGCCAGGCTAAGGGAATAGTGGGGCTATATCAGTAAGTACAAGGCATTAAGCTTCTTTAAATCACTATGCTTAGGATCACTTTTAATTACTGTAAATACAACCACTACTTCTAAAGTTTGAAATTACATCATGTGGCCAGGTTATCCGTACTTCACAGTATTAGGCTAAGAATTAGGAATAAAAAGAATCTGCTAGAAGAATTTTTTAAGTTAATGATATCTTGGTGTTCGCATACACGAGAAACGAACACAGCGCCCCTTTACAAAGTTAATTTTATTATATCAAATTTACTTTACTTTTAATTCATCCTAGCCACTTAATAATTACCATTTTTCAACTGTATAAAGTCAATATAAAACGTAAAAAATAGTATCATTGATAGAAAGTATTGTTGCAGTGTTTCGGTCTTTTTTTAGTTACTAAATACTCGTCAAAAAGGCGCATAATATCGTTCACAAATAATGTGTTACAACTAGAAAGTCCCTGTTAAGTCATGTTAGTAGGGTGTGACTATTGAAAAGCTATTGGGTAAACTACAGTGTCATAATGTGATTCAATCTTTATGAAGAAGAACAATAACATCAACTGTTTTACTTGAAAATAACAACGTGATCCAAAAGCGGTCTTAGAAGTTGAAGCTCGCCGTCTTTACCACGTTTTCCTTGACGCTGAATCCCTTTACTAAGGGTTGAAAGTACACTTCCTCTCAGCTCAACCGTCTCTTTCGTTGCTCTTTACTTTTCCTCATAAATAAGATGATCTCCAAACCTTGGACCCCTGCCCTCCCGTAACGCCGAAGTCACAAATCACGTGGCTGTGACAGATTCCCAGCGCTAGAGAAAACTGTGTGTTTGGATCACATGTAACTCAAATATCTTATCTTCCGTATCTCCGTTAAACTACACCGACACCTACACCTAAACGTTTGACATTACAAGAAAAGAAACAAGAAAAACTTTGACACAAAATGTGCCTCCAACACTCGCATCCTTTATAAGTCATCTGAGCTAAGCCAGACCCCTACTCCCTCATCCCTTGCCGGTCCTGCAGCAGACCATATCGCTACATTCTGGTACATGAAAAGATTTCATAAAGTGTTGGAAATTTTGTTTGCTGAAGATAATATACCGTTTCGCTGCATTTAATTGCGTGTAGCTTCTGATGTAGTGTGTTAAAGGAGTCATCACACAAAACCCACCGTGTTTTGTATGTTTGTACTGGGAACGCTTGTTTGGGATAGAGCGTACTGCTGACAGGGGCTTTGTTTCCATTCACCTGCACCCTCTCCCTTCCCTTGGCCATCCATGTGGGGGAGTGAGCCGTGAGCGAGGCAAATTATGTTACAAGTTTGTTTATTTTATTATTTTTTTTTTTTTGGTATCAATAGCGGGCAAAATGCAGTACCTGCAAGTAGGGGGTCTTTCCACCCGTTTTCCTTTTATCGAGTGAGAGAGAAGTGCCACTGTATCATGCAGGCAGCTCTTCTGTCAAGTGGCTCACATACTTTCAAATCCCTCTCCTTCACTAGTTCTTACACTTGTTATTTGAAGTGCGAGATAATAAGTACCATTGCACCGCGTGGTGCGCGGTCAAGTGGCTCCCGTACCTCAAAATATCCGTATTCTCTCTTGGTCATCAGTTACTTATGTAGAATTATGCAGTAGAAAAGCTGGGTATGAGGAAAACTGAGACTAATGAGAATGGTATGTGTAAGTATAGATAAACTACACAAATGTCTGAATATAGGAAAGAAATAATTTTAAAAGTTTAAACATACGATTAAATTAGGTTTTTACGTTGTCTAGCACACTACTGTGGCAAGTCCATAGTACTATAAAAATATTTGTTTGGATCACACTAAGCTCTCAGATGTCTTCAGTAACCTTCTGTCTGTGACCAACCCTTATCAGTTATTGCTATGGATATTAGGAGATGTGTTTACTTAATGAGAATGAGGGCGATATAAGAAGTAGGAAAGTAGTGCCACATGTCAGGTTACGTTTCCAAATGTAAGATACAAAATACTTGATGTTGACACCCACTGGAATTATTTATGTCATTAGGAATGGTTTTTTTAACTTCGAAAGCTATTCAGCAGACAATTTTCTATTCCAGAGCTATAATCTTCTCCGCCAGCCGTTATACGAAGGACCGGACCTGTTTTGTCATTAACACACATCGTACACATGGATGAGGTCTGGTTTGTTCATGTGTACCGTTATGTAGCCAGCAGTGAACCAGTGCATGAATGTTGGGTGCTTGTGAAGAATGAGAAATAGGTGCAGCATTTTTGGTGTATTTAGCACACATGTACACACGTGCAAGTACTCAACTGTTTTTTCAAGGATGAGCAGCTGTGGAAGGCCGAGGAAGGGTATCCACCCCTGTGTTTTCCCGAAAGTCGCAAAGAAGAGCTTCTTCGAAATGAAGACTTCACAGACGTAGACAGGGCAGCCTGGACGGTGGGGAAAATATTGATAACTGATGACATCTAGTTATGATATTGAAAACTGCTGTAATGTGAAACATAAAAACTATGTCATGACTGTAATCACTTAATTAAAGGAATATACAAGTTTTGCAATGCTGAAGGACAAGCTCGCTTTATAACACTTCTCCACTGGACAGAATCTAGCATATAAGACAAAAGGGACTAGAGGTGATGTATAAAAACTGTGATAAGAAGAATAATTCTGATATTTTTCATTTACTTGATTCTTAGAGCGGAGAAGAGGAAGAACGTGGAGAAAAACATTTTAAAATAAACACGACGAAGTACAGAGGACTGTTGATACCAAGATATTGCATCTTGCGGGAAATCTCATGCACCCACTTTGTAACGACACTTAAAAAGATGAAATTCACTGAGTGAATTTTATTATGATTGGAACGCGAAGGTTTTTTTTTCAAACCTTCGTACAAACAGAACATTTTCAAATATTTTTTTCCGTTCTGTAATCGAGTTTTGGGTATGTGTTTCAGACACCCAGTTCATTGACAGAAAGCTTCGATAAACTTGTCCAACACCTCACCAGTCATTTAAATTCCGATCTACGCAAGTTAAGAGCTATTTTCGTGTGGATGGGTGCTCAGAACATCGGACGGCAACAGGACAATGAAAGCTGCATTGATAAAAGTCCAAAATATTATTTGTGGGGGTCAAGAGAAAATAGCACATTCATCGCTAAGCTTTTCGCCAAGCTGTGCAGGTAAGATCTGTTCAGTAAATTCAGTAAACGGACAAATCCGATTAAATCCAATCATTTAACTTTAGAAGTGCGTGTCATGTGATAACTAGGAGTAGGGCTATAGTGTTGGTGTCGCACTTCTGGTTCACACATGAGTCTAGCGAACGCACGGTTAAGCAGACTATCATAGGGTAGAATAGATAGCTGGGGGAACGAGTTAGCTGGGAAGGTGGCGGTACGGAAACAGTCGCCTTTGATGGTACCAGGCTGTGCGGTGGACAAAAAGGCCAGGTATGCTTCACCGACGTTTGCCCCCAACAGAAGCGGGGTACGATAGTTTTCGCCGCAGGGGATCTTCTTGAAGAGGAGAGACTGGCATCAGCCAGGATGCAACCGTTAATTATAAGGCTGCGGTATACCTAGTACAGGACATCTCCAGCGGCTGTTCGGTCGCACACAGCAGAGGCAGAAGCTGGTAGATAAGCGTTGGTCCCTCATTAGGCGTGGTTAAGCTCTGATCGCAGTCTGGCCTTGAGGAAGAGACACGTGGTGGCACGCGGCGGTGCCAGAGTCTCAGTGCTCGTGGGAGAAGCGGCAACGATAGACGACGTCACAGCAACGGATTCCTGGACGTCAAGAACATCGGAGGGCCCTCCACGTGGAAAGAGACAGTCGTGTGTCGTGTGTAGACATGTGTCGAGTGTGTGTCAGTCGAGTGTATTGCGTTGTGTGTGTTAGTTAAGGTAGTGACTCACGTTATCTGGGTTAGTAGCAGGGATTATATCGGGGCACCTAGACAGCCAACTAACGTTGGAATTTGCAGTATTGTATCTTTAATGTAGAACTTGTCAAAATCTCGATTATTAACAATTTTCTTGTTACACTAAATTGCCTTGTGTTGTTCTTGGGGACGTACGCTGGGGGCTCGGAGTCAATTGAATCTTTATTAGCAATTTAGTCTAAGTGTTACGTACACGTAAATGTCGGCGGTAGTATCGAGAGAGGTATCGAGAGTGTGATTAGAGACTTTGAGATTCAGCGCTCGCACGACGCGTGCGGGAGCGGCAACCTGTAGCGTCACGGGAATGTGCGCCCTACATCATCACATCCACAAAATCCAACCAATCGCTTTCTCACAACGAGTAGGCTTAGAGGCTCGCCGTTCTCGTTGCCGCACGCGTCTCCCTACGCGTCGTGGATCTCAAACTCTCTATTACCCCGAAGCGACGGCAGTCGCAACCTCTGACCATCTTCACGTGCTCATTCCCCGGAGTTCACGACAATGCATCGTATCACTTGTCTTTAACACGATTAATGTACTCTGTCTTGGTCATTCGGTATTTCTTATGATTGCCATTAAATGTAGTTAAAGACATCAAAGAATGTCCTTAAAATAAGTTGTTTAGCGTTTTGATTTATGATATTGGCATACTACTTTTTACTTTTACACAGAGGTGCAAGAATTCCATGCATGCTTGTAAATGGCAAGGCAAAAGATTCTTCTTACGAACCTGGTGACAATGATATTCAGGGAGACACCACATGGGCCATTGTTTACGTGGCCGGCAGCTGGCGCTTTGTATTTCCTTACTGGGCTTTTGTAAAAGCAGGCAGCACTCAAAAGGAAAATTGGATGTTACTCGAGGATTGTGGAAAACACACAAGACAGAGGTACTTTAACAGTTTTCTTTGTTGTATGCATAATGTGCCTTAGTAATCTTACAATTGTGACAGAAATCAATGAGTTATATAACATATCATTGGTGTGTGGACATTAAACCTTTAGCATTATTGCACAGATCAACAACAAAATCCAGTACGAAACAGAGCGGGTTTGATATTAATCAAAAGAAACAACACAATATCGTAATCAAATTATGCAACTTTTTACCATAAACAATAATAAATATATGGAGAAATATCAGAGGCGGTTTTCTTTTTTCAGGGTGACAGAAAACAAAAGTGACCCAAAATCATACTTCGATGACTTTGACTTCCTGATTGAACCCGAGGTGATGAACTGCTTTTGTCATCCTGAGGACGAGGAGAAACAATTGCTGACTGTGCCGTGGACTCACGAGAAGTTCTATGATTTGCCTCACTTCAAGAAGACTTATTTCTCGTCTGGCTGGCAGCTGACCAGCCCCATGACTGGTGTCATAAAGCCCGTTTCTGGATGCTGCTGTATAGACTTTTTGTGTCCAACAGAAGAGTCTGAGCTGTACTGCAAGCTTTTTTTCGATGAAGGCCTTCCAGGGAAATCCTTTCCCGAAGAGTTACAATTTAAAAATTACGTGTATAGGTAAGAAAAATTCAGCCGTTTGAGCTTCCACGTATTAGAAATTTGCTCTAGTAAATATTATCATATGATGGTAAGGGGAACCGGATGAGAAGAAATCTTCAAATCCAGCCACATGAAGTGTTATTTGGACGATATCCAGACATTCATGGTGAAGCGGATAGCCGAGTCGTTAAAGTGCTGGCTTACTTCCCCCATTCCACCCAGCTGGCTGGAATGGGTACCTGACTCCAAAGAGGTTTGGGTATGGTAAGGCAGCGAGGGTGAGGAGATGGACACCACCCTCAGGTAAAGCTGGCCTCGAGAAAAGTGAGGTGTTGAACACTTCACGCCCTAACTACTTGACAAAGGTCATGGGGCAACCTTTACCTTGATTTCGACCATTTGACCGGCAGTGGTGGCATGCAAGCTTTGTACATTACACTACAGAGTCCAGCTAAACTGCTAATAGTTTATACGGATTTTAGTTGGCAGCTAGTTTTAGAATTTAGTTAGCACTAGAACTAGTGTAGTCACTTGAAATTAGTACCCATATCTCTCAAAAGCTCCACTTTAATGAAAGCGATACACTTATACACTTATAGAACGTAAGCGTAGCATAAGACAACTTGGTTATTTGTTGTAAAAAGAATTTCAACAAGATGTTGAAAATGACTTGCGGTGTCTCACAAAATTATGTGCTATTTACTGTCATTATATGTAGCCATTGTCCATGTATCCCTTATCGAAACCTTATATAGATATATATATGTAAGAGAGAGAGAGAGAACGAGAGAGTATACTATATAGTATATACTATACTTGCATGTCATGTTGATTGCTTTCTTATTCTGAAAAAGAAGAAAAAATCATACTTTGGGAGGATTATACTTGTAATGATAAAATTTACAAGCAGATTACTAGTTCTGGATTTTTCTTTTAAAAAATAGCGTATAGTAGGAAAATATTTAAGTTCGTGGTCTCCAACATATTATTCCTTAATCCTTTATTTAATTCTTTGTGAATCCTGTGTAAATCACTTACGATCTTGAAAATTTCTCTTTTAGACTGGACCACGGCGCATTTGGACAGGGCTGGAGAAAGTCACTTGTAATCAGACTTCCAGTTAGTGGAACCTACAAACTAGAAGTGACTGGCATTCACCGAGGTGAAGAACGTAGTCTAGTAGAGTTTCGCATTGTCTGTGATTCAGTGCCCGAGACACGGTCCTTTCCAGATGTTCCAGACATTGCATGTGGCTTCGGAGAGTCGGCGGCTGAAGCTGGATTGTCGGAGCCTTCCCATACGGAAGGACTTGTGAGAGTAAAAAGTGGCGAAAAGATTGACATCCAGTTTAAGATAAAAAATTATGTTGAAATTTCGGCCAGATTGGTCCACTCCACTCAGGCACCAATTGACGTCCAATTGCAAAGAGAAGCCGATAGGGTAACAGTTATAATAAGACTGCCAGAACACGACCCGGCACCAGAATATTTTCTGGAAATTGATCGCATCAACAATGTGGAAGAACTAGACGGGTCGAAGAATGAGTCCACGAATATATTGAATTATTTATTGACCAGCGATAAAACACTGCATGCAGCCGTCAAGGACAAGACCAAACAGGTACTAATGCTTTAGAAAATAAAATATATACTTGTATAATTAGCGCCAAATCTATAATTGACAAGTAAGCCAGAATAAGAACGTGTAAAAGAAAGACTGTCTTTGTATTATTGACTCATAATTTATTTGTCAGAAACAGCTTAGCCATGGCGCTTGAAACTTAACTGCAAGTATTACATAGAAATAGTGGCAGAGCATCAGACACAAAAATTCTGAACATAAATTATTGCTGCTTCCGATGCCATATGTTCATTAGTCACTTTAAAGTATCATACCAAGACTTTATTATCTGTATCTATTCAAAGGTTTAACTGAAATGGATCTAGAAAGTTTGAAAATTACTCGCTGTTTTTTTTTTTGTTTTTTTTTTTTTACAAAGTGTGATTATACAAGTATAACACTTTTGTCTTCTGCAGAACAATCTTAAATGTTATAAGGAAGCTCACGACGCCCTACTGAAAGATGACGAAAGACTGTTAGAAAAAGTTATTTGTCGCATCAAGATGACTGGTCTTAAAGATCCAATCTTAAATGAAAAACTTCGAGCAAAGAAAGCAAAGTACAAACGCATGCGACAAGAAGTTCTTGCTGCTGCAGAAGAAAAAGATTTGGATCGACTGAATCGCGGCCTTGGAAACTGCATGGCTGTGAATCTTGAGTACAGAGGGGACGTGGAGGCTACCAAGGAAGTATTATTGGCGTTGTGTAGCGACGGTAAGGGGATATTTTGAAACAAAAGTGCTTTCTATTTGTTCAGATATGTTGTTGTGTACAAACAAAGCATTGAGGAAGCGCTTATATGGTTCTGGCTAAGTTTTTAACCTATTTCCGTTCAAACGTTTTGCGTACTTTTCATCTTTGCAGAAGTACAAAAAGTCTGTAAAATTTTAAAGCTGCAAGAACTCCAAGAATGTCTGGACAAAGTGGCTAGAACCTGTCTCGGTGACTCCGTGCAGGAAGAATGTTGGTTCCAGAATGCCCAACAAGTATCTCGGGATGTAGAGGAACTTGAACAAACCAAACGAAAGGCGCAGAGCCTAAGAGATGAAGACATTGTGAGTCTGTGCAGACCTCCTGACAAGATCGTAAACATCCTATTTGCTACATTCATCTTGCTCGGAGAAAGTCAAGAAAAACTTGAAGTTAGTATTCAATATATAAGCACAGCATTTTTAATGTATATGGAGACCGGATTTGTGAGTAGGAAGAATTCTGGACAGTAGCCCTTATTTAGACCTCATTAGACATGCCTTTATTTAGTTCATTGTCTGTGACATCGTAAGCATCTAAAGTCCATGATTAAAAGATTTGTCCAATGCGGCATAGATCAGTTCTTATCATTAAATAATATCCGATTTCATACAAATTAAGTTTCAGTGTAAAAAGGAAACGTCTCAGAATTAGGATAGCCCGTTTAGTGACAAAGATTCTTCCTTATTTTAAGAAATTCTTTAAATTATAAAAAATTGGGAAAGATGCTTCTTCGATAAAATATACATAATAACAGCAATACCGTTCGACTTTTGACAGACGTATCAAGATATCTTGACACAATTGCACCAAACGAGCGAAAAACAACTTTTCCTCAAGATGGGCGACTTCGACGACTATTTGCTGACTCAAGAGCAGGTGGACCTGGCAGAGAAGAGGTTACAGGAAAATAAAGAAAACTTTGGCGACGATGTAGTTGTCAAAAATATTTACACATGGGTAAGCCACAGCCCTGCTTAAGTAACCTTTACACTGACAAGCAAAATGTTCTGTAAGTCTTAGCAGGCCATCCATATTACAAACTAATTCATAAAGTGCACTAATCTTTTCGCTTCTAAATATAACCAGGCCTGCAACTTTGATTATGTTTAATATCAGCTGAAAACAGTGAAAACGAGTAGTAGCAAAATAATATATGAGGCCGATTCATACAAAAAGTTCGTAGCTTTTTATTCAGATACATTTCTTGCAGATACACTCGTAGCTTCACGGTTAAATTTTCTCTAAAAGAAAAATACATTAATATTGAAGATGCCAAAACTGATTTCTTTTCAATCATATTTACTCTGTAAGAGTAAACTAAGAATAATTTAACGGATCACATATCGCAAAGTATCGTACGAAAAATATTTGCTATTTAAAGAATAACAAACACATTTGTTTCCCTTCTTTCTTTTGCAGTGCTCGGACAGAATTAAGTTTTACCGGCTGAGAGAAAAGCTCACTCTGAGAGCTTAGCAGGATGGAAATAAATGACAAGAACGATGCAAACAACAAATATTCGTAATCTACGCACGAAGATTAAAATCAGCCTTCTTTTAAGTTTAATGGCCCAATGTATCTCCCCGTTTTATACTTCAGATGTTACATTTTTTATTTTAAATATTCCACAATGATCTCAATGCAAAAACTAAAACAGACTATCTTGAAATATTGTCTATGACATCATAGACAAGTCTTAATGTGATTCGAGCTTGTTTTCTTGTGAGCTTAAAACCATTTTTTTTCCACAAAACGTAATACTACCTTGGTTTATAAAATGCATGCAATTCTACAGTCCAAAATAAGTAGCGACACAAATTTTCAAGAAAAATAAAACAACGTTACCGACGTAGGAATTTTAAGGATGATAAGTTTTTAATCCTTATTTTTGATCTGAATGTTAGTTTATCGAGTACCTGCATCGTATTACCATAGGCTATGCTACTAAATGGTTTAAATAATGGAGCGAATTTTCATGATTAAAAATTAGCATGCTTATGATGTTAATTCACTAACTTTCCACTTCGTCGTTTCTGTGAGAACTTGCTGTTCTTGGAAAAATGAATATCTCTTCATTGTTAAGAACAAATTTTCTTAAAAATACTTTCTTTTTTTTTGCTTGGCGTTTGCTACTTGATCAACTGTCAATTTATAAGTACTATTCTGGAAAATACTAAATGCACATTTCTCCTTGTAAGTGCTTTAAAAAGAAAACATTCAAACCCTTGTGTCAAATCTGGGTTACTGTCTGAAATAAGGTTAGGAAGCATAAGGCAGGATGGGTATTTATGGAACTTTTTGTGACGTATTGTTCATGTGTATTTGTATATAGGGACAAATAAATACAAAATGTAATTCGGATTTATCGTTTTGGCAGAATGGACATTGCAAACACAATTGCTGAGTGCAGTCACAGAGTGATTGGCAGTTTAAGTCAGTTATTCAGTTATTGTTTTTCTCAAGCCAATATGTTTAATGTCTGAGAGATACACAGTCCGAAACATGCTTAATATAACTATACTATAGAAAGATAAACGTTGATTACGGTTAATCCTATCATGTCACTCTTGTTGGTAACAATCTGTGAGCATAAATTCTTTCAGAAGCAATTTAATATCCCCAACCCCATGGTTCCTGCACACATTTAAAACCATATTTGTACATGATAATCGTGATATTATACACTCAAGTAATCTTCTCATTTAGATGGAGAATAGCCTTTCTGGGCAATCTATTTTCTGATAAATGAAAAACATGCAACAAAAATTTTATATATCTGACATAGCAGTTTATAAATGACGGGAAGAGCCTACATTCCCATTAATAATACACCATTATATAATGTGCCCTTATAGATACTCTTCTAACATTTTTCATGGCAGTAGTGATACTCTTTCAATTATATCGGTATCAGCTGATAGCCGCAAGATAATATTGGCTGAATTTGAGGGAGGCGATTATCTAGACTATACCTTACCTTCATTATTCTTATAAGTCTTTTACTGTCTTTTAAAAATAAATCTTCTAGGGCTTTGGTAAATCTACAGCAAGTTGAATGGATTATTTCAAGGTGTTTTCAGGCATTTATTATAAAACTGTCAATGCTGAATTTACGTTTACTGGGATTAAGCCAAGAGCTTTACTCAGGATTTGTTTCCTTCTTCTGATGAGAGGCTGTCATAAGAGGTGAAAATTTACTATCACAGAACAATTTATCTCCTCTTACAGAAGGTCTTTAAACGCTTGCAGACCATTTTTCTATTCTGTTCACATTGCATGTCAAAAGATATCTTACTTTTATCATTTCTAGCATAAATAGTGGTCTTCATTCAAGAACAAGCAATTTCAAGGCCCTTATAAAGCTGACAATGCTGAATTTACGTTTACTGGGATTAAGCCAAGAGCTTTACTAAATCATTTGTTTACATCTTCTGATGAGAGGCTGTCATAAAAATGGACAATATATCTGTGTTCCCGATAAGCTTGTCATTCTTAAACTGCTCCTGAATAACTTTTAGATTTGTAGTAATATGATTGTTCATATCCATAAATAATTCCACTGGCATGTGCTTAGACTCAAGAAAAGTTGTAACACTGAGAGATATGCACTTATGTAAGAGGCACTTGGAAACAATAAAGTAATCTCTGACACTACAGCCTGTATTTGAAATATATGTGCAGCTTCCACCGAGTAGGGGTTTTTAAATAACCAAGTCAAATTCATCACACAGTTGTAACAGGTATGTCCCAAATGAGTTAAACAAAATTGCGCTTAAAGTTATTCGCCATCAATATTGTCTGCCATTGGATCAAATCTTTGTGTTAAGACATTATTTTGTTGTGTATGTTGCACTTTTACTATCAGTTCTGGCATTAAAACCACCCAACAGTGTAAGAGGCAAGTCACCGTTGTATTCATTAAGGTCTAATAAACATTTCTTAAGCATGGCAATGCCTTAATGAATATGTATGCGTTTGTAATAGGGTTAATCTAGAGGTGGAATGTATACATCAGTACTTGTATGGCAATCTCCTTATCATATTTCATGGAGATTTGGTTAACAGAACAAGCTAATTCCTTTCTTGCTAACAAAGCAAATACTGCCAGATAATCCTCCAGTCCCGAGAGAGAAATAGAGTATTTCATGCACCTCCATAACACTTTCTGAGACTGCAGAAATTATAATTAGAATAAAAAAGTCAAGTAACAGTTTGGGGTCGTTTTTCGTTGACGAGTCTGATACATCACTCCATGGTTTGCTGAGATTATGCAGTCAAAGACAATTACATGACACTGTCAATCATACAGACCCAACATGAAAGACCAGGAGCTAACTCTCAGCACCGCCTCTTCCCCTAACCTCGCCAAGTTAAAAAAAATCACTATATAAAAGTAGTCCTCTTTACACTTTACTGGATTGGTACTTACTGCAGTTCTCATTTATTGTTTTTTTTCTGTTTCTGTTTTTCTTTTGCTGGCTTTCTCTCTCTTTTTTATTTTAACTGTCTTTCACTCCTGTATATTTTGTTCTGAAACTTGCATTTTTAACTTTATTTGAGTATTTGACTTTGAGTGTAAATTCACTAGCATTTTAAATTGCGTCTTTTTCAAGGATTTACAAACATCAAACCAAAAAAATGCTTATGCATCTTAAAATATGTACATAAAGCGGGTAGGTTTCTTTTAACATGTTAACATATATCCCGAATGTGCCAGCTTTTGATAGTCGGCCTTTGTAATCGACAATCCATAATTTTCATTCTTTTTCCCCCTCACTTAATTATTCTGCGCGAGAATGCGTACAATACACACTACTTAGCTTCAAACGCATGGCACTGCTATCGTCAGCATTTACCTCGAAGAAACTTCATCGCCTGCTTGCACTTAAGCACAAGAACACAATGCTTTTTGCACTGACAAACTGTTAAAACAACTGACCTTGCGTCCCGACCTGCACGCGATACAAGAATAGTCACCTCAAGCATCCTCCACTGTTTCAAGAGGTGGTCATGCGCGATAAAACTGTCAACCGCAAAACATCTTGAACAGAGAATATCCGACCACTTCTGCTATTCTCATGAACACTTACATCTATGTTGCCACACAAGCTTAGACGTGCCAGGTCAACCTGCAACCTCTATCAGCTGCGCTGTGAAATTAAGAAGAAAAATAAGCCGGGTATTTCAGATCAGACTGGGGGAAAATCGGATGCACGTGCGTGGTTTATAACGCTTGCAAATGAAAGAAGACCGTTCTTTTCTGAAAGGACTTAAGTAAGTACTAAACGCGAATTTATTTAAATGATTGACAGGCTGTAGGTGTTTAAAGATATGTTTAATAAGATTGATGATGAATAATAACCATCACTGTGTCTTTTTCAAGGTTAGTTGTCAGGACGTGCGCACTATACAGTGTATAGTTTAGATTTTCCGTTTATCTGTAACATCAATCGCTCTGAGGGGTCTGATGTGTAAGTTACTCGCTTTTTGAATCAGAATCATACAACTGTCTCTGTCCACCTTATTGTAATGCGCCAGTTTTAGACCAGAAAGATTCAGTTATGCTGTCACTATTTTTATTTGTTCTTACATTTACCCTGCATCGTTTGCAATTGTTTGAAACTGTTTGTATTATCCTATGTCAATTGTTGCAATTGTTGTCCTCAAGGACAATGATTTACATTCAATGACGAAAACAAAGTTTGATAGAGGCTGTAAGCTTGGATTAAAGCATGAATGTGTCTACCGTAACTTCATTTTTGTCCAGATTGATTCTTACAAACCGTTTATAGAAATGTTATATTGCCATTCTTTGGTATCCAGAAAAGATTACAGTGTGGTACATGTACAGCAAAATAACTGTAATAACAACAGCCATATCAGTAACAGTAATACCTCTTCCATAGCACTTATCGTAAAAGTTCAAGGAGAAAAAGTACAAACGAAGAACACAGGGAAAATTTGATGATGCGAGAGAAGGGTTAAAGGTGAAGTTGAGATGACAAAGTGTTCTGTATATGCAGGTCCGCTATAACACGAATATTCTGAAAGACAACTTTCAGCACATTGAACGTGTGTAAAACATGCCCAAGTTCTCTGTATAGCTCCTATCTTTCCTGTGTATTTTTCTGATCTGTACAAAGAGACCACCAATATTTTTCTATTTGATTAGCATAGATAACTATACATGCAGTCACTGTCTGTTTAGTATTTGAGTATGTATGTAAGAGTATGCGTGTGTGGACTTTGTGTCTTTCGGAAAGAAAACATTAATCTTACATGCCTGAACATAGTGTACAATGATGAATATTTAGTTCTACTTTAATTCAGCTCTAACTATGCAGGCCAACTGGTGATGCGAAAATAAATCTCTTGAATAAATTAACACCGGGCCCGTTCTAGGTCGACTGTTCATTTTGTGATAATAATGGAACATTATGATGACAAAATATCTGTTTGCTCATTTGCATTGAAAGGAGTCTTCAAAAGAAGTGTTGAAAATTCTAAGAAGGGAACAAAGGAAGAGCGTAGGTCAAAGGGTTGTGGAAACATCTCGTTTGAAATTCCAGTGTAAACAGTTTGGAACAATGAGAAGGGAAATGTGAGGTCAAAGGCAAAAGTTTTCTTTAGAATCAAAGTCAACGACATAATGTGACAATAAGTATTATATCGTTCACAGTGCAGTCATTCATACGACGCCGGAAATGATTATTATTATAGTTTCTTTAGTCAATAGAGTTTTTATTACAGAGGCAGCTGCATTGTTTGAAACAGCTACCCGCTCCAGGACCACAAAGATTTGGAAAAGCAGTTTTCATTTACCCACATTCTAGAAATGAATCAGGTCAGACTTCATTTAAATTTATTGTTGATCGATGTCTAATGAATCATGTATGAGTGTTGTTTGGGCATGTTGTCAGTAAAGAGTTGCAGGTATATAACTTTTAACTTTGATGACGTATGTATGTTCCTTTATCATTTTTTTCTTTCAAATGATGAGCAGCTGTGGATGCCAGAGAGCTGGTACCCGCCACTTTGTCCGCCTAAAAGCCTCAAGAAGGACTTACTTCAAGATGAAGACTTCACAGAGGTGGACATGGCAGCCATGAAGGTATAGATGAGGAGGAGGAGGAGGAGGAAGAGAAGGGAGGAGAAGGAGGAGGATGCGCTTTAAGTATATTGACCACAAGCTATATAACAAAAAAAAAACATACATAGAGAAAGAAAACAATCTAAGCACATGAAACGATTTTTCTCTCAACTGTCTCTCAATTTTTGCTTATTCGTCGTCTTTTCTTTTCTTACTCTGTCAAACAGCTAATTGACACAAAGTACTCCTGTTTCACTTTTTCTTTCTTTTTTTTCTTCCAGTTTAGTCTTGTCTGGCCGTCTGTCTTTCTATGTGAGCATACTGCTTGTGCGTTTCAGGCTCCCATTTCATTAAACAAAAGTTTCGACAAACATGTCCAGCTCCTCACTGGTATTTGGAACTCCGACCTGCGCAAGTTAAGATCCATTTTTGTGTGGATAGGTGCTCAGTACATCGGATGTCAACAAGGGACCGAAAGACACAATCCGAAATACTACTTTAAGGAAGCATGTGAAAATCTCACATTCATCTCTAACCTATTTGCCAAGATGTGCAGGTGACTAAGCGTGACTTTGTTTATCAAAATCATGTAACGAAGTTTGACCATGTTTGAAGCTAAAGTTTGTCACTTATAGCAATAGTAGCGATCTTAATCATTGTTGACAGGGGGGTAAAAGACAAAAGAACATTTTCAGTGTGCTAATACAGGTAGTCGGCAATTCTGAATTTGTAGATTTGCATTATGAGTACATATCTTTTACGCAGACGCGCAAGAATTCCTTGCATACTTGTAAAGGGCAAAGCAAAAGGTGCTTCTTATGACCCTGGTGACGATGACATTAAGGGAGCATGTACCTGGGCACTTGTTTATGTGGCTGACAACTGGCGTTTTATATTCCCTATCTGGGCCTTTGTAAAAGTAAGTGGCCACGAAAATGGAAACTGGATGATGGTTGAGAATTCTGGAAAGGCAGCAAGGCAAAGGTATTTTAGCATGTTTGCTTTTTGAACTTACTATCATGATATAAATCACAGCAAATTAAGGATAAATCCCGCGTGCCATGAATTACACCTACTGTCTGAAAGTGAAACCCGGACATATCGCTTGTATTGCTTCTATTCAGATCTTTTTGTTTCAGCACAAAATTAGTAATTCTTAGGTACTTACATTGCTTCTACCAACCACACAATTAGTGTTATAACTGTATTTCAACAAAATATATATTTTAGCTTACGCAGTACTATACTTAGTTTTAAAACAAAACCTTTTTAGTCTATTAAGAAATATTTCAGTTTCAGCATTCTTAGTTATCTTTCTTTGAAATCAAGTTATTATAAGTGCATTACTTTCAATGAAAAATTCGTATCTTACGATCTCTAGATGTTGTTTTCAAACCTCGTCATCTATCTGGTAATATTCTAATACTTAATGACAAAGATTTCTTAGCCAGCACAAATATTAACATTTTTCTATAAAACAAAATCTTAATTAATGGTAGTTAATAGTTGGAAACACTTATGATGCTTCTTTAACTCTTTAGATGCACAGCAAATGAAGGTATCCTGACATCCGACTTCGATGAATTTTTTTTTCTTACTGACCCTGCGGAAATGAACTGTATTTGTCACCCCCACGACAAAGAGAAACAACTTCTGACTGTGCCATGGACACAAGAAAAGTTTCTTACGTTGCCTTACTTCGAGCATACTTACTTCTCCTCTGGGTGGCAGCTGGTTGGCCCTTTGACATGCGTCATAAAGCCTGACGATGGATGCTGTTGTATCGACTTTCAGAGTCCAGGAGGACAGTCAAAACTGAACTACAAGCTGTTTTTCGATGACAGTAGTTCTGGAAAAACATTTCCCAAAGAGTTTCAAACGGTTCAGTACGTAAGAAGGTAATAGTAAATAGGCTATATTCATATCATATTTCTGCTGTGTGAACCACTACGAAGATTCTCGAACCTAGTCTTAGTCACCTATTTACCCACAAATCACAGTTTACACAGTTCCATCAACTATCTGTCGACTAACAGTCTTCTGTTCTATTAAACGGTTTCAGTGGTAGCAAACACTTTTTCTATCTTTTTACTATTTCAATTCATTATTTATTTCGTTATTTCTTTTAAACATTTAAAGCGTTGCAGAACATACACTATTTAAGTCTTCCAATAGCTCTTAAAAGAGTCCATTCTAGTTCTGAGATATTATGGTTATTTTGGGGGATGTGTGATGCAAAGTCATTTAAACTTAAGCTCTCATTAAATTTTTTTCTAGACGTGAAAGCGACCGGAAGATGTCACTGATGGTAAGAATTCCTGTGACTGGAACATATAAACTTGAAGTGAGTGGACTTCATCAAGGTGAGGAATGCAGACTAGTACAATTCCGTATTGTCTGTGACTATGTGCCTGAGACACGAGCATTCCCCTCTGCCCTGAACACTGTATTTGAATTTGGCGAAGCAGAAGCTGAAGCTGGTTTCGTCAAGACTTCCTATACAGAGGGACCACTTCCAGTGAAAACGGGTAAAGAGAAAATGTTTGACTTTAAGGATAAGGAAGACGTGGACATTGAATTCAGACAGGTCCACTCCACTCAAACACTGGCAGAACTTTGGGACAACGTCGGCGTGCGTCGAAAAGATGATCACACAAAAGTTACTACGAGACTTCCGGCAGACGACGCCGAGA
Organism: Marisa cornuarietis; assembly: GCA_004794655.1. NCBI lineage: Eukaryota > Metazoa > Mollusca > Gastropoda > Architaenioglossa > Ampullariidae > Marisa > Marisa cornuarietis. The sequence continues at coordinate 1,642,127 of SMMW01000572.1, forward strand.
CAGAATATTCTCTGGAAATCGATATTTTAAAAAAGACAGAAGGAAAAAATGATTTAGATAAAGAGACAACTAATGCCTTGAACGACCTGCTGACCAGTGACATTGCATTTTGTTTTGGAGAGGCAGAATCTGAAGCTGGCTTGATAGATAGACTTGTGCCGGTTCAAAGGGGCGAAGAGAAAATGTTTGTCTTTAAGGATGAGGAAGACGTGGACATTTTGGTCAAACAGGTCCACTCCACTCGGACACCGGAAGAACTTCCGGACAACGTCAGCGTACGTCTAGAAGAAGATAACACAGCAGTTACTGCTAGACTTGCAGCAGCTGACACCGAGCAAAAATATTCTCTGGAAGTCGATACCTTTAAAAAGACAGAAGGAGAAAACAGATCAGTGAAAGAGACAGCAAACGCATTGAACGACCTCCTGATCAATGACACCGTCTTTGATTTTAGAGAAGCTGAGGCTGAAACTGGTTTGACGGAGTCTTCCTATACAGAGGGACTTGTGCCGGTCAAAAGTGGCGAAGAAGAGATGTTTATCTTTGAGGTTAAAGAAGAAGAGGAAATTTTAGCCAGAGAGGCTTGGACACTGGAAGAACTTCAGGACAACGTCAGCGTAAGTCGAGAAGAAGATAATACAACAGTTACTGCAAGTCTGGCATCAGACAACCTAGAGCTAGAATATACTCTGGAAGTCGATACCTGTAAAAGGACAGAAGACGTAAACAGATCAGAGAAAGAGACAACTAATGCCCTGAGCGACCTGCTGACCAGTGACAAAGCTCTGAGGGCGACTATCCCCGACAATACAAAACAGGTATTGATCTGTGACCAAATGTATCGAGTTCATAACTAGCAGAATATCTTCTACTACTATGAATACCTCGCCAAAGACAACAGGGGAGGAAACTATTTTCAGGGGTTATGGGCCTTAGTAATGATAATGATGATGATGATGTCCATTTGTAATGCGCAGGTATCCATTCGAAGAATGTTCATTGTGCAGTAATAGGTAATAGGTAAAATATTGTACGCTGTGTTGTAGGAGTGATAGTGTATGGCAATGTCTTACATGAAGACCATTTACAAATCATGTATAGCCTCATATCTGACAATATGAGTCTAGTCACATAACCTAGTGATGAAGTCTAAAGTTTGTGAACTATTTAATGCGAAATGACTACATCAGCTGACAAAAACATCATAATAAACTCAAATTGCATCCAATTTAGGTGAGAAAACATATTTTTCAGAAGAATCTAAAGGTCTACGAAAACGGTCTTGAAATAGATGACGCAAGAGAGTTAGAAAAAGCTGCATACTGGGCATCGATATCTGGGGTCAAAAGTCCAAATTTAGAAGAACAAATCCAAACCAAAAAGCAAAGGTTCAAACAGCTGCGAAAAGCTGCTGTCGCTGCTGCAAAGGAAAGAAACTTTGATCAACTGAATCATGCCCTTGGACAATGTATGGCTGTCAACCTTCAGTATAGAGGAGACGTGGAGGCTGCCATGGAAATATTCATGGAGGTGTGCAAGGAAGGTAAGAGAGTACATGTCCAATATTTTGAATGTTCTGTCTCTGTACGTGTTAGTTGTACTAGCTTGATTAATGATTATACACCACGTATATTTTTGCGCACACAGCTGTACGTTTGAATTGATGTTATTTCCAGAAATACATAAAGTTCTTAAAAGGGTCAAGCTCGAAGATCTTCGCGAATGTTTGAATAAAATGTCGAAAACTTGTATTGGAGAGGCTTTGCGGAAAGAAGCCTGGTTCCAGAACGCATTGCAGATACAGTGTGATATAGAAGCTTTTGAGGCCAGCAAACAGAATGTGAGGCTGCAATCGGGTGATGACCTGGCGAATGTGTACAAACCTCCTGATAAAGTGGTTGACATCATCGTTGCTACGTTCGTCCTGCTCGGAGAAAGTAAAACAGAACTTAATGTGAGTATCAAGAAGAATTGAAAGTATAAAAGTACTTCCGTGACGCTACGAATGTAGTGGAATCCCCACTTATTTCGGGGCCAGTGTCCTCTCCCTCACTGCCTTACCTTTGAGATCCTTGTCAGAATCGGGTGCCAGCTCGCAGCTCTGTCATTGCTTCTTCGAGCCGTCCTTGTAATAACCATGAGGTTTTCTGCTCACCCATAGTTGTAGCTTAGAATCTGTCGCAGGTTTTGTAGCAATCAAAACCTGTCATCCAACAGCCTTGCCATTGACTAGACTGTGCAGCAAGAATAAATGCCTATTTTAATCTTTTAACACGAGTGAAAGTATATATTTTAATCGAATTTATCTTTGTGTCTGTATGTGTGGCTGATATCGTGTACTGTGTGTCCTACTGCATTTTTAAAATTTGCATGTATTTTTTTTCACTGTGTAATAAAATTTTAGCCAGCAGTCGAATGGATCAGTCTGTGATATTGTTGGGGAGGAAAGTATAAATTAAATTTTATTTTTTAAACGTCTTTGAAATAGTCACAACTTATTGAACTTTAGTGTACATGGCTCCCAGTTCAAAGTGAAAGATTTGTTTTAATATTTAGCACAAAAGCATAACAAAGTTCACAATGCCTAATCATGCCAAATTAACATTGTCACGTGAATCTAAAATACAATAACTTTTCCATATACAGACTACATTCGCATCTGCTCTGCGACAGTTTATTTGCTAGCAAAAACAAAATCCATTTGCTTTTCGACAGACGTGGCGAGATATATGGACAAAACTGCAACAAACAAACAAGTGTCAGATCTTCACCAGAATGGGCGATTTTGATGATTCTGTGCTGACGCAAGAACAGGTGGATGAGGCAGTCAAGAGGTTACAGAAACATGATGAGTCGTTCAGCGACAATATCATCACCAGAACTCTTCACGAATGGGTAAAGCTACAAAAATATATAACCTGTATAAAGTTAAAGTTACAAATATGAAATTCTTGTTTTTTATACAAAATCGCTAACAAATGAGAAGTATTTTTTGATGTAAGAAGGATAGGGTAGGTTCTACATCAATATATACTCACAAAGCCGTCCATGAATGATCTCTAAAATCTAATGTCTTCTACACTCGGTCTCGTAAATTTATTTAATGCCATGAGCGTATACTTGGGAGAAGGTGGTAAATGTATGGAGAGTGATGTCCCTTCGCCTTACCGGCTTGAGGGGTCTAGCTCTCCGGATGTCTTTGGATTTTGTTATTTGTATAAGCTGATTTTGATTTTCGAGTCCATTGTTTGACCTGTCGTCATCCTAGTGATGTGCTGGACTGTGTTTCTTGATTGTGACATTTTGTTTCACTTCTACGGCTTGTGTTGATCCGCTGACTAACAGTCCGTCCTTCCACGCCGCCATTTTCATCTCAGTCCAGTTTCTTGTTTGTGCAGTCGACAGCGAGATGAAACACGTTCGTTGTGGCTAAACTTTTTTGATGACTCGAGGCAGCAAAACTGTCTACATTTTGTTTGACATGTGGAGGTTTATCCTCAGCATTCTTCATCTGTTCTTTCTGATGACTTCTCCGATGACAAACAATTGCAGATCTAAACTCTAAATCTTCGGTGAAACGTGTGGCCAGTCTCCCCAGACAAATCTGGTCCCCAGTTTTCTTCTGTCGCCAGGACTTTTTAAAAAGCAATTTATGCAGTTATTTTAATTTCATAGACTCGTTGGATAATGAAGTACCGTATTCTTGAAGTTATTTATCAGATAGCACTACAATTTTGTATTATTGTTATTATTCCCGTTTCTATGCGTTATCCCTTTTTCTTTCCTGTCGTCTTGGTTGGTTTCTTCAATTTCTCCCTATCATGATTATTGTTGTTATAATTAGTATTATTTGTAAAGCGCCATGAGCCTGCTCTTAGGGCTGGGATATGGCGCTATAAAAATAACCTTTAATATAAATGTGTGTCAATATTGAGTGTTGCAGTGCTTGGACAGGATCAAGTTCTACCAAATGAGAGAGAAGCTAAATAGTAGAAACTAGCTTCACGAAAACGAAGGATCAGCATGGTCGAAAAGGAGGCTGTGATTCTGGAAACTGGAAATTATTTTGAGTTTCTGAGACTCGCACCTGGTTAATGATGTCATTGCCGTATAGTCTTTGTTACTAGGGCTCATCCATAAAATATTAAATCAACGTAATTTAATCACATCAAACAATTCAGTTTCATGCCACAGTGAAGAATGGGCAGCTTTTAAACCGTTTGGTCATCAACCAAACATTTTCTGTCATGAACTTTATTGCACAAAACTCCCGCCTACGAGGGTGAGACGATTTCAAACAGGTATTTTCTGCTATCAACATTTGGTGCCCATCGAAAAGAAGTTCTGATTCTTATTTATCCGTTCGACCCCACTTCAATGGCAACAAAAAGGGAGGTAACAAATGAGTCGTAAATTTCGTGAATGTTTACTCCCTTTACTTTAACTTTAAACATATATATTTGTTTACTATTTCACTAACAAAGAAATTCTGATTAAATAAAGTGCAGTTTATTTCAATGTTTATGTTTGTTATTTGTACTTTTTTATTTCTTAATTCTTTATTTCGCCTATTTATTAATTGTATGCCATACTATCCTTTAATCTCAATGTGACAAGCTGGTTCTAAATTAACTGTCTTCTTACATTGTTTTCTGAAGAATTATTACCGAAGCGATCCTCTACAGCTTTAACAAAACTAAAGTGATAATCGTAAGATCATAGATGTAGATCTGTTCCCCGAGTCACACGTACCCCAAATGTTACTCCTTTTGGCCAGTAGGGTGGGGGGAAGGCTCTGCTACTTAATCTCATCCTCTAGCTTTGTCCAAAGAGATATAGCCTGAAGCCTAAGATGTATGGGACTGTAGAGACTCTGCAGGGTTCTACTGAGTTTTTTTTTAGAAGATCGGACCTCTAAGTGTAAAGACAACATGGGCAAACAAGAAAAAACCCTCCCTATCCCCTTTAGTGCAGAAAGTGCAAGTGGTCTGTCGTGTCTAGAGCAAAGAAGGAGGAGGGGTTAACCCTTTCTTTTAGCCTCCCTCTCCTGAAATAACACGGTTACCATTTATTCAGTTGCTGACTGGGCATGGAGAACCTTCTTAACAAGAGCCCTTGATATGCATAATCTCTTTATGACTGCGTGTTTTCTAAGAAAATAATCTCACTAAGCTTCTTACACTTTATTTTTTTCTGTCTAGCAGGCTATGATGTTTATCATTGCTAGCGTTTTGGAAGTGTCACTGTCGCTGTATGTGATATGTCATGTCTAACATAAGACAACACAAACAATAAGACTATCGACAGAAATGCATACAGAATACTACTACTACTAATAATAATAATAATAATAGATTGAATGGAAAACGGACGCAAACTCAAAATTTGATAATATTGTGCATTTACATATTAATTTTATTGCACTTTCGAATAGTAAGTTGAGACACAAAAACGTCACACCACGGACTTATGGCCACAATCTTCACACACACACACACACACACACACACACACACACACACACACACACACACACACACACACACACACAAGGTAGAAGAAGCCAGATTACAAGCATGAAATGACCGACGGTTAGCCAAACGCCCCTGGACAAAGCCTTAATTTTTAACACTAAGTTTTGGCAGTGAAATGTTCTACGCGTGAGCAAACATCCCAACGCAGCTATCGACAATAAAAACTATGACCTCAGCCGAGGTTTCTCTGCTCATTCTGCCCAACCCTACCCCAAAGCCAAACCCTCCTCCTACCCCTCATACTAAGCTTAACACCAGTCTGTCTTCTGTACACGTGTGAAGTTTGCAAGTTAAGTATATATGCAGGCATGATCGCACACACACACACACACACACACACACACACACACACACACACACACACACACACAAACAAAGTGCATACAAAAGTAAAAGTCAAAAGGTGAATAACGAAGGAAAAAGAGGTATCCGAAGGAAAAAAAACTAAGCTTGCAGCCTTTGTATTCTCGGTGGGATATCATATCAGAACAGTATTAGATGTTCTAACTTCTGATACGTGAGGAGGTCAGAACTCATGCTGGGGCAGCGTGACATGAGGACACCGCAAACACCAGAGTAAGTGTCGTGACATACATCAGCGGCTACACAGCAGTCAACAGTTATTTAACACCCACGGCTGGGACAACAGCATGGATAATGTGCGAGGACGATGTCCGACTACCGATTAGATTAGAGGTCGGAAACAAATTCAACCCTGCCCTTGCACAGAAAATAAAACGGCGCAGAACATTATTCGCGGATTACTCCACTGAATTACGATCACAGAGACACAACAATCAGCCAAAAACTCAAGAGCATGCTTTGTAAAATAAAAAAGGCGAAAAACGAGAAAAGACATCGCAGGACAACCTGCTATGCGCCTGGACGTGTATTTGATCCGGAGTAAAGTGTAATTTTAAATAAAGCTCAATAACCTCTTATATGAATAATAATTATAAGCTGACTGAAATTCCTAGGTAACTGTTACCTGTACTCACGTGAGGTACCGGTTTTTGACGCATACGTGAGTACACGGGAGCGTTACAAGGACACTAGGCTGGTTCTATGGTTAAAGATACTCTTCCTTTTTTCTTATTGTCATGGCTGGTAGCGTCGTCTCATGACCTTAGATACCGTCGTCGCTGTCGCATTTTCATAAAAGACTACTTGGTCATTGTAAACATCTATTTTTAGATCCTTTTCTCCCAGCCGACTGCTAGTAATTGTTACCTTCCCTGCCACCACCTACTATTACCGTCTCGCCGGGACGTTGCCATCAAACCCTGCCACAGGCTTCTGGGCTCAGGTGTCAAGTCCACAGCCCTCACTCCTCACCTGAAGTCTCGTTGCCCTTGCAATTAGAACATGACACGACACACGAAGTTGTTATTTACACCACACACCAAGCTGTCAGTCTGGTCGAGTTTCTTGCCCTACAAGGCCCGGCCAATACCTACGTATACCGCGGCGGGCTGTTGGCCGCTACACTTCAACGAAGCATAAAAATAAGACAGTTGCTCCGTTCAGGAAATGTTCAAGTTTCCAGCTTTAGGTCTTGTGAACAAGGCGATACTTTCTGAAATCTCCACCTGGATTGGAAAAGGACTTTCCTGTGTGCAAGCAGGTGCAAAGGGACAATATCGACACATGTCGGAGAAGGCATCCACTAGCAACCAACCTTCCTTTAAATTCTGTTGGGAGCCAGGGTCTGGTTACTATGGTGACAGTCTGGGAAAGACAGGGAGATATGTGAACGACATGTGCGAGGATTTTCTCTTGTCGCATATAGGTAAGATGCTTTTGAACCTCGTGCTTTTGTATTTTAAATCTTCATCCCAGGAAGTAAAATATGTATGAAATATATGCATATATCTCTGTGTGTGTGTGTGTGTGTGTGTGTGTGTGTGTGTGTGTGTGTGTGTGTGTGTGTGTGTGTGTTGGTAAGACTTTGGAAATATTTAAAATATATTAATCATCAGTCTCAAATTAAGAAACCTATTATAGAAGTAGCATTCGTAGGAATAATAATAATACAAAACAGGTTTCGAGCTCGTAGCTGGCAGCTTCATTGGAGTGATAAAGGCTTTACGTGCAGATGATGTTTTCAAACACTTACAGTATTCTTAATCTGTTCACCACCAGTCACTTGGGTTCAATTCTGGGCCAAGTAAACAGGTGTATAGGGTCGGCAACAAAGGTCATTTCTTCGTAGGGCAGGTAAAGAAGAGGGTTAGAGGTCATGCCTACTGTGAGTGGGTGCGCAATACCTAGTGAATGAGAGCGTGTCAACTGCTTTCAATTTCAATAAGAAACAAAAAGGAAATACTAAAGATCAGGCCATGAAAGCATAGCAACCTTCTTCAAAAAATATTTGATGAATCCTCGTAACAGAACAAAATTAACCCTGTGTATGCAAATAAATAATAAAACACAGAAGACTACGAATTGTTTGTGTTCGTTATTGTGTGTGTGTGTGTGTGTGTGTGTGTGTGTGTGTGTGTGTGTGTGTGTGTGTGTGTGTGTGTGTGATGGTGTGTTTTTCAATGTTTGTATGCATGCTTATGTGTGTGTGTGTGTGTGTGTGTGTGTGATGGTGTGTTTTTCAATGTTTGTATGCATGCTTATGTGTGTGTGTGTGTGTGTGTTTGTTTGTTTATTTGTTTGTTTGTTTTTCAGACTCTGTGCCTGTGCCCTCAGCAAGCGGAGTGTTCACCATCGGTGACTACGGAACCTGTGACGGGTTTGCGTCTCAACAACTGATACACAGAATCATTGGCAAGTAGACCATGTAAACTTTACATGACTTATATAAACACTACTGTCATTAACCACTACCATGTCGTGACCTCATGTAACAGGTTTAGTTTTTCTATTCCTCGAAACAGAGCCACCGAAAGAAAGCACTGGCCCCGGGACAGACGACCTTTCCGGGCCTCTTGCATGAATCATTGTCATCATGCATTTATTATTTTTCCAGAATAAAACAATATGCTTACAAGTTATTATTTGATTGGATATATCTACATTTCGTTGCAACTTAATATAGACAGCAAACGTTAAGAAAAGTGTACACATCTAAGATCTACTGAATGAGATAAACATTTTAGAACTATATACATGTGACTGGTAAGTGTAAAAAGTTTAAACTATTTGCTCCCCTTCAGTAGGAAGATGTCACCAGTGGATGCAAAAAACTCGACAGATTAAAGACACGAAGATTAAATTCCAATACAAGTCTTATATCCTTCACCCTAATGCATGTGTGATGTCACAGTCATCACAGACTGGGGTACAATTATTGGAGGTAGCAGTAGCTGTAGTAGTGGTATAGTCTACATATGCTCACGTTCTTTTAAGTCTAGCTTAATTTTTTTCCTCGAGATGACTTTTTTATTGACCAAGGCCGGGGCGGATTCACCATCCCTCCCTTCCCCTCCCTCTCGTCAAGCCTGCCTTGATATTACATGATAAGTAATAATTCAGGTTTTTGTTTTTAATCTATCAACAACAAAAAAACTAGAGAAGTTCAGGCGTCTCTGTCTCTCTATGTTCTTTTCCAACCCCAGTATCTGGAATGGCCTGCATATCTTTTTCGGAAACACCATCTATAACTCATTAATCCTGTTTGTCCTTATCCCACCGCCCACACACTCCCATCTCTGTGTTCCTTCGTGTTCTTTTATTGCTAACCGGTGCATGTTCATTTATGTATGTTGTGGTTGTTTGTACTTTATTATGACGACTACATCACACGGCCTCTGCTCCCACTGCCCCCTGGTCTCTTGTGAATCGCATCGAGTTCGCCTCCGTGTGGGGAAATCCTATTAGTAGTAGGAGTAGTAATGTAACTCCGCTATTAACTCAAAATCAGCAGAAGCAAAACTTCCAGCGGTATTAGATTTAATAATATTTTGTACTCGTGCCTTTCAGGTCATTTGAGAAACAAGCATGGCCCCGACCTCAACATTCAGGTGTTGTACGAAGACCAGCCATCAAACGACTTCAACAGCCTCTTCAGAAGAGTTTACGGTTCGTTGCAATGTTCCTCGACACAACCGGCCAGCTAGCAGCTAGCTAGTTAGTGGGCCATCTTTACAAGTTCCTATGCTTTTGTTGACGTGGATATAACGCCATATATGTTTAGCATTTGTCTCTTCTTCTTTCATCTTCTCCCTTCGTGTGACGAGCTAATTTGTTAACCTTATACCTTTTTTCCTCTCTCTATATTTTTGAGTTCGGGACTTTGGACGACTAAGCCAGCACTAGTTTGATATGGCCTAAAATAATTTTTTTTAAACTGATGATGACGTATCAAATATTAAAGAGCACAAAATGAATCAGTGTTTGTTGCGAGGAACAATATTGATCTTGAGTTATATATTTTCAAAATAAAAATATTCAACGAGAGGGAAACTTTCAGAATGATGAATCATTATGCAGCATTTTTATTACTGGGTCACCTTCAAAAGTTATTCTATATTTTTACTAAAATAACATAATCTTTGACAACATACTCTCTGCATACTTTTGACTTCTACATCAAAAAGAATTCAGCACATTATATGTCTGAGTTTAAAACTGATGGCAAAGTCAATGCACTAAAATATAGGTGTCAGTGGCTTGATATTTGCATGTTGCATTTTTTTCAAACAGATAAGCAGTCTTACGTGTCCAAGTTCAACAAAGTGTTTCCTCTGGCATGTGGCACTAGTTTCTACCAGCAGTGTGTGCCTGACAACTCCTGTGATGTCATCATCTCCACATTAGCCGTTCATTGGCTGAGTGAAGAGTGGTATGTTCTGTACAGTGTGTCAACTTTTTATTTTTATTTATTTATGTTGTAATATTCGAATCTCCTCGAATAAGGTTGTATTGTTCTCTAGCTTAAGACAAGCCTAAGTAGCAAGCTTTGTCTGCATCTGTCCAGTTGCTTCTACTGACGACCAATCCAGTGGACCAGCAAAACCTTCAGGAACTGGGACCAGCCCAAGGATAAATAAACTTTTCACTGGCCCTAACAATGACTACAGCACCTGTTACCTTTGTCATAGACTAAAGACATATCATGGGGAGATACGCTAGCCCATGTACTAGATAGCAAAGACATATCTTTTTGTGAAAACGACCCAAACAAACAGACACGACTGGCAAATAAATTATCAAATTCGTGCTTGAAAACAGAGTTACAATTCATATCAATTCGAATCTTTGTGTTTTACATTATAGACTGAGAAATTTGCCTCATCTGAACCTTTTAGGTGTGTGTTAGGTGTATATTCATGGGTGTATATTCATGAAATCCACAACATCAATGTTCATGAACTACATATATTTTTAGCGTTTTCCGATGCCCGGATTCCATCTTCCCAATGCTGTCAGCTTCCGAGGAAGAGATGAGAGTTTATCAAAAGGTCGTCGAACGCGACTGGGAGAAATTTCTCCTCCACAGAGCAGCAGAGTTAAAACCAGGTAAACATGTGTGTCTCTTACTTTAAACAAATTAAACCAGGTGCGTGTGTGTCAGGTGTGCAGCCTTGTTTAAAAAGGGTGTGGTGAGCGTGCTTACACAGGCTTACACGTGGTTTACACGAGGTTAATCATAATTTAGAGCGCAAATACTGGCTATATATATATATACCAATACATTATCGAGTATTGCATCTCGTATTCGGAAATGCTTTTACGTATCAAAATAGTAAAGTAGTCTCCACGCTTGATTTTCAGGTGGACAGCTTTTTGTAGCTCAAAATTTAAAACCTACAGTGAAGCCCTTGCAGTCGTCCTCTGAAACCATCCCTGGCAAGAAAGGTTCAATAACCTGTTCTAACAGTGCACAAGACTTTTTGCGGAGCCTTGACTCGTCGTGGAAAGAGTTATACATACAGAGTCTCATAACTAAGGCAAGCTGTCATTTTATTCAACAATATTTTTTCTCTATTTAACTGAAGTGCAACGATGTGAGGTTTTACCTCTGCTTTCGTGGAGCACCTTCTAGTGAGAATTTGGCTTTATTTTACTTTAATTAGGAGAAAAAAATTATATTTTACTTTTCTATTTTCACACGAAAGCGTATATTTTTTAAAGTAAACTTTTCAAGGAAATTTAAAAAAATTATTATAAAATTGGACTAATCTTTATTTAAGAACAAAAATCGTCTTATATATTTCCATAATCCGCAAGCGAAATTTAACAGTTATTGTCATCGTAATGTGTGATGTACTACAGGAGGAGTTTGAAGCGTGTACTGTACGGGTGGCCACCCGTACCATACAGGAGACTAAAGCTCCATTTGAAAATTCTGTTCGAAAGGCTGGACTGTTCTTACTGCAAGAACCTGAGGAAATAGTCTTTCCGTGCATGGCTACACAACTGTGGAGACAAAAGCTAGATAGAGGTATGTTTACTAATGATCATTATTTATATGACATTCACTAGTAAACTCAAAATGATGACAGAAAGAAAAGAAATAAGTAAGAAGTATCTCGCTTACGTTCGAATGCCTCGATTTCAGACTTTACAACGTACGCCAAAGTGTATTTGTTGTGTTATTGAAATATTTTTAGTTCTACTTTTGTGTTCTGACCTTTCTTGTCAACGCAGTGGGCGGAAACTGCACGTTTTCGTTAATAATATTTCACTTTATTATTAGTATCATTGTAGACGTTAGTAGTCTTAAGCGTCTGGGTTACTGTGGATTCATCTTTTGGTTCCGATATCAAGAAAGGAGTATGGTTGATCGAATAGTTAAACTTTTGTGTGGGTACGACGATTAGAGTTGATTGTAAATGTTGTTCATGTGTACTCAAGTTATGACATGCAGACTCAGTTCGTTCAGCTCAAATTATTGCCTGGAACATAAAACTAAAAAGAATCTTCTCACTTTCATAATTATTTGAATACGCAAACAATATATATATATACACCATTTTCCACAGATGGTGTTGATGACAGAGACTACTTTGCTGATATCCTCACCAAAGAAATGCAGGTTGGATCAGAGGCGGCCTTCAGGAACATCCTGGTGAAAACACGCTCTGCAGCCGAACAGTCGGCGATAATAGCACGACTGTTTGACACTTTTCGACGGAAAGTAGCAGGAGTGGATCCATACACCTATTTTTCGGATGTTGTTTTGAGTAGGCTCATTGCTCAGAAATCAATTCAGCATCGCTGATAATCATCAGGTCAATTTAAAATTTGTAAACTATTTCGTTGTAAAGTTACAGTTTTACATTCCAACAAATACACTAGCCAAGCCTAAACAAAGCAAAATAATCACACATTAAAGATCGCAGTCAATTCGAGAGTTTAAAACAGAGGTCGTAAAATGCTGCCCAATCAGCGAGCCTACTTTTGGAAACTGAGTTATCGAGATTTCTCTAACAGCTAGGTGAAAACTCTAGATTCAAAATTCTCAGATAAAATTACTATCCTTAAACGACTTTAACCCACTCTACCCAATCATTTTTCTCAGGTTAGCCTTTAAGTCTCGTTATCTTTCTAAAGCATCTTCCATACTTTACTTCATTTTAGCTGCGGGTGGACACAGACTTGCGTAAATGTAAAGATTTTGAACAAAGCACACACACACACACACACACACACACACACACACACACACACACACACACACAAACACACACAAACGCTCATCGGCTCTGGAAAAGTTCAAACCATCTCCTCGCCTGTTTTGTCACGTTCCCACACTAGTGGGTCAAAACTATCTCGTGCTGCAAGCTACCCGTATGCGTGACACCATACTTCCGGGATGTTATTAATCACAGTTAAGTCCCCTTTTTTATAAGGCCATCGATAAGGCGATTTTTGTTTCTTTACCCTGTCTTGGGAGGGAAGGAGGAAAAATTAGAAGTCTCGTGTTATTTTGCTGTCACCAGTCGTCAGTCAGTAACGGGATTGAGCAATCTTGTGTGGTTCACATGACAACGCTCAAACTACAGGAAACTGCAGCCAGACGGTATTCTCTGTCCCTCCCCCTCCCCAACCACACACGCATATCGCCCGCTGCTGGCCGATGCACCACATAAATCGTCCACCCGATTACAGCCTTCCTTCCCTACCCACTTCCCACCCTGAGGTTCCCCTGGACAAATCCTCTCCATCACCCGCGCTCGTCCGGAGCTAACACTGGGACGAGAGTTTGTGCGATATTTCACACCTGACGGACCACGGTCCAGCCTGGCTGTGTGGCCTCTTGATTCTTCCTCCTTCATTTGCACTCGTTGGGCCCAGCGTTATGTGCAAGCGTGTGCCCTCGTGGATAAGGGCAATTCAGCCCTTTCCCCAACCCCCAACCATTCAAACCCGTCTCCTTTATTGACCGATTTACTTAATTATCGGTTCCGGTTGAAGGAAGGAACGGGGGTCATCGTTCCGGTCAAGCCTTCCGCATGTTTCTGGCCGAGATCTCATCGTGTAGCCGACAGCAAGAAGGGGGAATGGGTGGAAGGAAAGAGGGGAGGGGAAGAGGGCTCGCGTTCCACGGACCATGCTAATCGCCCTCGGTGATTAGCGGGGCTATTTTGGAGCGATGCGGGGGTCAGATTTAGATGACAAATATCGTCTATGACACGGCCAATGTTAGCAGTACCTACATGTCAGGCATGCTTTAGGGCGTGGGGACAGGCATCACAAAACTAGGAGCGCGTGCAGAAGAACTTAAAAAAAACACAAAATCTTCTGATCAACTATCCTTCCATCATCTACTTTTTTTGTCTCCCATTTTAATTCGTTCATTGATGATGCACTCTACGTGAACAGAAAATTTACAATATAAAAATATATTAAATATGCCTTGTTCTGTTTCTTCCTTTTTTTTCCTTGAACCTGATTTTGCATATATATAGTAAAGTCCACAACAACAAAAATTACATTATTACTAATACGTTTTATTCTTTGCCCTCATCTTTTGTCTCCTCTTCGTATTCCCTATTCTTCCCGTTGTTCATCTTTTCTCTATTATCATTTTATTAATGATGCTTTAAGGTTCCGAACACAATTTACAACCCTACATATACATTCGCTACAAGTACTAAGATTAAAATCTTTGGTCAGAATATTGAACTCGATAACATTTTGAAGTCCAAATATTGCCAGATAGAGACGACCGCTTGAGGAGAAGAAATCTTATGACAGTATCTAAATCCTGGTGTAATACCCATGACGACCGAACAAAAAAAATTAAATAAACAAAAAAAGAAAAGAAAAGAAACTGAAGAAAGAATATAACTGCTAAGAGTACAGACATTTCTCGCCTGAGTCGAGAGTTAGTGTCGGCATGTAGGGTTGAGGCGGAGAGGTAACTCGAGATGCGATGTTAATTTGCAAAGCAAAATTCAGTCCCCTGACACTATTTCGGTTCGCATGTATCCATGTTTTCTTCTTTTTCCGTAATTCCCAGAGCAATTTTGTTATCTACTTTCGCAGAATAATTTGTTTAAAAACTGAAAATATGGATTTTTGCTTTAGAAAATTATTGTCTTTTTATGTTTCAACTTTATGGGCGTGCGATAGGGAGACGTAACAAAATCATTCTGATCTCTTAGTACAGCGGTTCTCAACAACTGATTCACAAAATTATCGGCAATTTGTCTGAGAAAACCTTATACTGCTGAACTCAACAAGAAGAACCAATTTATCCTTATTTTTAATTTATCGAACTAATCTATTTCTTTTGTTTCTAACGCAAAATAAATAAAAGCAAAGCTAAAATCACACTGGCCTTTTAGTTTTGACGAAAGGGGAAGAAAGTCCCTTAACTCATCCGTCGTTTGGGAGTGTATTGTTAACGCCCTTTACTTACCTCAGTGCCAGCTTTGTGAGAGAGTGGTTTCAGACTACTTTGCTTTTTTGTTTTTCTTCACACTCGAAAAAACTCCATTTAGCAGATGATTTTTACCGGGAAAAATTCAGACACTCGAGTCATCTACTTACGGGCGAGTTTCTATAATATTTAATATTCGTGTATTTCACTTTATTGATATTTGTGTATTTCGGTTCACTTAAGAAACAGATATGGACCCGACCTCAACATTCAGGTATTTTATGAAGACCATCCATCAAACGACTTCAACAGCATCTTCAAAAGGGTGTACGGTGGGTTACAAGGAATTTTCCTTTACACAAACAGATATTCTCTCTCTCTCTCTCATAACTGGTCCAGTCGTTGGGAGATAGGTCGCTTTTTGTGGTGTTTTAATTTTTTTTATATTTAAGTACACACAGCTACTTTGTTTGCACTGCTCGGTCGTTACAGTGACAATATTGTGGGTTTGCGTTGTCAGCCACAATCCATATCACGAGTCACTTCAGTACCAAGCTATTGATGAAACTAGTCGTGAACACAGATAAAGATGGTAAACGTTTAGGCTTCAGGAAAGGTCTGAAACTAGAGAGAATGGATAATGAATTATCAAACTGCTGTTCATAAACAGAGATGGATACATTAGAAATCTTTGTTCTTTACATTTGTACTGAAAATAATATCCTCCAGCTTTAAAGCATCTTGAACATTGTAAGGGACATAAGCATATACAGGGGTACAAAGCAACTAAACACAATCTTACACGGCTATAATGTTAGTATCTTAGTGACATGGTAGGCCTCATTCTTGAAGTCTGACCTGAGAGCAGGACACGTTTTATTTAAATTTTGGTTGCATGAATTAAGATCTTAAACGTATTAGTGAATAGCCTCATCAATTCAAGGAGTGCAATTTGTTAGTATTAATGAATGTAACTCTCTGCAATATATTACTTAAATTTTTAATAGAGTGGGTTTAATTAATTTCTGTATCGTATGTGTAGCAGTAGACTTGAGGTATTACACTTTACCCTTCCTTGACCTATTGCACAATCAAGCCACTTTGTCGGTTGGTAGGACACTTACCTAAGTAACTCTGAAGTCGAAAGTTTGTAGTGGTTCACCCGCTATGCTATAGTTTTCTACCAAAATTGGGGTAATTTTACTCTCTGGGTAAAGTGTCGATGTCTTTGAGAACGAACACATTAACAAACATGTAAACAAACACGCATGCACACGACCAAGTTGGAAGCGTGTGTTTGAAAGTGCTTGCCTGTTTGTGTGTGTCTTAATTTTTTTCACACACTCTATTCTTGTTTTAGGAGGACTACTTTTTGCAGTTCAACATTGAACAACAGCAGTGAAGCCCCTACGATCTCCCTCCGTGACGATGCCTGATCAGGAAAGTAGTACGACCGCCTTTCACGGAGGACAGGACATTGTGTTTGACTTAAACTCATCGTGGAAAGACTTATACAAACAGGGTCTCATAAGTAAGGCAAAAAGCAAACATCGTGGATCAATTCGATGCTGGGAGCCATAGGTGTTACTAAGAATAGCTTTGTTGAAGTAGACTTCCGCTTCAGCCATACAGCTAATGTCTGCGGTCTTTACTTGTAAAGCGGATAACATCTTCACAGCTTTCAATTTTCTTAAAGAACATGGAAATAGATTCCTTATCACCCTGTGCAAAATTATCTCTAGGTGGAAAAACTTTCCCGTAGAAGTAGCCAGCCAACCAATATGTGATATCAGACGGGTGTCAGCTGTGCTTAACTTCTGATACTCCAGCAACGTAAGCAGGTCAGAACACAGCAACTGTCGTGACACACATTAGCAGCTCCACAATAGTCAACTGTTTGAGAAAAACATCACAGCATTCAGCACCTGCGGAAAATGCACCACATGGCAAACAGCTTTGAAACCGAGCGATCATGTCCGACTACCATCTAAACGACAGAAATCGCCTAAAATGTAAGCCTACCCTCACACAGAAAGTGAAGTGGCACAAAGCTTACACCGCCGAATAATCCACTCAATGTCGATCATCGAGACTCAGCATTTCGTCAAGAACTCAAATATATCATTTTCAAGAAATGCCCCCATAAAAGCATCACAGGACTGCTTGTTATACGCGTGAATAGACCCGAGAAACGGGTAACACATTAGATTAAAATAAATCTAGTTAGCCTTTGAGGATGTCAAGGAATAATAAAGTTTGATTGGAATTCTGAGGTAACTGACTGTCCTCGGTGCATGTCTGAAGTATGTGGGTCGCACGCAACCCGTCCTGCACAGTACACGAGTCAGTCGAGCGTATCAGGGACTACGCCCACACGGCCGGAGTGACATCTGAAGGTATTCTTGGTCTTGGTCTTGTTTACTGTAATGGCAAATGACGTAGTCTTCTGGTGTCTGATACGGAGTTCGGACCTTTTTTTATCGGTACGTCGTCAAAATGTTCAAGCTTGGTCTTGTGAACAGGGCTTTCCTTCCTGGAGTCTCCACCTGGATGGGAAAAGTACCTTTCTTTGTACAGTCTGGAAGAAAGAGACCAAGTGTTGCATGGGCTCGACAATGTCGACAGATGTCAGAAGATGTTCCCACCATCCAATCTGCCTTGAACTACTGTTGGCAGCCAGGCTCTGGTGACTATGACGACAGTCTAGGAAAGACAGGACGATTGGTAAACGACATGTGTGAGGATTTTCTCTTGTCGTACATAGGTACGGTGCTTATGAAACCTCTGTTGATGTGTTTCAATTTGTTATCTTGCTAAGATGTATGTGCACGCTTGTAGCCAGCCATGAAGGGCGAGTTATAAAAAAAGGGGCCTTTAGTGTGTAGGAAGTTCAAAAATAGACTGTATTGAATCTGTTAACCTTGAGTTACTCGGGGTTCATTCTTTGCCAAGCAGGTTGGCGTATAGAAACGTCCTTAAAGGTTATTTCTTCGTCGAGTATGTGAAAAAGGGGAAGAAGATATTTACTGTCAGTGTACAATAGCTGCAGAATGAAGGTAGTAACTTTAGCTGACATCCTGAAGGAGACAAAATAAATGCTTGAGATCAGAGCAAACAGGCATCACAGCCAGTCTCAGCAAATATTGTCTTTAATGCAATTAAATTAATACTGTATGTACAAATAAAGAATAAAAAAGAAAAGTCAGTTTTGTCTGATTGTTTGTTTGTCTTTTAGACTCTGTACCGGTGCCATCAGAAGGCGGAGTGTTCACCATCGGTGACTACGGAGCCTGTGACGGGTTTGCATCTCAACAACTGATTCATAAAATCATTGGCAAGTAGAGTAAATTTGTAAATAGTCAATACGAATGGGATATCACTCTTACGAATAATCACTTAAATGTATTCTTCCCCAAATGCACAACATCCAGTGATATTTAATTTAATTTTTTTTATTTTATAATGTTTTACATGCGTGTCTTTTAGCTCATTTGAGAACCAAGCATGGCCCTGACCTCAACATTCAAGTGTTGTACGAAGACCAGCCATCAAACAACTTCAACGGCCTCTTCAGAAGAGTTTACGGTGAGTTAAAGTCAATGTTTCTTTAACTCATTTAATAACCAGACATTATGGTGCATTATTAGTTAGTTAGTTGCTGGGCCATCCTTAAAGATATACACGCCTTTGATTGGATATCTTATTTAGAGTTACTCTTTTCGCTTTTCGGCTTTCCCGTTAGTCGACATGAACATTTTAACATCATACGCATATTTCTTAGTGCCCAGTAAGTAATGACAAAATAATGATTTCTGTTAGTTTTTCGTCCATCTCTTCTCTGGACTTAAAGCGATAAGCCAACAATCGAAACACTTGGCAATGGTGCACCAGTAACAAAATTACACTTAATTTATGATTTGTTTAGATTTTCTCTAGCTGCCATCGCGTTTTATATGCTCTTAAAGGATGGTACTAGATAGCTTTTTTTGCAAATCTATATTAAGAGCTCGGATTGAGAAACGCTTTCGAAAAGAGTAGGATGTCAAAATCATGTTTCCTGGCAGAAATAGTACATGTTCAAAAATTCAACAATGTAAAAACTTTTAGGAAACCCAATAAGAAGACAGCATCTTCAACAAGTTATGCTATACTTTTAATAGGCATTAAAAATCTTTGATAGTAAGCTGTTAGTATACTTTTTATTCCTCTCAAATAAAGAGCTTAGTACATATAATATCTAAGTTTAACACTGGTGGTAAAGGCAAGGTAAACCTTCCGGTGACGTTGGCTTTATATTTGCACTGTGCCCTTCATTCCATCAGATAAGAAGTCTTACATGTCCAAGTTCAGCAAAGTATTTCCACTGGCATGCGGCACTAGTTTCTACAACCAGTGTGTTCCAGACAACTTTTGTGACATTATCATCTCCACAGTTGCCGCCCATTGGCTGAGTGAAGAGTGGTATGTTCTGTATATTGTTTCTACATGTTTATTATTTATTTTTTTATTTAGTTTGTAAGACCCGAATCTACTTCGATTTTGCTGTTCTCTGAGTCACGTCTTGTGAACCGCTTCTGTCCAGTGGTTGCCCCTGACGAACAATATTAGTGGACCAGCATACATCAGTGGCAGCTGAGAGCAGTCAATGGATAAATAAAATATATAAAATTTTCTTTGGCCATAAAGGTGATCACATTACTTCTTAACGTTATCAGAAACTAAGGGCATATGACGGAGAGATCAGCTAGGTTTTTAAGGAGATTAGATAAAAAAAAAGATATGTGACTGGCTTGCCAGATTTGTAGCAAAATCCCAAGCAAACAGACACGAATTTCAAAGTACCAAAGTATTAAACGCATGTCAGCAACGGAGACAATAGCAATTTAGATCTTTGTGTTTTACATGAATATTGAGCAGTTTTTGTTACCATACCTACAACGACGTACGTGCGTACGTGGTGTGCGTGCGTGTTACAAGTAAACACATAATGAAATAACGACATCCATTTTCAAAAGTTACATATATTTTCAGCGCTTTTCCATGTCCGGATTCCATCTTCCCAATGCTGTCAGCCTCCAAGGAAGAGATGCAAGTTTTTCAAAAGAATGTTGAACGCGACTGGGAAAAATTTCTCCTCCACAGAGCAGCGGAGTTAAAACCAGGTCTGCGCGCGCGCGCGCGCGTGTGTTTGTTAATAATACTATTAATAATTTTTTTGGAGAGGCCATCTGGTCCATATCGATATTAGATTTATATACACTGTTATGGTGCTCTTATTTTCAGACATTCTATTGTGTACAGAACAACATTAGTAGTTGCAGTTCCCTTAAGGGTCTTACACAAAAGGTGAACCGTAGAAGGGTAAGGGAATGTCTGATAAATTCGAGGAATTTATCTATTACGTAGAGATATGCATTTAGGGCATATCAACAAAAACTGGTACGGGTCTTTCACACTTCGGTTATCACACTGCTCCCACACAGGTTTACTACTGGTTTGGTAACAACGAGTGATTCCATTAAGCGGCAAACATCTACTTCTTAGAAGACACAGGACACGTCTGTGTTCGCGTCGTAATACTTGGTTTATGTATGTTGTTCTGATTAGGTCTAGATGGTAATCACAATAATCAAATGTAGACAACGAAGCGTGCAACGTTTGACGAAAACAATCCGTGAATATTTCTTTTACTGTGATAATAAACAAAGTGAAGCTGACAGCTTTCTGCAATTTCCCTACATATCCGAGGAAGGTGGAGAAAATGGTGTCTTACGTTGAGACAACAACTAAGGCTAAATCAAGGCAAGGCAGTCAGCCCTGTAAACAGATGCCACACGCAGTATTGGATAATTCTTATAAACGAGTCAGATGTAAGAGGAAACCTTCCACATTTACCAAAAGTTATATCATTTTGAACATTCCTTCCAACGTGTAAACGTAATTTACAAAAAAACGCTATCTATATCATTGTATTGTTACCATCCCTAAATCTAAGATTCATACAGAAAAATAGGTTTTATGTTAGTGCTAATGTTTTTTTAAATTGGTGTGTGTGTGTGTGTGTGTGTGTGTGTGTGTGTGTGTGTGTGTGTGTGTGTGTGTGTGTGTGTGTGTGTGTGTGTGTGTGTGCCCGCGTTTACACAGGTTTACATGCAGATACACAAATCTGGATGGCGAATACCGAGTAGGTATACCAATACATTGTCGATTACTGAACCTTCGTTTCGAAGAAGCTCTTATCTCGTTATCTGACATCTTTTGACGTCTAAAAATAAATTGTTTTCCACTCTTGATTTTCAGGTGGACTGCTTTTTGTAGTTCAAAATTTAAAATCTACTGTGAAGCCCACGCAGTCCTCCTCTGAAACGACCCCTGTCCAAGAAGGTCCGAAAACTTTCAACAGTGCACAGTACACCTTCTTAAGCTTTGACTCGTCTTGGAAAGATTTGTACAAACAGGGTCTCATAACCCAGGCAAGGAGTCCTTTTTATTCAATGCTGGGTTTTTAAAAGATTTCATTGAACAACATCATTATAATCTTGTTGTTCTATTTCTTCGTGGAGAACCTTTATTATAGCACGAAATGTATTCCTCTCGTAAAAAATTAACTTGAAAGTAACTTTAAGTTCGAGGAGACATTCGAGGTTTTTTTTTTTTACTGTTTATACACAAAAGCATACAGATTATTTTAAATTTAAAGTATAAAAGAAACAAGAAAAATCTAAGATTGAACTTAATTTTATTTTAAAGAAATTTTATTATTGTAGTTTTTTTTATAACAAATGTTGATCCCATAGCTCTGTTCATCACGCCGTGTGATGTATTATAGGAGGAGTTTGAGGCCTTTACTTTATGGGTGACAACAAGGACAATCCAGGAGACTAAAGCTCCTTTTGAAAATACAGTTCGATGTGCTGGATTGTGCTTGCTGCAAGAACCTGAGGAGATAGTCCTGCCCTTTATGGCTACTCAACTGTGGAGACAAAAACTAGAGAAAGGTTTGAATGATTTATTTTCTTTTAAATTCAAAATGACGACAAAAAGATAGGAAATATTTGAGGAATATTACCTTGCCTGTTTAAATTACTTAGTCTCAGACTTTAAAAACTCGTCTACAATATATTTTTGCGTTCTTTAATACTTTATATCCATTTTTTTCTTTTGCTGTTTTAGGCGTGAAACTTTACATATCTTCTACTTATGTTTGTTGTGGACATAACGAGTCTTTAACTTTTAAGTTACTCGGTGATTTATATTTTCAATCAAATATAAGACAGGGCTGGTGTAATGTCGAGTAACTAAGCTTTTAAGATAGCCATGTGCATAAAATGATCAGAACCGATTGTTAATTGTTACCGTTGTTCATATATTCATGGTAGACAAACACAATCGGCGCATAGCCAAAATTCTGTTTAGTGCGTTAAACTAACGTCATCATTATTTTTATGGCTGCCTAAATATGTGTCAATATATAACATTTGTGAAGTATATATGTATATATATATATCTAAATATTTTTTCCACAGATGGTGTCGATGACAGAGACTACTTTGCTGATCTCCTCACAAAAGAATTACTGTTTTGGTCAGAGGCCGTCATCAGGAACAGCCTTATGAAAACACGCACTGAGGCCGAACAATCTGCTATAATAAAACAACTCTTCCAGACGCACCGAGGGAAAGCAGCATCGGTCGATCCAAACAGATTTTACGGGAATCTTAGTATGAGCAGGATTATTGCTCAGAAATCAATTCAGCATCGCTGATAAACATCAGGAGCCAGTTGCACAACATGTTTCTAAACCTTAAAAATGTTCTAAAGAAGCAAAATCTCTTCTCTGCTATTTGCACAAGAACATACAAAAAAAAATTTTTTTACTGACAGGACGGAAAGTCAGACTTAAACAACTTTATCTTACTTAAAGCAGTTTTAGTTTTTAAAATTCTAAAATCGTGGTGTGCACTTTAAACTGATTATTTAAAAAGATTTAAGGCCTAAAAGTGTTTAAAATTAGAAATGTGTTGTGCAACTGGTTCAGGTCACTAAATAGGTTAGAAGCCCTTTCAGGACGAAGTTACTGTTTCACAGTCGATTAGGTGCACCAGGCTACCCTTGACGAAAAACAATCATCTATCAATGTGGGGAGGGAGCGAGTTGAAGGGCCTCGGGTAGGTCTCTGTGAAGTCACTAGGGTTAATCGGATCGATCGGCGTCGAGAGGGTTTTGGCAGGGGAGGGGGGGGGTCTCTTGACAGTCGCATCGGCAGATAATTTCTCGTTTCCTCCACGATTGCTTCCCCTACTCTCTAAAAACGTCAACCGATTATAACACCATCAGCAATTAATTTGTATGTTTTAGCCACAACACCGGATTGAAACTTCACTTTGCTTGTATTCTGTTGTGCAAAAAAGAAAATCACTAGTTTCATACCTAACGAACTTGTCATGTTCGGTAGATGTGGTGGTCACCTGAGTCAAGTTCGGTTGGTTTTTTTTTTTTTTTTGCAGGGTTCTTTCCTTCAGATAATTGTTAATATATAATCTGATCTGCACTGCCTGCATAAAATGTCAAGGTCAGTGACAAAAGTGACGCTGGAATATTTAGTACAACATTTTATACTTTATCCCGTAACGCGCATGCGCACACGCACACGCGCACACACAATTTATCTGCTTGTTAACGTAGACACTGCATGTGGTTCCGATTTTTTATTTAGTCAAACTTCTTTCTCGTTCTGCCCAGCAAGTCGTACAGACTACATCAGGAGACCAGGTATAGGTATCAAAGTCGTTAATGTTGTAGGTACTGACACTAATCGTCGATCAGTTAGGTCGTGACGTCACGAAGACAAGCACCGACCGGGACCTGATTGGTACTGTTGATTGGCCAGTAACTGAGAAATATCCTTATCCTACATCTGTTGCGCACTTGCTCGGCCCGACTTGACCATCTCAATTCAGTTCCTTGGTAACACGCCAGGCGAAACTTTTCTCCTCGAAGTTCTTGCATAGCGATCGCTGACTTCTTTCTTGTCATCTTTTACTTCTTTTAGCTGCAGGTAAGCTTGGAGTTTTTCTAGTTGTAAATATACTGTTTTTCATTCAAAACATGAGATTTATTATTCCTGTGTATGATATGATGCTACACTGTTGTTGAGATGTCGTCGTGTTTTATACTTATATTATCATGCCATTTGTGGTTACCTTAGAAAAAGAATCACAGGTCACAACACAATCTTGTACTTATCTGTGCATAAATGAATAGTAAAATATGAAAAAGTCAAATATGAAAAAGTCAAACATCAGCTGGTCCACTGGCCCATAATATTATGACGAATTCATTAATAAAGTTATTCATTTATTTCGGTCGACAGGAATGGTAGTAGGCTTTTCATTAAAGGAGCTGTCCGCCACGTTAGGGCGGATGGTGACCGTTGGCAATGAAATGCGGGCATTCCTCGAAGACATAGAGGAAGAAGTGGAGGACATGGTGGCTTTAGACGAGACTGTTGCAGCTCGTGTAAATCAGTCCATGCAGCGGGTCTTTGCCTTCCACACTGAGACCTCGAAAATACGCACAGTCTTCAGTGCCCGCCTGCACCTGATAGAATGGCTCGACGAAAGCGCTCAGGAGGTGGCAATTATTCTGCTAGAGGAGTACATGCAGTTCCCGATAGAGGCTTTGGAGACAGAGATGGAGAGCTTACAGGAACAAATGTCTCACACCATGTCTTTAGTGAAAGAAAACGTGAAGCAGTTGGAAGACGAGCAGGAGTGACCACCACATACACAGAATCAGGCAGGACTCGCTGTCACGCCATACACCAGGCCAAGACTCCACTGATACGGGTTAACTGGTTTCAAGAAATAGATAAAAACACATCACGAACTATATCAAACTGTCATTTCATTTTTTTTCTTCACATAGTCATTTCTGATGTATGTTACCTTTTCTACATACATGTATGTTCATTGTAAATAAACGTACGAAAACTAAAGTAACATTGTTTTTATTTATGCTAGTCGTTTTAAAAATTTTATTCTTACTGTACCAGAGAGTCACACGAGGTTTGTCATTTACACAGATCATACAACCATGCAGTAGCATTGTCTGCAGGATATGCACCGATTGCAACAATATTCAGCGCGCGCGAGCACGCATGCACACACACACACACACACTGATGTCATGTGAGACCATGCAGAAGGCAGTGTTCATAAGAAAATTTTCAGATAAACAACACAAAAGCAATGCTAGGTAATCAAAATCACGTATTTAGATTAAACTTTACACTTTTTCAGAAACAAGTACAACAGGTGTCGAAATTGTAAACAAGAAATATGCATGTTTATGCGTGTGTGTGGTGACGGAGTTAGTGCATGAAAGGACAGAAATAAGGAAAGAACAAAAGTGAATCGACAAGATGTCTGTTTACAAACCTGCCCTCACTGTCCACTTTCTCTGACGAACAAACCCTAACTGCTGCCACGTACAGTAGTCACGTGCAGATTGAGATGTAGCTCAGCTTTTTAACATCGCTGTAAACCGTGTTTTGTAAATTTTTTAGTTCCAACATTTGTTTCCGTGCAAAACGTTCGCCACTGGATTTCTGAAGTAGCGACGCAGCTACGACGAGAGTTGAGGTCAGTCTGTCATTTTTGTAGTCTGCTCAGATTGAGTTAGCTGTATACACATGTTGTCAAATATAACCACCCTCTGCGGTGTCGTTGTTTGAAGTAGATCTTGCAAGCCATGTCTCGTAATATTTTCCTTTTAACGAGTAAGACATTAAGATGGTGAGCTTGAGTGGAGCGAAAGGTTTCTAGATGCTAAACGTGATTTCAATCGGAGGTTTTGGGGCGTTCAACGTATCCGGAGTATAAAGTATGGAAAATAGTTGCAGGTACTCGCTCGGAGTGGAAGTAACTGCAGCGCTAATTGAATGATAATTAAGACAGTGCATCATAGAGCTACATCCAACATATTTTCCGCAGCAGAGACGATAGAGACAGGGAATAAGGGATGTTTGAGATAAATTCTATTATTTGAATGCATTTATTTACAACCTGAAGCTTCATTAGAAAAAAAGTTGATAAATCTTGTGAGAAGAACCTTTACAAATCATCTGGCGATAATATCGCGGTAAATGACGGCAGTCTGGTGGTCTTCGGGTTTTGGACAATTGATAAAGGTCTTCGTTTTGTCAGAATTTTAGGGACCGATAAAAGACACAAAAAAGTTGTTAAGAGCATGGCTTACAATTTTTGTAAAATATTATTATCGTTCAAGAAAAATCTATTGCATCTTACAATACAAGTTAGCTTTAAATCGTTGGAAAACTTCTGTTGTTGCTTCCCTCTCCTTTCTCTGCCAGAAGACTTGACTTTAATCCTCTCATGTGAAGAAGTAAGTACCTCTCGTATATGAGTCTACTAAATAATACTTGTGTGAAAATTCGTCTCCCATGGGGTTTCAAGCCGCACAGCCTAATCCTGTTGATCTCTGTAATCCAAAGCTCATTTAACGGTAGAACTGGACACACTAATGCTGTTTATAATAGTAGTACAGTAAGACCTCTACATACGAGTGAACCAATATACGAGTAAATCGAGATAAGAGCCAAAAATTTGTTCTTACTTACGAGGGGAAATTCTATATACGAGCTCGAGTCATTTATATGTCGTAGAGTAAAGAAACAAAAAAGAATGTAGTCTTAGTAAAAATCTCAATTTTTCAAGTTAAAAACAATGTAAATAGTATTTGTCTCATCAGCTGATTCATTCACCACCCGTCTGCTCTCCGGCTCCCTCCCTCCTCCCCGTCATCTGCCTACCTCCGTTATCGACAGTCTTGGTCTCTAAGGTAAGATTAATAAATATAACATATTCTTTAGTATTTTATTATCAATATTATTTATATTATTGTGACATTAACATTGACTTTACAGTACTCTATATTATACCATATTTACATATATATTGTGCTGTTGGGGGAGGGTTGGAAGTTTGGAACCCGTTAATTCTATTTCCTTTATTTTATATGGGAAATAGTTTTAATATACGATTTTGTTTTACATGCGAGCTCGGTTGTGGAACGGATTAAACTCGTATGTAGAAGTACTACTGTAGGGTTAAATAAAAATACGCGATAAATGCAGAAAAATTATCTATTACCAATAAACGTACATCAGTCCTCAAAGAAAATTCCTTTTCTCGGGTTGATGGTTAACAAAAGAATACTAAAATGTTTAGTTCGGCACAAGGTCACTTCTATCCCGTTCATACTGAATACTGTTCTTGTGCAGTGTTGACTATAGTCACGGGAGTCTCATGGTGTACTGATCCACGACAAATATATATATATATATATATTCCACACATTATCTAAAAACAAACGAACACCACTGACGCCTCCACTCGGCGATAGACGTTAAAAACACATCGGCGCTGTATGTCTCTTTGGGACGTTCGACCACAATATACTCCTGGCCAAATACTCCAGGAAATACATATACTCTAGTTGATTATCATCTCATATATCTCAACACCTAAAACGGCTACTTCACACGACCGGGTTGTTAACTTTTGTTCCCTCTCCATCTCGATCGCTTTCTTACAAAAACACCTGTGTATATTGTAATTCTTACCTTCAGCACGGCTTACCTATTTGGAAAAGTATGAACTCCTTCCAGTTGTTAATGATTGATTGCTCTGCTAGTCATACCACAGTTCTTACTATCGTGACCAGATCCTGGCTTCAAAAATTATTCCCATGATTTTTTTTCTTTGACATTTCCTTTAATATCTCAGGTTTGTAGCCAACACTGGCTCTGTCGAGCACCGGGTTCAGTGACCTGTGAGTGTATAGTTACTTTGTTAGAGGTTGCTCCGGGCTGTTATTACAAGATCGCGATCTTAGTGACTCTATGCCAGGTTAGTGGGCTAGAAACTGTCCTCTCATGGAATAGAAACGGTCCAAATTTTGTTGCCCCGTTATTCATGTTGCTTTCGCTTGTGACTGTGTGCTGGCTGCCATTGTGCTGGCTGCCATTCTACTGCCATGTAAAGGAGTGAAGTGACTATTAATTTTTTTTAATGAGGCATGAAGTCTCCTTTAGTTCTCAGACCTTTCTTTCGTTTTTCAGCAGCTCGTTCTTCATTTCGCTCGTGACCGGCACGCTGACTCATGGACTCGACTAGTTCACGCTTCGTTGACCACGAGACAAATGACATATCGAGGTAATTTTTTTAGGCCAATGCGGTTATTACTCTCCACATTTTGCAGATAAAGTTTATATATCCGACACTTGTGGTGGTGGTGTAGGGTAGGTAAACTTAACTAACCGAGCGGTATAGCAGCTATTCTCGAAAACAAGGTGAGTCTGCGCATGTATTGTTCCGTCGGGACGCAAGGCTCAAGAGTACAACTAAAGCGAGGAAAATGTTTAAAAAGCACTTTATCCAATCTAACTAAAAGTTTTTATCTGGGAACGTTTATCTTGTTTTTATTTTGGAACAACCAGTGAAAAGCATTTAAAACAATAAGAAGCAAAGATACCATGTCGACTACCATGTCTAGCTTTGTTGTATGACATATGTTAGTCTCGGGTTATAAACTGGAGTAAAACAACAATATACATTATATATTAAACAAGTTTGTCCCTTCAGGTTTTGTCCACTTTATTTAACAAAATCTCCAAACAAGCCAACACATCGTCAGGGTCATATCATTGACTGTATTCTGAACAGGCCCATGAACAACGTTTTCTACTCTACACAAGTTACACAATAGTATAACAATGTGTTTGTGTGTGTGTACGTGTGTGAACTCTTAGAACGTTGGATTCTGAATATATATCCTTCACTCCGTGTGTGTATGTGTGTTTCTTGTTATTTTGACCTAGTTTTCAATTTCTCTCCTTTCTATAGGGTACGGCGTTCAACAAGTCTCATCATCATCATCATCGTCGTCGTCGTCGTCGTCGTCGTCATCGTCGTCGTGATCGTCGTCGTCTTCCTCCTCCTCCTCCTCCTCCTCATCATCATCATCATCATCATCATCATCATCATCAAAATTCAGATACCATTTTTGTTATGTCAAACCTTACATATGACACATCTTATCGATGAATTAATCAAAAACAAATGTGAGGAGAAACTACTTAGAAGACAGGTAATTCGTTTTTCATGTCAAATAACGCTTTGCTTCTTTAGTGTGTTTATTGACACTGCATCTGCAAAGTCATTTAACAGTTAGGTATGGGTCAAGAGCTTTCTAAATTACTGCATCTGCAAAGTCATTTAACAGTTAGGTATGGGTCAAGAGCTTTCTAAATATGAATGTATATATATATATATCTACAAATATCTTTGTACCTATATTATAAGTTTCTATATTTATAAGTTTCTTAAATTGTATATGTATATATATATATATATAAAATAACAATTTTTTTACAGCTGTATACTCTGCCAAACACCTTTAAATTAATAACAACCCTAATAAGGGATAAAAAATGAATGGTTTTCTGTGTGCGTGCATGCTTAGTTTTGTTCACACGCATATGTAAGAGAGAGAGAAGGGAGATAGTATATCCACTATAAATGATCATGAAACAACTGAATTTGTTGAGCAATAAACAGAGTAAATAAGTATTATTTAATACAAACACAATGTCTATTCTATTCTTGCACAAAATACTGTTTACATTAAAAGTAAAAAAGCAAAAAGTGACAAGAATATAATCGTAATAATTGAATAAATAGTTCCAAAATATACATATACACATTTATCTGACACGTGAAGCATTCAGACTTTCTTCTGATATGGTGCACACAGATGAATGCACTCCAGACGATGCTTACACATGGAGTTGTGCTTAAAATTATATACCACCTATGTATAAAAAGATGTTTACTGCCGATAAAGAAGTTCATAAACCAGTCTTTCCATTTTCATTACCTTTCATTACTCATTACCTTTAATTACCGCCTTTAATTACTCACTACCTTTCATTTTCACTAACAAGCCAACATATAGGCATGGATTATGCATTATGACAACAGTTTAATACAATCGATGTGAATAAATCTCATCAATAAACATTTGCGACATCAACATTTAAAGACAGGTTTTTTTTTTAATTTTACTAATATGCTCTAAAATTTTTCGTTCAGTCTTCTGCCGCCGAGTTCCCGTCTCAGGCGGTACACACCAACCGTTCTAGTACACTGGAAAAAAAAATTGTGTCATCTAGAATGCAAGAGAAATTAGTGCTTATTTACAATTTTTCTATCGTTCATAGCTTACTCAAAACCAAACAAACAACAGTTGAAAAATTCAGAATAAACCAGAATATGTAGAGGAGAAAATAAACCAGAAGTCCATCATTATAGGTCAACCAGACTAATCACTAAATCGAGCAGACCTACCCAAAGATACAGCTTTCTGGCAACCAAGTTGTCATCGAACGCCCCAGACCAACGATCTAAAATGGCGACTGCACGCTGCACTTGCTGCTGAGTCAGGCGGGTGTCGTCGTACTTTGCGATACGAGTAAACAGTGGTTCTTGGTCTTCCCCTCCGTTCAGTTTTCCCCACACAGTCCGCCAAGACTGCAGAGAGATCGAAAATAAAAACCCTAATAATCACCCTGAGAAGACACCCAGGTGGTGTTACACTTTTTCACATTGTTTCCTATTTTATTGTCATACTAACAACTGACTTGCTGGTGTAGAGATTCATTAACATAGCTATCCTGGGACAGTCTGAAAAAAGCAGTATGATTTGAAAATATCGAGACATTTATTAACAGGGTCATATAAGGACAGTCACAAATTTTTTAAATGATATTTAAAATATTTTGAAAGATAGTCGGAAAAAAACGTAAGCAAGGGAGACAATTAAATGATAAATAAAATCCACCTGTCCATCGAGTCAGTGAAACCCGTTACCTTAAGGTCGTCCTCAGTCTCCCCAAGGAGGATAAGCGTGGCGGATATGACGTCAAGAACCGGCTTCGGGGGCTTACACAGGGAAATTTTGTCTTCTTGCGTAAGAGTTAATATTTCCTCTCTACTTTCGTCCAGCGGGCGCAGCTCCTCGTACATCTGCAAACCGTCCTTGTAGCAGGCCGCCGTTTGAACGACTTCCCCCACGCATGTACAGGAAACTCTCTTCAGAACATTCTGCAGCTCGCCCCTTTGGCAGCTTTCAATGGCCTTGTAAACCACTGGAGACATTTCAGTAGACAAGAGATTCCTTATTGTCCTATTTTGTTAGAGACTGTTTGTTAGATAACAATTGATTTTTGGCTTTTTCGTTCGGGAAGTCTTATTAAAGAAAAGAATGATTATATTTAACGCTGGTCATGATTTGCTTTTTTGTGTTGGTGGGGTGGTCAATTTAAAGTATTCCCTTGCTTGTTACGACTTTGTGGTCATATTTTTTGTTTCAAATAATTATTAGCAAATTTGAACTAATATTTTTAAGATACAGTTTTCTTTTATCGAGTGCTAAAAAGTTTGGACATTTTGGACAAAACGAAAAGCACAAATTAAATCTTAAGATACAAAACTTTAGCAAAAAATAATAATAGAATAATAATATCAACAATAATAATAGAATAATAATATCAACAACAATCATAATAAAAGATTTTGCAGAGCTCATTTCCCCGTATGGAGGTGAGTTCAATGTGCTGTACACGAAAAACTACAAAAGAACTGACTGTCAACTATACATCAATCATACATCCCATAGTATCAGGCAATAAAAGAAATGAAAGCATGTGCTGACGCTGCTTAAAGCCAGTGGTGAAAGCTTAACATTCATTTCAGTCGTAACATCGACAAACGTTTGACAGACAAACATAAACTAAAGCTAGACGATACAAGAAATTAAATGTGGATGCGTGTATTATCGTAATATGTCACTGCCACAGTTCGAAGTCTTCTGTCATCACTTTACCGGTTCCACACAGTGTCTTCAGCATTTCCTTTGCCATTCCGATGTCTCCCCTGTCCTCCAGGTTGTAGGCAACGCAAGTCCTGATGGCGCTGTCTTGGCGATCTATGTCCTTGGACTTGGCCGCTTCAGCCACCTCTGCGCGAATCCTCTCATACTTGTGCTGTTTTTCTCGAATTTTCTCTTCCGTCACCAGGTCCGATATGCCTGCAGTCTTGTACCGAAACACAGCTCTCTCCAGCTGCATGGAGTCACCTTTCTCCAGCGCGTCGTTGACGTCTCGCAGCAGCTGTAAACGAAAGATCATGGGAAAGAATCCCATCAGTCATAAAAATTAAGGTAAGAGGCTCAAATTATCGGTAAGGCTGTGGGAAGAAAGGTTTGTACTCCGTCATCCAAATACGATTTTACGACCACTCGAGAAGAAGACTTTTTATCGTTTCAAAGGTGAGTTTTGACTGTACAGTTGTATGTATGATTTTTTTTTCATGTTTTGAGAAGAAAGACTTCTGTGACAGCAAGAACACGAACAAAGCACTTGTGATATACAATTTAAAAAAATCGGTGCAAAACCAACAGTTACACACTGATCCCATAACTACTTTATCCTTTTCACACAGCAACAATTTTACAAAGCAATATTTGAATATAGTTTCTATCTGTCAGTAAAGAAGATGACATCTAGCTCTAAGGCAGTGTAAATGGAGACAAGCGGCAGCCTCCATCTCAAAGAAAATCAAACGTTTCGTAAAATTTTGATCGAGAATTTGTTTTGATCAGTACAGCAATGCTCTTGACTTTCCACAAATTCTTTTTTTTCTTTTAGACTGCTTTAAAAATGCCCCTCGTTTAGCCCGATGTCCAGAACATTACAATGGTGAAGAGCAGACCCAACAATAAAGAAGCTTTTAGAATGTCACTGTCACAATGTCGGTGTGTAAGATTTACAGAAGTGAAGACTTACAATGGTAGATCATCTGCATCGTCAGTTCACGTTAATGATAAACACACTATATTCACTTTTAGTCACTCCATGCTAACGCCACAGCTTTTAGAATAACACAGAAAATCGTCAGCTTTCTGTGAACTAATATTTGTGACAACAAAATTAACGTCTGCATAGCGTTTGCGCTACCTGCTTCCGTTCGTCTTTGGTGACGACATTCAGGTCCTGATCACACGTTAGCAAGTAGTTGAGGACGTTGATGGACTCTTTGTCTTCAGGTCTGTTCATCGGGCCGTCAACATCTTCCCCGGATAAGCGCCATGAAGTTGAAAAACCATTCTGAAGGTGTGAGACAACAAGTGTTAAGAATGCGCTGTGTAAGAATCAAGAATTTATTAAAATTTTAATAATTTTACACGTACGTGCTGCAGGTGAAAAAATTCAAACAGACGGCAACGAACTATTGACGAACGAATTTATAAAGTTAGATAGTTTGAGGATAAATACAAGAGAAAAGTGATAATGTTATTGCCAGATGAATTTTTTAATAAAATTATTACAAAAGAGCGTTAGATTATATAACAAGAAATAAAAATTCACAATGAGTTTAAAATTTCAGTGCTAAAATTATTACTGAATGCAGTTTGTCGTTTTCTTAATTCCTGTTGTATTTAGGAGGCAGGGCGAATCTTAACAAAGTATTTTAAACGCAAATTAACACAGCAATAGCAATAGGAAATGGAGCATCCAATCTTTTATAAAATGCGCTATTTGTATTATTGTTCATATATTCGTCATCTAATTCTCTTTCTTTATCGCAAACTTTGTTATAAAGGGTGCTTCAGATCTCAGATGTGTCCTAGCATGCTTTATGTTTCATCCCATCTTTGTAATAAAAGTGACAAAGTGCGCTAGTAATGCATAAAAATACAATCATTACATTTGTGTGGTGTAACTTAGAGATACACGGTTACTTCTTTTTAATTGTATTATTGAGGAATTTATTAGGAGCTTGCAAAAACTACGTGGACAATCTGTACAGCTTGTGGTCTAAGGGAAGTAATATACTTTGTCAGCTTGTTTGCTTGACACATGACTACCTCCCCTTCCTTAACATTTTATATATTATTATATATATCGGGAGTGTCATTTCCAAGTTATGTTTGAATAAGAAATGAAGTCGTTAGAAAAAAATGAGTTTATTTGGCAACAACGTGTGTCACATATTTCTAAAGTCAACGCCCTGCTTTTAATCATTTAAAAGACAGTCTTCATTCTTCTTGCGAACAGACAGTAATAGTTGTCTCTGTACTGTACAACGCTTAGTTACTGTCATTGTTTCTTTCCCACTCTTCACTTACATTGTATTCTACCTTAATCGCAAGTGTCTTAAGTCACATTTCAACAAGTCAACAACATACAGAAAAAAGCAAGGGGGGAGTTGGTGTTTTACGCCAAGTCAGCAACTAAAGCTATTTGGCATCGCAGCCAGCCTTGTAAAAAGATGCCACATGCAGAGAAAGAAAGGCGTGCCCGCGATGAGATTTGAACCCAGGACGGCCAACCCTCATTGTATTGGCGACGGGCGCTCTCTGTTGCCCCACTAGACAACCCACAGGAAAAAAGAAAGCTTAGGATCTTGAAATATGATTTTGAATAGTCTTTACCTTTACCGTCCGATCTATGAAATGCTTTTAAGCGATCTGTACCTCCTGTTCTCTGTCGTGTGGTTTGATGACGTCAATCTCCAGCGCGTACTCCGGGCTGACGTCATCGTCGGGCAACCTCGCTGTCACCGTCGCCTTGTCCTCTGTCCTCGAGAGAGAAACGTGATCTCGCAGGTCCTCGCGTGAGCGCGCCCTGTGCACGAGCTTAGGCCTGACGTCCAGCGTGGGCTCGGCCTTGAAGCTGAAGTCGATGGCCTGGCCACTGGACACTACCACAAGGCCGTCCGTGTGGGAGGGGTCAGACAGGCCTGCCGCACGCGCTGTGTCGTCGTAGCCGTAGCCGATATCAGGGTTGCTAGGAAACGGCCTAGTGTTAGGGGGCACGGACTGGCAGGTCAGGCGGAAGTTGACAAGATGGCACCGTTGGTTGTCGTGAATGCCGATCACTTCCAGCTGATAAGCGCCAGGCAATGGCAACTTTACGAGCAGCGACATCAACCGCTCTCCTTGTTTTAACCTGACAGATAACGACATTTGTCTGAACATAATTTTATGTATTTCTGGTTGAAAGGCGGACCAAACGTTCTTCGTTTAATCGATTAGGTGATGGAAAAGCAGAGAAGGGATCAAAGGATTTGTTAAACAGCAAATTGTAAATTTATTTGGCGATGACATTGTCAGCTTATCTGGCTATAAAGATCTCATTTCACGTGGTAATAAATTCTCTCATTCAACTTGGTAAGGAGTACCTCCTTTGACGCAGTAATGACAGTCTTCACGTGGTAAATACGCGATGAAATGGATTATCTTATCTTTGTTGTCAGTAATTCTAACCTGTACTTGACTGATAATTAGTAAATATTCAGTATGCTACAACATTAGTTTAATTGTTCCTTGTTTTAAATCGTCGATGCTTAGAACTATGATGAATACCTGAAAAGTGTGTGCGTGTGTGCGTGTGTGTGTGTGTGAGAGAGATATATATATATATATACACACACACAGTGAGAGAGAGACAGAGCGAGTATGTTTGCAATCCCGTCTCTCTTTCCTACCTGTTAACGTAATGCTCTGTTTGAATCTCGTCGGGAAATTTTCTCTCGGGTGGCTTTTCGTCGAAGTAGAGCCTATAGTCCAGTCTGCTGTCTCCACCCGTAGGACTCTGGAAACTGATGCAGCATTTACCGTCCTTCGCTTCTACGATGCACGAGTCCGGGCTTAGAAGCTTCCACCCGGATGAGAAGTACTCTTTCTGATAAAAGGGTAAGGAGAAGAATTGCTTCTCTGTCCAGGGCGAGGTCAGAAGCTCGTACTCAGCGTGGTCCGGGTGGCAGATACAGTTCATCACGTCTGGATTGGTCAAAAACCAGAACTCGTCTACATAAGCTTCCAAAATGCCGTCGCTTGCGCTGGGCCTTTGAAAGAGCAACGCACTACAATGTGATTTTCTGGTCTTCCAGGTCCCCGGCTACATCAAACTTAGAGAATTTAATTTTCGTTTTATGGAATACATGCTTTATGTTTGATAGTAAGAACACGTGCATGTATTTGTCACTTGAAAGGATATTGTTTCATTTAACACCATTCCGATGGACCAAAAATGGAATTGCGTTTGGCAGAATAGTCTTTAATCTCTTGCCAAAAGTTAAACATGCGTTATCAATAATTATTTACAGCAAACTAAAAAGAGGCGTTTCGGCCTATGGCGTCATACCGGTCCCTAGCGGGTTTCCCGCTGTCCTCTACCAGTGTCCAGTGCCCTGTGCTGAAGGCATTCAGGCCGATGAATGCCCAGTGAGGGAAGACAAATCTCCAGCTGCCTTCAAGGAAGACAACTGCCCAGGTGTTCCTCCCTGATATGTGCTGGTCGCCGACCTCGTAGGATGACCCCTTGCCTTTTCCTCTTACCAGGATGCATGGAATACCTGCTTTCCTAAAACGTTAGACAATAGTCAGAAGGAAGTGTGTGTGGGGGGGGGGGCTGGTCTAAACAACTAAGGCTAAGTCATGGACAGGCAGCCGGGACGGTAAACTAGAGCAGCGCAGAAAAAGAAGCATCGTGTCCACGGTGAGATCTGAACCCTGAACGGCAGATCACCACTGCATTGGTGATAAATGCTTCGCCGTGGCACCCGCCCACTGCATGCTGAAAGTCCGCAGATAGAACAAAAATGGTACCAAGCAGTTAGGAGCGAGAGAACCTAAGCAGTCAAAAGATAGTAGCGGTAGATAGTTGCGGCATAGACATAAGCACTATTCAGTAGTTAGGAGAGGAGGCTTGTATTCAGGAGAGCCATGCCAGATAGTTGTTAGGAGACGAAAACAGTTGCCTGTATTCAGAAGGGAGAAACAAAAACATTAACTAATATTTAGAAAACGTAAATAGTTCCTACAAATTAGTAGAAAAACAAAGACTATACACAGTACTTACAAGACAGACGTTGTAGTCATTAGACAGAAGATAGACACGGCAGACAATATATTTACCTCAAACCGAAAATAGTTAATTGTGACTAGGCACGGTACTTTAAATAATGAGACCAAACTCTCTCTCTCTCTCTCTCTCTCTCTCACTGTCTTTTGTCTTGCTTGATAAACCATGAATCAATTCAAGCGAGTGACTGAAGCACAGAAGTTAGACATACTAACCGCCAGCCGTAGATTGTTCCTTTTTCAAAAAACAAAAAAATCTTTAGCCAGTAGTTAAGATAGAGAAAGGTTAGCGAATGGTTAAGACTAATAAATATACGTTAACAGTTAGTAAAGGAGAGAAAGAAACATTAGGAAAGGATATATTTCATTTTTTGTCATACACAATGGCCCTGTATTTACTGAGCTTATCTAGAACTGCTCTGTCAATCGTTGTCTTGGTTTTCGTCTCGAAAGTATTCTGGGTGATGTTTGCAGAGCGATGGAGTTGAACTTAGTGAAAGCTGTGGAAGTAGTTGAGTCTTCTCAAGGGCTCGTCTCCCCTTAACCCCTGCTTTCTTAGATCAAAAGTAAAAAGTGTGGACAAGATATGAACACCAGCAGGTATGCCGCCAGAGTCCGTTTCTACCAACACATGTGCCGCACAAACGCACACACACACACACACACACACACACACACACACACACACACACAACAGTGTTGCCTCAGAGAGCGGATCCATAAAGCCATTGGATTCAAGTTTCCTTTTCTTTCTCATGACGGCAAACCTGCAACGTATGGCTTAACGATTTCAAACAGCATATAGCTGTTAGCGCAAATCGTTACTCACCTACACAGGGTGGCAAACAGCTCCCCGACCATTCTCCCGCTCATGTACGCCTTTTTCGCCAGGTATTCGGGGCTGTCGGGGCTCAGGTCATTGTTCATTACCTGCCTGGTTCCAATTCTCTGCGCCCCCATCCAACAGAAGATCGACCTCACCTTCTGCAGGTCTGTTGTCAAGTCGTGCAGAAGGTAACTCAAAAGCTTTTCGAAGCTTGCGTTCAGTGTGATTGGCGCCTGCAATACAAGTCCATTGTTTTACTGTTTGTGAAGGTGAGAGACAAGCAACAAGTAAACCTGGTGTTTTGAGAACTGAACAAAGCAGCACGGTATTAATTTTCATTGGTTAGACAAAGATTTGAGCCAAGTGAATACATAACGCGAAGTAGAAGTTAAGTGTCTGACATCTCAAGTGTTGTGGTACTTTTTCAAAACAACCCTAGATTTAATTTAAGAATTTTAAATGAATTTCAGTGTCAGACAAATTAAACCACACCAGATTCCATAAAAGCTAAGGTAACTGACACGCCTTGAAAAAATTAACCACCTACCTCCATCGAGTAGACCATGTGCGTTCTGCTGAAATCAGTTTTCAATGATTCACTAGAACTTATTCCCTAAACTTGCTTTTTTCATCCGACACTTTTGCAATCTTATTTTTTCGGTGTTTCAGCTCACTGGTTTTTGTATCTGTTCATTTAATCGCAATAACAAATGGTCCTAACTGAACAAAAAAAAAATACCAACCATTCTTGCTCTCAAGTCAACGGTTGCATAATCTTCTTCCTTGAAAATTTCTTCCTTCCGGACTTCAGGCGGCCGCAGCGGGGGGTAACTCGGAAGCGTTTCCCAAAGGGAGTTAGTGATATTCTAGACACAAACGACAAGTTATCATCCTGGATGTCTGCCACCTTTGTTTACGGCTTATTAGTCTCTGTCTGTCTGTCTGTCTGTCTGTCTGTCTGTCTGTCTGTCTGTCTGTCTGTCTGTCTGTCTGTCTGTCTGTCTGTCTGGCTGGCTGGCTGGCTGGCTGGCTCTACATACCTATTATAATACCATCTCATGCTATCCCAAATTAAAATGGGAAAATGTGTAAAGGTGTTACACAAAGATATATAATCAACTTCATGATCTTTCTCAAAAGCATGCATCGATTTCGGCAGACATTAAAAAAGGTTATGGCGTATTATTCTAAGTTGGAGGAAAATTTCACTCACTATCGTTTGAATGACTTTTGAATCCTTTCTTACAAACTCAAAACTACATTTTAAAAAATACGACACGACGGGCTCCCGTTTTAGCCTAAGCTGCTCATTGTTATGATATGACTAAAGGGACTGGAGATCTTCCGCGGTGGACACCTCTCTCTCTCTCTCTTTCCCTTTCTCTCTTTCAATTGGGCTAGGGCTACTCAATACAAAAAAAAAACACAGAAAAAAATTGAGATCTAAAATGAAGCGATTTCTCTTTCTCTCTTTCTCTTTTAACTCAATAAGAGATGCCTACTGTCGATGTTCTGTACGTTTTGAAAAGGAAACGTTATATGAAAATCTCAAAACTTATGAATATAAAACTGTACTACCCAAGCGAAGTTTACTGAAAGCAATCTCAAAATGCAAGCTGGCTAAATTTTGTGTAAATAAATAAATACTTCCTTCCCTCGGTGAACGCTCCAGAAAGCTTTTTTCTTTCTTATTAATTACTTAAACGAAACAATCAACCAGTTTTTCTTATCTTATTATTATAATACCAATAATATTTTGCAAACTATTGATATCAGTGAAAATGAAGAAAATTCAACAACCAGGCTAACTGTCAAAAGATATCAGACGACTTTATCGTGGTTATCAATTTACTCTCACATCTCGTGCGATCGCGACATGAAAAAGGTTAATCTGACGTTTCTCTTTAGTCATTAGCTGCAGCCAGTGTAACATCCTGGCAGGAGTGAAGTTTACACAGACTGTAAACATTCAATGTAAACAGTAACCGAAATATCTCTGCAGAAAATAACTGAGGAAAGAAAACAAGCGATAAAAGCAATGCAACGAAAGCAAACCAGTTCCTCTCCTAGACACATACACGTGTTGTTAAATAACGATGTAATTTTTTTTTAAACGACCGTTATTTGCCAAACACCCAGATTAGATAGTAAGTACCCGATTGAGAAGTCCCCTTTTCCTTTTACTTACGTGACTGGTTCTCGAATAATGTTACGCGCAAAATGCACTGCGATGTTTGTAGAAATTGCTTGGCTCAAGGGGGAGGGTGTCTAATGTTCTAAAACTAAATTGTCTAAGATCTCATTTATCTAAGACAAATATATTATACTCACATGAATACACACAGAACTCCCATACCCAAGCATATGCAGAACTGATTCTCTCTCTCTCTCACACACACACACACACACACACACACACACACACACACACACAGAGTGAACACAGTCACATATGCGTACTGACACAAAGAAAGAAAGAAAGAAAGAAAGAAAGAAAGAAAGAAAGAAAGAAAGAAAGAAAGAAAGAAAGAAAGAAAGAAAGAGAGTGAAAAAGAGCAAGACAGGCAGAAAGGAGTGAGATCTTGTCAAAGTGGTTTTTTTTTTCTTTATTTCAAGCATTTAAGTGTTCTCACCATTTTTCACTGCCAGGTTCCAGCAGAGATGTGAGACGCCTATGTTATTAACTTTTTATTTTATCTTCCGTCAGACGTTTGCTCATTTACCACTTTCCGCTTTTCTCATACATCTCTTGTGCAGGCGATCCTTCCAGAAATTGCTAGCAGTCCACGTGCACCGAGGAAGGCATGCATCTGGTTGCAAAGCCCCTCACGGACCTCGGTCCAGACATCGTGCCCTTAGCAAGTGACCCTGAAATCACAGACCGATAGTGCGAGGGTTAGTCTTTACTTTGAGACCGACGGATACCAGTAGCCGCCACTGCGCCGCAGGATTAAAAATTCGTGTTACGAGGAACATAAGATAGTCCCATACTGCACGATTTAAAACACACGCACTTCAGCACTTCAGTTACTGACAATATGTCCTAACATACAGCTCCACTACTGTTATGTGTTATGACATTGCCCTCTAAGGCTGATCGCTCAATCAAAGCAACGGAGTTGACAAAGACACCCACCCAGTCGAAAATTCCGTTTCAAAGCTTTGTCTGTCACAGGACAGAAAGTTTTGCAGTAGAAACCACGAAGGCGGCACTTACACGAGATCAAAGAAGCCTAAGAAGCGTTTTCTAGTGGTTGTACTTCAAACACCAGTTTGCTCTCACACCCTTTGATGTCAGCGTGTTCTACCTGAGAATTAATTAGACCTAAAGTGGCCTCACGCGCAGTGCCAGATTGCGACCTAATTGCTCGATTCACCACGAAAACATCAATCGATGTCGACTGTAAATCTCGATTAATTAGCTTGCATCCTTAAAAAGCAAGTTATGGACACTGTCCAGATTCAGTTGCTACACTTTATAATTTTGCTTAGCACGATCTAATGGGGGTCGATGTGACTGAGAATTGTTGACCGACAGCGAACAAGAAGTTAGCTTCACTGTAGAGCTGTCTGTCTGCACCTGGCGAGAAGATGTTACCCGGAAGTCAGAATTTTTATTTCTTAACACCAATGGGGCAATAAGCTTCTTACAGGTACATTCCAAGCAAACACTTTGCTAGAATTGTAATGGCTTCTTTGCAGTTCAAAACAAACCTCACTTTTCCTGTCGGGGAAATAAAGCAGACCTAACCCAAAAGTCAGATACACAGAAGGTCGTTAGGCGTTAGGTCCATGAATAACAGTCAGCTCAAACCTTCATAAAACTTAAGAAGCAGCTTGGTTGACTACTAAGACTTACTCATGCATCTGGGCCCCTGAAGAATTTTCAGCGGCCTCCAGACATCTCTAGCTTGCTTGAGATAGATGTCGAAAAAAAAAACTTTTCAAGAATTGGCTTCTACTCTGTGAAACTCGAACTCCTGCCCGTTTCCCCGCCCCGCCCTGTAGTTTGTGGAAAAAGAAAGACAAAGTATTTTGAGTTATCAGTAGTTGCCAGCCATTTCAAACTTGTTACAGAAGAAAAATAAGGAAATAAAGACTCCGAAGGGCTATTGGGCGTAGCGTAAAGGAATTTAGGTGGTTCACCAAGCTTAGTTTGCACCCATCTCCTTTCGCCACCATATTTCTTTCCATGATAGTACAGCTGCTGGGTTGGCAGAAGTGGGAAGGCAATTCGCTCACCGGTTCGAGTGTTACTCAAACCAGATCGATCGTACAGGTAAAAGAATTTTAGATGGACACTCGTCAATAGTCAGAAATGACCTCTGTCGGGGGACAGACGCACGCCGGAAGCAAATACATGCAAATAGGCACAATCACACGCGAGCACACACACACACACACACACTGGAATCAGACGCTCCACGAGACCTCTGGAATAAATATCGTGTGAAAAAACGTCGTAACGTAAGCAAGACTACTCACTGCTTGCCTGCTTGCTATATTACTGCAAATGACGATGAAGCTGAACTTTAGTGAGTATCAGTTTCAGTCACCGCTGTCGATCCCAAATCTTTCAGATTATTAGATTTCTCTTGTAGGGAACCGAAGCAGGGGAGATAAGCCTTTCCGACTTTGATTTTTTTTTCATTAACTTTCCATTACATGACGCGCAATGAATCGAAGCCGACTGCACTCCCACTGCCGGAACACCTATAACGGCATGACCGTTCGCACATCAAAAGCGGCGACTACACCTTTAGCACTGATCTAGACGAAAGTAGAAGCAGTTCGAACTGTCACAGGTCCCTTATCATCCAGGTGCGAAAGTTTGGCAAGAGACCAGCTGGACAATAGTTTTTTTTTTTCTTATCTAGGTGTGTGCTCACCTTGAACATACCATAAACTAGACTGTGCACAGCGGTAAGGTCACCTCTCGCTAAATCACCCACCCTACAGGTGAAAGATCGATTCCTCTACAGGTAAAAAATCGATTCTAGGCAGCACTCACTGTGTGGGTTGCATTGCCACCTTTGTTACTTTAGAGCTGTAAACAAGGAAACACGTAAATGTGAATGTTTAATTTCTCGTCTCTGTCCCTTCTGGAAATAATATATATATATATATCATAAAAAGGGATTGTAAAACATTAGCAAATATTAGTGCCTTGTACTATTTAATCAAGGGGTTTTATGCTACCGATAGGTGAGTGCGTGAACACCTTGTGACAACTTATGCGTGAACACTATCCCCCCCCCACCACCACCCCAGATTATCCCTATGCGTCCCCGCTGCTGAGGTCACTTCGGATATGCTTACACGTGTCAGAGTTAATTAAGTTCCGTTTGACATCTTTTGGCGAAGGGGCTGGGAAGAAGCTGCACCGTGTATACCAATGTTTAGGTGTATTTGCCAATATTACAAGCGCCGCTGACAAAACATTTTGCTATCTTCGATGATCGTTTCCATACAGTTCCATTATTCATTCTTTTTTTTCGTTTTTGCAACATATATCACGTGCACTGTTCCATCTACACAGCATAGGATTCCTCGAGTGTGCCGTCAGTAGAGAAGGGTGGTGTATAAAGGTTGATTGGTGGAGGGTTTTTTTCGGGGAGAATTCTGCAGAAAAATGCAGCCAGAGTTGAGAGCAGAAATCTTTGACGGACGCTTAACTCATTAAGAAGCTGCTG
This sequence comes from Marisa cornuarietis, assembly GCA_004794655.1. Taxonomy (NCBI): domain Eukaryota; kingdom Metazoa; phylum Mollusca; class Gastropoda; order Architaenioglossa; family Ampullariidae; genus Marisa; species Marisa cornuarietis. Next base: position 1,685,972 of record SMMW01000572.1, read on the forward strand.
TCTAAAGTGTCTAGCAGTGTACACAGCCATCTATTTCATTGCTAAAGATATTTGCAGGAAGCGAACTGTGGGCGACGAAAACTACAGCTATTCTGGATAAATCTGCAACCCCTTTTTGTTAGATCATTAAAATTTAATATTCATAAATATTTTACAATCCCAAGACCCAGTGGAATGTATTGAAATCGGAATTCTGATGGGAACGAACTTGTTTTGAACTGAACCTTTCGATGGCGCGAAGCCATAGAATGCAACGACTTTAATCGCGGTCTGATAATGTCAGCGAGACCGCAAAGCCGGGAAGACTAAACATGTTCTGTCACTTTGCCAGACTTCCCTGGGCACCACAAGGTCAAGACAATGGACCTTCCATAGACACCTCTGAGGACTTGCACGCGAGGTTGTATCGCACGAGACTAAGTGGCGTCTATCAACTGTAATCTATATGCATCTTCTTTTTTGAAGAATTTTTCGATGTAAGCTGGACGAAAACAAGTCTTAAATGCTGCACAAATGTGCTGTGCAAGGCGAGGCCTAGCAAGGATCACCATACATTTGTCAAACGAATTTTCAATCTAACAGTTTTGACAGTCCCCTTTCCATATAAACCCATCTAAATTTCGACTCGAATGTTTAGCATCCAGTAGTTTGTCTCATTTTGTACATGACCTACTGAATTCATGAAGCAGACCTATCAGTCTCATAAGTTCAGTGAAGCCTGTTTTGGAAAAAAAGTGAATTAATAAATAAGATCGGGTTTTTTCTCCTTTTTTCTCTCTTGTTCTTCTTTCTCTCAACCCCTATTTCCAAAACTGAGCTAAGTACTAAAACTTTTATGTCGTCTATATTAGAAAAGTAAACTATGTTGATCACCAATACGAATATGATGTTTAGTGTCCTTATGTCGAACACAAGACACAATAATCGTTAAAGAGAAATAAACTGTAAAGAATATCCATATTCTCTCAATATTTTTGCTAAATCATATGCTTAAAATATGAATATTTCTTATATATAATATCAACATTATTAATTCCTTTATCTTCTTGAATACTTCCGAAACTGGAAACATTGATATGAGAAAGCAATTCTGTGAAATAACTAAATAAAGATTTAAGTCTCTCGAGGCATTGCAAGTCAAGCAGGTCAACAGCGAACAGGTTTACTGACACTAGGACAGCAAAGTCTCATTTCACACCAGTAATTAAAGCTGATCATCATACAAACCCGAGGTTCACTTTCCAAACTTGACATGATACGTGCCTGTATAAGAAATCCATACTTTAGCTTTGACTATCATTTACTCCACAAGGCACAGATTCTTTAGCCTCCAATGTCGGGAGTTTCAGTGGAGGATAATACTTAGGGAAATATATTCAGGCTTTACGCGTCATGGCGATTAGCCTGGGGTTCGTTTTGCAGTAATCTTGCTTGGACTTGGCTCCAGGCCAAGTCTTACCCACCAAGCTTACGAGCACTCAAAGGCCTGCACGAGATATGCATTTAATGGACACGAAGGTCTTACAAATGAAAATGACTTGCACACACACACACACACACCTCCCCTCGTTGCTGCAAAAGTTTTGTGAATAAAATCCTTCTACAGTGCAAACGGACACAAAATCAACGAGATGACATTGACACCGAGATGACAATGTTCGTGTCGTGAAATGACAAAATTTACTCTGCGAGATGACAAACATAGATAGAGTGTATAATTTTACCTGTCTTTCGATAGCGACTCTCAATAACTGATTTTTTAGTCAGTGCTACACTTCTGCAGCGGCAGCAAATGATTGACATCTCTCACCTGCAATATCCTTTATCAGAACGGAGAGAGAAAAACGATGTGCAACAGCTTGTAAAAATGTTTATGTACGCGCGCGTTATTGTTTGTGCGTGTATATGTACGTGTGTCTGTGTGCGCATGTGTGTACATGCGTGTCTGCATGTTTGTGTGAGGGCGTTTTGCAATCGCGTGCCTGCTCTAATGTATGCGCGTGAAGGTGAAATTGTGGCGTTTAATTAGTAGTTATGAGGAAGTGGACATTAAATTTTACTAATAAAATGAACACGTTGAGTGGCTTGTCATCAGAACACAGTACTTCCTGATATTTTTCTCACCAATAGTTACGTTCGTTTGGCAGATGGCGCTAATTCAGCGTTTGGTCGCTGCCTCCTTTCACACAATCCTCAGTTTCTCGTAAATTAGCCTACAGCTACACAGCTGAGAAAATGGTACAATTGTTCATGAAATAGGAGAAAGTAGTCCTACCCCTATGCCGTCCCTCACAAATCCCACAAAACCTCTTGCAGCTGACCTCACTTCATGTCACACGTTCACGGGAAGATGATGCTTACGTCCCTTGTCACACTGCATGGGTCCTTGGACCCCACCTCACGCGCAATGACATAGTGCAACAACTTACACTGGGAATTCCAAGGCGAGTAATACTGCTTGATTCTACATCGTAGCAGCACTAGCTTTGGCAATGTTAGCACACTATGAGGCCTTGAGGGCTTCTCGTCACATTAAAATCCCGCACGTTTTGAAGAAGTAAAGATAACTCCAGCGAACCTTACACCAGCCTGTGAAGCTGGTCTGCGTCCTTTCTCATGGCAGCAGATGATCTGCTCATTAACATCAAGCTCTCCAAGTTCATAGGCACAGCTGTCGATTCCACACTTCCCAGTTGCACACAGTTTGTTAGTTGTTGTTTTTTTTTTTCGAACATACACGTTAGAACATTGTTGGCCCCTTTTGGTCCTGTTAAATCGCAATGGCAGCATTATATTTCATGTCTATTTAAAAACTTGTGTCTAGGCTCAGGTCAAGTCTGGCCTGCGACTATAACGTTCGATGTGTCAATGAAGGTAGCCAGTGTTTGTAAAAGGGCATTCTCAAGTAGTTTGGAATATTTTTACATGAAGTAATATAGCCATTCGCCGAACATTGTCACATCTTTAAGAACGTGTGTCCGATTAAAAATGTGGGAGCACAAAATACGTTTACACGTCTTATAAAATGGCTGCCGAAACATTAGACGCACAGCTTGCAGTTCAGTATTAATGTGACTAACATCCTTAAACATAGTACATAGGGCGCAGAAACTAAAATCATTTTATCTTGTGCTGTGAACGGATAGTACCACAAACACCCATTCATTCTGACCATTTATGACAGCAGTTTCATGTGTAAATGTAAGAAGGTCTCCCCATATTCTGCGCCCGCGTCAGCAGGGCTGGAGTCAGGAGACGGAGCAGGAAGTCAGGTTCTCTCGTCCCACCCTTGCCGTCAGTTTCTCGTCCACGGCCGCCAGCTCCTTCAGGTCCTCGATGGCCTGTGCCGTGAGGGCCAGCACGTGACCCAGCTTTTCAGGAGCCATACCCTCCGCCTGCGATAGCCGCCTCACGTCGTCACGGCACGTGTCGATTCTGTCAAACAAAGAGCAGCTACAAAGGTGAATCCCTCAAGACACGCGTCTTATAAACGGGGTGAGGCAGGGCATCTCCTTCACCGCTACCCCCCTCCCACCCCACACACACGCTCTCGCCCTTACCTCCGTGTAACTTCTTGAAAAAATAAAACTACGTAGAAAAATCCTTGGAATTGAATTTAAATTTGTAAGTAGTTGGGGAGGGGCAGCAGACGATGACCGTTTGCCAAGTCGACCGCCGCTTTATAACATATCATTCGTTCTAGAAACTTCTGTTTGAGTAAATAGCTGATTTGTATTTTTACATTTTGTACCCTACTTTAGTTCAGATACTAATCTGCAGAGCATTTTCAACACACCAGGACAACAGTATCACGGGATGAAAACCTACTTAAGAGAATCTTATTATACAATAAGGCTAACTGGCTATTTATGCTTCTAAAAATTTCCATCGAGGAGTCTCTTCGCTGTTGTCAAGTTTGTGTTGGAATCGTCACATAACAGTGGTAGCGTCGTCTCAACCCTGGGGTGGAGTCATCTTGGTCGACTTGAAAAGTGGTCGCGTGATCTACTGTGCATGAATGTGTTCGTGTGTATGTGCACGTGTGTGTATCTGTGTGTCGCGCGCGTATGTAATACATATAATCCTGGACTTACTGCAAAACCGTAATAGCAAAAACTAACAAGTAGAGTAGTAATATACACGCACCTACTGACACACACACACACACACACACACACACACACACACACACACATAAACACACACACATAAACACACCGTGGTTCCAGCATCCTTAGCCTGTCCCTCATATACGTGATGTCCTTCTCACATTCACGTAACAAGGGGCAGCTGAAGACCTGGCGCGGACTTTCCAGGACCACCTGGTGAACCAGCTTCAAGAGTTGCTGCACTTGTCTCTCCTTTGCCTCCCGGCTGCCTTCATTATTGAAAATAACGTACCGCTCGTTAATGTCCTGTAGAAATAAATAAACAATAAATAAAAGATCTGAATAAAGTTAATTCTCTAATCTCAAACCCTGAACACTCTATGTAAAAAACTGAACAAATTTCAATATATTGCATCCCATATTGGTCGTGCTTCACAAACTGAGCCAATCAAAATGTGCTAAAAATTATATGGTCACGTTTTTCACAGCCATTTAAACCTCAGGTTGTATAGTGCTAGTTAACAAAACAAAACAAAACAAAAACAAAAATACGAACCAGTCAGAAACCAACGCATATTTCTTAACATAGTCATTACAGCAAAGCTAGTTAAAATTCTGCCTACTGGTTAATTCTTGAGGCTGCCTTTTTAAGAGTTGTCCGGTAACACAGTAGTAAGATACCATACGACTTTACTTATCCTAATGGGCACTGATAACGCCGCTCTGTAAGAAACGAAGGTTAGAGCTACACAGCACAACTTCAACAATACCATCATACATCCACGACCTCCACACACCAAAACCAGTTCTCCACACAATCACAATTTAGATTCGAATGCACGGCCGACACAACAATGGAAACCTCAGTCTATTGGTCCTGCGTGCAGGCACACAGAATCTGCGTCCCGACGGGACCTGACGGACCTCTCCTGATAGGACGTGCCTTGCATCATGTAGCCCCGCAAACACTTTTGCACACCTAGTATCGTTTTGCACTGCATACGCGGAATCACTTTTCTATCAAATAATCCAACCAGCCAACCAACCAGCCATACAGCCAACCAGCTAACCAGCTTTACCCCAGCAACACAATTTTTTCACAGAAATTTGATGAAAAAAATAAGTTCCTAAGTCAGAAAATCTGAAGCAACAATTGTATAAATCTGTTTTTTTTTAACCTTTCAGTGCTCAAACACTTCATTCAGGCAGGCAATGAAAACGGTATTCTGCTTCTTTCAGTTCGTCTGCTTTATTTTAGTTTAAGATGCTTGCAGAGGCGACCAGTATCACAGAGAAGCAGTCAGGTATAGGAACGAATCTAGAGAGTGGTTTTTGCTTATGTCACACAATAGAGCTCACATAGTAATAGAGTTTTGAGGTTTGGACTTTCTTCCTACAGGAAGTAAGGCAAAGCTGTTCGTACAAACCGCCAAAGTCAGGCGGCAGGTACAGAGTAAAAATAAAGATGTTGTCAAGATTTAACAAAGTATTGATAGAAATGAGCGAATGTGTGAGGTCGCCTTTTGCGGGCACACTTGTATTCGGCGTTCCTGGATGTTTATCTTGGATATCGGATTTCGCCAGAAGACGAGAAACCACCGTCACAAGACATGATTTGAATAAGTTGTGTGTGTGTGTGTGTGTGTGTGTGTGTGTGTGTGTGTGTGTGTGTGTGTGTGTGTGCGCGCCAGAAAAGGCATTTAAAGCACATAATGCTCAGTGGGTGAGAAGTAAACAAGGCCCGTCACCCTGCTCGCCTCCTGCCGAAGTGTTTTTGCAGTAGACTTTCACACTAGCTTTCTTCTGCTGCACTTTTTTAACCCCCTGTTTACGACACAGAACTGAACCTAAACTATTGTGTGATTGTAAAATGGACGGCGAGGTCACGCAGAATGCTCTAACACCAGCCCGTGCAGTAAGTTTCACGTGTTCGCAGGAAACGAGCAACATTTTGCAAAAAGTCGTCAGTGACTCTACAACCCGTGTCTTAAGGTGTCTTGACACAAAAGATGATTTGTTGCCAGATGCATGTGGTCCTCTAATCGGTAGTTGAGTGGCTACGCTCTAACAGTCAGCTAAAAACCTTCTAAAATAGTTTCAAAGGCTGCTAAGCAGTAGCGATTAACGGCGAATAGTGCACCCGGCCCAGTGGGTTGGCTTCACGTGAGGTCTTTAAAATACGTCTTACTGTCTCAAGTGCGTCGGCTTCACTAAGCGAGATCTGAATAGTTGACTTGCTCCCTTGAGACCGACAGCCCGAGACCCCTGCTGTCGCACTCCTATTGGTACACACTGCGGAGACACTCGAGGCAGCACACAAAACCCAGGTCACTTTGACCTCGCCATTGCCCGCAATCAGCATTCGAGACAACTCCTGAACTAAGATCGGCCTCCCACTGCTAGGAGCTTGCAAGAGATTGACTCGGATACGCCAAGAAGCAGACGCACCCTTTCCGATCCAATTCACCGGAACGTTTGCTTACAGCAGATATAACGAGGAAATGTTATTGGCTGCGATGCAACTCAATTACGGTTCTTATCTAGCTTCTACGATGGTTTGGTTGCTTCCCCTTTTTGTCTGCGTTTGCTGTTTAAAAATATTTCCATTCATTTTTATTGCAAAAGAAAAAGGAACTGTAAGCAAGCTGCAACTATAAATCTTCATGATATGTCTAGTCTTCACAAGCTCTTCGTGTACCTGTCTCAGCTGAGTAGATCTCTCTGACCATTATTTTTAATGCACGTGCACCTGCTCGACGTGCGTAGGAGCGTTCTGCGCCACGTGTACCTGGCTTTCAACAGACTGATCTCTAAAAGCGAAACACAAAACAATCTGATTTGGTTTCCTTTTCTTGGAGAGGGTGTGGTTGATAGTTTTATGTTTTTGTGTGGGTTTTGTTTTCAGATTACTGGGTTCAGCTCAGTACAAGATATTGTACCAAGATCTGTATGAAACCCCATCACTGTTATTTGTGGTGCGGTCAAAATGTCATCAGTAAAGTGATGATCCTGAGTTTATACCTCGTCTCGACCAAGGTGGGATTTTTTTGTTTTTTGTTTTTTTTCCTTTGTATGTGACACATGTTTCCAGGGCCGGAAATTTGGCCACGAAATACTGACACGGCGTATAACATAACCGCACACACACGCACACCACCACCACCACCACCATTATCGACATTCAAGCACCTTGCACAGAAAAGGATCAGAGCCTTGACACCAGGAATGGACACAAAACTGCTTACGTCATCAAGTCTACTGCGAATGAAGAGTTTTAACTATATGCTAATTAGGCCCCCTCCCCTGGGGTCATCGATGATCCACAGTCACGGTCTGTGATAATTTTAGTAGGTTTGTGTCAAAAGGACGGAAGGTAAGTTGCATCTTTTACTAACCTCAGCTTATCCACTCAAAATAAAACTGTACTCTGATAGACCTTTAAGAATCTTTACAATCAACCAAAAAATGCTAAGTAAAAAACCAGAACAGGTGAGCGATGAAAACGAACTTAACCTGTTAAGGGTAAAGTCGCAGTTAAAGATGACATTACTGAAGCAGCATCGTTTGTAGTCCGCTGACATCACGTGACTTCCTTACCTTCAGGAGCTCCTTCACGTGTGCTGGCGATGCGGCCAGCAGCTGGCGAACGTCGCGCTGCTGCAGGTCGCCGTGGGTGAACAGCAGCACTAGGTGGCGCCGCAGCTCATCGCCCAGGACACTGCGCAGCTGTGCCACGACGTCAGTCTCCGCGCTCGTTATCGTGACGTCACAGCGGGTCACCAGGACGACGGCGTGCGGGCCGGGACAAGTCGCAACGATGGCGTCTTTTATCACCTGCACGACGGACTGGCGACCATCCTGTGACTCTGCAAAGCCAGGTGTGTCGACCACCTGACCACAATAAGTATTCTGCTGGCATTAGATGCTGCTGAGCAATACAGATCATTTCGAGTGTTATTAGTTGACCTGGCTATATGAGGAATAAATGTTTTCGCAGAGCTGTCACTGTTTTATTACAGCTCGTTTAAGCCGTCTGTGTATTTGCAAAGTATTAAAGTACTGTGTTTATAGGATAAAAGTATTTTTGTCATTATTTGTTATCCAGTGGGGGGGGGGGAGTGAATAGCGTTGTAGCTAGAGAAGCAGCGTCAGAACCTGATGGTGCACACATTAGCCTGTTCGATACACGTCTGACGCAGTGTATTTTCCTCAATTCGCCGAGCTGTTGCTGTTGAGGGAGACAAACCAGCAAGGGAGAAGATATGGGAACCGTTCTCCCAAAAGAATACTCCGAGATACTTCGTCATGAGTTTATGGGATACCTCCGAGATAAGTGACACCGCGCACGGGATACTTTCGCCATGCTCCCCCCACCCATCCCGAATCCCGCCCGTTTGCTTCGCTAAAATAGAAGTGCTGATACAGGAGACAGGCAATAAACTGTTACCGTTTTAAAAGGATTTTAAATGACAGGTAAAATCTAGCTACCCCGTCTGTACATCCGAATCCAGATCGCTAGATTTCTTTCACTGGAGCAGCACAACACACACGAACGCATACAAAAGAAAACAGAAACAAGGATGAAATCCTAGGCTAAGAGATACAAACTTTTTACACCATCCACCCAGGACGAATATGTACAAACATACCGGGATATTTTCTTAAGACTTCGCCCTGACATCTTTCTACAAAGCTATTGCTACACCTTATTACTGATAGTCAGGACTACAAGTGTTGTCGTAGACAGGGAAACCAAACTTTCTAACACGATTTTTTTCATCGACCCCCCTCTTCTTCTCCTTCCCATTCTAGAATGACGAGAAAAATATAATTAAGTAAAAGAAAGTTCCCTTACCAAGAGTGATTTCTCATGCACAGAAAAGGAACTCCGTGCACATTTGATCTTTGGGTGAGAGTCCTGCTCCGAACTGACATCAAAAAGGTCTGTTGAGAGGATACTATTTGCTGACTTGCTTTTGCCTGCACCGCTTTTGCCCAGCAAGATAATTCGGCATTCTTGGTCGGGAAAATCTGGTCAGTAGCCAAAACAAGAGATTTAGGACAAAATACGTATGTGTCCTACAGGTGTGTAACACATGTCTCACGCAACAAGGCTCGTGTCCCACGTGACAGACGTTTTCTGCCAAATAAAAAATTGCTTACAATAAATGCAGATGACGTCAGTCTATGCGTTAATAATAGTAACATTAATAACGTCTTTTATGTAGTTCCTGAGGGAGGAGGGGAACTAATAAGGTTTCATGACCCATTAACTCAGGGTTCACCTGATGACACTGGAGACTCCCTGGTGTTATATGCTAGTAAGAAAATCCTATCTAGACATAAAACTGGTTATCATTTGCAAGCCCACGTGAGAGATTTCCTCACAAAATGTCAGAGGGACGTTTGGGTCTTACCTTTCAGAACATCCATGACAACGTTTGAAATCAAGCACGGACAACCTCCTGACGAAATTCCCCAGCCACAGGCACACTTAGATTAACTCAGGCGAGGAGTGAAGCAGGCTCTCCAGGCCGGACCCTGCCTGCTTGTGGCGGTGACCCGGTCGTCGTGACGACGAACCCGCAAGGCGACGCCGACAGCGCCCCCTTCAGTCTCCCCTGCTGTTGTGCTCGGGTCGGGGGAGAGAGGGTGCCTTGTCCACGGGAGGCTCACTTTCATGTGTTGCTCCTGCGTCTCGCTGATCGGATGTCGTCAGAACTTGATCCCCCGGGTTGCTTTACATCCCGAGCTTCTGCCTGATTCATTAAAACGATCCACCGTTATACACGCGTATACCGTGTTTTGCATCTTGTTTTCAGACGGAGCATGGCAGGAAAGCAAACAGGAAAGAAAAGTAACTCGAGAAAGAGCAAGACTTGGGATACAAGCAGAAAATATTACTCAAACCATTGCAACGAGCCAACCTCATTGCCGCTACGTAGATGTAGAGGTGGATACAGAACGCTCAACTGTGAAGCAGGAAAATCCCTAGTCCACAGGTCCGCTGTCCAGCAGAAATGGATACGTGATTCCCGGATAAGGTAGGTAAACGCAGAGAGTGTGTGACTGTGCTCTAGTCACGCTGAAAACCACTCACATTCACTGTCCACTCAGCCGCTACCTGCAGACTTAGGGACTCAACCTTTACCTTACATCTATGTAGGTAAGTGTTTCTAGTCTTTCTCTTTGCTTTGTCTTCTGACAGGAATATATCTCTCACACAGATAACGCGTACTTGAGTAAAACTAATTTATTCTCAAAAAGAAAGATGCCTCGAATCTTTGTAGATCTAGACAGTTGAACTATGAGTTTAAACATTCTTAGTCATCACTTTTCACATTAATCACTATGGTTGAAACAGACTGCTACATCATGGCTGTCATGGCCAACCCTGCGCCTTTTTTAGGTTACCGCTTACTGCACAACAGGTTTCGGTGTGTGTGTGTGTGCGTGCGTGCGTATTTGTGTGAGAGAAACTGTGTAAGTGCCCGCACGTGTGCGTTTGTGTATGTGTGGGTGTGGGTGTGTCGGTGGATGTCACATATTTGTGTATGTATCAGGCAGGGTTTGCGTGAGTCTGTCCTGGTGTGCGCCGGAATTAACTGTGACATCAAGAGTTTAATACAATTCTGCCACTGATCGAGACTGCGTATTTTACCACAAGCAAGGCAAAAATCGACCAGTTGAACAAAACTATGCATTATAATAACCTTAAAAATCGAATACTGATCAATTGATATTTAAGAGTGGTTTACAGAGACTCGCATTAGAGGGAAACATCTTCTAGCAGACCCTAGACAAATACAAACAATACGTTCTATAATTACCTAGTAAACAAACACTCCTTTGACAGACAAACGGACACTCTCACGCACATTCCATTCCATGTTCCAACGGAAATGAAACTTGCCACGACTCGGCAACCATCAGACCTTTTCGGTGGAAAGAGCTGGGGCAGACATAACAATCACATTTACATAAACACGTGTGCGCTAGCGTGGAGCAGACGCCTCGCCAGAAATATCCTTAAAGCTCGGCTTAGAAAGTTTTAGGAGCGCAGACCTGACAGAGATGCAGGAAGTAAATGCTCGCATCCCGAACTTAAACAAACATTAATTAATAAAAGTCTGATGGCAGAGAGAGAAACTATCGTAAACATAATGAGGAAGTGAATTGTCTGTCTCACATGACAAATGACAGCGGTATGTTTCTATTTCTAACTTTTTGTTATGAACACCCTTCCCACAGACATATAAACTCATGCATGCATTCATTGTGAGAGACAAAAGAAACAGAGAAACACACATACAAACTGCGAAACAGAGGAGGAAGTGAGAAGCACACAAGCCATACACACACTATACATATATATATATACTGTTTCACACACACATACACATATATATATATATAAACTGCAAGAAACAGAAGAAAATATAGAAACACGCACAAAAACCACACACACACACACACACACACACATATATATATATATACTGTTTCACACACACACACACACACTGCAAGAGACAAAGGAAAGATATAGAAACACACACACAAAAATAACTCACACAATCTCTCTCTCTCACACACACACACACACACGTATGTGTTGAGAGACAGAAGAAAGAAAGATAAAGCACGTGACACAAACTACTGTCAAATACATTCTCTCTCGCGCGCTCTCTCTCTCTCTCTCTATACAAACTGTGAGAGACAAAAAATGGAGAGAGAGAAATACATGTACACGTGTACACGCCAATACACACACAGAGCTCCCTGACACGTTTACCTGCACGCACAAACGTACGAGTACACGATGGCACATACGTATAAATCACAGACAACCGCACGGGGAACACCTACGACTGTACAGACCTACATACCAACGATGTAGCGCCATGCTTCTCGCGTCATGCTTACCCCCATCAACAGTTGAGCATTTCTGTGTCACAGCGCCCTGCGTGCTCGACTTGCAGCGAGGATAAATCACTGCGAGCTGGTTTAGTGTGTCGGGACACAAATGTCTGCGGCGCGTTGACGCGCGTTGCCTCGTATCATACATAACCAGCGACAAGCATTTCACAGCAGACGGCATGCAGTCACTTCCGGGCTGTGCACCCGCCAGTGCGCAGGCGCGCACAGCAAACAAGCGTCGACATCGCAGCCGGCTATTTTTAGCTGCACGTATCCTTACGCTGGTGGTAAGCTGGCTTCACGGGCTGACGTGAACCGCCTCAGAGAAGGGGGCGGAAACGGGTTCAGCAAAACAACTCAGAACAACAACAGCAATGGGTGGGGAGCAGTGGCTGGGAATGGGTAAGAACGGGCTCTCCAAAATAACAAGATCAACATTAACAACAGCAACACAGCGACGAAAAAAAAAAGACAGCGTTATATTCAACCTTTAAAAAATATGACTATAACATGGAGTATTGCAATGTTATTAAGTGATGTTAGTATTATCATCATTGTATAAAATAGTATAATTATAGAAGTCGTGTTTGTCGTTGTATTCTAGCGGATTTGAGCGAATGGATCAGTGCGCTTGTGTTGAAAGGGGTGACCACTTTGTTACAGAATCGTCTGTTTAGTGTGTGTCATACATTTGTTGAAGCTTTCCTTTCTACGCCTGTATAATAACACATAACTACACATAAACTAAAGTCCACATCTGTGATTCATGTCCTCGTTTTACGGTCGTGAATTATTTCTCAACAGCTTGAGGCCAGATGCATCCATCAAGTTCCCCTCCACGATTACCTGTACAGAGGGGCTGAAGTGAAGCAACTCCAACTGTGACTGGTAAGAAAGAAAGAAAGAAAGAAAGAAAGAAAGAAAGAAAGAAAGAAAGAAAGAAAGAAAGAAAGAAAGAAACAAAGAAAGAAACAAAGAAAGAAACAAAGAAAGAAACAAAGAAACAAAGAAAGAAATTTAAAAACAATCAAGACAGATTTTGTCTGCGGTTTGTAATCAAATAATCACAAAAGATACAGGTGAAATATATCCCCTCAAGCAAATCTCGTTGTCATATTTCAACATCGACCATGCTGGAAGATTCAGTTTAACAAGAATGGGTTACATCAGCCCTATATACATTCTCACTGCATGCCCCACGCAGGTGAGCGAACACGAGGGGAGGGGGCGCTGCAGTCTACAAGTCTTGTCTATTACCTGTCTGAATCAAAGGAATCAAGTCTGGCGCAAGCTCCTAGTGTTCTGGCTCTCACGCACCCTGGCACGTGACCAACGCAGGACCCGCCCCTTTTAAACAAAATGTATCCACCATATCCCCTTAGGCCATACAGGTTACTGACTTTTTTGGGTGAACCTCTTAAGATGGCGGAGAATGCGATCTGTAAAATAAGTAAGTTTGAAAATGAAGGTGCTTCGGTTAATAACTACAGCTTTGCTCCTTGCTGCTGGCGGAAGGTGATGCATTAGAGATCCAAGGCTTCCTTCTCATACACACACGCGCGCACGCACACGCATCCTCGCTTGTTGCAAACTCCGTGATTACTTCCGCTTCTTGCTGTGTTTTCTTGCGATTGTCTGACCAGTGCTTACGGCAGGAAATTACGTGGACGTTGTAACCACAGGCTGCGTACGGCAAATCTTGGCGCCCCTCGTGGAGGCCATAGATGTCCCAGTTATCATGCGCCAGCAAACAGTAAAATACGAAATTAAATCTTCACTTGTTAGAGCGTCGTTTTTCTTGCTGCTTATAATGTAAATCTGTGTCAGAATTAGCAACTTATTTGCTTAGTCCAGTAAAGCTCTCAGCTGCCTTATTTTCTACTTCCTTCCCAAGGGAAGGAAAAACGTGTTTTTAAAAAGTAATCAAAGAGGGAATTTATACACAAAAGGTTTCTGAGTAAATTCAGTTTCTTCCTTTCATCAAACTCTTCATTACAGGGATCGGGTGCACGGGCCATGGATAAACATAGCAGTCTGCTAAATTTTAGTAAAGTGTTAGTATTCTAGACAATAGCTAGGACGACGCTAACCAAGAAGCTGACCTGCTCGCTGCGCCTGGCTGTGCATCAAGATGGCTGTCCAGTGTAGATCGTGACTAGAACAGCCTCTTATGGTGAAAGTTTCTTTTTATGACAACACATACTTTCTCCAGATGACTCGCTCTAATAATTACACAAGACAGCAGGCCTCTTCAGAATCGCCCTACGATGGACTCCAGACGGCCGAAGAAAACGAGGCCGCCCAAAGGAAACCTGGAGAAGAACAGTGGAAAGGGAGATGAAAGGAAAGGGCTGGACATGGGGTCGCCTGGAGCGAGTTTCAGCCGATCGACATCAGTGGCGGGCTCTGGTTGAGGCCTTATGTGCAACTAGCACGAAGAGGATTGATTGATTGATTGATTGATTGATTGATTGATTGATTGATTGATTGATTGATTGATTGATTGATTGATTGATTGCACAGTCCTCATACATAATATGATGGTTGTGTCGAATGTATGTTTGAGCAATTAGATTTTTCATGTCATAGATTTTATTTTTCTTTCATCTTCTCGGTCGAATGCATTCTCTGATCGTTTATGCAGGGGAATTTATTTCGAGGCATGACCGACCAAGATGCATTGGAAAATGATGAAAAATGTTTATACTGTACTCTTGGTCTTGTAGATAACTTCCCATTAAATATAATGCATATGTGAAAATATCGGGCAAAATTTTAGACGAAACGTAGGGGATAGTGTTAAAAAATGAAAGATCGCCCACACGTATGGCTCTACACAAATGCACACTGAGATATGAGTAAAAAGCAAGTCTAGAGTTCTCCCACCTTCTTTAATGGTTTGCTCAGGTCTAATTAACAAGAAAGAGATTTTGTCTGAATGTACACAAAGTGACTAAGCGCAAATCAAAATAATGTCTTAAAAGTGCATTTTATATTCGCCGCCATATTCATCATACCATCATCTTATCATCACGTCTCCTGACGTCTTCGGAGACCTTTCATGAATTAGCTCCCTCCTTCTCTACTCCGCGGCTTTCAGACTTAGGTCTTTTTTTTTATTTTAGTGCAACCGAAACATGTGTAGATGACTAAATGAGCTGAGTGGAGGGATATCTACCTTACAGTTCAAAATAAAGAAAACACCATGCCTACATGTTTTATATATATATATATATATAAATCGTTTTCGAAAGAAAATATCAAACTGTGAAAAACATGAGGTGTGCGAACTTCCTAACGACAATGGATAGCTTGCAGAGAAGAATTTAGTGTGATTAAAACGTGCTCAAGAACAGTTCAGTGTTATGCATTTTCAGCGTGAAACGGTTTATACACCGATACAGTTGAGATGCTTCAGTCACCTAACGTGAGTATCATTCCTCATCCTCTAAGTCATTCTTCATATCTGAGTAATATTCCTCATCTTTATAGTCAGTAATATTCCTCATCTTCAAGGTCATCCTCCATATCTGAGTAACGTTCCTCATCTTGATAATCATCTTCCACATCTCCGAAATCTGACATGTCCAAAGGATTAAGATCGTCTTCCAGCTTGTAATCGTCAAGATAATCTGAATCTCTATTTTCCATGGGAAGATCCATTTTGTTTTTCATATATTCCATGCCCTCAGCATTGTATTTGACCAAGTTTCCATTGAGAGCATTGTCATCTTTGACAGGGAGAGGACCTGCCTCAGGAGCCACGGACATTCTGTGCAATTTTCGGTCTTCATCCCCAAACTCGGGTACTGGAAACGCCTTGGACCACTTTGCGACAAGAAACCTATCTTTTAGCTCGTTTTCTATGCAAAAACGATCGATTTTGATGATAGGAAAGTCGAGGTTTTCGCTGATGCATTTGACGATGATACCCCAGGGCTCGCCGCAACGTTTGCAGGCAAGATTTCCGGTTTTGGGAAGATCTTTGTCGTACTGCTTTTTCTTGTCGACGTTCGGGTTCAGCTTCGAATACCTTCAACAAAGTACACACACATAATTAAACATCGATACTGAGAGAACGTAATAGTTTTTTCACTCACAATGATGCCGTAAAATAATCATTCTACAACTGCTAATTTTTTCTGCTTGATTCGTTTCTGTATCATACCTTTGACGGAAGTTTGGACCAACGACCACGTGGTTGGTCGATTTGAGCCTCTTCACGTCAGAAGAGTTGCAAGCAAAGGCACAGCACTTGCGACAAAGCAGCTGATACAAAGCTTCCGGAAGTTTTTCTCGAAGCTTCCGGGCCTCGCTCTTGTCCCTCTTCCAGCGCTTCTCATAATTCTGGAACTGAGTTCTTGCCATGGTAGCCAGGTGATTCTCACGGTTCTTGACCACAATATCTTGGAAGGTGGCGACAGCTTCTCGCATGAGAACCTCGCTGTTGATGTTCTGCTGCTCCTTGCCCATGCTGTCTTTCTGCGGGTTGACCAGCACCCCGTACAGAGCGTCTTTCTGCCTGGCTCGTCCTGTGACGTCGGTGAGGTGTTAAAACGAAACTTTACATGCTTTTTAATGAGGATAAGAAAATTTTATTTTACCCGCACGCAAACGCGCTCACGCACACACACACACACACACACACACACACACACACACACACACACACACACACACACACATTACCTCTAGTCTGTATCATGGAAACGAGACTGCTTTCATAATCATATCGAATGACCAGATTGCAGGCTCTAAAGTCGAGGCCTTCTTCTGCAGCAGACGTACACACTAGCATCTTGTGAACCCCTCTATTGAAGTCCTCCATCACTTCTGCGACTTCCTTCTTTGTCATACCTGCCATTGCGCCATAAACGAAACGTTGCTATTGTTAGCACGGCAGCTATATTAACAGTATATTAACGGTAAATTTTGTGCTCCGCAAACTTTAAGAAACCATAATAATAAAAGCATCCACTACAGAACTTGTAAGACAGTTGAACTTGTGTAGCAATGTGTTCATTGATATGCACGTGTGTATATGTGAGCTTCTATAGTTGTGTGTGTGCGTGTGCGTGCGTGTGCGTGCGTGTGCGCGCGCGCGTTTTAATGCTTATGCGTCTATGTGTACATGTGTGTGTGCTTGGGTGCGTGCGTGCGTTTCTGGACGTGCGTGTCTGTGCGCATGTGGCTACCATAAAAATATAAACAAATATCTTAAAGAAATATATATATATATATTATGGCAGGTTAGGCTAAAATGACGCTCTGAATCGTTTTTGCTTCAAATTGGGGATTACAAAACAATTGCTTACTTCAGCTGCGTCTGACACACAGCTGTACAAGGAGGCCGCCATATTTTGCTGTCCAGTGACGCCATACAGCTCGACTAGTACCAGTGCTGACTGTCGGACTTCAAAACGTTGGTATTTCGCCCTGGGAATCGCGCCATTCATTTTTGAACTCGAACACTAATGAAATACCCTAGGCAAAGGGGAGAAGACTGGCGTGACCTTTCTTGTCAGATGGTGCCGCCTACGTCACGGATTAGGGTCAACTTGATTTTCTTCACGAAAGAGTGCGAAACATGGCGGCCTCCGAAAAACTGGACGCAGCTGTGTTTAGACATGATTGTAAGTAAACGGTTTGCTTAAATCCCGAAATTTTGAGCAAAATGATTCAGAACATCAGTAACTGTCATTTAAGCACAACAAACTATTTCCCTTATTTTTTTCTTTCTTGCAGGGATTCTGAGGAAACGTAAGGAAAATACTAGACCCTAAGTTGCCCGCTTATATGGGACATTCATTAGCGAATTTTCCTTTTGGCCACCGCGGCGTCGACCACCTTACAAGGTACCTTGAAGAAGGGTTTGGGGGAATCGGTTTTTTATGCCAAGGCAGCAACTAAGGGTATTTCACGGCAAAGCAACCAGCCCTGTAAACAAATTCCACATGCAGAGAAAGAACAGCTTGCCAGTGGTGAAAGATGAACACAGGGCAGCCGACCCTCACTGTATTGGTGACAGATGATAACCGTTGCGCCACCGGACAGCCCCGGTAGCTTGAAGGACAGTCTCCAGCAAATTGTCGTGCCAGGTCACATGATCAGACTAGACCAGCTTACGCCGTTTAAGTGTCGTGAGTAGAGGGTTCCTGGTGTCCTGCGAGTGTGGCGACCGTATATCGTACAAAGTCTATGTACAGCTAGAATTCGGTCAACATTTTAGGCAGATCAGTCACAGCATAAATGTAGGTCTGTGCTGTAAGCTCGTTTCTAAGATGCCCACGCGTTGTGCTGACATTATATAAACATATTCATGACGCATAGAGGTACACACGATACGTTTAAAAGACGCGAACACTGACCAGAGAAATGATGCGAACAAGAACATGCGGGAGAATACCCACCTCCTTGTGAAGCGCTGGCTGTGGCGCCGGTGATGCGGCCTGGGTTCAGCCAGCTCAGCTCCGGGTGCCTGTTGATCCACCTGGGTATCAGGCGCGTCAGCTCCAGGGTGCGCACAAATATCATCCCACGCACCTCTTCCTCGCACTCGGAACCGGCTGGGCACTCCATGACAGAGGCGCTTTCGAGTTGGTCAAGAGAACTCATGGCGTCGTCATCGCGAACATCATCATCAAGATTTTGCATCCTGGCTGATCGTGGGTGGTCGTTTTCCGCTGTCGTCGTTTGCACGGACATCGCATCTATATTGTCGTCAACCGCGCACATTTCCTCTAGGTTTTCTGCTACAATCCGTGTTGATGACAAGTTGTTCAGCTCCGGGAAACCCACCACCTTTTCTCCGATGTGGCGCTCCTCCAACTGCTGACTGTCGAGGCTTCTGGAGCTCAAGAAAGACAACCCTTGTCTCTTCTGTTGTGTTTCTTGTGAAGAATTCTTGATTCCTGACAGAATGAAATCTTCTAACACTTTCAGCTTTGGGTTTTCGCTTTCTTTGACTGCAGTTTCCAGTAAGGGAAGATGAGCTGTGCACAAGAGTGTAGCAAAATTTGAAAATAATTATGTATGCGCAGTTATGGTTTGCAATTGAAGAAAGAAAAAAAAGAGAGATGTAAAGACAGGAATAAAAAGAATGGCGAAAGGAATAAAGAAAAGGGTAAACGAACACAACCAGGAAAACAGTCAACCCAAGTGTTAGAAATGGGTAGCTGATTCCATAAAGGGTTGGGGAATGTCAAGCAGTGAGAGGAAGAGCTTGGCTTCGCCCTCACAGATAAGATGGCTCCTCGAAAGTGAGGTCACTAACACTTCACCCCCTCCCCCATAACGATCTTTAAAAAGTTACCTTTTAACCTTAATATGCTAACACACATGACACATAATATATAACTACGTATGACACGTGATATACAAGTACACATGACACGCAATATAATAATAATAATAATAATAATAATAGTGAAGATTTTTATAGCGCATATTCACACTCATAGAGAGCATGCTCTTAGCGCTTAAAACGAGGAAGAGACGTGGACTAAGTAGACACAGAACAAAGGGGACGAAAGAAAACGACAGTACTGACGAAACAGAAAACATTAAAAGGCATCAAGTAACAGGAACAGAAAAATATAGTGATTCTGCGAGAAAGATGGGTAAAGTAGCAAGAGGGAAGGGGGCGGGGTTAAGAAGGACGAGCATTGTGCGGACTGTGTTAGGAGAAATGCTCAAGGAAGAGGTGCGTTTTCAGTGCAGATTTGAAAGATTCAGTTGTAGGAAGGTGGCGGATATGGAAAGGAAGAGAGTTCCATTGTTTTGCAGCACAGTAGCCAAAAGTCCTGTGACCATATGTTGTTGTTGTTCTGGTGACAGGAACAGTTAGGATACGGTCGTCAGACGAAGAGCGTAGTTGTCTGGACGGAGAGTAAGGGATGAGAAGTTCAGAGAAATAGTCAGGACAGGAGCCAGCAAAGAAATTAAAACACAGCACAGACAGTTTGTACTGAATGCGAGAACGGATGGGTAGCCAGTGTAGAAAACGAAGGAGAGGAGTGACATGGTCCCGTTTCCTTGCTCTAAGCACCAGACGCGCAGCAGAGTTCTGTACTCTCTGGAGTCTCTGAATGAGGTAGTCAGGGCAGCCTGCCAGCAAGGAGTTGCAGTAGTCAAGTCGAGAAAGAACAAACGCACAGACAAGAGTGTTGGTAGCGCGTGTAGAGAGAAAGTGACGGATAGCACTGATCTTACGGAGCTCATAATAGGCAGACCGACAGACAGATGCTACATGTCTATCGAGTGTCATGTCATCAGTGACAATAAATCCCAGATTCCTAACAGATGACGTGAAGGTGATGTTGCTGTCGCCCACCTTGATGTGATTGGGCAGACTGACGAGTGAAGGTTGATGTCTTCTTCTATGGCACAAGAGGGCTTCCGTTTTATCATCATTTAGTTTAAGCTTGTTTTTTAGCATCCAGCCCTTGACATCACTGATACAAGCTTCTATAGAGCTAATAGCAGAGTAAGACTCAGCCGGCGGAGTGGAACAGTAAAGCTGTGTGTCATCAGCATAGGATTGATGAGAAACCTGGTGAGACCGGATGCATGATGAAAGGGGCTTAGTATACAGGATGAACAGAACTGGGCCAAGTACTGAGCCTTGGGGAACACCACAGAAAAGTGAAGCAGGGCGAGATGTCTGACCATCAACTGACACAGTCTGGGTCCTATCAGTGAGATAGGAGTTGAACCATGAGAGCGCAGGTCCAGAAATCCCGTAGAGGGTGTGAAGTCTGTGAAGAAGCAGAGAGTGGTCTATAGTGTCAAATGCAGCAGACAGGTCCAGTAGGGTTAATGGAGAGACATCACCACTGTCAAGAGCAGATAATATGTCTGTTGTCACTTTAATAAGAGTGGTCTCGGTGCTGTGGAAAGGTCTATACGCCGACTGAGCTTGTGGGATAAGATGGTGCTCTTGTAAGTAGGCCCAGAGCTGTGTCAAAACTATTTTCTCTATGATCTTAGAGAGAAAAGACAAGTTGGAAACTGGACGGTAGTTGTTCAGGACATTGACGTCAAGCGTGGATTTCTTTAGAAGTGGCCTCACCACCGCATTTTTGAACAAAGATGGGAAAACACCTGACGACAGGCTGACATTTACAATATTAGTGATGGCAGGAAGTAGAGTATCTAGGCACTCGAGCAGAAGGCTTGTGGGCATCGGATCTAACTCGCAAGTTGTTGGTTTAGCTTTTAGGATAACCGCTTTCACATCGGTCTCAGAGACTGGTAGGAACTTGGACATGGAGCATCCTGGGAGGACATCACAGGAGATGCTGTCAAGCACTGACACAGAGTCTAAAGATGATCGAATGTCCAATATCTTGCTGGTGAAATAATCACTAAAAACTTGCGGCAGCAGTGAAGCAGGGTAGGCAGTAGGCAGTGGTGTTGCTGTCTTAGATCCAGTCATTTGAGATCAGATGGCAAAGAGCTTTTTGGAGGAGGTGCAGTTAATTATTTGGCCCTGAAGATATGATGCTTTAGCCGCATAAATGCATTTTGCAACGCTTCGCTTTGCGGCATTATAAATTTCTTTGTGGATGGCGAGTCCAGTCTTCCGCCAAACACGTTCAGCTCGCCGGCGCGTGCGCTTCAGGTCACGGAGTTCGACACGGATCTGTGAATGCCAAGGCGCACATTTAGACTGGCGCATCAGACGTCGAGACACAGGGGCATGGTCATCAACTACTCGACGTAAAACACAGTCAAGTTGCTCGGCAGAAGGTGGTTGGAGGAGCGCCATCTGCCGCTGTGCTTTGAACGCTAGTCTATCCACATTTTGTAATGACCGAGTGGGTCTGAAAACTGGCGCCGATGATGGGCATTTGCGATCCAGTTCGATTAGTACTGAGTAGTGGTCAGATGAGAGATCGTGGGAAACATCAACTGACTGGACTAAGTGGTCATCAGGTCGATGTATGACCCAGTCCAGGATGTGATCTCTTTTGTGAGTTGGTTGCGACACGGACTGGACAAAACGAAAGGTGTGCAACATTTCGGACAGTTTGACAGTGTCAGGGTGAGAACTGTTGTCGAAGTGTACATTAACATCTCCGAGGAGAATTGCGGGTCCAATTAGTGCATTGCTATAATCCAAGAGATCATGGAATTCTGAGAAAAATGTAGAGGCTGTAAGTTTGTTCCTGGCGCTAGGAGGAGGTCTGTAGATGCAGAGCAGGTGCATCGAGCAATGAGGAGCCGAAGAGGAGACTTGTACAAATTCAAAAGACGTGTGAGGGAACGATACGGCAGTAGTAAAAGACAGGTACTTGGCAAGTGATGATCTGTAGATTATAGCAATACCACCACCACGTGTAGGGCGGGGGAAAGATTTTAGGCAGTAGCCCACTGGAGTAAGATCGACACACACGCTCTCGTCGCCATGTTGTTTAAGCCACGTCTCAGTGATGATGAAAATATCAAGGCGGCGGTCTATGACAAATTCTACGATTTCAGCTCGCTTCAGTGACTGTTGTGCAGAAGATACAGACTGGGCGTTGAAAAGCCCAACGTGGAGGCGAGTGTTCAGTTGTGGTGTGCGGGAAACTTGGCAGTCTCCTGTTCTCAGACGGCCATGTTGGTTTGGTGTAAAGTTATTCGACCCAACTGGTTCACTCTCATCACGTCCACGCTGACGCTGATGCTGCTGTGTAGGGGAAACATGATTCAGCAGAGAGTTGACACACAGCGAAGCTTTCACAAAACCGGAGTCAGACTCAGAATCAGGTGAAGGGGGGCACGAGACAGAATAACTACGAGTAGCAGATTTTTTCAAAGGACGCTGCTTACGGCGACCAGCACGATAGCGACGGATTCGAATCTGTTGTTTCAATGGGCTGTCAACATTAATAGAATCATAATAAAGGGAAAATCTTCTCAAAGTGTCAACTAAACAGGCTGGAAGTGGAAGAGTTGCAAGGGGATTCAATAATGATAATTGAGTTGTTGAGTAGACAAACTGTCTTGTCATAATTCTATGACATAAAAAATAAAATGCAGCACGAGTTCAAAAAATACAATAAGACGAAAACGATAAAAGATATTAAAACTGATAAAGATTTAAAGTTAAGCTAACTTCAGAGAAGGACAAACAGAATAAGCAACAGGAAAGCGAGATAAAGAATTAGATCTAAAATCTATGTAATGCGGAGAATGTGACCGTTAAAAGTAAAGTCCGCAACAAAAACATAAAAGCAAGGCAATTTCAGATAGTAAAACAATAACAGAGGAAAGCTTAAGAGAAATAAATACAACTTGCAACTATAAGAAACCTATGGGTACGAAGAACAAAGAGGTTGCACGAGAAAATGTAAAAATTCACAGGAGAACAAAGCAACTCAGCCTGTCAGGCGCAGCCTCGTTTCCGAATATATCAAGTATATACAATATATACAATATATACCGAATATACAAGTACAAATGACAGGTAAAATGCAAGTACACATGCACACGGTCATGAATGTACATTGCACAGCGAAAATGCCGTTAATAAAAACAAGGACGAACAAAACAAGAAATAATAAAAATTACAAATAAAGTGCACCAAAGCTGAACAAGTGAGCCTGGTTTTCGAACTCGCTCAGCAAGGAGCATTACTATTAAACACCACTACCAGTCCATTTCAGACATGGGACATTACTATCAACGCTCTGTGTTAGACAGGGAGCATTACCATCAAACAATGCAACCAGCTCCATGTCCACGTTGGCCTTCTCCGCATTGCTGCTGCGCATGCGATCAGTCTCCTCCTTCAGGAAGCTCAAGGCATCGATGGCTTGGCATTCCTCGTGCAGGATCAAGGCTTTCAGGTAGATCTACAAGGAAAGAATAAGACTTCCGATGGCAACCTGTTATTATTTTTTTAATTATTTAGTTATTATCTGTTTTTTATGGTGCTGGTCAGAGACAGGGTGTATCCAGATATCAGAAGGACTTCAGAAATTACACAACAGCGCAACTTCAAAGCAACAAAACTAAATAAATAGATAAGCACTCAACAACATAACTACGCCTTTGAAGCTTCTAGGCACTATCGA
This sequence comes from Marisa cornuarietis, assembly GCA_004794655.1. Classification (NCBI taxonomy): domain Eukaryota; kingdom Metazoa; phylum Mollusca; class Gastropoda; order Architaenioglossa; family Ampullariidae; genus Marisa; species Marisa cornuarietis. The sequence continues at coordinate 1,710,063 of SMMW01000572.1, forward strand.
AGTACACAGGTAGATAAATAATAAATTAAATATCAACCGTTTTGTATTACACAGACGTTTTAAATGCCAGCAGGCTATAACAGCCCGTTCGCACTGGTACTTCTAGAACTACGGAAAAACACAGTTCCATAAATGACAAATGTTTACGCAGTTACACAACTTCCCAACAACCGAACTACCTTGAGAGTGTCAACACATGTGAAGATGGTGTAGCGCAAGCTGGGGTCATTCACGTACAGGAACTGCTTGTCGCAACTGTTGAGCCAGTCTGAGTAGCCCTCCTTCGACTCGATGGAGGGGGGGACCAGACTCTTCTTGAATTTCTCAGCTTTGGAGCCGTCCTTAAGTTGCAAACCCCGCGAGACTGCAGCGGCAAGATTGAGGACTGTGTCATTGCAACTTAAATACCTGTCCTAGTACGATACTTCTAACCTGGCAAGCCAGGATGCGCGAAGGACTGGATTTGGAAAGGGAGTTGTGTTTCCTTGACAGGACTTCGAACATACGTTAATCTCTCTCTCTCACACACACACACACACACACACACACACACACAAGCACGCACACGCACGCACGCACACACACACTCGCACACACACACACACACACACACACACACACACACACACACACACACAGAAAGAGAAAAGTTCAAGTGCTCACAATCCGCTACAACTGGATGATCTTGCATGTTTCTGGTGATTTCATCCATGATGACCTTGATGCGATCTTTGAACGTATCGTTTGTCCTTTTCTCGAAAGTGCGAATATCTGCAATCAATCAGTCATCCACTCAATCAACCAATCAAATCGGTCAATCAACCAATCAGAATAGGGGTAATAACGCCTAATAATAAGTCAACCCTGTCATGTCAACAAATGCTGACTCTGGTAGACCTGTAAATAGAGGTGGGTTTTACCAAAGTAATTGAAGTGGTTGAAATTTTAGACTCTTCATATGCACTAGCAGCCAGCGCGAAATTTCAAGATTCCTCTTGATTATTCGCGAGCAAGGGTACCCAGCGTTACCTGGGTGATGTACCTCCGTTGACGGGCTGTCAGCGCTAAGGGAGTTTTAGGAAGAGAAAATATTTCGATATTCCTAGTCGCCGGTCTCCCTCCTTCCCTACTTCTCTCATAGGATACCCACTCAAATTACATCATCACCCTGTGATCTCAGGAGCCCCATCTCATAACGCGCTAACAATAAACATTCAAATAAACACCCTGGAGAATATTGCACGAATCAAACATAGTGTGCAACCTTCCAACAGACCAAATAAGTTTTTCGGCAAAATTTGATTAGGATCTGACAAAGTTTGCATAAAATTGTCAAACACGAGCACGTACACACTAAGCTAGAGTAGAAAAGTTGATTTACGCCCTAAAGGCTAAAGCGAGTGTTACCATGTTTTGGTCTGGCGACGTGCTCCTCCAGGTCCGGTACGTTACGACGCACGCTGCAGATCTCCTCGATGTCCAGGGAGGCGGTCAGCGAATGCAGATGTTGCACAGCTTGCTCCGGCTTCCCTCCCCTGAGTCGCCCGATACCGGGACTTGCGGTCAGTCCGATTATCTGCCCATGAAGACCAAAAATGAGTTTGGTTGGTTGGTCCGGTTGGCAAGTAGGCTACATTTTGTTAACAATTTCAATCTTGTCATATGAAAACTGTAAACTTTTAAACCTTCAACAACAACAATGTACAATAACAATGAACAATTATGTGCAATGCCATAATAACATAACAATGGCATAAATTACAGCGACGTAACGGTGTTCAACGACGTAGAATGACCTACATTCATTACGTACAGTGATGGACAACGGTGTTCAACAACTAGAATGACAGTGATGTACAAAGACGTGCATCAACGTACAATGACGTACAACGACGTAAAATGACGTTCAGCGTAGCACACTCATCAAGACTATGTGTTTCTGTAACCTGAGGCAGTGAGACGCTGCCAGCGGGCGATCCAAACTTGAGCTCCATGTATTGGTTCATCAACTGCTTAAATGGATGGCCTCCCCTCGTGTGATGACATTCATCCAATACCATCAGCGAGAACTGGTCCAGGCTGACCTCCTTTCTATACACAGCCTCTACTAGGCACTGGGCCGTCACAACAAAAATTCTGATACCGTATCTGCGTTTTAAAAAGAAACGTTCCCAGAAACTTCAGTGTCTTTCCGAATATTTCTACTTTATTACTTCTCGATCAAAGTCAGAATTTATTGTTTAATAAACACTTATTTTGAAGTAAAAAAGAGGGATAACTTTTCATAGATAGGGGCTTGTGATAAAGGGCTGTTAAAGCTTTTTTGTGCAAATTCATGTTTTTTTCCAACAGGACGAAAGATAAAAGTTAACGCATGACGTTTCATAAAAGAAGTTTTTGATTACTGGATATATTAGACATAACAAAACTGGAATTTTGCAAACTATGAAAGTCCTTTGTTTAATTTAAGACATTTAATACGCATAAACTGCATTAGTACATGTGTAAGTAATATGCTGCAGCAAAATCTAATTTACATTGTATTTCTTTAGCTTAATGTATGTTCATCTGTTTCAGTTTTATTAAATAATCTGGTTCTAAACTTTACCTACTGAACCAAAATAAAAACTTAAATGCAATAATTTATCAAAATGTAATACCGTACTTAAGATAACACTGAATTATAAAGGTGCAATGCTATGTTAAAAGTCTTAATGCTATTAAAATATTGAAATGCTATATTAAAATTCTATTTAAGGATCATATTTGGTTCGTATTGAAGTCTTTCTGTCAAGCACGTAAGCGGGATACAATAATGCAATATTATTAGTATTAAATCTGCTTTTACATTTTCTCAAAGAGGTTTTGATGCTGAGATATTCAAGATATTCACATTTAGTACTCTCCCCTATGTAAGAATTTCATGCACTTAGGACACTTGACGTAGGTTTCTAAAACATATTTTACAAGGAAATATTTAAATTGCTATACTGAAATGTTATTTTAGCCTATATCTACATTATTGTTTTGGACAACACTGCACTGCATAAAATAAACAGTAATGTGGAAAAACAATTAGCGCATGTACATTACACTCTTACCTTTCAATCAGGAAAGACAAACGAGGCTTCTTTGCAGAGTTCGCCGGGCCACATCTCAAATGAGGATTGCATGAAGGAAGATAACGCTGAAAGCGAGCAAACTGTTGCTGTGCGAGTCTCACCTTTGGTACAACAAACACCATACGTCTTTTTTCGTTGCCTTTCAGATGTTCCTATACAAAATAAACAGAACGACTGTATTTCGCTGAAATAAAAGAGGACACGGAGGTGGTTCAGGAAATGGGTGAGTGGAGGAAGGAAGGTTCTCGAGGGTGGAAGGTAGCGGGTGTTCACAGAGACAGAAGCTTTGGCGGAGCCATTGTTATTGGCCGCTGTTCACCTGTCGGTCGCTCTACCCTTTAAACGTGCTTTAGAGACTTCCCAGTTCCGAAATTAGGTTTTTCAATAACTCCTCTCCACTGCAATTGGAAGTTGCTCATGGCTTAGAGCCTTCTCCGAACAACGTCTACTTTTTTAATTCCTTATGCTTAACATGATAATATAAAGCCCAGAGAGCCTAACCCCATGCTGGGACTGCGCGATATTCTTTTTTTTTTTAATTTACCCTCTGAACATAGGAAGTGTGTCTTATAAGACACGGGACTTGCGTCATACGCAATGTATTTCGATTTCAAACAACAAACTACATGGCTTCCCCTTCCAAGTAATCCCCCTCGAGTCTAATGCACTTGTCCATCCTTCTCTGCTATGCTTCTCTGCACTGCTTGAAAGATTCTTCTGAGATACCCGGATCATGCCACCCCACTTCTGCGCGATCTCCACTGGCTGCCTTGCAGACGTTACTACATGCATTACCATACATACACTTGCGCATAGAAAAAAACCAGAACATTCTACTTAAAATATTCAACGCACCCCAACAAATTTAATTTCTACCCACTTGTGTAAAGTAATCAAGGTCTCAAATTAAAACAGTCTAGATCTGACAGAAAGCTTCCAGCACGTACCGTGTTCAAAAGACTGTAAATATGACTAAGAATATTAAAAAGTACATCAATAAAATTACCTCAGCGTATTTAAGAACAATGTAAGTTTTTCCTGCCCCTGTGTCAAGCCAGATAAGGACATTTCGGCCATTCCTTGCAGACTCCAGTAGCTCTTCTTGGTATGGTCGCAGAGTTATCGACCCTTCTTTCAGCTGCATTAGTTCTGCAATATCACGGTGCGGCATCCCTTGCAGAAAGTTGCATATACCTAAATTGTTCCTCTCGTCCGTTGAAGAACTGATAATAGACATGTTCGAAGAAAATTCGCTACCATTGTCTGAAACAGAAAATCGTTCCTTTCTTCATTCTTTTCTTGTTTGGTCGACCGCTGAAGGCTGTGGGAAGTGGTTGTTAACGGAACAAAGAATAAAATATGTGATACGCATGCATGTGGTCAGTCTACGGGCAAAAGATGATTGGCAAGAGTTTTTTTGCATTGCTTGGTTATGACATCTGGTTTCCATTTCCTTCCTTATTTTTTCCGTTTATATCTCTCTTCATTTCTTATTATATTCCCTCTCTTCTTCTCTCACTTACCCCTCCTCCACTTCCTCCCTCATAAAAAAAGAATTATTTATAGAGATAGCGAGTGAGGTGCGACTACGATCGGCCTGAAAAGTATTTTAAAAAGTTTACTGTTACGTCAGCAAAAATACAGTGAGACTTTACATTCAATATTGAGGCTGGTGGTGTCCTCAGCGCGAGGTTCAGAGGCTGCCTGGTCATTGTTCACCACGTACGGATCATGGCGAAGGATACCTACAGCAAGGTGAGAATAGAAAAAAAACAAAAGAAAGTGAGCCACACATTACTATTTTCTTCTATCTTGACTGCTATCCTGCGACTTTATTTTAAACTGCCCTCTGTGTGTGTGTGTGTGTGTGTGTGTGTGTGTGTGTGTGTGTGTGTGTGTGTGTGTGTGTGTGTGTGTCCAGATACTAAATCATACGCAGTTCAGTGTATAATTGAATTAAAAATCTCATTATTGCGTATTTTGCTCATTGTTCGCAACTGATGTTCTGGTTGGTTTATTTTAACAGTAAAAGTTAATCTGGTCTAAATCTCATTGTTTATCTATAAAAATGCACCTTAACTATTCTGGACTTGCCACTTTTTCGCAATGTATGGTTGACAGTAACTGCAGTAAAGCATAGAAGGAGTCGTAACATACTACGTTCGCAAATGACCATGTAGACGTTCACAAACTACCATGTAAACTTATTTTAACCAGTTCTCGGTCGGCAGAAGACACTGAGAAGACACACGCAAGAATAACGGAGTTCAAAGAGGATATTCTTTAGTTCAAGGTCACCGGGACAGTTTTGCGAGAAACAGAACAAATGGAATGGGGAAGGGGAGAGCGAAAGACGTAAAAGTAGGGGAAACAACATCCAGAAGTGAACAGTTCGACGATTAATGACTAAGAACCGATAAGGATGGCGGTAAGTTCCTCTGGATACTCTTTTGAGGATAAAGATGGGGACTTACTTAAAGCATCCTCGAAAAGTTTTGCGTTACTGTCTGGTGATGGCATGTGGGGTATGGCACCAGGCAGCTCGCCCAGAGTTGCTGCTACTGCTTTCCACCATGCCAGATGAGCTGAAAGAAGCCTCAGCAGTTAAAAAATGTAGCATTCATCAGAGTAAACCCTTCCTCTTAATGACTGAAAGTGAACGTCAAAGTCAAACTCCAGGTGGTGCATAATTCAAAGAAAACAATTCTTTAGCTCGAATTCAAACACAATCAAGAACTGTTTCCGACAGTGTAAATTAATTAAAAATATAATAGGAAACTTCTTTAAATTGCTTGCTGGTTTGTCGTGTTCTTGCTAAGGATAAGTAATAAGGATAAAAGCTTGTAAACATACTACTTTCTCGGTTATTGTTATAACAATGAGATAAAAAAAAAGTGTTCATAGCTACATATTCCTTACCTAATCAATCAAATTTTTTACTTACCATTGGTATCGTGGTTTTCTTGGAAGCTTTCTCGCAAACCATGGGCAAGCTGGAAATAAAGGGAGGCAAACAAGTCAATGGCACGCGCTTTAGGGTCGGATGACGTCCCTTGATTTGTAAGTGCTTGCGCTGCGACACCACTTGGTCCAGAATGACTGCTAAAGTCTAGACCTGCGCGACGACTACTTCCAGGTTCAGCGCTGCCTGTGGGGTTGTCGTTTGTAGAGTTTGGCTGGACAGCTGACAGAATGTTTTGGAGGGAATGGAGCTGGCCCGTGGCCAGCAAATCGGTGACATGACTGATGATGTTGCGGTGGGCCGACAAACACACGCAGGCGACGACGATTGTGTCGTGCACGTCAACTGTAACGGGACAGGACACATTTCTGCGGCAAACGTCCGGAATTTGCACATACTAACATTTGAATACAGTAAGACCTCTACGTACGACTGAACCAATACAAGAGTAAATCGAGGTACGAGCCAAAACTTCGTGGAAATTTTGTTCTTACTTACGAGCCATTAATATGTCATAGCATAAGGACATAAAAAAGAATGTAGTCTTAGTGAAAATCTAAATGTTTCAAGTTAAAAACAATGTAAATAGTGTTGTCTCATCAGCTGATTCATTCATCACCGGTTTTCTCTCCGGGTTCCTCCCTCCTCCCACGCCATCTGCCTACCTCCGTTATCGACACCCTTCGTCTCCTCACAGGTAAGATTGATAAATATAACATATTCTTTTATTATTTATTATCTATATTATTTATATTGCTGCGCAATTAACATTTACTATACAGTCCTGTATATTATACCGTATTTGCACATAAATTGTGTTGTGGGAGGGTTGAAACGCATTATCCTATTTCCTTTATTTTATATGGGAAAAAACGTTTTAGTATACGAGTTTTTTATATGCCAGCTCGGTTGTCGAACAGATTAAACTCGAATGTAGAGGTACTACTGTACTACGTTATCACATCCTCGTCACGCCGAGCGAGTTAGCCAAGTTGCTGTACCATGTGTGTTCAGTCACTGTTTTTAAAGAGACATTGCCCAGCAGCACATCAAAGATCAGCGGACATGAGTTCTCATCTCTGGCACGCTAGCTGTTCTTTGTATATTTAAAGTATCTGTTTACAGACCCAGCTGCTTAACCGTCATATAACCTTATTTACCGTTTTTAACATAAAGAACCAATCCTTTCCGACTTCCTCTATGCACACTCGAAAACCTGTATATTTTATTCAAAAGGTATAGATTCGAAAAAAACATAAGTGTCTTCTTTATGTATGCACGCCAATAAATTTTATCTTGTGCTACACGCACTTTTATGAATGAACTGGGAACTGATCGAGTTCAAGCTGGCCCTTAAGGTACTTTCGCCTTCGCTGTATTGGCAATTTGATGTATGGCAAAGATACACGAATGTTCATTGACTTCAGCCAAGTCCCCAGCACATGAAGCAAGAAAGTCGAATGAATACAAAAGTAGGGAGTTGGGAAAAAAGAGAAAGAATTATTGTCGTGTCCCAAGTGGAAGGAATTAACAAGGGCACACCATTGATTTTGTACTTTGTAGTAGCCACCTAAACTTTCACACGACACTTTTAAGCTGTGACGTCACCGTATTTTCTTCTTCCCTCACCTCCCGTAGTTTGATAATACTGTATAGATTTCCCTTTTTTTAACAAATTAATGGTGTCATTAGCTAACAGGAATCTCTTTTCTGCTAATGAACTGCTCAGTTCACATGCTCACTCACTCACTCACTCACTCACTCACTCCGCTTAAGTCGCCGGTGTCTGTTCTCACCTGGTGGACATATGCGAAGAGAACGCATAAAAATATTCATCACGGCTGGAGACATCGACAGAAGATAGTCTATAAGAAGAGCAGCCGACGAGTCTTTGCCTTCTCTGTCTTTTCTAACAATGGCTAAAGTCTTGTGCATATCAAATTCTGAAAAAAATAGAAATATAGAAGCAAAGAGTGCCAGGCAGTGTGAATATATAGATATATTGCATGATAAGGGGAAGTGTGTGTGCACGTGTATGCGCTTGCGTGTGTGTGTGTGTGCTTATCTTACCTTTAGTCTGGGTTGTCATCAATGCCATGATTTGCAGCGCTGAAAAACCAAACCGGGCGATGTGAGGTTTTAGGAACTGAATGGTCGCTCTTAAGCAGTTGTCGCAAGCCAGTGCACGTAATAGTGACCGTTCATGGTCACTCTGACATTCGAAATGATCCCAGGTGAGAACTGTAACACCACCTTCAGCCATCTTATCCCAAGCCGTGTGCTGCTTATCTCACTCTCGAATAAAGTCCTCGCCGTACTCTTCTCTACCTGAGCCTGAAGAGAAATGCTTGAAGGAACGTGAAAGACCTGATCACTCCTAGCGCCTTGCGTAAAAACCAAGGCGTTTTGGTTTCGATTTTACTCGGAGGCCCATGATTCCCTAAGTACGGAGATTCCCGTTCGGCTTTTTTTAAAAATAATTTCTTACTTGTTGCTATATTTATTAGGTTAATTTCTGAAGTTGTTTTGATCCTTTTCTTAAGCAGGGCTTGGTTTGGCCCAAACACAATACAGCCACTTTTTTTTCTTTTTTTCTTTTGATTTTGCTCTAGACATGTTGCCCTGCTGTGCAGAGGCGTAGATAATTGCTGACAATCCCTTCTTTGCGTTAAACGATAATCGATGAGAAGCGTAAATGATCGACGCACGCCCAGGCGCTATAAATACATTTTTGATACACATTCTAATTAACTCTTGTTAGAGTCGATCGTGCACGTGTCAGCAGTGGGGACTTTGAAGTCAAACGCGAACTAGCAAGCGAACACAATGACAGTTACAACTGGGACCAAGGTTGGGATGCCGGATGTGGGTTACGGTGTGGATGAGGGCTGTCTGTCCGTGTCGGGATTTCCCGTTGGCTGCCGCTGTAGGTTGTGGTGCAGGTGTGTACTGAGCTGGTGTAGCACCATCGACCAACAGAAATCGAAAGCCAGTGGTGTCGCGACTCGAAGCTACTTAGAGGCTGCTACACAAAGTATCGGATAAAACTACACAGCTTGAACTCCAAGGCAAAGTGCATGCGGTAAATGAAGTTTTTGGTGGTGGTGCTCTTACAGATTGGGAATTTGATTTAAGTATTTATGTTTACATTGTAAAGGACTATTTCTCTCTTACAGATTGATTAATTATAAGCACATGTAAGCAAGTTCTTGGAACTTATAATACATTCTTAAGCTTTATTACCGTCAAAAGTAGTGTCATATAACAACACAACCATAGAAATAAAATGAGACTTTAAACTCAGTCTAGCCTTGTACTGAGTCTAACAAAGGGATTCGGCCGACCGGTACCACAGAGGGTATTTTGAGCAGCGCCATACCTTGGCTGAAAACTTTCTATCAAAGCTAAACCAGCCAGTTAATTGCTGTGGTCCACACCAATTCCATGTCTAGGAGAATTCCTTGCCGAAGAATATTGGTGTGATGGTCAGCAGCACCTCAAAGACTTCAACCTGCAGAATCCCATCCTCTCCCGCATTGCTGGGGGTCTAAAGGAGTCCAAAGAAACCAAACAAGCCAAAGGAAAATAAGGCTTTATGATTGAGTATAAAGGTAGGAGAAAGACCAGTAAAGACAGAGGGTAGGAACGGTGAGGCACCAGCAAAAGAGGTGGAGGTGTCAGAAAGTCAAAGGGGTAGTAAGACAGAAGAAAAGCAGGAGAGAAAAGGTTAAATCCTCGGCACGAGAAACAGAGTTCGCGGAGCCGCAGAAACGCAAAACAAGAAGTGAAAAACTCGTCTACACTTCAGGCTTTGCGGAGTTGCATTTGTACAGAAGCCGATAACAAGAAGAGAACTGATTCCAGTTTCTTTAATGGCTTCGTCAGATCTAACAAAGAGACTTTTTCTTAATTATGTTACTTATTTAAGTAATATATCGCAAGTTAAAATAATTCAATTAAAATATAACTAATACTATAAAACTGTCTTTAAGTTTTTTCTGTGTTAACATCATCATCGTTGCAAATAATAGATTTCATAGCTTTCCACTTTACAGTACATACAAAGTTTTTTTATGAAAACAAAGCAATGCGAAATACAAAAATATAGACAATGGATAAAACTGAATGGGTAATAAGGGATATGTGCTCCATTTATAAAAGAAAACCGCGTTGTTGTTGTTGTTGGTGGTGGTGGTGGTGGTGGTGGTGGTGAGAAAACATCATGTGCATGTAAAATTTCGGCAAAGCAGAAGACAATGCATAAGTGGTAAAGAAAAACTGAGCAAAAAATGATTTGATCGAAAGTCCATGTGAATTATCATGCATATCAACGTACAGATCAAGTTTAAGCATGTCAACATCAGCAATGTAAAACGATGCTCTCGTCGTGCGAAAGTTACTAATATTCCTCCTCCTCTTCATAGATTGTGTATAAGTCATTCAACTCATCTCTAGAATCTGACCTGTCGAAATGGTTAAAGTTGTCTTCCAGGTCATCGTCCATTTCGCGAAAGTATGTTGACTCTCTCCTTTCCCTAGGAAAATCCATTTTATCTCTCGCGAATTCAATGGCTGCAGAGCTGTCTGTGTTCAAGTTTCCATTAAGAACATTATCCTCTTTGACGTCATGGGGACTTACTTCAGACGCCAGACCTGCCTCAGAGGTCAAGGACATTTTGTGCTTTTCCCGGTCTTCGTCTCTAAGTTCAGGTACCGGAAATGCCTTCGACCACTTTTCGACCAGAAACCTTTCCTTCTTTTCATTTTGCAGATAGAAACTGCCAATTTTGATGACAGGAAACTCGAGGTTTTCGCTGACGTACTTGACGATGATGCCCCAGTGCTGGTCACAAGACTTGCAGGCAAGATTCCCGGTTTTAGGCAGATCTTTGTCGTACTGCCTATTTTGGTCGACATTTGGACTCAGCCTTGAATACCTTCAACAGAATAAACACAAAGAATAAAATTTCTTGCTTAAAAACAAAGGCATTATTTTCGTCCAAGACTCAATAAATAATGGTACTGACAGTTAATCTTCTTTTAAGTCTAACATATGCAATTTGCCGCTAATCATACTTTTCACAAAAGTTTGCTCCGATGACCACGTGATTGGTAGATTTCAGCCTCTTCACGTCAGAAGAGTGACAAGCAAAAGAAGAGCACTTGCGGCAGAGCAGCTGATACGAAGCTTCCGGTAGTTTTTCTTGAAGCTTCCGGATCTGGCTCACGTCCTTCCTCCAGCGCTTCTTATAATTCTGGAGCTGAGTTCGTGCCATGAAAGCTTTATGACCCTCGCGATCCCAGGCAACGCGGTCCTGAAATGTGGCCACGGCTTCTCGCATGAGAACCTCGCTGTTGATGTTCTGCTGCTCCTTGCCTATGCTGTCCTTTAGCGGGTTGACAAGTACCCCATACAGAGCGTTTTTCTGTCTGGCTCGTCCTGTGACATCAGTGAGAAGGGGTTAACAACAAGAACTTGTGTGCTGCAGCATGAGCGCACTCGCGCACACATACATATATACATACATGCATGCATGCATACATACTACAATGCATGCTAGTGATTAACGTTTGAACATGAACAAGCACACAGACATGTACGAAGTGTCATGTGTGGATAGCTGTCTATATTATCGGTCTTATGCCCCAAAGGGCCTTAGTTATGAAACGAGGTAAATTCTTTGCCCCGAGGCAGCATGGGGAACTCAAGGACAAGCGTCTTATTTCCGAAGTTATAAGAAAGTGTCCAGACCCAGAAAGAGTTGTTTGTGTCCTAAAACCGGAGTTATAAAGCGGTGGCAAATATGCCTTAGGATAAAGAAACATGAAGTACTGTCCCCGAGGGCCTAGACGCCGATTTATAACTTCGAAAACAAGAGTTTTCTATTTTACCTTAACTACGGCCTCAAGAGCACCAGACGGATAGCAGCGTTCTAAACGTGTTGAAAATAGTGGCGATCAGCAAAGAGAAAATTGCTGTAATCCAGGCTTGAGAAGAAGGGAGACAACTAGCTTGACTGTGACATTAGCAGTCAGTGTCGGATAGTGGAGAGGCGTCGGAGATAAGAAGAAAATTTTTGGCCCAAGAGATCTACGTCTGTATGAAGAGGGGTGTAGTCAAATGGGACACCAAGACAAGGCCCGAAAGTAAGACCCGGGGAACGCCATCGAGGACTTGGAAACTCTGGGACGAACGGAAACTAAAGAAATCAGTGAAGGAGGTGATTCTGGAACCAGGAAGGGGCCATTTTTAAACGCAAAAAAAACAGTACAGAGTCAACCGACCACAAGGTCATGGTCAAGCCTATCAAACGCAGCAGGCAAATCAAGGACATTCGACCGTTGCCAGTGACGCGGATGATGTCAGAAGTCAGACAGCTGTGTCTGTAATACATTCTGGTTTTGGTAAACTTCCGATAGTAAAACAGACTAGTGTGTGATCTCTATTCGCTCATTTTTCCACGTTATTATTAGACTCTCCAGTACGATTTTTTTCTCGCTTGCTGTCGCGTATAAATAAACAGAAATGCACATAAAAAAGGCAAAGAGAGAATATTGTCCTAAAAGCAAAAAGAATACCTCGAGTTTGTATCATGGAGACGAGGCTGCTTTCATAATCATATCGAATGACTAGATTGCAGGCTCTAAAGTCGAGGCCTTCTTCTGCAGCAGACGTACACACTAATATCTTGTGAATCCCTCTGTTGAAGTCCTCCATCACTTCTGCTACTTCCCTTTTTGTCATGCCTACCATGAGACACAAGCAAAATATTTTTTAACTGCGACTTTTGAGTGCCGATTCAACGAAGCCATGTTAATTCACTGGTCATAGAACTTGAACAAAGAGCTACGGCGGGGAATGTGTTTATACTCCTTGCTAAAAGTACAGATAATCGTGGTGGGATAGTTGTTTACCATCCTCCCCTCCCTCCATCCCTTCTATGGGGGAACATTAACCTGAGTCATCGGTCGAAAAAATTCTTAGTCTGCGGCTACAAAGCGCTGTACAGAAAGTGTCTTACAAAACACCCTCCTGATCGAATAGTGGTGTTGAACACCAAAAGGTACAAGTAAAGACACACGTGTCAGAAAAATGACCCATTTCGTTATTAGATGAGTTGTGCACAAGAAGGTACAGACGCTGCAGCAAAGACAGGTTTGATCGGGGAGAAATTCTATACAAGTGCGTGCATCAAAACACTCACCTCCTTGTGAAGCGCAAGCTGTTGCGCCCGTAATGCGGCCTGGGTTCAGCCAGCTCAGCTCCGGGTGCCTGTTGATCCACCTGGGTATCAGGCGAGTCAGCTCCAGGGTGCGCACAAATATCATGCCCCGCACCTCTTTGTCGCACTCGGAACTTGGCAGATAGTTTTCCGGTTGCCACGAGGAGGCAACATCCTCCACGGCGAGAACAGAAGCGCTTTCAAGGCCGTCAAGGGAGCTAACACACGTTATGGCGTCGTCGTCGTCGTCATCATCGTCATCATCGCGAATAGCGTCAAGAGTTTGCATCACCAGATGGACCTGGTCTTCGTCCGCCGTCGTCGTTCGCACTGACATCGCGTCTGAATCGTCATCCATGTCACTCATTTTCTCGATGTTTTCTGATACAGTCCGTGTTGACGACAAGTTGTTCAGCTCCGGGAACCCCATCACGAGTTCTCCAATATGATGCATCTCCAGCTGCTGGCTGTTAGGGCTACTGGAGATCAAGGAAGACAACTCTTGCCTTTCCCATTCTGTGTCCTGTGAAGTTTGCTTGATTCCCGAAAGAATCAATTCTTCTAGCACTTTAAGCTTTGGATTTTCGATCTCTTCGGCTTTCGTTTCTAGTATCGGAAGATAGGCTGCACACAATATTAATATTAGCTTGGGCTAATGAACATGGGAGCACAAAACAAATGACATCAGTGCCTGACAAAAGTTTAACGTTAACACCCAAGTTAACAAGATGGATTGTTGTTCTAGCTTAATCTCTGCAATTCTTCGACTTATGAACATTACCATCAAACAGCGCAATTAACTCCAAATCCACGTTAGCTCTTTGCGCATTGCTACTGCGGATCCGATCAACTTCCTCTTTCAGGAAGCTCAGTGCATCCGTGGCTTGGCAGTCCTCGTGCAGAGTCAAAGCTTTTAGGTAGATCTGTAAGGACAGAACAAGGACTGTAATAATATATCATTAGTGGGTAACTGACAATAGACCTTGTGCATTTTTGTCACATTAATTTGCTGCGTTCTACACATTTATACAAAATTTAATATAACAACGTCATTCAAGACGACTTTTACTCTTGACATGTTCTCCTAAAACGAGCAGAAAGACAAGTATTGAGGACGGAAATTGTATCTATACTTAAAGGTTTTCAAAAGGATCATAAACAGACGGCATTTTTCCATTTGCATAATAAATATTGTGCTTTTCCAGCAAGATGATGAAATCTATCAATCAATCGATCAATCCTCTTCGTGCTATTTGCACATAAGGCCTCAACCAGAGCCCGCCACTGATGTCGATCATCTGAAACCCGCTCCAGGTGACCCCATGTTCAGCCCTTTCCTTTCATCTCCCTTTCCACTCTTCTTCTTTAGGTTTCCTTTGGGCGGCCTCGTTTTGGAGTCCATCGTAGGCCGATTCTGGAGAGGTCTGCAGACTGCTGGCGGAGCACATGTCCAATCCATCGCCAACGCCTTCGTTGAACCTGCGTGGTGATGGATTCGATTTCAGTTCTTCAGTGGAGTTCATCATTTGTGAGGGTGTTTGGCCAAAAGATGTTCAGTATGCGCCTGAGGCATCTGTTTTGGAAGACGTCAAGCCTGTTACCGATGTTTTTGATCATCTTCCATGATTCTGATCCATAAAGGAGGGTGCTGATCACATTTGACTTGAAGATTCTCAGCTTAGTCGTCTGGCTGATGTTTTTTTGCCTTCCATGTGCTCCTGAGTGAGGCGAAGGCCTGGCTGGCTTTCGCCAGTCGGGCTCGAATCTCCACCTCCGCATCCCCGGTGTTGGACATCTTGGACCCAAGATAGGTAAAACTGTCAACTTCATCAATCTCTTCTCCATTTAGTTTGATATTTTCTTGGACTCTGGCGTTCACTCTCATACTTTTCGTTTTCTTTGCGCTGACATTCAAGCCAAGGTTTCCAGCTTTTTCTTAGAAGGCATTTGTTTTCTCCTGCATGTCTTGGTGGCGGTGTGACAACAGGGCAAATGTCATCGGCAAAGTCCAAGTCTTCCAGCATTGTTGTTGCTGTCATAGTCATGGTCCATTTGATCCCTCTCCTCTCTCTGTCGGTGGAATTCTTCATGATCCAGTCCATGACCAGGATGAAGAGGAACGGCGACAGAATGTAGCCCTGCTTCACACCAGGACTGACGTTGAAGTGGGCTGTGAGCTCCGTATCACAGATCACCTGAGATTTGAAATCGCTGTACAGCATTGCAACGACCTGGACAAGTGTCACAGGATCTCTGTAATGCATCAGGATCTTCCATAAGGACTCGCGGTGGATGCTGTCAAAAGCCTTCTTCAGGTCGATTAACTTGATGTACAGTGGTGTGTTCGACTCGCTGCTCTGCTCCAGAATCTGACGCAGAATAAAAATGAGTTCAGTGCAGGATCGCCCAGGGCGAAATCCTGCTTGCTGAGGCCGGAGGTCTTTCTCGGCGGTTGCCGTCAGTCTTCACAAAACATTCTTGCTGAAGACCTTGCTGGTGAGGGAAAGAAGTGTTATACCCCTCCAGTTATTGAAGTCTCCAAGATCTCCTTTCTTGGGTAACTTGAAGATGAGCCCTGTCCACCACGCATCGGGGATCTGTCCTGATTCCCAAACTTGCCTGAAGATTTCAGTCAACACAGTAGCTGTCACATTCACATCTCTGCTGTTATTCCATCTGCCCCTGGTGCTTTGCCGCTTTTCATTGCCTTGATTGCTGCTGTCACTTCTTCCAGGCTTGGTGGGTCTGTGCAGATGTCAAGGTCTGTATCTGCTGGGTGGATGTCTGCGAGCTGAGGGGGGTCTCGTCTGTTCAGGACTGACTCAAAATGTTCCCTCCAGCGCTGTAGTTTTTCTGCCTCTCCCTGGACAACATTTCCGTTCATGTCTTTCATTGGCACTTCACTGTTTTTGAACCTATTGTTTAGCTGTTTATTGATTTTATACAGTGTCTTCATGTCATTTTTTCCTGCTGCTTCTTCTGCTTCATCTGCCAGTTTCTCTATGTAGTCCTTTTTGTCGGTTTTCCTCATCCTCCTTACATCTTCGTTTATTTCTGTGTATCTTTGTCTGTGTTGTTCCTTCAGACGTTCAGATCTGGTGTTGTTGATTTTCTGCTTGATTGACTTTCTATCCTTTTCCATGTCTCTTCTCTGATCCGCTGTTGTTTCTTTTTTCGTTGGAAGCCCAGTATTTTATCTTCTGTTTCCTGTAAGACTCTATTGAAGTCCTCTAAGGTCATCTCCTGTTGGTCCCCTAGTGCCTGGAACCTGTTCTTTACTTCCACTACAAAGGCCCGTTTGGTGGCTGGGTCTTTCAGTCTGCCGGAGTCCACTCTCTGCTGACGTGCCTGTTTTCCTCGCGATCGACGGAGCTTCAGAGAAACTGCAGCTATCACAAGAGTGTGGTCACTGGCAACGTCTGCTCCTCTGTAGGCTCTGACATCTCGAAGTGAACTCCTCCATCTTCGGTTGATGATGACATCTTCACTCTGGTTCTCTGATCCCGTCTGATGTCCATGTTGCCTTGTGGATCTCTTTGTGTTGGAAGAGTGTGCCTCCAATCAGTAGATTGTTTTCTTCACAAACGTTTGCCAGTCTCTCTCCGTTGTCATTGATGGTTCCAATTCCATCCTTGCCCATGATATGTTCCCTGCAGGTGTTGTCACTTCCCACGTTGGCATTGAGATCGCCCGTAATAAGCAACATATCATGGGCTCGGACGCTCTCCGTGGCAACCTGGAGCTGATCGTAAAAAGCATCCTTGTCTTCTGCCTCGGAGTCTTCTGTTGGTGCATAGCAAACTAGCACTGTGAGCTTCGTGTACTTTAATGGAATCTTGCTCTCAGAAGCCTTGGTCCATAAGGCTTCTATTCCAGCAATGTCTTTTCAGTTTTCCTATTGAGGAGTAGTGCTACTCCTTCAGAGTGCTGATTGTCTGATCTTCCTGAGAACAGGATAGTATGTCCTAATGCTAGTTTCCTTTTTCCCGTGCCGGTCCATCTGACCTCGCTGACTCCCAGGATGTCCAAGTTGTAATTGTCAACTCCTTGACTAGTTGGGGCAGCCTGCCAGTCTGATACAAGGTCTGGACGTTCCAGCACCCCACCCTCAACTTCTGCTTCGGCTTAAGTAAATCCACAATCGGGGCGACAGGTTTGACTGTCGTCCGCCATAAGTTCAGTTCCCTGGTATGTTTCATTACCTTCGTCATCCGTAACGAGTGTTCTAGTGTTAGTTTCTGTAACCTGCTTTTTTATATGGTGGGGGTGTTAGACCTACCACAACCTAATTTACCTCTAGGTGAGGTATCCACTTTAGTCGCCTCTTACGACATGCCTGGCTGGACAGCAGGGACCCTATTCTTACAATGCTCGCTGGGCAAGCATACCTCAGGGTCCCACAGGGGATGATGAAATCTAACACTTTATATCTTCTTGAACTCCAAATATGATCGGTTTTCCAGAAAATTTAAATTTCTTAATGAAGTGAATTTACTGATCAAGACTACTTGTAGATCTTGCCAGAATACACTAGTAAACACACTGTGATAATAATAACAACAAATTCTTCCTTCCTCAACAAAACACCTGGAACATTTGGGGAAGCTAACCTGTTAGCTGGTAACATTACATAAAGAATTCTTAACTGAACCCAATGTAGTTGATTATCTGTTCTTGTCTTACAGCTTTTATTAAATTCAAGTGTCCATTGCATCTTTTCAAAATAGCATTCCATTTAGAAATCCATGTAGGCAGTAAATCGGAGTCTTTAAGCATTAACTGTACAGAGCTCGTTTGTTTTATTTTTAAAATGAAAGACATTATGAAAATACAAGACGTGCTTCAGAAAGCTGAGCTGTCGCTGCGGTAAACTATCAACTTTTATTTTTGTAAAACTTTCAATGCCAGCAGGAGAAAGGGACCCTTTCTCACGAGAATTTACAGCTACGTAAATAACAAAAATTCACATTAACGCAGCTACACAACTACTCAGCTACCAAACTACCTTGAGAGCGTCGACGCATGCCAGGATAGTGTAGCGCACGCTGGGGTTCACATTCAGGAACTGCTTGTCGCGACTGTTAAGCCACTCTGCGTAGTTCTCCTTCGTCTCGAGAGACGGAGGGATCAGACTTTTCTTAAACTTCTCAGCTTTGGATCTATTCAGAACTTGCAAAGATTGATAGACTGCAGCAGAAAGATTTAGTGCATGAATGCATCACAGTGCGTCTGTGTCCTATTGCGATGCTCACAGACTGGCAAACCACAGGATTCCACAAAGGAATTTGGAAAAGTTGGGGGGTTACAGGAATTTAAACAAAATGCTGATCACGACGCACAGACCCCATCCGTTTTTCTCTCTCTCTCTCTCATTCTTTCTTTCTCAGTCTAAATTATTCACGCACACACACACACACACACGCACTATTTCACACGCACACACATATTTATACATATACACATAGGTACAAAATCATAAACACGCATTTACACACGTAAGCATTATATCACAAACACCTATACACAAAAGCGTCATACACAGACAGCGAGAGAGTTACAGTTCTCACACTCTGCTACAACTCGATGATGGTGCATGTTCCTGATAATTTCCTGCATGATGATGTGGATTTGATCTTTGAAGGTGTCTTTTGTACTTTTTTGGTAAGTCCGAATATCTGCAATCAATCGATCAATCATTCAGTAAACCAAATGCGTGCGTGCATGCGTACCTGCATGCGGGCATGCATGCGTGCGCATGTTGATCAGTCAGCATTTGACAAACAGTGTATTGTACTAAGCCAGCCAGTCATTTGAAAAGCAAATTTTCCTTCTAGTAGAACTGTAGGAAATGTAATACCTGTAAGACCTACCGAAGTGATTGAGGTGG
The DNA here is from genome assembly GCA_004794655.1 of Marisa cornuarietis. Taxonomy (NCBI): domain Eukaryota; kingdom Metazoa; phylum Mollusca; class Gastropoda; order Architaenioglossa; family Ampullariidae; genus Marisa; species Marisa cornuarietis. The sequence goes on from SMMW01000572.1 coordinate 1,729,257, forward strand.
TTCAAATCTTTTTCTTTCCGCAGATGCCAACGTCTTTTTGTACTCTTTCTCTCTCTTTCTCCTCCCATCTTTCTGTAGCCTATGAACTGCTACTGAATCTGAAAGTCTAGTGGGTTTACTGTGTAATGACTACTCTGTACATTAAGGTTACGAGTTTGTTGATATCGGCGTCAAGAAGGGATGAAGGCAGCGGGATTGAGGAACAATGGTCTGAATACTGCAAAGAGCTCTACAACGTCCAGCTGACGACAGACGCTAAGATCCTTCAACCAGGCAAGCAGACCACAGTCAGCGAGCCTGCTGACCTACTAGTCCCTACGGGAAGAGGTCGAGATAGCTGTTTATCTAAAGGTTGGGAGGTCACCTGGCACTGACAAGGTCCCAGCTGAGTTGCTGAAGCGGGTTGGGGAAGAAACAAAAAAGGCCCTCACTGCTCTGTGCCAAAGAATCTGGAATCGCAATGGCCGAAGGAATGGAATTACTAGCTATAACCCTTCCGAAGATAGAAAACAGTAAACTGTGCCAAAATCATACGCCTAATCAGCCACTTATGCAGAGTCGCATCAACACCACCGGTGAGGAATTAATAGCGGAAGAGCAAGCTGGATTTAGATTAAGCTTTTGCACATGTACACATGTCTTCAACTGTCTCCTTCTGATAGAAAAACAAACATCTACAGCTCCAGCGGAATCTCCTACAAAACTTCTTCAACTTTAAAAAGTATTTGACGGAGTCTGGCATGAGGGGGTGTAGAATGTGATGAGAAAATTTACACTGACGAGGGCTTCTTTCAGGACATCATAAGTTCTTTACGCAAAACAGCGGGCATCCGTCAAGGGGACACTCTTTCGCCGGTACCAGTCAACATCTTTTTAGATAATATTACGCGAGAAATCCTTCACAACTATCACACTTCCATTTCCATAGGTAGGAGACCTGGGTTGCCCATATGTAACCAGCGCTTGGAGGTGACATCAATCAGAAGGCAGAAACCAACAGCAAAGTGGAAAACCTTACCAACATACTGACAGAGTTCGAATGCATAAGGAATGGAGACCAGCAAGGATAAACATAGTCTACCGTCCTTTTGATGTTGTAGACGAAATAATTAAGATTTGTATAGGATCCAGCAAACGGCGTGGATTTAATTTATTGATGTAATCACACACACACACACACACACAGCTTCCATCTTTATTTTATATTTTTTGCTGCTTCTAATTAGCTGAAATGTCCGGTTTCTAAGTGAAAAATGCTAATTTACGCCTTAACGCTAAGGCGAGTGTTACCATGTTTTGGTCTGGCGACGTGCTCCTCCAGGTCTCGTACGTTGCGACGCACGCTGCAGATCTCCTCGATGTCGAGAGAGGCGGTTAGCAAATACAGATGTTGCACCGCTTGCTCAGGCTTCCCTCCCCTGAGCCGTCCGATACCGGGGCTTGCGGTCAGTCCAATTATCTGCCCATGAAGACCTGAGAACTGACTGACTGGCGGATGCACGGACTACAGATGGTTAGCTGCTTTGGTTGAAAGACTGGTTAAATTTGTTATAAACCACTTCATTTCTAGACAGATTAAGACAATAAAAATATAAACCTCTGACAGAAACGATACACAATGGTAGTGTAAACAACTTTCAATCCCATACGATAATGGCTAAAGAGGAACAACGATGTACAATTATGTCCCTTGAGGTAAAATGAGTGACAGCCCTTTGATTATAAATTTGTTTGAGGAAACTGATGAAGTTCTTTTTTCTGTTCCATCCCTTGATCTAATTTGGTTTCTTTTGTTGTCGTGTGTTTTTACTGACTATGTTTTGGATTTTTCTATGCCTCCGCTAGGTTTTTCCACCTGTAGACCACATCTACTAACGGTATCTGCAGGCGGTGTCCGTCTGGACCATCTTGTCAGAGGTTTTTGTTGTTTTTTGTGCTTGTTGAATTACTTGTGCCATGTTTTTGCAATTATAGCTTTTTTTATCTACAGATCATGCATTCGTCACATTATCTTATCTACGGTAGCTGTGCTTTGTAGCTACATTTTTCGCTACATTTTTAGACTTAGGATCTGTGCGTATAAGGACGTCGACTGCACTCTAGATGAGAAATCTCCTCTTGCTCCAGGGATTTTCTTTACTAACAAACCATGATTTGCAACGATGTACAACGAACAGAATGACAACCAAAGAAATCCAACGACGTCGAATTGCGTACAACGACGTATAATGAACAATTTAGCACAGTTTCTGTATGCGGTCTGCGGGCATCGGAAGTTTTTACCTGAGGAAGGGTGCTGCTGCCAGCGGGAGATCCGAACTTGATCTCCATGTACTGGTTCATCAACTGTTTGAATGGATGGCCCCCTCTTGTGTGGTGGCATTCGTCCAGCACCATAAGAGAGAACTGGCTCAGGGTAACCTCCTTTCTCTCCACAGCCTCTACTAGGCACTGGGCCGTGACGACAAAAATTCTGCATCTGTTTCGAAATAAAACTAAACAAATAAGATGCATTTTAAGCTGCGTATATTCGCTCTCTTTATCTAAGATGTTATTGCAGGAAAAAATCATTCATTTCCCGTAATAAGGTTGATCGGTCTCAATCCACTGTACGAGTTTAGATATTGGCTTATAAACAAAAAGACATATTAAGATCTTTAAAGATTTGATGTATCCACATTGTAATTCTTACGTTTGAATCAGGTGGGAAAAACTGGACCTCGTCCCAGAGTTCACCGGGCCACATCTCAGATGAGGGTTGCAATCAGGGAGGTAATGCACAAAGCGAGCAAACTGTTGTTGGGCCAGTCTTACTTTTGGTACAACAAACACCATACGTCTTTTCTTGTCTTCCTTTAAATGTTCCTGGATTAAACAAGGAAATAACAAATGTGTTTCATTCTGAACTGAAACTTGACTCCATAGAGGGTTGGGGAAAGGTAAGGCGGGGAGGGAGGTACTAAAACGGTCTCAGTTCGCATGCACTTCAAATCTGCCTGTTTTACGACAGTTGACGATAGTACTCCAATGCTACCTCGAAAATTTCTTTTAAAAATTTGACTAAGAAAAATGAGTCAATCAAAAGGTGTTGAACAATTCTGTGCTGATGTTTTTACAAACGTTTAGATATCTTAGGGCTAATAAAAAAATAAGAACCAATTAGAAGGCCATAATTTGAGTGAAAATTACACTCATGGTTTGAAGAAAACTTTCTGGTGCTCAATGTCTCTAAAACTAAAGAAGTGGTCCTTGACAGAAGAAAACATCAACCTGCCCACACCCCTATAATTATTGATAATGAGACAATAGAACAGGTGCAAAGTTTTAGGTACCTCGGCACAGTGCTAGACAGCAAACTGTCCTTTCAGGAAAACACCAGCATTGTTTCCAGGAAAGCACATCAGCGCCTGTTCCTGCTGAGGCAACTGAGGAATTTCGGTGTCAGTGGCCCTGTCCTTGAGTCAGTATATCGCAGTCTAATCGAAAGCATCTTAACATTCAATATGTCAGTGTGGTTTGGCGTTCTCTCTCTCAAAGATAAAGCTTGTTTAATGAGAGTGGTCAAGAGTGCCAGCAAGATCATTGGTTCTCCACAAAGACCTTTAGGTGATTTATACATCAAGGCTGTGAGGTTAAAGGCCGTCAGAATCATCACAGACCCTCTCACCCACTACATCGCCACTTCCAAATGTTACCCTCTGGCCGCAGATGGAAGCAAGTGGTCGCCAGGAAGAGTGCCTTTGCCAAGTCATTCTTACCAACCGCAATAGCACTCCTGAACAGGACTAACAAATGTACCTAGCCTGAATGTCTGTGGGTGTGTGTGTGTGTGTGTGTGTGTGTAAGAGAGGAAGAGAATGTGCATCTGCTAACTGTCTTAGGTGTGCGAGGGCTAAGCATGAGTGTAACTGTATGAGTGTATGAGGTGTGATCGTAATTTTTTTTCAGTTTATTATGTATCCTTTTCTCCAGTTAATTGTGGGAGCTCCCAGCAACAAAGGAAAATTTCTATCTCTGTTGTGACCAGACATAGACAATAAAGATGTATTGTATTGTATTGTATTGTATTTTCTTAATAAAGTCAGTAAACAGCAAAACTTGATAAATATTTTTGTACACGTGCAAAATATAATGATTGCTGCCTAAATTTAGACAGCCAAGACTGGACAAGAGGCTTCGGCTGTAGCATAGTGGGGTTGGTTTTAGCAAATCGTATTTTGAAAGGATCACGATGTCATTATCGACCTTTTGATAGACCAACTGTCCAAAATGTGTTATTAACATGCTGATCAAATCCGTTTATGATTGGTCTTTTAGTATGTCATGCCCCTTCTGCCAAAAGGGAGAATTGCCATGTGGGCGTCGGCGATTTTGCCATGGAGTGGCTAGATGCCCATTCAGCTACCAACATAAAATGTCTCGTGATGTCTCAGCTTCAGCATGATCCTTGGTCTCAGTAACCCAACACTGTACGAACTGAACCCACTTTCTAAAAATAAGAAAATAAAAAATAACAGCCTACCTCAGCATATTTAAGGACAATGTAGGTCTTGCCTGCCCCTGTGTCCAGCCATATAAGAACATTTCGACCTTTCCGAGCAGATTCCAGTAACTCTTCTTGGTATGGTCGCAGAGCTATTGGCCCTTCACTCAGCTGCCTAAGGTCTGCGATATCATGAGGCGGCATCCCATGCAGCGGCAAGGAGTATCTGGCTAAATTGTTCCACTCGTCCGTTGAAGAACTGACCATAGAAATGTTCGATGGAAAGGGTTCACCTTCATCTGAAAGAGGAATAATTTTAGTCGCCCACCTTCCGTTGTGGCTGTCAATGGAACAATTTTTAAATGGTACAGTATATGCATGCATACAGAGCCATTCTAAGTGGAGAAAGGTAAACAGAGAGTCATTTTTAATATGACTTATTGTTAAGTCTTGCCTCAAGCTAACTATATATTTTTCTCTTTACTCGATAAAAAAACACACTCCCAAATCCAACCCCAGCCCCCACGTACGTATTGGTATACACCACAAACACAATAACTAACAAACTCATATCTATGCAAACATTTTCAAAAAGACATGCAACTGTACGTCAACAATCAAACCCTCTCTATGAGAATAAATCTATATTAACCATTCAATCGGTCATCTCTCGTTTCAGTGTTAGTTTGGGACACGTCAGTCCCAACAGAAATGGGCCCAGCTTTCGGAAGGACCATTCGTCTGTTGTTAAGGTGATCGACGATAACCGTGATGCTGCTGCCACATGGACGTGTGCCAATGTCGAAGAGATCTGCGGAGGAAGTCAACGCTTCTAGAAACTAGCCATGCCTTTTCGTGGAAACAGGCAATAAGCGCTCTGTTACCCCCACCCCTTAGTTTTGACAGGTATGGAGTGAGAATATCGAATCTTTTGCATTAAAAATTACTTTAATATCAAAGTCTGGTTTTACTTTTGTTACTGTGGCGTAACAGTTTGACATTACCTTTAGTGTTGTTGTTGGCCACTTCGGAGCGAGATTTACATCCTGCTTGGCCATTGTCCATCACTTCCATATATGGGTCTTGCTGAAGGATATCTGCAACCCAACGGATATGCATATATAATGATAAGAATCTCTGCATCACATTAATAGTTCTTTTATGCTTTCAGATTCATCCTGTGATTCCTTATAATGTGTGTGTGTGTGTGTGTGTGTGTGTGTGTGTGTGTGTGTGTGTGTGTGTGTGTGTGTGTGTGTGTGTGCTCGCAAATATGTACATACATCACAGACGTACATAAATAGTCCAGTACACAATCGACCTATGCAAATGTCTAAGACCTACGAAGACCATGCTACAGTATTAAGATGCGAAATTTATTCAGTTACACGGGCAAATCTTAAAGTCAGTAGAGCAGTCGCACGGGTACAGAGGGAGAAGGGAAAACATCAGACATTTAAGTGGAATTACAAGACCAAGCGTAAACAAGCTGCAGATAATGATGAAAACATGATGACGACGAAAACGTGATGATGATGATGATGATGATGATGATGATGATGATGATGATGATGATGATGATGATGATTTACCACGAGCTTTCTTTAGCAGTCTTGCAGTCTTCTCTGACGAGGGCATATGGTATCTGGCATCAGGCAGCTTGTTCAGTGTTGTAGCTACTGCGTCCCACCATGCCATGCAAACTGGAAGAAGACTCCAAGGTTTGAAAAGATTAGCTAAAAGAGTTAGCCCCTTCCTCTACTGACTGAAATATGAAATTTAGACTGGCGCCTAAATTTGAAGTTTTTCAAGAAATGAATAATCGTTCTCCATTTTTTCATTACAAGTAAATTTCTGTCATGCAGCAATTGTCAGGCTTTGGAAACTGGGCTTCATTTGAAGCCATTAGTCTAGGGACGACAACTTGTAAACGTTCTGCTTTCTCGGTTAAAGCCTTAAAAAAGAAGTACAATATTTATAAAAATGATCTCCCCTTTCACTCCATTCCACCTACCACTGGTGTCTCGGCTTTCTTCCAGGCTTTCTCGCACAACTTTGGCAAGACGGAAATAAAGGGAAGCAAATAAGTCAATGGCACGCCCTATTGGGTCGGATGACCTCCCTTGATTTGTGGGTACTGCTCCACCAGTTGGTTCGTATTGACCGCTGCGTCTTTCACAAGTGTCCACCATGTCGCGGACAGGCAAGTTTCCGATAAACCCACCAAAATATGAGTTACTCTGCCCTTGGACAGTCTCGTTCTCGCTTGAGACCAGAACAGCTTGACGACTACTACTGCCAGTTCCAGCGATATCTGCAGGGCTGCCATCTGCAGAGCTCGGCTGGGCGGATGACAGAATGTCTGGGATAAACTGGAGCTGCCCCGTAGCTAGCAAACTGACGATGTGAAGGATGAGGTTACGATGGGCCGACAAGCACATGCAAGTGATGATGACTGTGTCGTGCACGTCAACTGTGACAACACAGAAAAGACTCCTTTATATATGCACCTTCATACATTTTAGCTTGTTCTACATTCCCATTTGTGGATAGATAGGAAGCTTATAGAATATAACTCTCAAAGTCTGCTCACTTTCATTTTATGGGCAATTTTATGCATAAGAAAGAGATAATTTTTACTTCGACCATGCCCCCATACATAAATCAACGGATATGCATCACTCCTGTTCACCATCGCAACAACAATTGCAAATATAGCTATATTTTCTACCAAAGCAATTAATTATCATGAAAGCGATTTTTAAATGTTGGTTAAATAAGCATAGTCAGTCGTGCCACGACCAGCTATAGCTGCCTCACCCATCTGCCCAACTCACTCGATCACTCACTCCATATATTTTCCCGTGTCTATTCTCACCTGGTGGCCATCTGCGCAAGGAGCGCATAAAAATATTTGTCAGCAATCGAGAGGACGGCAGAAGGTAGTCTATGAGAAGAGCAGCTGACGATTCCCTCCCTTCAGTTGTGTCTTTTTTAACAATGTCTAATCTCTTGTCCCTATCAAATTCTGGAAAAATATTCAGGAAATGAAAATTATAATGAAAAAGGGTCATGAGGTATGGATGTTTCGGGAGTGACGGATTTCGCCTAGTGTGTGTGCATGCGTGCGTGCGTGCGGGGATGAGGGATTGGGGGTGCTCCTACCTTTACTCTGGGTTGTCATCAATGCCATGACTTTCACCGCTGAAAAACCAAAACAGACGAGGTGTGGCTTTAGGAACTGAATGGTTGCTCGGAAGCAGCTGTCGCAAGACAGAGCATCTAATGGTGATCCTTCGTGGTCACTATGACATTCGAGATGATCCCAGGGAAGAGCTGTGATCCCACTTTCACCCATCCTGTCTCAGCCTTGCATTGCTTATCTTACACTCACTCGATAGTACGCGTTTTACATTTTGCTGCCTGAACGCCGTTCCGAGCGTTCTGTATAGAATCCAAGACAGGTATCGGTATCGATTTTACTTGCTGGGTCCTATTTTCCCCTGGTACTGGTATTCCCGTACGTTATAAAAATAATTACATTACGTGTAGCTATATTTAGCTGTTCGTCACTAAATATGTAGCTGAAATAAAATTTGATAATTTTCTGAGGCCATCTTTATTTTGATGCCAACACACTACAGCCAGATGTTTTGGGTCCAGACTGCAGGTCTCTTTACACGTGTAACTTTATGCAGAGGTGTACAAGATTGTTTACAATCACTTTTTTTTATAAGCCCTGTTTGATAAGGAACGTAAATGATCGGCAGGCGGTTAAGTCTCATCCCTGTCATTTTTTTTCAATGTTGGTTTTCTAATCAATTTCTATCTTGCAATCGTAGGCACATTGTGAACTATTCTTCGTACTCCATTCTTATAGTATAATGAACGATGGGAATCGAAAATAAAAATAGGAAATAGAGTGCAGCGGGGTAAGGGGCTGAGGTAAAAGGATTTGTCACGTATACTTAAAGGGAAATATTGCGCTATATTTTTTGTCAGTAAAAGAAAACCTCTTAAGCATTAAATATTGCGCTACATTTTTATGTCAATAACAAAAAATCTCTAGCATTATTACCTGCAACTGTCACAAACGTACGCGAGCAGCGTCTGCCACAAGTTGATGTCAAACAATTTAGATCTAAACGCGATACAACAGAGTTATATCCCTTGACTAGGCTCGCGATTTCCAAACGTCAAAAACGTCTGAAATATTTTGGCAAGCGCGGATGATGAAGGGTTCCACAGTCAAATCTGAATAAGTAAGTTAAAAATTTCATATAACTTATTTACACAAAAAGTGTTTCTTTAATATTCTAAAAGATAAAACATCCATCGAAGTTACGGCAAAGGAGCCGGTAGACTTAGTGTCATATATCGTAACATCAGTCATTTGTGGGAGGCTGGGTTGATGGCATGCCGTTTGACCGTTGATCCTCACTTTGTTACGGGTGAGTACACACCGCTGCTACAGTTGACTCAAAAGAAAAAAAAAAATTAGCAGGTTTCAATGCCTCTGCTATAGTCGCATAATTGACGAGTCCCGGGACCGAAACTAATAAATTATAAAAATTATTAAATGGATTTGTGATAAATTTTGGCAAATCTTCACTGCCCTTGCGTGCAGTCAACCTGTTTTTCATCCTTTTCAATGGTTATCCGTTTGTCCCATTTATCAGACATAGGTATTGAGAGTAGATCTGTATATGTGCATAGTTTATCTGCGACTTACAAAGAACATAATTCTTTTTTGTAATTTTCTATACTTCTAGATCTTATATGTGAGTGGCGCCCGTATGCATTAACACAGACGCGCTCTTGGAAGCGGATTTTTTCTGCTCCAAACTCACGATTGTTTATTTTTACAAGCAGCCAAGCAAAAAGCGTGAAAAATTATACTCCTGTCAATATGAACATCTCTATTTCAGCTCACAGCCAATTTTAGCAAAATTGTATTTAAATTGATAATCAGTTTATGCAGCCATTTATTTTATGCTTATATTAAAAAAAACGAACTACAGCATACATTTTTTTATTTATTAATTTCCAGATGCAACACATATCAAAGTGTTAGTTCTACTATGGCAGAGACACAATCTGGACAAAGTGACAAGGAGTCCAACACAAAGTCACTGTTAAATGAGGAGCAGGGCTTATTTTGCCCTGGATGTAAAGAAGCATACTCATGGATACAGGAAGACTGTGTTCCGACATCACTAACCTGTGGACATTCATTATGCTATAAGGTACTTTTCTGCTTTTCACACAGACATTACTATTCTGTTATTACTATTTCATACTCTTCTGCTTATGTCTGCCATGCTAAAATTTGTTTGTTGATACTTGTGTTTCTTGTATGTTTGATTGTCAGATTGTTTGTAGTCTTTCAGTGCATTGAGTTTGCCTCCACAATGGGGCAATGCACTCTCTTATTATTAATATTTGTATTAGTATTATTAAATTCACACCAGAATTACACAGCTGTCACAACAAGCTTTGTATGCAGTAAAGGAAGTTCTGATTTCACTGACAAAGTGCATCACCAGAAAGTTTACTTTACGATGACTGTTAGATGATGCTCTTGTAAGACTTCTGTGGATGGAACAATATCTCTGCACTAAAGATTGCAAACTCAGCCTGCATACAAACATAATAATAACTTTCAGCTACTTCTCCAAGCAGAACTTAATTGACTTCTTGAAGAATCCCTGCAAGTGCAAGGCTTCAGACCTCATCTGTGCTGATGGCATTCACCTTCTTATCAACAGGAGTAACTACACTTTCTAGGAATGCAATGAACTAATCGCTTTGAGACCAGCTTCCATTACTATTATTATTTTTAGGTCCGTGTGGCTTTATAGTTTGTTAAGCACTTAAAGCCAGCTTTTGATGTTATGGTAAAGTGCTATATAAATCAAATTTATCATTGTGCACATACCTATGAATGGATGATAGGGATTTTGTATTTCTGTCAATAACAGTTACCTTTTCCCTACATAGTGCTTCTTGGATAATCTCCCCTTTCTTTGATATTCTTTTCCAGTGTCAGGATATATGTTATTAGCTGACTTTCAGTTTTATGTGCTTGCAGTGCGTGAAGAGCCAGTGGTGTAACCCTGACTCCAGTGATGCCGCTGTGCTCTGTGTTACCTGTTCATCGCATGCTGGTATCTACATTTTAAGATGCCTTCCAGCCAATCTTGCACAGGTAATATATAGACACTAAGAAAATTCTTTAAATTTTTTTATGCTAATGAGCTAATCTTTAGATATAACTGAAGCTTTAAAACTGCTTTTTACTCTGTTGCTGCTTCCATACCAACAGGGTGAGTTTATGCTAAAGAATTATATAAGTAATGAATGAGTTTGTCAGCTGTCTTGTGTCAAAAAGTTCAGTTTGTGGCAGAATGCTGAAGCATATCAAGATTTGGTAACATCATCAGCCCCTGATCAAGCTCAGCTGAGGGAGACAACTTGCCCTGGAGTGCATCCGTTTCAGCCAGAGATATCTGTTTTAGAAGACACCAAATCCTCATCTTCAGACATTCTACAGAATCATCTCCAGACAGGTAATATACAGCTTCTTACCTCCATCCAAGATCTGAGCTTGAATAATATTATTCATGTGCTGAGAGATCATCCTTTTTATTTTTAGATGATGCACTCCACTCCAGTGAATAGCAGCTGAACAGCTGATACACAGTTATGATCAAGAGTAAATAAGTTATACAATTTATGAAACACAATTGTGAATTATGACACTTTCCCTTGCTTGAGAAATGGATAAAAATGATTTAAAACAAACTCAATCAGCTCTTGATGAAAATACAAACCATGCTAAGTAAAGCATTTTAAACCATACGATCACATTAATTTAGTTACACTGGAAGTAGCATAAACACCACTTTCAATTTACTAACATACTTGTAACAGGGGAGCAAAAACATCAACAGACTGCTCCGGACATGTCAGGTGACAAGGGCATTTCATCGCTGGTTTCATCTCCTTCGCAGTCAAGCGACAAAATCCTGAGCCAGGATGATACATGGCGCCTGCTACAGCGTGATGAAGGCTTCATTCGCGACTGGATTGTTGCCAACATTCCAGACCACATCATCTTTAAAATGGTTGGTGCCAGTTCTCTGGACTCTGCCTCTGTACCTTTGCCTACCTCAATGATGGATGCCATCAGCTGTGTCACCGATGCTGGTGGTAGTGCCGCTCACCCATTTTTACAGCCATCATCGACTACAGCATCTTGCCTTTCAATCACCGATTCAGGACTTATCACATCATCTGAACGTGGGAAATCTTTGCCAAGTATGTCATCGTTTCTTGGGGACAGTTCAGCCTTGTCATGCTCTGGGAGGCAGCTGTGGCAGTTAATTCTAAACAGAGCAGCACAGGACAAGAATCTGCGCTCTGGGCAACAGCAAGAAGACTACATCAGCCAGTGCTTGTCCAATCTTTCACAGTTGACAGCAGCTGCAGCACAAAAGGCACCAAGCAAAGGGCAATTGGAGAAAGAAAAGCTGTTTGGTGGCATAGCAACAGCAGATGAAGCAGCTGGTAGCATTTTGCAAGACAAGCGCTTGGTAGACTACAGCTTGCAAGGCTGTTTACAGCACCAGATGCACACACAAGGAATGGGATGTTTGGAAAGCAAAGAGGATACCCCAGCAGGCCAGCAGTCCAGTGACAGACCTGGCAGAAACCACAAAGATCAGCCCTGGCTAGAGGACTGGGCAGATGGCAACATAAACACTATTGCCTCTGACCCAAATGAAGGGAAACCGTATTCATGTCAAAGTAACCATGCTCAGTACACCAACAGCGGCACACAAACTTGGACAAGGACTATACACTCCCAATCTGTAGCTGATGTCCCAAAAACTGTAAAAAACTTAACAGGTTATTCACTGCCTAACAGCATGACCAATAAAAATACACGCATGCATTATTTGCAAGGAGAGTATGGAGCTGGTACATGGACAGGAATGCAATGTGAGACATTTCCATGTGCTTATTATTCACACAAAACATGTTGTGCTACCCCCAGGGCTTCATCCCCAGCTACTCTTGAGCAGCAGAGACAAGGGGAAACCTTCTGTCCTTACCCCAGTTTTAACATCCCGCCTCGCCACCATCCATATTTAATGCAGGAGAACACAGTTCACTACTTTCCTTTCCGAAAGGGGCGTCCCCGTAGGTTTGTGTCAGAAACTGATGGATACTACTGCATGTCCCCTTCTCCATTTCTGAGAGCTCGCTCAAGCAGAATGTGGCGTGGAAGAGGAAGTTACAATGTTCGTCGAATGAAGCCTCCCATTTCACCATCTTTGCCCTCAGCTATGGACTGCCAGTGGTTCAGTGAGGCATGCGCTCCTTCGTTATCTCATGTCAACACCCATGTCAGCTCCCTCACACCCCCACAGCTACAGATGGTGCAGGTGGTGCGACAGAAGAATGATCACGTTCATGACAGTGAGCAAGCCATCACTCCTCATGAATCTGTTTCTGCTTCTGTCAGCACCGAATCGTCTTCAACGGCCATGGAGCAAGAAGAATGGGAACAGGCAAGAAAGACAACTACAGAGGCTGAAGTGGCTCTCATGAAAATGCGAGAGATGCCAAGCGGCCCATGCGTAGAGGACATTTATGTTGTCCCTCCTGTGTGGCTATGCAACAACACTCACCAGAATATCATTGTGGACTGCTCCGACTCTCAGCCACTGCAGGCTGGGCAATCCAGCACTGGTCCATCTGAAGAAAAGGAAGATGAAGCTGCCAGAGGACTGCTGAGAGAACCATCAGAGAACATCATAGAAGCAGAAGGAGGCTTGCTGAGAACAATGGTGTCGGAACTGTCAGAGATAGCAGCTTCAGAACACAGCACTTCTTTAGTGGGAGTGCTGGAATCCCAGGAAATGCAGACAGATGATTGTTGCAATGGTCTCTCCTCATCTCATGAATATATAGATAGTGATTTCCACCCAGTGGCAGTTATGACATCAGTGCCTGCTAGATCAATCAAAAGGGAAAATTTTGCTATGGGTGGTACTGATTTCCAAGAACCAATAACTCTGCCTTCCTGTGTACAGGAAGGGACAGCACCTAGTTGTGGCCAGTTGGACATGGGTAAAGAGAATTACAAAACACCTGGAATACAGGCTGATCAGAATGATCAGATATGCCTGAACAAAGATGATATGGAAGAGGTCAGTACCTCTGATAACAATGATGAGAAAAATGTTTTGGAAACAGCTTTGGGTCAAACTGGCAGCCATGCAGAGCTGGATGTGTCTTCTACCACCCACTCAGTTACTGTAGATATGTGTGAAGATCTTCCCATGCAGCCATCATTTTTCTCACCATCGTATTCTTGCTGTCCTGAGAAAAATGACTGGCTTAGTCTTACAGGGGAAGAGCCAGTTCAAGCTAGCATCACTTCGTCATCAAGAGGTTTATCAGAGACTGTTGGGAAGAACCTTGCAGGTATATTCAACAGATGGGCAGGAGATTCTTGCCTGCAAAACACTCTGCTGCCTAACAAACTGATAGAAAAGTCCAGCCATTTTCAGGCAGGTCCCAAAATAGCATCCTTTTCTACATTTCCTACACCAGGAACAACATTGGTTCCACAGCAAGCATCCTGTCACCCCTATCTCAGGCCTAGTGCAAATGTAAGTAAAAGCGCTGTGAGTCAGGGCCCTGCAGCCTTCTTATCTAGCATGGCAGACTGCCAGAGTTTCCAGGCTAGTCATGCGACAGCACCATCTCACTTCATGGACAGTCAGCACCAACAACTTTCAGAGCATCAGCTCCATAACCTCTATTTTGTGCCTTCCAAGAGAGGAGGTATGTTTAAGAAGCAAGAAGATGGCATGCCACCATGTGTGATTTCTGCTGCATATCCTCCTTATAGCAGCCATAGCGGTAGACGCTATGCATGTCCATCACAAGCAGATTGGAGTGAGCATCATCATAGCCTCCACAACAGCAAAGTCCAGCAGAAGAGAAGAAATGACACAATTGCCCGAGATCATGCACCCTTTCAGGATTTGTATCTCCCTCCTAAAGGTGCTTTGACTACTCAGACAGATGAGAAGAACATGTACCCATCTGATGAACAGGTTGCTGTTTTTAAAGCCAGTCATGTAGAAATGGAGCCACAACCTAAGGGCCAATCACTCCAGCAACAGCAGCGGGAGCATCCAGATCAGGAAGAGTTGAATGCAGATGCATCTGGTTATAGCATTCAGAATGTACTCCAGGAGGTAATGTTCTTTTTTGACACACTGCAATAGGTAGAGAAATTCTTATAATAAGCATTTTGACACACTGCAATAGGTAGAGAAATTCTTATAATAAGCAATCCACCTGGTTAAAAAGTTTCCTCTGTAGGCATGGATGTTCGAAATTTGTACCACTTCAGAACAGCATGCATGCTTTTTCTAAGGGAAAAGGCAGAAAAAAACACAATTTCAATCATAAAGAAAGACTTATTTTCTGCCATCAATATATTTTTTAAATCTTAAACCTATAATAATAACAATTGAATTTGTAGAGCCCATTTTTCCCTTTAAAGGCAAGACCAGTGTGCATAGAAGCAGAAAAGTGCAAAATATTAGATTGGTTTGCATGAGTTCACATCCTAAATTTGATATCTACTTTTTCACAGTCATAGATATCTCCAGCTGTAAGTTTGGGATTTGAGAACTGAAAGAATAATTCCCTTTTTCTTTATAAGTAATCTTGTTTTAGTAATAATGTTTTTGCCACTTATTGGTCAGGTCAATGCCTGGAAAATTTTGTTTCCAGTTTGCTGACCTAGGTTGTGCTACTGGGAATGCAGCTGTGTGTAGTTTACTCCAACAGCTAATGATGTTGGATGTTGCCCAACATGGTGCAATAGAGAAAGGCTGTCAAGTGAGCACTGTTACATATGAGATCACAGATCTTGCCATTTCTTATGTATGAATATCATTAGGAAGAGAAAGGTCTTTTGCTCAGTTACTCTCTGGTTAATAATTTATTTGCTTAATTTTTCTTTATTCATTCTTTTTCATAACCATGCATTTACTGGCATAATATCACACACGAGGACATTCATATGAAAATAATAAGAAACTTTATGTGGTTTCTTTTTCTTAGCCACATCGTATTTTTGGGGGGAGAGGGGGGATTCATGGTAGGCTAAGGTGTACTTTCCAATGTTTAAGTATTATGTCTTAAGTCTTTGTTGCATGATTAAGAATCAAGAATTCTCTTCCTTTCCATAGCTGCCACCTACCAGCCACTGAATCCTTTAAATATGCACTGAAAACACACATCTTCCTTAAACATTGCTCCTAACACCAGTTCCTAAAATGCTAGTCCTTTAACCCACCCTTCCCCCCTTTTCTGCTTATTGCCACTTCCCTGCTCGTCTTCCTTTTGCAGATCATGATATTCTCAGTCCTTTTTACTTGGATCCTCTTTGCATCTTTTTTTGTTTTGTTTTGTTGTGTTTTTGTCTTTAATTATGATGAGTACATTTGTTCAGCGTTCATATGTTATTTGTTTGTTCTTCTGTCCCTCATATGTTGCCCATGTCTCATTTTTGTTATTAATCGCTAAGAGCATACTCCTTAGGAGTCTGAGTATGGGCTAAAAATATGTTGCATTTATTATTGTTATTAATATTACTAATAACTTGAAAAATGAAATATCTGCAAGTGGTGCTAATGTCATTTTTTTCATTTTGTCATTTTGTCTTTGAGTAGCCATTAATAGCAGACAAGAGCCAGAAGGCTGACATGAACCGTTTCTTTGGCTGCATTTTGAATCTCAGTCAAGCAGTGGTCAGATGTGGTCAGACACTAAGCATCTGGTCACAGCCTCCTACAAAAGAGACAGACTGCTCAACTGCACGCCACATGATTTCTTGCTTGAATGGGCTGTTTGAAACTGGTGTGGAACGTTTGTCAGAAATGGTGCTCCTTTACTGTGATGGTCTCCAGTGTCTTGAGAAATGCAATGTGGCATCAGAAAACTCACAGCAGAAGCTTCAAGAGCATAGAGAAGATGATCCTCAACATCAGCCATCCAGCTGCCTTCAAGACCAGCTCTGCTGTGAGGATGGTCCAGCCTCTACTGTTCTAGAGCAGGAGTATGGCTGCCAGCAGGAAGACCTGCAGACAAATATGGATCAAGAAGGAAATGAATGCCCAGATCAAGAAAAAGCCTTTATTCCTTTCATACCTGAAACCCTGACACCACACAAAGATGAGATCTTTTCACAGGAGGGCGCCCATGGTCAAGTAGATCTTTCCATTGCTCTTTCATCCTCTCATGAAGGCTCAGAAACCTGCAGCCCTCTTCAGCAATCAAGTGTTGCCCTTACTTTGCCAGTTCTATCTAATGCCAGTTCTCCCAGCATCACTTTTGTGAACCATTCACCTAAACAGTATGAGGCAGTTGAAACTCCAGCAGCGTATGTAGCCTTTCAGCATCATCAAGGAGGCAAGCAAGAATGCTTGGACGCAGAGGGTTTCTCTGACACTGCTGACCTGCCAGCCATGTTCACTGTTGCTGAGGAAGATTGCGAGGCCAGCATTCAGTGCCCTGAGGAAGAGGTGGTCTCCGAGGCAGCTATCCTGGAGTCAGAAACAGTAGAGGTGGTGACAGAAGTGATAGCGAGCCCTGACATTGATTCTGAACCTCCAGTGCTGTTAAGACAGGAGGAGAGCATATGTGTGCATATAGAGGAGAGCAGATGTAAAGGTGAAAAACATTACATAAATCACTTTTTTTTTTCCTCCCTGTGCTTACGTCATATTGAGGCAGCAGTGACGGAGATTATGTCGATTATGCCCCATATTGCTAAACAGACACAATTAATGTTATTTCAAATAGTTAAGTTGCAATACAAGCAAAAAAAAAATCTCCATTTTAATATTGTGGATACTTATTTTTTAAATTTCAGTAAAATTATCTTTCACAAAAATTTATAATGTTCCTCTGAAATATTTAATTCTGGGTTGGTTGGTTGGTTTTTTTACATGGGTGCTGGGGGTTTGAAGACTGGGTGGGCAGTGGTATGCTGTATGAAAGAATTAGTATGTTTCAGGCATCATATGATTCTGAATAGATCACTCCAATATTCTCAAGTCATAAATTATAAAGCTCACTTATTACACTTATGTACTCATGATGCAACATTTTATAAAAATATGATGAGTAAAGTATGTTTCAACAGTATAGCTGATGTATGCACGTGTCATTATTCTTTTATCGGCAGTGAGCCACATCATAACAGAGAATGGTTGCAACAAAGCTCTTTTATTAATGTTGATGATAGATTTATTTCCAACACCTTTAACCAAACAAGGCATAAAATGTGTGCTATCAGGTACTAGTAGTTTTATACAGTAAAATTTCAAATGTATTGATATCATTCACCCAATTCTCTGCTTCAGAACCACCTGTGCTACAGCCACTAGAGCAAGGAAGAGACCAGCTAACGGAAAGTGAGTGTAGTTTATGTGCAAAAGAAATAGAGAGTAGTGCATGGCAGCAAACAGAATAGCATGTAAGCCACACTCTATAGAGAAAATATGCATGCAAAAAACCTATGTATTCCATTTTGAGTAGCTTTGATTTCATCTATTCTTAAATAAATTTTTTAACTGTTTTCTAACTTTTAAATAACTTTTACAAAAGCTCACCACTCTTTCCCCATTACCAACTTTGTGTAGGTAAAATTTAAGTTTCTAGCAATAAAAAGAACACTAACCTAAAATCTGTTTGTCCAAGTTTTGATAATGTAAAATCTGTAGTGGCCAAGGAGGACGTAACACAACATGTGGTGACTGGCAGTAGTTTGCATCCCTACATAGGACAGGCCAAACACTTGAGTTATTTCACATATTGTGGTGTATCTTTTCTGGACTGGTGGTTATTGCAGATGGCAGGAAAAAAGACTGCAAAACCAGTCTAAAAGACAAACAGCCAAAAAGTATTGAGATTGATTTCAAGAATACCAGTAAGTATCAGGCTGAGAACTCAAAATCACTCTTCTAGACAAGCAGCCAACATTCCAGGTATTCTCAGAATATAATTAGTCTTGAAATTAATAAAGGTGTTGTATATTATCATACATTATTTTCATATACATTGTTAGTTGCTGGCACATATTCTAGTTGCAATAAGTGTAACTATCTTGGAAAATCTTCTCCTAGAGAAAAGCTGAGACAGGGTTAAGATGAACAGCTGTCAAACACTGATTGATGTAGCCACAGCGTGGAGGAGATTGGGCTCTTATTGCAAATGTGTTTTAGTTTATGTGGCAGGCGGTGATCTCAGCATCGCAAATGCACCAGCTGCAAAGGAAGACAAAGAGAATGTCCGCTGCCTTCGATCACAAACAGCTAAAAGTGAGCTGAACAACAGCTTGTCCAAAAAAGGATTTCAGAAAAATAAGAAAGGTGGTACACAGAGGAAAAGCACCACTGTGCAGGATCAATCCTGATTTGAGATGAGTGGAGAAAAGCAACATGTTACTGATGGTTGGACTCTAAATCATCACAGACTGTTAGTCATCACTTATTCCCGTAGTCTTGAAAAAGCTGAGCTTTGTGTCGTTGGTGGACATCCCTTGTAAATAGATAAAGCACCATTGGAAAGATAAACATTTAGTAATTATCTGCACATCCCATTTCAAACCATTTCTTCTTCCATTTATTAAACTGGACCAGTACTTGTCATATTCATTCTTCAATCATCAGCAGCATTTTTTGAAGTGGCTATTATGTTTTCTTTTTCATCAAGTAACTTTGCCTTTCACTTTTCTGTGATGACCTTTTGCTTTGTGGGTAAATGATGACACCTGAATGAAGAGCATATTTCATCCAATATTTAAATGACCCTGTCATTCTATGAAGTAGCTTCTTGTATCACCACGGAGAGCTTTGTACAAATTCATATGAACATTCCATGTTTTAAGAGATGGACATCGTGGTTAAATGGCACATCTACGTTAAGATTTCCCTTTTCCAGAAAACCAAAGAAGTCATTTTAACATTCTAAACCTTATTGTCCACTGCACTCGATGCGTGGTCTTGGGGCCAGCAGTTGCGGCACTAGTTCTTTCATACACTGTTAGACTGGATGCAGTTAGTCAACCTCGGCTACTATTCATCACGTTAAAGACAAACTACCACCAGTAGTTCCTACAAGCTTTCTCATAAAGCATATGCTATTCAGTCCCATGCACTTGACTTCAATTTCAAGCTGCACTTTGTTTCCCTGTTGTATTTTATGATGGAGTGTTCGTGGTTTATCTGGGGCTTTTTTTAATTCTCTACAACCCATTACTCTTTAGTAGAATGAGGCATGTCTAACATGGATATTTTACACCCTCTCAAAAAGAAAACAAATGAGAGTGGTAGATTATGTGGAAACATTGTGGAGTGTGAGCGTGTACAGTCTTTGTCAATGGAAATTCTCAGTAGCATGCTGCCCTTTTCTTTCTTTTATTGTTTGAGTTGCTGATGCCAGTACCAGCTTGTTTCATGAAAGAATCAAAGGAAGCCTAAAGTTTGTCCATTTTTGGGAGAGAAAGTCAACATCAGCTGATGTTGAAAATAATTGGCTGTCCAGCAACTGTTGATTGCTGATCAAATCAAAAACCTAGAAACACACAAGTTAGAATTCAAAATTGCTGCCATGTTTGCAGTGGATGCTCAGATTTTATTTTTATTCTATCACATTCATTAAAATCATTCTTTTCTTCTCTTTTAAGAGTTTGTAAAATATCCATGAAGACACCCTATAGTTAGCCTAAATGTCTGGAGCTATTCTCATGACTAGTCTAGATTCTAGACACTTCATGGCTGTAATAAATATGTTGTCTGTGTGTCTGCATGTTATCAGTTCATGGTGCAGGGCTCTGTTCACCTTATTTTCCTTACTGATGCTTGATAACAATTAAATGTTCATTGAAAAATACTTGTTATGTAAATATGTTTCATCCTCTAAAACTGTACACTTCTTGCCTTTTTGAATCTTGTTAAATTGTTTTACTTACACATTTTAATCAAGTAACATTATTAGAATGTTGCTTAACTGCTGTTTATGTATTTGAACTGTTAATAGCATTCCATGTGAAAACTGAAGACATCACATTTTTACATGTACATGATATAAATTACTAGTGATGAAAAAATCCACAAATTCTTAACATTTAAAACCTTTCGTTCAATGATGTTCTCAAGGAATCAGTCAATGAATGCTCACCACCAGCACATAAATCATATGCCATTTTTAATCATAATCTTAAATTTCATTTTTTATTGTAAAGCCACATACATTTTTACCAGTTGAATATTTAAGTGTTTACTCTGTATGCACAGTTCTGAGTTCTAGTCAGGGTGTTTATGTCTATTTACATTGGTTACCAGACAAACTGTGATTTTGTATAGATGTGCTTATTGTTAAAAGAACTTTCTTAAGTATTATCAGTTTCTGTGTGCTTACATCACATAGTCATAGTCTACAGAGTTACTTGGAGTGAAATATTAAGGTGGTGGAGGGAAACACATCTGGATATTAGCTATCAAGTTCTGTAAAATCTTTGGTTTCCTTAAGGGTATATTTTTGGGGAAGCAAATAGCCAAGTGGGGAGAACAGTGGTATCCAAACACACAAATATTTCAGTTCAACACCCATGTGGTATGCAGCAAACTTTCCCCAGTCAACCCATCAGTCAGGAATGGATATCTGGCTTAAGAATTGCTATAGAACTTTCATGTACTTTAGTAACTAACAGAAAAAGATGTGGATGTTGTTGGTTGAGTTGATAGGAAAGTGCTTCCACCTAAAGGCTATTTTGCACTATTATGGAAGAGGGATGGGAGGGGCTGGAAACAGACAAGACACAAACTTAGGACCTTTTAGTTCTTGTTGTAGTGACAAGAGTGTTTTAGCCACTATTGGAACCCAGCATGTGCAATTAGATGATTATTATTAGATAATTAGTACTTATGTGATGCACGTGTCTGCTTAAGCATAAAATGTAATGGTTAGGTTTGCATCAGTTTCTAAATAAAGCTTAGTTCAGGGTGAGAATAGTATCATGTTTCTTATGAAAACAGAATACAGGTACTGTATCACATATGCTAATGACAGGAAAGCTTATTTTTACTTAACACAGTAAATATCTTAAATATCTTTGATATCTCAAAAGACCGGTTTCAAAAAAACAAAGAAGTAACATTCCTTTTATGCTGTTTATGTCAGTGATATATTTAAAAATGTATGCTTGAGTGGCTTGTCTTTTTTCATGTTGATAATATACAATTCCCACCATTAGCTGCTGCTTTTCAGTTGTTTAGTCCAAGCACAAGGTGATATGTCCACATAGCCCCTTTTTTAAAAAGCCTTACACTCGCTACAATGGTAGATATGGTCTTTCTTTTTGCTTTACCCTGAAATTCTGTGAATTCTTATATCATGGTTTTTTATTATTGAGATCTTGTCTTGCATCTAGCAACTGGAGTCCATGGACATACATGGTCTGCATAAGTCTATCACATAATGAAAAATAAGTTTTCCAAGAAAAACATTTCTGAGAGCTATTGTGGAAACAGTTTTTCCATTTGCTATGCAAGACAGATGAACTTTTTTTCAAAAATTCATGCACTTCACAACGTATTTAATGTGTTAATGGACACATTTCAATTGACAGTGATGAAGCAGTTGTCAACTGCAACGTAGTATCGCGTTTTGAAAATTGACTGAAACTGAAGGCATATCTATGTATTTGGCTCCCATCATTGATGGGAGTGCTATCTGCCCCAAAGACTTGATTTATTAGATAAGTTATTTTGATATTTGGGCCTACTAGTCCCACAACTCTGGTGACTGCAAAATCTTAATTAAATAAGAGGTAAAACACTTTAAAGACTCCAAGTGGCACCATGGTTTTGAAGCCATTTTGTTGAGAGCACAGCAGCTCTTTAGAGTAACTTATGAAAATCCAAAACACAAGGGAAATAGCTTGTGAAACATGCTGCTGTATGTCACAGCAAATGGAAAAACAAGGTTGTTTAAGGAACAGTTTCATGGAAATACCATGTGACATTGCCTTTACTCCAAACTTGAAAAGTTTCTTATTAGGGAAAAAGTTCCCAAATGCTATAAAGGCCACCCTTAAACAGAATTATTTTCGTAAAAAAATGTTGTATTCTTATATTCTTGACAGATTTGTAATTGGCATGTGATACCTTTAAAATAAAATTTTGCCATCTCTTTAAAAGGATTCCAAGGATGGGAATGTCTGTGTGTGTGTGCATCCATATATGCATGTTTGCATGTATATTTCTGTATGTATGTGCAAAAAAGTGTAAAGAGACATTTCTATCTCAAACCTCTCAGAGTTAAAAACCTTTTTGCCAGCATTTGACAGACACTATTTTTACTGATTTTTGATTTATAGCTTTTCTGTCTTCAGTGTCAAAATAAAATAATTTCTATGTTTCTTTGGCTTCTCTCAGCAGAACTTCCACCTGAAATTATGGCAATGGCAGGTCTATAATAAATCTTATAGCCTATAAAGAAAATAAATTGAGTATGAAACATAACTTAAGTGTTTAGAAAACATTTGTAATATTTCCATAATCTGTGCATCAGAGATTATACCAGATGAGGAAAAATGTTCAATGTGTTATACAAATTACTAGACCATTTTACTTCAATGAATGGTTTTTAAAAGAACATGAATATAACATAATAATAATAATAATAATAGTGAAGATTTTTATAGCGCATATTCACACTCATAGAGAGCATGCTCTTAGCGCTTAAAACGAGGAAGAGACATGGACTAAGTAGACACAGAACAAAGGGGGACGAAAGAAAACGACAGTACTGATGAAACAGAAAACAAAAGGCATCAAGTAACAGGAACAGAAAAATATAGTGATTCTGCGAGAAAGATGGGTAAAGTAGCAAGAGGGAAGGGGGCGGGGTTAAGACGGACGAGCATTGTGCGGACTGTGTTAGGAGAAATGCTCAAGGAAGAGGTGCGTTTTCAGTGCAGATTTGAAAGATTCAGTTGTAGGAAGGTGGCGGATATGGAAAGGAAGAGAGTTCCATTGTTTTGC
This sequence comes from Marisa cornuarietis, assembly GCA_004794655.1. Taxonomy (NCBI): domain Eukaryota; kingdom Metazoa; phylum Mollusca; class Gastropoda; order Architaenioglossa; family Ampullariidae; genus Marisa; species Marisa cornuarietis. The sequence goes on from SMMW01000572.1 coordinate 1,752,885, forward strand.
AGCACAGTAGCCAAAAGTCCTGTGACCATATGTTGTTGTTGTTCTGGTGACAGGAACAGTTAGGATACGGTCGTCAGACGAAGAGCGTAGTTGTCTGGACGGAGAGTAAGGGATGAGAAGTTCAGAGATATAGTCAGGACAGGAGCCAGCAAAGAAATTAAAACACAGCACAGACAGTTTGTAATGAATGCGAGAACGGACGGGTAGCCAGTGTAGAAAACGAAGGAGAGGAGTGACATGGTCCCGTTTCCTTGCTCTAAGCACCAGACGCGCAGCAGAGTTCTGTACTCTCTGTGTACATGTGTACATAAGAAAAGTTTAAATAGTTAACAAGTTGAAATTGAGTAAATAGTACTGTAGTATATGGCTTGGAATGTTTGACAAAAAGCTCAAAATCTGATATAGCACTCTGCTATCTGGTGTTCACAAAATTAGCTTTGTCCAAAGCATTTGTATTTTTGCACAAACAAAACAAGGCATTTAATTTTAGACTCTAGTTAACTTACTCTGCAAATAATTCTCAGATACTCAAGCATTGAAACAAAACTTAAATGCAACAATCTGGAAGACTATGGTTTATTGAAAAATGTTAATAATATATGATCTAGTCATTTATGCTATGTTTAGAAGCAACAACATACAAATTTGTTTAAATGGTTGGCAGCAACTAAGCACTATTTCACTATTATTCCCAGCGCAGGAGAATGACAGAACTATGCCATACCATTGCAAACAGCAAGCATGTAATTTTTAAAGTTAAAGCAAATATATGAGTCGTAGCTCTTAAAGTAAATGTCAACCAACATTTGTTCCTTGTGTACATTTGTCCTGATATATATTTCTTCCCTACAATCAAGTTTTAACTTTTATACTATAAAGTGTCTGGTTTTAATCCATGTTTCGGATCACATAAATAAATTAAGGCAACTGCTTTAATCAATATGCCGAGGTTTAACACTTAAAATCATAAAGCACAGGGAATTGGCATAAGCTGGTATTGGTAATATAAAACTTAAAATCTGTGTAAAGTATAACCTATTTAAAAATAACAACACTAGGAAAAAATAAAAGAACACTAAGAAAATTTAGTTGAAATAATTCTTATTTATTAATACACTACATAAAAATTTTCAGAATCTGTGATGCTATCACCAAAGTATGATGAAGACATTTGTTTCATTTTACACCCAAGAACATGAAAAATCTGAATTGGCCTTCTGGACAGGGTGCTTAGGGAGGTCCACACAAAAACTGGATAAAGTTTTGATCGAAAAGTCTTTATCAAGAGGACAGTGAACCGACGAAATCAGTTTGTTTCTTATCACATGACAAGGAACAGTAAAGAATGTCTCATTAGAGCCCAGTCAGCATTCCACACTGTGCCCATCTCTGATTCTGCTGCTAACATCATTACATAGTAAAGAAATAAACTGTTCTTCACACAATAACAAATATGTTTGTGCTTGTGAGCGATTGATATGAAAATGTGAACATTAATAGAATTGTCATGTTTACATCTGACTTTTAAGGTATCATCAAAACAAGAAATGATCACCAAATAAAATCACACACACACAAATGGTCTCAAGTTTACATCTTAACAATTTTACTTGAAAAGAGTTTTGCCATTACCACTCAAAAGTTCATGCAAATAGCATCTCTTTTATAACATTTACCTTAATTCCTTTTGATGCATCTACTTTCTGCTGCATGTTCTATTTATAGCATAAAGCATATTTACTCAGTGGTTAGGCATGACACTCTGATTCAAAAAGAGTTAAGGCAAAACAGTATCACTAACTTCACCAAGCTTAGACACAATATCTGCACAACTCATCAGTGACATCAGTTTGCAATTTATAAATCTGCTCTATGCAGAAGTTGACAACAACAATCAAAATCAGAGACTGCATTATTTTTATTGTTGCATAGTGTGCTACAATTTTTTTAATAATTCTGTATTTTAGCTTTTACATCCTGTGTTAATTTGCCTGTTATTTAATTCTATAAAGAACAAGAAAGAAGAAAATAAGAATAGTTTTTACAAAATATATATATTTTTTTTCTAAAAAGCTTTTAAATTCTTTTAAAAGCAAGTAAATGGTTTCTGCAACTATCTGTTCTAAGCATGTGCTCTGAAAAATCAACAGCTCAAGAATCATTTCACATAATGACTGTTCAAGCGTAAATTTGTGTTCGTTCAAAGCCTTGATTTGGCTACAAGCAGTATAAGCTAATTTAAGTATCTGGGTGCTGCCATCATTCTCCCATCACGCCAAACCACAGGTCCCTGATAGTAACGCCAGAATAGGCTGGATCCTCGCTTTAGCTGGCCTTTGGCATTGAGATCACTGAAACAGTCCACCCAACTCTCATAACGGGGCATGTATGGTGGGCTAGAAGTCTTCAGGCCAGAGCTGTTGACTGCCATGACGTTGGCGACCAGAGTGAAGGGATAAGTGAAGTGAGAAACTACCAGCCCACAAGCAGCCGCAGTATAAGACCTCAAATCCTTATCCTCCACAAGATACCTGTTAAGCAGTTTTGCCAGGAAGTTGGTGACCCACACCGTCAGGATTTCGCCAACCAGTCTAGGCACGAGGCCAGCGAAGAAGCCAAGGATTCCATCATTCCGGTAGATCGCGCCCAGTGACGAAAAGAGGCCGTCGTATTCCGTTTCCCTTCCCACGAACTGTATCATGCAGCGAACTGTGACAACCTGCAGGGGGTGGCTAGCGATGATTCCTACGCAGCGGGCGACAGTCTCCTGGGTGGTCTCCACGCAAAAACTTCTCAGCCATGACATGAGCTCATCCTCCTCTTCCTCTTCTGGCGCAGCTTTAGCCTGAGGAAACCATACTTTCAGTTTGTCTCCAACGTTGTGCTGTACAATGTTGCCGATTGTACCCGACACGACTCGAGGAAACACGCCACGGTACAACCCCCAGAACCCATCGACCTTCTTTATGTGGGACATGTACTGCAGCACATTTGGGTACACCAATGATTCTTTTCCAAACAGAGAAACTGAGGCTTTCGGGGGTAACGGCTCATAGCCTGCCTGTATTAAAACTTTTGCATACCCTATGGGGTGCATCAAGGCCGTAACCAACGCACCCGTGCCGTACTGTGCTGCCGTAATCGCCGCCATTGTCAGAACTGCCTTTGGAGGAACAGAGTTGTCGTTCCTAGAATGTGACGCCCAATCAAAATCAATTTCACAACATGACTATAAAACAGCTGCAACCAACCAAACGCGGGTAAACAAATGCTGCCTCTGGTTCGTAGCAACCGATGAAAACACCCAAGGGCGCCTGTGTTCATCATTGAAGATAGGAGCAAGCCCAGTAGCCAGAGGAATGGACCAAACAAAGCGACCACTACAGATTCCTCCTGAATTTTCGACATATGCAGAAAATCATGGAATTTTTGACTTATACAAGGTATTTATTTTTACAAGTTTTGATAAACGACGTTTGCAACAAAATAACGATTCAATATAGAACTGCACATGTTCTTTTCTAAACTTCCTAACAAATACCATCAGAGTAAACACAACCATAGATTAAATTTTGTGACTGATCAGTGTAAAGCTATTAGCCCCATCTTATTTTGTTGGAAATGATACTTATGTAAGTACAAGGCCAGTTGTACCAATTATCCACCATTTTACCAGTTCCAAAGAGGGCTACAGCTCACCATCTTAACCACTATATAGACTAGTGGTCTTAATATCGTCAGTCATGAAAATCCTGGAGAAAATCATTAAAGCACCAATTGTAAATGCCATTGAAAATAACATGACCCACTGGTGTTTGCATACCGAACCAATTAAGCTATAGAGAGGTGTTAATTGATGCTAAACTGTTTATCTTTCATCCTCTATATGAACAGCTTTAATGTAATGTAGGGCTGTTGTTTACTGTTTTTGATCGGCTTTCGACACCATCCAACAATAACTACTAATTACAAGACTCCTAGATGAATGTCTCTTGACCATCAGCTGTGGTGTCAAGGATCATTCACTTTCAGGTTTATAAGCTCCAGCTAGAGTACTTGTCAATGGCACTTTTTGTAATTCTATCACAATGTCCTCTGGTTTAACCCAAGGCTGTATTTTTTCTCATTTTCAATTGATCCTTTATCTTGGGCACAATCTTTGGAGGCTTTTCTGGCACTAAGGCTTAACAGCACCTCTTCCTTCTCCAGATGGTCTTTCAGTCTCTCACAGAGCTTTCCACCTGTTCTACAAATCCCATATAGAGAGTTTACTGTGCTTGTCCATTTGTTATTACTTCCATACCACTCAAGGACAAGAGCAGTTTAAATTAAATTGTTTACACCTGCTAAATTATTGGAATGGCCAAGAGTGACCATCAGGCTCTCTGTAACTAGCAGACATTATCAAGTCTCAACAATTCTAAAGAATGATAGCCATGCTACGCAGTTAGATCGACTCCAAAGAGTTCAAAACACAGCCGCCAGGATTGTCACCCATGCAAAGTCGTCCACTGAGCACATCACCCCTATCCTACAGAGCCTTCACTGGCTCCCAGTGAAGAAGCGCATTGACCACGAAATGGTTTCGATTGCACAGTCCTGCATGTTTAAAACTGCTCCTATTTGCAAGAGATAGTTCCTCCTTACCAGCCATCACGTAGCCTGCGCTCTGGCTCCCAGTCAGGCTTCTGTCTCCCTGCAGTGGAAGACACAAACAAGAAGCGCACTGGACCCAGAGCCTTAAAAAATGCGGCACCTAAACTGTGGAATGCTCTGCCATCGTCACTCTCCACCATCACCTCAGCATCCACGTTTCGAAAAAGACTGAAGACCCATCTGTTTATTTAAGATGGACTTCAACTTAAACAATCAAGCAACACTTCTGTCTTTATTATTTTTTTTTTTTACTTTCCTGGTGTTTTATCTATTTATTTACTTTATTTTTTCTTATTCTTTATTATTTTTTATTTATTTTGTTTTTGCTGCGCAATGAGCATTCTTCTGAATGGATACCTGCGCATTACAAATGGACATCATCATCATCATCATCATCATGTTGAAGAGTTTTTTAGCTGCTGTCATGTCACTCATTCTGTCTGCATGCAGGACAAGCAGGTTAAGGCTGTCCTTTCTTGTTTCCACCATTCAGCTTCTAAAAGCTGGTGTATGAGAATGAATTCTGATTGTATGAGGGTTTGGCTGTCACGACAGGTATAAATGTGTGATGGTATTGCTGATTGTTGATGGTGCACTGTAGGGCTCCTTATTCCCCTCTGAGATAGTGTTGTACTGTAAGTAATAATGTATGTTTGCTAAACCAAGTATGCATCTTTGCAAAGACATTGAATATCTAGCTAGATGAATTCTGTACAGCTTAAACTGTTTCTTAACATAATCTTTTTCATGCTGTTATTTTTAGAGACTGATGGAGCAACTGATCATTAACCGCCCCTTAGATCCAATTGCATTTCTGATAGAACTGCTGAAGCGTGACAGCAATGATGGTAATGCATTCTTATTAATATTTTTGCACACAACATCAGTACATAGCTCCTATTTTTAACATTATATCTTACTGATCATGCAGCAAGATTTAGGATTTTTGACCTGTGAAGAATGTGAAATTGACATAATCACTAAAGATGTATATAAATTTTTCATTCTTAAGCATCACTACAAGGAAGTTTCCACTGAAAAAGTTGTTTTTCTCAAAGCAATGCTCACCCTCCTCCCACCTTGCACACACACATCCCTGTGAAAACAATCAGGCATACATCTAATGTGTTAAACATAGTAAGCATGGATACTACATGCTTTCATCTGCTTATAAATAAGCCTCCATAGGTGCATCATCAGTGTCCTCAACTTAACAGCAGTTCACTATTTCAAGGATTGTCTCTGCCAGCAAGCGAAAGCTGCTGATTACCCAGCAGCGAATAAGAACGGTAAAAGGCAGTAGAAAGAGTGTCATGTTCTGCCTTCTATATGCAAAATTGTTGACATTGCTAACCACTTAAAGCTCACTTACTCTACAGCCGTTAGGCTATGGAACCAGTTTCTGGACAAGAAAATGCTACGATTGTTTGTATGGGTTCAGTCCCACAGATAATGGTACTGGGGCCACCCATGGCAGGTAAACACAGCATCAGCAAGATGGTGTGTGGCAGGCTACGTACAGCACACATCACACCTGATAATCTGGTACAAGAGGCTGATTTAAAACTTCGTGACAAAGCTGAGGAATTCATTAAAGCCAAGAAAGTAGGTATCAAGAAGTGTGAAATTAAGATGCCCTTGAAAAGATATAATCATCATCATGTATTATTTGCATGTACTTTATCTTGTGAACATGTTTATACTTGTCTTTGAGTGTCTGTATGTGTATGTATAAATATATGTATGCAAGCAGTTTATTTCTTCTACATATTCATCCTTTGTAAAATTTAAGAGAAATAGTTAAAACTATGGTTATTTATAGCAAATGTGTAAATGAAGAAAGAGAGAAGAAAGGACATACAGATAAATGAAAAGGAGGTCCTTAGGATAGGCAAATATTTATCTAGGAACTCCAAAATACTGAACACGATTGCAGCCAATTCCAACTGAAGTGTGGGTATCAATCCTGCAAGAGCGCATGAAGCTGTTTGACTGTGTCAAGAAAGGATGGGTTTTAGAAGGATTTCCACAAACACGACAAGAAGCACTTGCACTGCAGGAGCTCGGAATCTACCCAAAGCACTGTGGTTAGTATCAGACATTTGAGCATTCTATCCATACTATATGGCTGTAATTTTGTAACTACATTGAAAAATGTTTTTCTTGTCTATGTATTAATATTTATTAATTACTAATTAAAAAAACTACAAGCTCAATTATCATATCATGAAGTACTTAGTGCATGCTTTTATATGAGCATAATTTGGTGCGATATAAATTCCACATTTTTATTAAATTATTTATTTTCAAAGTTTGGGCCATTACTAGTAAAACCACAAAAAAGGTCAAAACCTGTCAGATTCCCTGTGCATGAAGTAAATGTTTTCTTTCTAGTGGTGTTGGATGCCCCAGACACAGTACTGATAGAACGTGCAGCAGGCAAAAGGATCGACCCCAAAACTGGAGGCTAGTAGCCTGTCTGATTCAAAATAAGAAGCATTTTTCAAGTAAAACTAGACTTTATTGAAGGAACATGAGTTGAGAAATCATCAAGACTGACAAATTATCGCTTTATTCTAATTTTATAGATTTCACCAGAAGAGCCATTTAAGTGGTATCCGATACCTAACCCTTTTATAATACCTGATACTTAAACCCTTCTTGATTACGATATCACAGATGTTTACCATACAACATTCGACTGGCCAAATGCTACGGACATCCAGGCAAGACTGGAAGAGAGTCCTGGCCAGAGTGAGCCAGAGATGGTGGACAAGCTTGTGGAGTACCACCGGAACATTGACGGAATTCTTCGCTGCTACAATTCTGCCATTAAAGTCATAAATGCTGATCAACCCAAGGCAGATGTTTTCTCACACGGTTGTCATTTCTAAGTCCCCACACTTCTTAATCTGGGGTTATTAAATTATAAAAGCCTGCTATTTCATGGACATAGAGCTTTCTGTGTCTATTTAAATGCATGACCCTAAAATGATGAGGTTTTTTTATAATAGTTTTTGAAACTGCAGTCATACAAGTGCTTTTCATGTTTTCTAAAATACAATTTATGAATGTATAATATATAGATGCACAAAAAATAAATTTTTATAGATTATAAATGACATCAGCTAGAAGGGGTCTCTGATCAATCCTGTTTTGGTTACTTCCCTGAAGTAACTAAAATTCCATTCAAACTGATAATGTATGTTGGCAGAGGAGGTAAAGAAAAATTTTAAAAAATTAGCAAAAAGTGCATCTACTTGTTCTTAACTGAGATTTCTGTAGCAATTATAAATTTTGCTAGTCTGCCAGAGATAAAATATAGTTGCTGAGAGTTACATCCATTCATTTTATTTTACAATGGAAACAATTTTTCAGTGATGGTATTCCTTCAGAGTCAACCACGTTCTAACACACCTCGCACACCACGAATCATCCTTTTGGGCCCCACAGGGGCAGGCAAAAGTGTCCAAGCTTCCCTGTTGGCCAATAAGTACAACTTTGTGAAAGGTCAGAGTTCAAGTTTTGTCAGTCGTTGCATACATGTGGCATACCTAGAGAACAGCATTTTTATCTAACTAGTTTTAACTAAGTTTTATTGTTATGTTATATCAGGTTTATATGATGCCATATTACATCAGGTTCAATGAGCAAGCTACAAGGCAAAGGACGATGTTTTTGCAAACATACACTTCCTGTGACTTATACCTACTGTATATTGTTCTATACCTATACTGCTGAGAGTGGTCATTCATGCTTACACATGCAATATTCCATCCATTAATCCCTTTAAGTCTATGTTCTGGTTTAAGTTGCTGAAAGAATTGAAAGTGGGTGGGGTCTCTCTGAATCTTTCTGACCCTGGTTATCGTTCTTTGGTATAAGATGGAGCTTAGGCAAGATTGTATGCCACAACCTTTCAGCAATGGCTTTTTTTTTTTTACAGTATCCTGTGGACAGCTCATTAAACAGGCCATCACCAGAGAGACAAAGGCTGGAATGGCAGCTAAACCATATGTGGAAAAGGGCATGATAAGTGGGTAGCATACATTTTCCATTTTTCAAATACACTTCTCTTCTGCAAAGTTCTTCATAAATATAGCCACATTAAATAACAAGAATAATTCAAGAATCAAAAAGAAAAAAGTTTAGTTCTTTACATGTAAGATAAACCTCACCACTCAAGAGGCTTGGAACATCAGAGTTGTTTTACAGTCTTAAAAAGAAATTGAATCACAAAATTTGAGCTGTGAACATTATCTTTTTAAGGATTTCAATAATGAGCTAAAGAAACAAGTCATTTAAGGGTTGTCAAAGAATGACACAAGTAGAGATACATATTTCTTTGCAACAGTGCCTGATAACATTGTACTGAACATACTGAAGGAACGTATGTGTCAGTTGGACTGCCAGACACGTGGTTGGGTTCTGAAAGGTTACCCTTATACACGTGAGCAGGCTGAACAACTCGACAAGGCTGGACTAGCCCCAAACAGGTGAGCAAAAACTTACATAGCTATTCTTTTGGCAGATCAATGGGAAGAGTATAGTGCACACTTTCATTAAAGCAGTAGGGCAGATTTTTAGTTTTAATGAGAACTTGAACTATTTTGGATTGGGATGATAAAAGTGAATTTTAGATGCTCTTTAAAAGCTTGTCAATAAAAATTCAAGTATATGGGCATTTATATCCTCTCTCACACACACACACACACTTCTTGCTTTTTAATTCAAGGGTTTCTGTTTACCCCCAGAGTTTTCTTCCTAGACATCCCTAATGATTCCGTCATCGAGCGTTTGACCCAAAGAGCCATCGATCCTGTCACAGGGGACCAGTATCACATGTTGTACAACCCTCCCCGTACCCAAGAAATTAAGGACAGGCTGGTCAAGTATCCTAAGGATTCTGAAGAAGAGGTGCGCAAGCGACTCGTTCAGTACCATGCTTATGCTGAGGAGCTTGTGGATTATTATGTTGATGCTCAGCATATGATTGCTGACCAAGACCCACATACTGTGTTTGAATACCTGGAAAGCATGACTGTCAAACCTCTGCCTCGGCGCTACTGAGAAATGATGGAATACCTTTCTTTCACACTTAGAGAAAAGTGGCGAGCAGCTAGAAAGCAGACTTCTATATGGTCATCATTTGCTTTTTATTTTTAAAAATGACAATAGTAGAATATTTGTCAACATATTTGTCTGTGGAAGCCCAAATAATTTAAGAGTTTTACATTATAAATACACTTTAAAGTAAGTTAAATTGCACAAGGAGACGTAAAGATATGCTAAATTTTGTATCACTTTGCAGATGATAAAACTTCAAAATAAAGATTTTGTACACAAAAACACTAATGCTTATGAGCATGGTCTTCAGTCCAGTCTCAGCTTTGGGTGGTCTAATTTTTGGTACAACTTAGAAAGTTATGTCATGGTTAGTTAATGCACTGAAACATCCTAAATTAAATCTGGTACTATCTTTATTGAAGCAGCTTAATTGTAGAAGAAAATGCAACTCATATGCACTGTAAACTGATATATTGACCAGGACTACAGAATAGTTTTTTTCAGTTGTTAAATGGCAAAAGTGTTAAAAATTGTGAGTTGTAGTCGTGAGACAACAAGGATAATAGATGTCTGCAGAAGATTAACATAAAGAAATAATTGAACAAAAGCAGTTGTTTACCCAATGGTAGTAGGTGTCTTTGCTGATGGATATTAGGCTTTATGGCAAATATAATCTGAAACAGCATTTCACTGCTGTGATTGTTCCATAAACTTGTGCACTAAAAGTGAAGATGAAAGCTGACATGCTTCACATCTGACTGCAGGACCAGTGAATCATTTTTACCCTGTGTTTAGTAGATCCCATACACACAACAAACTGAAAGTAGATGATGGTCAGTTATGTAAGGAGCAGACATTCAGCAGTTTCTTAGCTGCTGTAAAAGTGTTCTTCAGTTTGCTACCTGCTCCTCAAGATATCAAACACCAATTTTTTTTCTCCAAGATCAGCATGAGACAGATTCTTGACCTGGGTCAGAAGATTATTGGTTTATTTCTAAGATATCACAGATTCCCTTTGATTCTGTGTTTTGAATCTCATCAAAGAATTCTTGATTTAAAAAAAATTATGACACACTTAGACACTAGTAAATGTCCTACATAGAATCTGTGTTCATTATTCTTGATCCTCCTCAGAGCTTTCTTCTGTATCATCAAACACAGTTGGAGCTAAAGTCTTGAGGTCTTTGAGAAGTTCTGACACTGGTTCCAGTGGTTCCATGACTGCTGAAGGAAACATTTCCAAGTTGAATTCTCTAATCCATCTCTAAGTCACCATCAATAAACACCTTAGAATTTTGTGTGCCATCTTTTCAAATCTCCCATTTCTTTTTTCCAAAGCTAGGGTGATAAAATACAAACAGCAAGAATATTCACTTTGCTGTATTTTCCCCTTCACCAAAAAAAGAAAAAAAAAAACAAGAACAATTTACTTATATACTCCAATATAATAACTACTTGAGCAGAATTTGAACATTTATCAACCATCACTGTACTATTAGATGATAATAAGAATATGGTTTGTCACTAGCAAATCCGTTAAAATAACCACTTTACATTGGTTAGCACCAAACAATTTGTTTGACCAAATCATAAATTAAAAAAGAAATATACCTTTCTGCGGATGCACCTGATCTCTTGTCACAACAGGTCTGGCTAACTGAGAAATAGCTTCATCTTCAGCATTATCTTGAAACTGCCGCCTCACTGGCTCACCCCTTTCTGATCGAAGTCTTCCAAGAAGACCTTCCTGCCGGAGTGTTGCCTGAAGTTTATTTATTAAAAATAATGATAATGAAGAATTGAAAAAGACAATGAAAGGACAAAGTATGTATATCATAGCTTAGATATTATTAAACAAAGTATTAAAGAAAACTGTTGTGCCCACCATGAAGATGTTTCTTTCCTTCTCTACTGCATGTAGCTGCTCTTCCATTTGGGTTAGCTGAGACTGGAGATGTGCCTCAGTAACAGCCTGAATCTCTTGAAAGCGCTCTTTCTCTCGCACCCACTGACGCTCCTGTTGTCGCAGTTTTACTACTGCCAATGCCATTATCACCAACCAAAGAGGAAACAGAGAAAGAAGAAATAAAAAAGTCCTGCCTGTTGGCCCCTGCTGAGGTTAACAGGTAGTTTGTTTGGATTCTTGAATGGTAAATGTCATGTTAAAAATATCAGAAATCAGTATTACACAGTTTCAGATTATTTGCTCAGTTATGATTGTAATCCCAAATCTAAAGTATGTTTCCAGGTGACTGTTGCTAGACAACAGTATTAGTTCTCTGTGAGAAGAAAAATTTGTCTTTTAAATCACTCAAGTGTCTCAGCTGACTGCCTCACCAGCTTTGGTATATTCCCTGCGAGTTTCATTCAGCCTCCGTTCCATGTCTGCTAGCTGTTCTGCCCATTCGGACTCAAGCTCTGTCTTCTGCTTTTCCAGTGCTTAAAAACATTTTATTTTTAAATTATGGACATGCTATATATTTTTATATATCATCCAATTCTAAGATAAAAATGCAAAGCTTCATTGACATCTGGGTAAAAACTTTTTAAATATTAAGTAGGCAAAGCCCAATCATCCTTATAAAAACATGAAATATCTGACGATAAATTTCAAATGTCATTTCCCACCTTGTTCCATGATGTTCTGATGGCGAGCTAATTCTACTCTTAGCTCATCAATTCTTTCTGTGAACTCTGCTAGCTCAGCCCTAGAGTTTTCTTCCCGTTCTGAAATCTGTTCCAGTTGCTGAATTCATACAGAAAAAAAACAGTAATCCTATCAGCTATGTAGGACAGATGCAAAACCTTAATATTACTGTTCTTTGCATGAACTAATAATTTATTCTGGGTGTACATACAGATCAAAGCGTATACTCATTATATCAGACTTCTGAATGATGCCATAGTATTATATGCATGTACAATCTATTTGTACGGAATCCTGTTTAGTAAAAGAAGGACTATATCTTCTGAAATACATACTGTTTAATTTTAAAATCTTTCACTTGCATGTTACAAAGTGGGAAAAATGCAAGATAAGAGGGAAAAGACTGGTAATCATCCAGATGACAAAATTCGATTTTAGCTCTCAGTGAAGAGGAGATGGGGGATTTTTAGAGGGTCTTTACAGTTAGGTGATTTTATTGTGTCTGCCGAAACTGTTTTAATTTTAACAAAATTGTACAGGACACAGTTTTCCTTCAATAAGATTATAAAATTCTCCAGCTAGCTTTAGGGAACATGTCCTAAAGAAAAAGGTCATTAAAGCATGATTACCTGTGACTTATTTTGATTCATAACCTCCAAGTCTTCTACTGACCTCTTAAGGTAAAGAACTTCTTCTTCATCTGTCATCAGACAAAAATCAGCTCAGTTCAATGCTTCATGCTATGAAAACACATCAGTCACTAATCTCAATGGTAGATGGCATATTTAAATCTGTGATAATAGTTTTGATTTTACAATTTGTTCATAAACTATATCAAAAAGATATTGTAATGATACTTGCAATTAACTCGCATGGAGGCCAGTTTTTCGGCCCAGGTTTCAGAATCTTGCTTCAGCTGGAGTGCAAGTACATCCCGCTCTCTGATAACTCGTTGAAGTTCATGCGTTAGCTGATCACGCTCAACCCTGTCATCAGAAGACCAGAGTACTTACCTTGAAAACATTTCTATCACACCATTTGTCTTTCTTTTTATTACAGCGCCTTTTTCATAGCCACCTAATGCTCTTAATTTTTTTTCGTGAAAGCATTGTCATGTAATTTAAATGTCCATGCATGTGCTTAAGTTCTGTGAGCACAAAACTTCATTAAAGTCTTCACAAAACCTTTCTTATCAAAACAATATCCCTTTTAATTACTTTATCCCAATCTTTTTTTTAAAATAAAGAACTTGTTAAATTTAAACTCGTATTCTGTAATTACTCACTGTGTCTCAGCAGTCAGAACCATCACTGGTTCCCTCCAGTCTTCCATTATCTCTTGATGGTGTTGAGTCTTGCTAGATGTCTCCTCTTTTTCAAGTTGTCTTAAAGCGCTCTTTCGCACCAGTTGACCTGCACCACCAGCACAACCATTGGCTCACAAAGTGTCAGACATTGGTTATAATGAGAGGTGACATGTTACAGTTTTACCCAAAAAGAATTTATATTCTCCTCATGGGTATTTATCACATTAGGCAACTACATCCATGCATTAAGTAAATAAGTCTTCATGATCATTAAAAAGGTGTCTTAAGAAAAAAGTTTGATGAAAAATTAAAAAAAGAGGAAATAAGAACATGATTATGCTGGGTATGTGTTTAAAACAATTCAAGCTGGCCTATTGGTGGCATGTGACAAGCTCAATGCCCTTTACAAAAGCAATTGCCAATGGTGCCTCATAAATCTTCACACAAAAACACATACATGTAACACACACATGGTAAGATAAATGTTGAACATCCTATTAGGAGGGACTATACAAAAAGTCAAGCATATATATGTAAAAAACAACTTCGTACTTTTTATCATATCCATGCGACTGCTTGCAAAACTGACACGCTGCCCAAGTGTTCGCAGTTGTGCAAGTGCCTGCTGCAAAACTCTAGCCTGTTCTGTTGTACTGTTATCACAACTGCAAAGAGGAAGGTCAGAAATTTGTCAAGTCCAGTTGATATCACCAGCAAACATAGGAAAAATAAGATACAGATTTCATTTGTTTTTAAAGAAAATTGTTCAAGAACATGACTTAAGTCTAATACTCTTAAACAAAATACTTTAATAAATCTTCTCAGCCTTCATTCAATTATAAGAACTGAAGACTATATGCTTCCCTTTCTCTCTTGGCTACAATGATGACAATGATAGTCAAGATTTAATGGTGCATCTCCCTAGTTTACAAATGGATTTATGCCATTTAAAAAACAATAATTTTAATGATAATACAGCGTGATTAGTATTATAGAGACATTTTCCAAGTGCAGCATCACACTCAAGAGACATCTTATACACAGACCTTTAAATGCAGCATAGATGCATAAACAGAGTTTTCAGTGGAAAATGTATGCCATCAATTTTAAGGGTGAAAGAAGGGTCACAGGTCAATTCAACTCAAATAGCAGAACAAGATTTGTTTACAGTATATACCTAACAGCAAATTCTGACAACATCTGGACCATGTTCCTGTTTTCAACCATTTGGCTGTCGAAACACAATGCTGCTTGCTGATATTGCTGTAATTCTTCTTTCAGTTTCTGTTGAAAAGGAAATGGCAACATGTTATATACCTGCTAGGAACTGGCCTTCTTACAAAATTATCATAGGCTTAGGGAGTGACTCACAAAGGGAAAGAAAAAGCCAGAAAGAATGACTGCCATCAGCCAGGAATTTAACTGACACATGTCAAGTGCTGAAGAAGCAGCAGAGTGCAAAAACCATAGCAACACTAAAAGATGGAGAGGCAACACATTTACAATTCAATGAAGGTTTAAAAATAAAACCACTTAAGTCTTCTGGCTTTGTAACTAATCTACCTATGTTCCAAAGGATCATATCCTCAGCTCCCACATCATCAGTCTCCTCTGTATTTAGCAAGTCCCCAACAAACAAAAGTGAGCATAAACTGAAAAAACAATAACTGATGGCACATCATGCCTTCATTATACAGAAGCTCAAACTGTCTTACTTTGTCGTTGTTGGAAGCCATCTTTAGCTCTGCCTCCCTAGCTGCCACCGTGTGCTGCAGAATATTGATGGTGTTGTTTGTAGAAGAAAGCTGTTCTTGCAGATCTGACGTCTGACAGAAGTTAGTAGAAACACAAATTATAAAGCAACAAAGTATACCTGACCAAAAGTAAGCATCCTCAATTCCCAATTACAAAAGAAAAAAATCTGAGACAAAAAAAAGATTTATTTTGAAAAATGTCTATTTAATCTGTTGATTCTGCTCAGTGGTAGGCATTTGACTACTAAAGCTATGTGGCATGTGGGTGATCCAGGGATAACAGGTGTCCTTTATACAAAATACTATAGTAATTTTCTTTTTTGTGCTTGCTCTGATCTGTACCAACTGTTTCAGAATTCAATTAAGTACCTTCGATGCTCAGTACATAACAGTTTGTCCTTTTTATTATGCGTTGTTAACTCTACTTTTTGCATAAACGTGGCCAGTCTTTAACAGGGTAAAAACACACTTAACTAGAATTCAGTGTAATTATCTATCAAACAATGCATCCTATGATGTTATTTTTAAATTACACAGTAAGACAGCAAGTCTACATACACCAAAAAGAAAAAAACAGCATGTGTATATAAGTCTACACAATAATGTCATGTCTCTGCTTCAGATGTCTCTAAGAGAATATGTATGCGCATGCATGCACGCTTGTGTTTATGTGTATACGTGTGTGTGTGTGTGTGTGAGAGAGAGAGAGCTTATTTTATGAGAATGTGTAGGTGTGTGCTTTAGATGTGTTTGTGAGAATGTATGTGAGCTTTAGATGTCTATGTAAAATTCTGTTTTTCAGTTGTCTATAAGAAAATGGAAAGTATGTATGTATGTGTGTTTGCATATGCACTTCAAATTTTTATGAACACTCTAATATCAGAAAGAAAATGGAGGACAGACTGTACCTTTTGATGCCATTTCTGCAAGTCTTTCTTTGCAACAAGTTCTGCAGACTTCTGCTGAGTCAGCAAAGAATACACCTTTTGCCTCCATCTGCATGTAATGAGTATTTTATTAAGTTGGTTGTTGTTGTAGTTTAATGCCATGTAAGCAGCAAAGGCCATCTCACAGTGAGGCACATTTTATTACTCAATCATCTATTAGCAATCAAAATTAACATAAATGATGTTATGGTCATGAGTGCAGTTATTCTAACAAAAGAACTGACTTAATAATAAAGAACTCCACAAGGTGAAGTCTAACCATTTCTTTCAATCACTTTTTTCCTTTCCTGTTGAATCAGGTTGAAATATGTAGGGACAGCAGTAGGAGTTTTCTAGTCACAGGCCCAGACAAGCTTTAGAACACTGAACTGCTGCTCCAAAATCAAATGGTCTAACCATCAAGTTTTTGCACTTATTCCAACACATTAAACACAAATATAAAACTAACTGTAGTAAGGCAAAGATTTCATAAGCACACCTTGTGAGAAGTAATTCCCTCATTTTATTTTTATCAGTTATTTGTTCCTTGGCCTAAAAGAAAGAAAGAAAAAAGTGTCACAAGTTTATACATTGATGGACATGTTATTGCCATGTGCACATCCCAATTCTCCATGACATGTATAATACTAACAGAACTACTTATAAAATAATGAATCTCCTGAAGTCTAATCAGAACAATGGATGTTTCTGGGACAACACAGTGTAGTAACACCATAAAATATAACTATGAATTACAAGTCACAAATAAGGAGGGGAATAAACAAATGTGCAAGTCAAGTTTACCTTGGACAGTTCAGCTTCCTGTGTGGTCAGGATTTCTTTCATGGAAGACAAGCGAACATCCATCAGCTGTAAAGAGGACTCTAGTGTTGTCTTTTCAGCCTCTATTATCTGCAGCAAACATTACAATTTTCATCAGTTAGTAACACGCTCTAAATATCTCCATTTACATGTATTTATTCAAAGTGAATTAAAAACTGTTAGTATTGCACATAACTTGTTTAAGAGTTCATGACAGTTCTCCAGGAGTGAATTAGGGTAAAATTGTGAACAACAAAGGTATCTAGCACTGTAAAATCAATAGCAGAAACAGGCATAATGGAAGCAATAAATGTAAAATATCTTCTGTGAGGATGAAATAGTAGAAAGGCCCTTCATGTTCAGAATGATCTAGTTGTAAACAGGGATATGGCTATACAGGACTTTGAATGAGGAAAGCAAAGTGCAACAAATATGAAGTGACAGTAAGAAAGCTATATCCTTTTTGGCAAACATCTCACAGGACAAGCAGGGTGAATGTAAATGCAACATACAATCATTTATCTTTTCTGTCATGAAAGCTTCAACAATCAAGATATGGTGAAATCAGCTGGACAGTAGGAGAAAAAGCAAGTGACCTTAATCTGGTTGTTCAAGGTCTCACACTCTTGACGCCACAGTAGCTGGGGTTTATGCAGCTGTTCAGTATCAGCAACATAAGCTTTGAGCTGCTGCAACTGCTGAGTCAGGTTGTTAATTGCCAGCTCTTTTTCTCTGCAGGTCAGAGTAAGACTAATAAAGACATCTAGTCTACAGGTTAGTATTTTAAAGATCAAGCAAATTATGAAATAAAGAAAGAAGACTTTGAGTTATAGCAGTCTGGCTTATGTCGACATTTACAAATCATCAAATCATTTTCAAAATATCAATTATTTAAACACATCTCTTTCATATATCTATATATATATATAATTCTATGACTCTTATTCTCTAATTGTTATTTTCATATTTCACTATATTGTTCGGTTTGCCTGCTTTAGTCATCTGTGTATGATTTTGAATTATTTTTTTGACTGATGTCATTTATCATTCATCTTCTGCAATTTTGCAATTTATTTGTTTCCTTTTGTTTCTTATTAAAATTTTTAAATGTACAGCACACTTTCATACTAAATGCTATACAAACATTATTATTATTGATGTTATCTTTAACATCATACATTCCAGAAAATTTATGGTAAATACTTTCTATAAATCAGAAAATACACAGCAAAATATATGTAAAGATTCCATTAGTACATTTGATAACAGCGAAATTGGCCACAACACATTACAAATTATAGGATTTGGGAAACTAGAGTATGATATTAGCAACTGTTTATAAAAAAATAGCCTTAAACAACAGATTATGGGTAATCACAGCTCTCACAGTATTGCCTGGTTCTGCTGGTCATCTCTCTTCCTTGCAGCCTCACGCTCCATCTTCACTTCTTTGGTCAGCATGGCTGAGCACGTCGCCATGTCAGTTTTGGCCTGCTCCAGTTGTTTGCTTAGATGCTCCAAATGACTTTTAAGATCTGAAGCTTCGCTTTCATAGTTTTGGCTTAGCTGGAGCAACTGCAATGGAAATTTTATAAGCTATTCTATTTTATTTTTGTGGTTGGATCTTATTTCTTAAAAGAAAAGAAAATGAAAGTAACTGCATCTTTTGCATGTTTCTAATTTTCACCAATTATTGCATCAACTTTTACTTCTTTTGTGAGTTGTATAACTATACCATTATAATTTCTTGCTCTTGTTGAATAAAATATTTGAAATAAACTCAACAATTAAAAAAAGTGATGCATTTACTCTCATTATCTGATTCGGATATATGCGCTATGAATTTAATTTCTCCAAAAAAAAAAATGTAATGAGAGATTGTAGATTTAGTTTGGTAGTTTGTTTCCGCACGTTCTCACACTGAAAATACTAACCTGACGTCTATAGTCATCTTCATTATGTTTAAGCACTTCCTTTAAGGAAATGATGGTTTCATCTTTCTCTTGCTGAATAGTTGCAATACGTTTTTCAAAACATTCTCCGCTAGCTTGCTTCTCTACAGTCAGCCTCTGCACCTCACACTTCAGTTTACTGATTTCCTCTGCCTGACGAGCTATTAGCTCATCTGCATAATGTCGCTCTTCTGTTGATATGGGGCGTACTACAGAAGTTGGGACTTGTAGCTTAAGAAAGATAATTGGAAAATTCATTATAATTTTTCATAATTGCAGACTCATCTTGGATTTGGATGTACCTGAAGCCTAAGTCAGCTGCTTCCACATTCAAGTATCCCTTTAACCATGTGTCAAGGCAAAAACTTAAATCTAACCTAAATCTTCTCTGAGCACTAATCATAAAATGGCCACTAATGAGTAATGAAATACATAGACTGTAATTTTTGTTTTACAGTATCATACTGCAGTTTTCATTTTATTTGTTGCAAGACACAGATGTATAGACACTTACATTTGCAACTTGCTGCTGGTCTCTGAAAGAGATATTTCAATAAAAAGATTTATAATAGTATATAATAACAGAATTCTGCTTCATTTGTCAATTATAAAATAGTTAAAACACCTTATTAAAATGTTTTATGCCCAGCTAAAATGCCTTTCTGTAGGGACATACAATTTATTGTCAGAGACTTTTGTTTTCATGATTTCCCCAGAAATGCTTTAATTTTAGAAAATGGTTGACTATTTTGTGGTATACTCAGCTAATTTATTCCATGTTTCTTTTACCTAAGTTTTTGATTTTCAAGCTTCAAAGCAAGAATTTCATCTGCAGCTTTCTTCAGCTCCTCCCAGGAAGAATCATTTTCTGCCTTTTTCTTTGGTTTCTCAAACTCTGATGGTGGCAGCAGTTTTATCTGACTTTCAATGTCTTGATCTGTAAAAAAGAATTTATCACTAATATCTCTACATGTGAAAGAGAGTGCTTGATTTATTTCTAATAAACAGGCGGCTGTTTGCCCAGTATCTTTTTCATAGATACCCCACGCTATATTCCCAGCTGCAGTTATTGTAACTGAGAGAAAATAATAAATGTTTCAACACATTCAGCAAGAGTAGCATTGTTCGTGTGCATTCTGATTATTAAATTTGGTATGCTGGGCACAATCTGCAGTAGACAGCACGATCTTAGGATGAATCTTAATCATAGTTATAAGTGAAATAACAGATTTTGATACCAAAGATCATAGATTAAAGTCAAAAGGGGGTTTGCTGATAATGTGGTGACAGTAAAACGCAAGTCCATTCATGTCGATCATTAGTAACGTCTTTCAGTTTACTTAACATTGAATAGTCATAACCACAATAAATACAATTTATCTAGAATAAGCCGCATTACTCGTGAAACCTGAAATGCGATATCACTCTTTTATAGCACGAGGACGCTTACATAAGGTTAGTGCAAAATCTGACGGTTTGTTCAAAAACGCCGCCATGTCGGTGCCTGCTGTCGTCTGCCAATTCAGGGGATGCAACTCTATTTTTCTGAAGTCGAACGATTGCCTTGTAGTCTCCCGTTTTTGTGACAGGGTTGATTTATGTCATGACCACAGAGTTCTCACGACCTCTTGCTTTAAGAAAGTAGACAGGATCGGTTACCTTTTTCACAACAACTTTTCTGTGGAAAGGCTTATTGTGCATTTTTAGATCATTATGGACCCCTCGATATCCAAAGAAAAATCTTAATCGTAAGTTCGTAACTTGAAGCCAAACCCAAACTCTGACCGCGGACCAAGTTCGTACACTAAACCTTAAATAATAATAATGATGATGATTTCTATAGCACCTTTCTCCACCATAAAGATGAACTCAAAGTGCTTTACACAAAGAACACCACACATACACGATAAAATGTAGCGGCCTACAGTCATCAATTCAGGAATCGAGGACGTACGAGTTCAAATGTTTTCCTATTTTTCAGGTTGATCATGATAACTTACACATTGAACACATCGCTATTATTTTCTTATGAGGCCACCCACCAATGATCGACATGGATGTGCTTACAGTTGCATGGGTTAGTTTTAGAGTCATTGAAACATAGCCGAATTCTTGTAGTAGGATCATCAGGTTAGTTTTACAATCACCATAAAAGCCAGATTCTGTTCAAGAATTTCTGGATTGAACCACAGAAGACATAGTCTGTTCACTTCCACCATTGTAGTTCCATTTGACACATTTCTGGTAGCGGCTTTAAACAAATCAACGTCTGTTGTCTCCCGTTGAAAACACATCGTCATTAAATTATCCGGAAAGCAGTTTCTGATCAAGTTCAGCAGAGCGTCCAGCGATTTGATGTTCTTAGAGGCGCCACTGCGTGGAATGGTGTTAATGTCACGTGGGTCTCCGGGATGGATGGACAGGACAAGAATGATGCCAAGAATGACGGCTGACAGCGTTGTAGTCATGTAGTATATCATGGCGCCCAGCCCCAGTTTGCCGGAAGCTTTCTTATTCAGCGTGGCCATCGCCGTCACCAGGCTGGACAGGATCAAGGGCAGGATGAGCAGCTTGAGCATGCTGAGCAATAAATCGCCAGGAAACCTTAGATAGAAGATCTTGTCATTGGGAGTTCAAGGTCCTGGGAGGTATTTTAGTCCCAAACCAAGTCCAATACCAAAGATTACACCTAAGACGAGAAAGAGGATAAACACCAAGTCTTTGATGAACATTTTCCTTTTTTCTCGCTTGCTTTCTGTCGCTTGTGCATTTGGAGAATCTGCTGATACGGGTGCCATTTCTGGTCTGTTCAATAGAGTCCTCCCTAGATTCTGTGTTTATTGATGTGTTTGTGGATCATGCGCCCTGTAATCTGTAGATTAGTGTTTGGATTTTACATTTCTGGTTTGAAAAGTCTGTTGTATGGTGTTCTGAGCTTCCCCAAAACAAAACTTTTACTCTCTTTTCCCACACGCAGCTTACACACAAGTCGGGTTCAAGATAATCACGTATTACATGTAAGATGCATACAATGTTACACGTCCGTGAGATAATTAATCAATGCAGTGGCACATGTCTATAGTTGTAACTTCTCTTGCTTCTCATTTTTTCAGCTGTTTTCAACTCTGAAGATAACATGCAGTCTCATTTCACCGCCTGTACCGAAATCAGTTACAATACCCCAACAGCTGTGGTTTTGATTCACAGACAGAATGGTGAAAACGAGCACCAGAGACCAGAGTAACATGCATGTTGTCTATACATTTACATCATCTGTTTCAGTATACAGTGAGACCTCTACATACAAGTGAATCGAGATGCGAGCGCGTCAAACATTCGTGGAAATTTTGTCCTTACTTACGAGTGGAGATTCGATATACAAGCTCGAGTTATTTGTGATCGTAGCGTAAAGACATAAAAAAAATGTAGTCTTAGTGAAAATCTCAATGTTTCAAAATAAAATCAGTACAAATAGTGTTGTCTCATCAGCTGATTCATTCAGCACCCATCTGCTCTCCGGTCCCCTTCCTCCTTTCCCGCCATCAGCCTGTACCTCCGTTCGTCTCCATCCCAGGTAAGATAAATTTAACATATTCTTTATTATTTTATTATCTATATTATTGTGCCATTAACATTTACTATACAGTACTGTATATTATACCATATTTACATATGAATTTTGTTGTTGTGGGAGGGTTGGAATGCATTAATCCTATTTATTTAATACGGGAAAAATACTTTTAATATACATAAGTTTGTTTTTTTTTTACATTCAAGCTCGGTTGTGGAATGGATTTAACTCATATGTAGAGGTACTACTGTACTTGTGACTTTATTTCCTTCATACTTCTGTATCTAGTCAGAAATGCTTACTCACACACTCACACACACAAATGGAAAGCACGTACAAAATTTACATAATTTTAATAAAAACATGCTATGGTCATAGCAGACCACATTTAATTAGTCTATATTTGCTCTTGGAAATTGTTCATATTTAGCCATCACACATCGTGGTATTTGGTCATTGGTGTCAAACACAATAAGTATTATTACCAACTTGTGTTTTAGCCAACTTGCATGTTAAGGTCTTTGATCTTATTAATATTAATAGTATATTTTACTACAATATTATTTTAAACAGCTGAAAAACTCTTTTGAGTCGATTGTACAGAAATCATTAGGAAGATCTATGTAATCTCAAATAACTTAAACAAACAACTCAAAACATAAAACATCTCAACATATTTACCAAATCATATTTAACATCCAAAAAATAAAAATCATCACAATACAAAAATGATAGAAGCATCAACCCTTGGCATTTTTTGCTTGTTCGGGTTGGTGTTTTCCCTACCTAGAATTATCTTATAACTTTGGTAAAGGGAGGGTTCTGGGTATCTATGGACAACATTATGGAGTGCTGGTAGAAACAGTGTATCTTCATGGCACACACACACACCTCTAAAATCTGCATATGAATCACTATGAAGTGCAATTTAGGCAATTCAAAAATTCATATGCACATCTCTTTTTGCATCATTTATACATTAAAAATACATTTTATCTGGAAATGTTAAGCCTACTTAGGCTTAAATGAGAAAGCACAGTAGATCAGAATATTCATGCCATTATATGGCTCAAAAGAAAAGAAAATTTGATAGTAATAGGTTAGATTTAATCAAAGTTACTTAAGTTAAACCTGAATATTTATGCAATAACAGTTTAATATAATGAATACCAAGTACAGTTTATTTTTTAAAGTCATAGAGTTGCTGACAACACTGTACACTAATACAAATGCACAATTGTACATATAACATTTTAGAACATATGACAAGAGAACTGTCACAGATATTCAACATTTAAACTTTAAAGATTCTTGATTCTCATTTGGCTTTCTGACCTAATATCACATACAACCAATCAATTAGTCTTTAAAGATAATGAAAATAGAGCCTGAAAAATGGTAAAATCATGGTGAAATCAAATTCACTAATTCCAAGCATTTCTTTGCAGCCAGATACCTTGCCCATTCTTGATGCTTAATATGTGTATGGATAAGACACATTTCTTACCAGGCAAGCAATCAATAGTGGCTAAACCTGTAAACACAAACTGTTACAAGCATTTATGTCTTTAATTAACATTTGTTTAATGTTCTTGATATTCATGTAGCTACACATACACTCGACGAAATTCTTGAACTGCTGTTTGACATATTGGGCATGGTCTTTGAGCATCAGCTATAATCCTTGCACACTCTTTACAAAGCTGTGTATGACCACAGGGAAACAAGGCAGCACTTCTCCTTCTAATATAGCAAATGGAACATGTCGTTGGGTCAAGTTCTTCATCACTAGACTCTTCACTGACAACCCGTACCACAGGTGTTACCGGCAACTGTACTCTTTCTCTGTTCATCTCGCGCTGTACATTCTGCACATTGTCATTATTTGCACGATTTCTGTCTGCCTCTTCCAGTGCATTTTCCTCGTTTTCGTTTTCTCTGTTCTCTGTTTCCAACTGCTGATCTTCATGCCCAGTTGGGTTAATTTCTGCAGCCGTACCATTATCTTCATTGTTGTCGGCGACATTTGGAACCTCGGCATCAATTTGTCCACTAAACACACCACCTCCACCAAGGCGCTGGTAATTTTTGTCTATGTAAAGAAATACAACACATGTTGCTATTAACCAGCTTATAGTATTGACTGCTTTATCTTCAAGACCAAGCAAGCCTCGAATGAAGTGAACTGCTAACCACAGAAAGAATGCAAGAAGTGTGCTGAGAACTTTATACACCGTTGGCACTACATTTAAAGCGATCCCCATGAAATACGTAGTAACACTGTACACAAACAGAAGGACGATGTAAATCAGTCGGAAAATTGTTTGAATAAATGCGCCGAAAAAGTCAATTAAATGAAGAAGAATATTTGTTAGCGTTGGTGGCAGGCTCGAGTAAGCCTTCACAGCAACAGACGCCACACCAACACAAGTAAACAACAGAAGAGCAAGGCCGAGTGTCACGATCATGCTGGATCTGTCAAAAAAAATATGGTTTTGCAAGTAACTGGTTTTTATGCGTCATTGAGCTGATGTGATAGATAGCCTCTATTTTTGTTTCCTCCTTCAATGAACCATGGCCAAAGTCTTGTTATCAACAAAAACGGCAAGTCCCTTACTGCACTCTTTAGTTCTTGAAACGAGAACACCATGTTCCTATGTAGGTCACTTCCGCTTGTACTGTGGCCATTGGGAAGTGCTCCGAAGTCTAGTCTGTGGAGATGCGTTTTTAAACAACGTAGGGGAATCGTTTGTATATTACATATAAATCCGAGACTTTGAAAAGTTTGTGACAGTCACGTAGATTTAATGAAGACAGAAAGTCTATATTTGATTCCCTTGTGTGTAGAGGGATCAAACAAGTGTTAATTGATTAGTCCGTGCAGTCGTGGAAACTAGTGTCGCGTGTTTATTTACAAAACTTTGTTTGGGACCACCAAGTTTGTTTAAGTATTCAGTTCCGCGTACGAGATGAAGAAGAAAGAAATCATGTGTGAGTGCCTGTGTCAAGACTGCTTATACAGGCATTGGAAATGCTGCTAGTGTTGGTATGCTAAAAATAGTTGGTACTATATATTGATCACAATCGATCAGATAAAATGGGAATCTTAGCAACGGCAAGTGACACAGTCTACAGTGTTTGCACGACTTTAGCGTTCACTGTCACAACGCTTAAAGAATGGTTTAGCTACACATTGAATTTAAATTATGCAATTGTTACCACATTATATGCTACATTGTGTGACACTTTTTCTGTTGTAGTAACAGTTCTAGACTTCATTATTCGTGGACTATACATCATATTTGTGTATGTTTTCGACTTTTTGGCAGAAATATGTAACTGCATTTTTGCAATGTTTCTTCTTCTGTGGCATATTGTAGTACTTCTTTACAAAGTGTTGTGCTTGCTTCTTACTGGCATTGAAGCATTAATTATTGGGCTGTGGAATGGAGGATTACTTACAGTTAAGGCAGTACATCAGTCAGGTGCAGATGTCATGGAGACTTGTGAATCCATGTCTGAGTATATTGCCATGCTGGCACACAGTCTTGTGACAGGTGCTTCCAGCATGTTTACAACAGTTGGCGTTGTTGCAACTACTTGTGTGTTGGCTGTTTGGGAAGGTCTTGCATTCATACCTGCAACATTATCACACCTTCCAAGGTAGGTAACCTCAGTTTCTTTCTCTCTTGCTTTTATGTGTATGTTTACTAATGATGAGGAAGTGATGGTAGAGAAAAAAATAGGTTTGCTGGATAGCCTCATTATTTACAGATTATTAATCCTATGATGACCCAATCATATTCAATCATGTGTAAAATATGTTTTTATATGTGTATGATAACTATACACATACCTCATCATAAAACTTTGTTAAACAAAGAAACCTGCTCCAGATAAGTTTGGTGTATTATCTTATTGAACCTTGAACTTATGAGCATGAAATGAAAGATTCTTAATTATCTTTTAAATGATTGTGCAGGTACTTCATGGGTTGGCTGAGTGGATTCTGGGGAGGGCTTGCTTTGTGGACTTCTAGTGCTTTCAAAAGTTGCAGTCTGGAAACATTTGTGGGTACCGTGATCATAGGAATCTTGTATACTTATATTACAAGGTATGCTTCCATACAGCGTTTCAAAAGATTAATTTTTCGAAGTGGCCTACCAAGATCTCAGCGCACAAATCGAGCTGAGCAGATTACTCTTGATAGAGAGTTTGAAAGTGATGCTGATGATGACAATGATGCTGATTCGCACACTAGTGATGAAAACCATACAGATTCTGATGGAGAAGCATCCGAAGTTCATACAGAATTGACCCTAAGTGATAATGATACTGATGATGAACAATCTGATGTCTCCTTGTATTCCCAATCTTTCTCATCAGGAGAAAGTGATCCTGAAATTGAAGTACAACTTCCAGCAGAGCATGAGCGCTACAGTCTTCGGAGCCGTTCTTCTACACCTTCTCGGCTTGTCAAAAGCATGACTTCGGACGACTTTGAACGAGAGATAGAGCGTGAGCGTGACAAACGAAAATGTGTTGTGTGTCAAGATGCCAACAAATCGGTGCTGATACTGCCATGCCGCCACATGTGTTTATGCATTGTTTGTGCCAATGCAATTGTTCACTCACAGCAAGTAGATCGACACATATGTCCTCTCTGCAGAACAAGGATCCAGAAAGTTATACATGTGTATGCATAGAAGGTGACTACCACTTTTGTTCACCATCAAGCTATTTAATAAAAGACTTATATTTACTAAGATCTATATAGCAAACACTGAAGCAACAGTAGGTATTTTGGGGGGAGGGGGTTTTAATCCTTTCAATGAACTTATTATTTCATCAGATTCTGGAAGATTTCATAAGACTTGATGCTGGATTTTAAACAAGAATTCTTTAAGACCATTTTCAGGTTTGTGTAAAAGTTGCTGAATGACAGGTCAGGTGACAGGCTATGTTTAATCCATTAGAGCAGGCATGTCAAGCACGCATCCCACATGCAGGACACTAGCAATTCGCAAAATCTGTAAATTGAATGTAGAGTTTTGAATGTCAAGTGTGGCTGCCAGAGGACAAGGTGTGATGTCATCTGAATACATGTTGGAATGTCCATTGTCAAGCCAGGCTTGCAGCTGGCCAGCGCACAAGCAGTCTAACGTCAAAGTCTGAGCAATGCCTCAAGCTAAACATTATTGAGAGCGAAAAAGGGGATCGCCCGGGAGAATCCACGTGACCACATGCGTCACAAGATGGGTATCACTGCATTAAGTTAGAGTTAGCTTTGATGAAAAATACAGAGCAGAGTAGGAGAACTGTGGCCCACACAAAGGACGCTGTACACGTGCAGCCCTCATGACAACACAAATCTGACCCATGCAGCCCTCGGAGAATCCTCAGTTTGACATGTCTGCTTTAAAGCATGAGAAGTTTACCTTGGGCTTGTAAAGAATTTCTTCTATGAATTACTACCATCCTTCTCTGCTCGCTCTCTTTCGTTCACACTTTATTCAAGTGGGTACTTTTTTTTTTTGGGGGGGGGATCCTCTTATGCATATGACATCCATGGAAAATGTATGGGCTTTCCATCTGAACCAGTCAGCAGTTAGTATAACAACTCATCTGTGTCATCCATCAACTTGGAAATTACTCACCGCCAAGGGCCACAGTTATGAAGCAAGAGTAAGTTGTTTACTGAAGGAGAAACGTTTGCAAAGTTTTAAAGCAGTATCCAGACCCCATTTACACTACTTTATATTTCTTTACTTGAGGAAACTTTTGCCATTGCTTTACAAGCATGTCTTTAGGGGTAAAATAACATCTGCATAGTGTGGACACCACTTACAACTTTTGAAACAACATGGGTGTCCTTGAGTTCCCCATGCTGTAGCAGCACAAGATTTTATCCTCGCTTCATAACTACGGCCCCAGAAGGGCTTATTTCTTGAGGAAACAGGCCTCTGAGATGTTGTCATTTCTGATCTATGGAACTATAACATGCTAACAATATTCTTGGCAAGTGCAATAAGAGTAACTGGGTGCCATAACTTAGCCTTGATACCATTTGATTTGGAAGAATAAAGTTGTTCTTGCTAGGAAATGATGTGATTATATGATGAATTGATTTACTTTTACACAGCATTCTTCAGTCTACAGATACTTCTCCTCCTGCTGTCCAGGGCTTAAGCATGGTTTGTGAAAGGTACTTATTGTGTATCTGATACCTGCTGTTGCAGGTTCCTTTGTTAACTGGTTTCAGGGAGTTGTAGCCAAATTAGGCATGAATTGTTGGCATTACCTGAAGGGATTCCATGCTAGAATAGGTAGGTTTCTTACCTTTCTTTGGCAGGTGAGGTTTTGTTCAAGGAAGGGATACTCTCTCTTGCATTATATATTTTTGCTGTTCTCTTGTGTTCTTGAAACTTCGCTGTTAAACTCAGCCAATCAAGCAGGCAAAAACCATTATGTTGTCTTTAAAACGATTATTTTTACATAGTGTATTTGTTATATTTCTTTTCTCAAAAGGTAAAGCATGGATTTGAGGCAGCAGATGATTACCGTGATAAAAAGGTGGCATGTTATTTTTTTGTGTGCATGTTTGTTACATATTTGCAAGTTAACCTGTTTTCAGATAATTCCATTTTATAGTTGTCTTTAATCTCATTCATGGGCACAACACTTGCAATTTTGAAGCTGCCAGCTGTAGCCTTATGCTGATGCTTTGAAATGTAGTTTTGCATTAGGGTGTACTTACATTAATGTGATGTGATATAGCTATGATTCACATGCAAAAGCAAGAAAATCACTTTTATTGTGCACTTTTAGTGTATGCTACAGTTGTCATAAAGAGCATGTAAATTTTTTTAACATTATGTTTTAAATCAACTGAAATTTGACACAAATGTTGGGTTGTTTCAAATAAAAGGTTCTGTATGTAGTTGGTGACGTGTTCTCATTGCTGGATCTTTACTTTCAGTTTAACTGAGAGCAGAAACAAAGAGATGTATGCGTAATCATGCTTTGTCCTGTAGAGGAATTTGTTTAAAATTTTCATTAATGGTTCAATGAGCATAGGAAAAGTGTCGTATAATTTTTTAAAGTACAATGCCTCGAGGAAATAAAATATGTTATTAGGACTAATTGATATTTTCAGATTGCGTTGATCTGGGGGTTTTTTGTTTTGTTTTGTTTTTTTTAGGATCTCCTCTCATTGCACAGATGTTTAGTATTACTAGATAGGGTTGGGTTTTTTTCCTGCATGAGGGATCACACTTTTCCATCTCTTTGGTCATGGACTGCAATGGCTAGTCCTAAATACTGTGTGCTATCACAGTAAAAACTGCTTTGTGCTAGTTTGTTAGCTCTTTTTTGATTGTATAAGAATTACATTGCATTGGGGATAATAATGTTTCAGATCATGGTACATGATTAAGTGATAAAATATGTTTAGACCAGTTAAAATAGTAAATCATGTAGCATCAGGTTGTTTTGTATCTCTTTCCAAATGGAAAAACTAGCTTGTTAAAATTAATCTCATGTTGTTTTGGATCATCTAGATGTTAAACTGAGGTTATCAAGTATATTATTAAGCCAGATATCCTAGTGAACTGCATCCCCCCCCCACCATCCACCCAGCTTTTGTTGGACTGATTGGGGCAATATAATAAGGCAAGATTCCAATAATTTTGTTGTTTCGCTTAAAATCAAAACTAAATCCATGTTTACGATATTTAAAAAATAAACATAAAACTGAAAACCTCTGAATGGCATAAGAAGCGTTTCTGCATGTACGCATGTTTTATTGTGTTGTTATATTTATAAGAGAATGGCACTCCCTCTGATATAAAATGACAAATTATCTTTAAAACTTGACAGGCGTGATTTATTATGGAAACTGTACTTTGAACGATTGCCGTAAGACAGCTGGTATCTTCAAAGATGGGAACTCGATCTCCAGTTTGAACTACTGCTATAAAGACAGCTGATATCACAGACTATCTGCTATATAGTGTATAATATATATATATATATAAAATAAACTATAGTATCTCACTCCCCATTCGTTTTCTCTCTCCTTTTCCAGGTCTTTCCTAGTGTTTTCCATGTGTTCAGAAGAAATATAATTCTTGTACAATATACATGATTCTCTCAAAAAAAATCCCTGAAAACAATTATAAGTAAATATATATATATAAATTCTTCCTAAAAGGAGGAGTTATTGTTAGTGATAATTTTCATCTTGTTTTCTTGCAATAAACCTGCTAAAATGGGATACATTAAGTATGTATTTCAAAAAATCCTTTTGCAATATATAACTCAGATTTTTCTCATAGGCAAACCTGGACAGCTGTCTAGGGTGCAAGCACTGAGGAGAACACAGAAATGATCTGCGGGTTTTTTTTTCAAAGCGACAAATGATATTAGGGGAAAAATTCTGATCAGCCATATATACATATAGTAATATCTGCTACCTGGGTATCTTCAAAAAAAAACAACTATTGAAATAATAATACTTTTAGGATTAGCTATTTTCTCTAGAATGAGAATTGAAACAATGTATCTAGACTTACATAATACCAGTGATGATTGTCACAGTTTCACTCGCGAGCACACGCACAGATGGGGCTTAAAAATGAATCCCAAAGAAGTTCTAATCCAGGATAACTTATTAGATACAGTAAGGTCAGTGCCACATGTTGCAGTGGCCCTGCCAGTTACCAAGAACGAAGTTTCTCAAAGCTGAAATTACTGAAAAATTATCTAAGGCCAACAATTCTGCTAGAAAGATTGTTTGGGCTGGCCAGTATATCCACTTATCATGACATAGCAGCTTCATTAGACCGGAAAGAACTCATAATAAGGCTCTTTGAACAGCATAAAGCGAGGTCGTAACTCTCAATTTGATTATCAGAATATATTAATTGTAATTGTTAAATGTGTTATAATTAAGATAATACTTTATTCGTCCCAGAGGGCAATTGTGTGGCAGCTCGATACAATTTAGCATAAAAAACAACACAAAAAAACACAGAACACACATACACATACAGACAACCTACCCACACCATACAACACACACAACACAACACCCACCCACCCACATACATTCATATGCACCAGACAGGCTTCCCCATTCATGTTTCATTCATTCGCACAGCACCATTCAAGAGACGCACGTAATTGACATTTTGGCGGCAGAGGAAGGAAGTGGGTGGAGCAGCAGCCCCTACCATTTTTCCCATCAGCAAAAGTCAATTTGTCCTAGCTAGGTCCAATAAATATAATAGACTAATAGGTATGTCATTTTATTGTGAACTTGTATTTTGGCTTTTTTTCCTTATTATATGCAGAGACTTTGCTGACCGCGCACTCAATTAGCTTGAAGCACATCATACTACACCAATGTCGTCAATTGTAAAACCTACTTCAAACAAATTGTTTTAATGTGCTATATATATATATCCACATTGTTATTATTACTATTAATGATAGTCATGCTGTGTTTATTGTAAACCGCTCCAAGATGTAAAAGATCGACTGTTCGAGGCGACGATTGGCCATTTGATGCTGGCTGTCAATGTATCTAGAGTCTAGAGTAAGACTTTGTTTTGACAGTCATATGGGGTCGTGGGTAGCCGGCCGCCCGATTGCGTAAGAACGAAAATCTTTCACGCCCCCCCCCCCCAAACGCGACAAGACAGATACGGTTAAATGACTACCCGAGTAGAGACATTTCTGCGACGAACCTCCAACTAAAGAATACCTAGACCAGTCTTTTGAGCCTGGGACGGTTGACATTAAATACAGTCCATGACTATAAATTAATAATAATAATATGAATTTAAATAGCACAGTTTTCAACATTTTTAAGGCGCGTTTCACAATTGACGAAAATGGTGTCGGTGTACTACTGTAGTCTGATGTGCTTCGAGCTCTATTAGTAGCCGATCAGTAAAGACTCTGCACATAATAATAATCAATCAACCAATCATTCCTCTTCATGGTAGTTGCACATAAGGCCTCAACCAGAGCCCGCCACTGATGTCGATCGGCTGAAACGCGCTCCAGGCGACCCCATGTCCAGCCCTTTCATCTCCCTTTCCACTGTTCTTCTCCAAGTTTCCTTTGGGCGGCCTCGTTTTCTTCGGTCGTCTGGAGTCCATCGTAGGGCGATTCTGGAGGTCTGCTGTCTGCTGACGGAGCACATGTCCAATCCATCGCCAACGCATTTGTTGAACCTGCGTGGTGATGGATTCGGTTTCAGTTCTTTGGTGGAGTTCTTCATTGGTGATGGTGTTTGGCCAAAAGATGTTAAGTATGCGCCTGAGGCATCTGTTTTGGAAGACGTCAGGCCTGTTACGGATGTTTTTGGTCATCTTTTATGATTCTGATCCATAAAGGAGGGTGCTGATCACATATGACTTGAATATTCTCAACTTGGTCTTCTGACTGATGTTTTTTACCTTCCATGTGCTCATGAGTGAGCCAGTCGGGCTCGAATCTCCACCTCCACATCCCCGGTGTTTGACATCTTGGACCCAAAATAGGTAAAACTGTCAACTTCCTCAATCTCTTCTCCATTTAGTCTGGGGTCTGACGTTCACTCTCATAATTTTCGTTTTCTTTGCGCTGACCTTCCAGCCAAGGTTTCCAGGTGTTTCTGAGAGGGCATTTCCACTCGTTGCTCTGCTCCAGAATTTGACGCAGAATGAAAATGAGTTCAGGGTGAAATCCTGCTTGCTGAGGCCGGAGGTCTTTCTCAAGTGTTGCCGTCAGTCTTGACAGTCTTGCTGAAGACCTTGCTGGTGAGGGAAAGCTAAGTTATACCCCTCCAGTTATTGCAGTCTCCAAGATCTCCTTTCTTGGGTAACTTGAAGATGAGCCCTGTCTTCCACGCATCGGGGATCTGTCCTGATTCCCAAACTTGCCTGAAGATTTCAGTCAACATGGGAGCTGTCATATTCACATCTGCTTTCAACATCTCTGCTATTATTCGATCTGCCCCTGGTGCTATGACGCTTTTCATTGCCTTGATTGCTGCTGTCACTTCTTCCAGGCTTGGCGGGTCTGTGCAGATTTCAAGGTCTGTATCTGCTGGCTGGATGCCTGCAAGCTGAGAGGGGTCTGGTCTGTTCAGAACTGACTAAAAATGCTCCCTCCAGCGCTGTAGTTTTCCTGCATCTCCCTCGACACATCCGTTCATGTCTTTCACTGACACTTCACTGTTTTTGAACCTGTTGTTTAGCTGTTTATTGATTTTAAACAGTGTCTTCATGTCATTTTTTCCTGCTGCTTCTTCTGCTTCATCTGCCCGTTTCTCTATGTAGTCCATTTTGTCGATTTCGGTCATCCTTTTTACCTCTTTATTTCTGTATATCTTTGTCTGTGTTGTTCCTTCAGACGTTCAGATCTGGTGTTGTTGATTTTCTGCTTGGTTGACTTTCTCTCGTCTATCCTCTTCCATGTCTCTTCTCTGATCCTCTGTTCTTTCTATTTTTCGTTGGAAGCCCAGTATTTTCTCTCCTGTTTCCCGTAAGACTATATTGAAGTCCTCTAAGGTCATCTCCTGTTTGTCCACTGGTGCCTGGAACCTGTTCTTTACTTCCACTACAAAGGCCCGTTTGGTGGCGGGGTCTTTCAGTCTGCTTGAGTCCACTGTCTGCAGACGTGCCTGTTTTCCTCGCGATCGACTTAGCTTCAGAGAAATTGCGGCTATCACATGGTCACTGGCAACCTCTGCTCCTCTGTAGGCTCTGACATCTTGAAGTGAGCTCTTCCATCTTCGGTTGATGATGACATGGTATATCTGGTTCTTTGTGATCCCGTCTGGTGATGTCCACTTTGCTTGTATATGTCTTTGTGGTAGAAGAGTGCGCCTCCAACCAGTAGATTGTTTTCTTCATAAAAGTCTGCCAGTCTCTCTCCGTTGTCAGTAATGGTTCCAATTCCATGTTTGCCTATGATATGCTCCCTGCGGGTATTGTCACTTCCCACCTTGGCATTGAGATCGCCGGCGATGAGCAACATATCATGGGCTCGGACGCTCTCTGAGGATTCCTGGAGCTGATCGTAAAAAGAATCCTTGTCTTCTGCCTAAGAGTCTTCTGTTCTGCATAGCAAACTAGCACTGTCAGCTTGGTGTACTTTAAATGGAATCTTGCTTTCAGAAGCCTGGGTCCATAAGGCTTCCATTCCAGCAGTGTCTTTTCAGTTTTCCGATTGAGGAGTAGTGCTACTCCTTCAGAGTGTTGGTCGTCTTGTCTTCCTGAGAACAGGATAATATGTCCTGATGTTAGTTTTCTTTTTCCCGTGCCGGTCCATCTGACCTCGCTGACTCCCAAGATCTCCAAGTTGTAATTGTCAAGCTCCTTGACTAGTTGGGGCATCCTGCCACTCTGATACAAGGTCTGGACGTTCCAGCAACCCACCCTCAACTTCTGTTTCGGCTTCAGTAAATCCACCATCGGGGCGCCAGTCGTCCGTCATAAGTCCAGTCATCTGGTATGTTTCATTACCTTCGCCATCCGTGACGAGTGCTCTGGTGTTGGTTTCCGTAACAAGCTTTTTTATATGGTGGGGTTGTTAGCCCTACCACAACCTAATTTAGCTCTAGGTGAGGTGTCCACCTTAGTCGCCTCTTACGACACGCCTGGCTGAATGGCAGGGACCCTATTCTTACAATGCTCGCTAGGCAAGCATACCCAGGGGGAATAATAATAATAAGAAGAAGAATGTCAAAATACAAGTTCACAAGTAAATGATGACAAAGTATTTAATTTAAAAGATTGCTGAAAGGGACAAATCACGTTTATTTGCCATTGTAAGATAAGTTCTCTGCATGCGTATTGCCAAGCGGCTATTTTTGTTAAGTAAAATATGATGACTAAACTTATTCGCATGGTTCTGCTTAAAATAGGCAGCTGAACTTGCGTATCTATATTGTTCGAATAACGTATGGCTCACTTGGTAATATTTGACGTTAGTATATATAATAAGCTACTTGTTTCATCGGTGATCAATTTTTCTTTTAGTCTTGGGACGATTTGACTTAATTTTCGGTCTTGGGACGAAATGGATCTATCTTTTGCTGTGGGGCGACATGGTCTGTGGGCGAAATGACCTGTTGCCGGCTAGCATCGCCCTCCGTTAATGGAAATGACAAACTGTACAATGTAATAACGTGCGTCTGAACTCGTAGGCATCTACGTCAGTCCGTTCGATACCCGTGTGACCCAGCTTACTTAATTCTTTAGTTGACCCAGTTGTGTGGGTACTTGACTCCAGTGAAAGGGAAGGTATAGCAGCAAGAAAGAAAATAGGCATTGCCTCGCAAAACACTGGATCCGATCGAGATAAGATAATACTTTATTTGTCCCAGAGGGCAATTGGGTCGCAGCTCGAAACAATTTAACACACACACACACACACACACAAAACACACACACACACACACACACACATTCGTATGCACCAAACAGACTGCTATGAGCGCACTGATTGGTTGGTCTTTGACCTTCTTTTTCCATATTCAAATGAGCCAGCCTCGTTCCGTATACATTTTAAGTCAGAAGTTATAGAACGCAATCTATAAATATAGATTTCAAATGTATAGCTAGAATGCATTCTATAGCTAAAGAATTGAAATTTATATATAAAGTGAATTGGATAGCAACTTCTGAGTATAATATAAATGAAACATCGGTTTTTAACGAGTTTTTCTCTCTCTCTAGCTATACATTGCAATACATTGCAAGCTATACATTGCATTTTATACTTATAGAATCCAATGTATGGCTATAGAATGCAATCTATAAGTATAGAATGAATTGTATAAATATAAAATGCAATCTATAAGTATAAAATGCAATGTATAGCTATACATTGCATTCTATAATTATACATTGCAATGTATAGCTAGAAATAGCAAATTTGAGAAACTTCCCCCTCTTGGCGCCCCATAACAGACTTCCCCAGTCATGTTTCATTCATTCGCACAGCACCATTCAAGAGACGCACGGCCGAAACAACGAATGACAGCCGCAGTCTGTTAGTCCTCATGCTGGCGCACAAAATCGGCGGCCCGATGGGAGCTGGACAAACTCTCTCGACAGGACATGCCTGTCATCACATAGGATTGCAGACACTTTCAGAAATGTCTGCCTGTTATACGGATCGAGTCTGAAGAGCACTCTGGGCTGTCCCAATGACTTTTGAGCAGGTGGATCAGTGGCGTAGGAAGATGCTCGGCTTTGGTGGGGGGGGGGGCAGCTCCATGCTGACAATGAACGACGTTCACATTTTTGCCTTTCCAGCATCTTTTTTGGGGTGGCGGCTGCCCCCCTTACCCCCACCCCCCGGTTCCTACGCCACTGTGGATACCATACAATTAATGTAGGCCGCACGATGTATAGTGCGGGCTCTAAGACCTCACTCGATCCATATCCAACCGTAAACTCGCGGGACAACCCTTCCTGTTTTTGTGTGAATACTTATGTAGCCCGAGTCAGATGCATTATTGATATAAGAAAAATTTTAAAACTTTGTGGAAAGCAAGTGCCTCGATCCCAATTAATTGGTGTCTAAACCATGCTATTTTTTCTTGATGGTTTATTCTCTACAAGCATAGATTAAAAAAATCTCGCCGACAGTTGCGAGCGACGTGTCTCTAACTCTAAGACAAGGACCAAGTCTAAAAAAATGTCTGGTAAAGGTTTGACCGCAAATGTATGACCACTAATTTATAGCCCTGCATCGTGCGCCTGCGAGGATATGATGAGAGGTGCTATAATTAATTTCCTTCTAGAATATCACGTTCTTTTGTCGTCACTGCTAAATTCGTCTGCTAACGATTTCACGTATTTGGGTATTTTTCGGTTATAATTTTTTTCTTTTTTGTTTGTTTTGCGATTTTAAGAACCACAGACTATAGAAATCATATAAGTCTGTGAGTCTGCGCCCGTAGCATTTTTTTTTTTCTACGAAATCAGCTTCCGTCCTAAAGAGCTCTTTGGCTGTTCTCATCACAAAAAGGGATGACACGATCCGCTTTCGTTATTTATTCTTGAAAACTAAGAACTTTTGTCTAATCAAATAAGAAGCACATCTTGCAAGCTACTGTGTTACATATTTTCTGTCTGTATCTTAATGTGTTTTTTAATAAACCAAGAAATTATACCCCATTCGTTTTTGTTTCCTACCATCCCCCAAAGATATTAAATACCCCCAGCATGCATTTGTTTCCGCTTATCGAATAAGATGGCGACGGGAAGACGAGCGTAAGTGGTTTTCTTGTAGTGTTTTCGCTAAGGCAGTTGTTTTTTATTTTTTGTTTTTTTTAGCATTGCGTTAGACTTGCACAGAACCATACAAAATAGATCAAAGTAGTACACCAATATCGATACCATGAAAAATTATGTTACATTTGCGTGCCAAACATCGGTGATCGATTTGTAAACTGCTGCTATTTGGAGGTTTGACCACTGTTCAGCGTTGTAATCATAAACAGTGTTTAGCCGTATATTTCATTCTAACCTTAACTGAGTTACATAGGTATTATTATCTACCTTTTTCAGCATATGTTTTACTAGTTATTGCTCGCAAAGTAGAAAAGCCGATGAAACGAGGGACCGATCAAATGATTTGCATACTATTTTACAAAAAGGAGTAAAACAAAAGCCAACAGAGTCTGTTGATAGTTACTAATAAAATAGGTGTCTTAATATTTGTGGATTCTGATTGTACATTGATTTTTTTCGTTTACATCATTTGTCTTATAAGAAGTACTAAGTCCCTGATTGGATACACTATTTTTTTTTAAAATCTGATTTTGCTTGTGACTGTTGAAAAATTAGTAGTGCGTTCTAATTGGTTCTAAGCTTTTAAAAAACACCACTAGTCTAAACTTGCAGTTAAATTGTTTGCAAATATATCAGTACAAAATTGTTCAGACCATTTCTTGTAACCCAATTTTTTTTCTTGATGTAAAGCTAAATTATTTTCCTTTCATAATAAATTACCTCTTAGGTCCTTTTTCATTCATTCCCGTTTCTTTATTCTTGCATGATAAAGCAGTCAGAGGGTTTTGCTCCTGACATTTATGTGGGATTTTTTAATCATTTCCAGATGGAAATGAAAGAAGTGTGCATACAAAGTATGACTGATTTGGAGTGCATTCAAAGAAAACTGATTTGATCCACATAAGAATAGTGTCATCAAAACTGAATAATAGCATTAATATAATAATAATAATAGCAGCATTTGACTCACTATGTGACCACAGGGTAGAGAATAAAGAGACTGGTGTCTCAAATTATAGACATATACAGTGAAACCTCGGTTTCATCGATAATCTGTCCGAAAACAATTAGCAAAATCTGAAACTGACGAAAAACTGAGGCAATTAATTCCATATGAATCAATGTAAATTGATGTCAATGTAAATCCAGTTAATTTATTCTAGACACTCCAAAATATAGTAGGTCCAGCAGACACACTAGTGGTACAGTTTGCGAAATGATGGCCCCAGAAGATCTTCGCCCAAATACCCTCTACAAAAATAAAGAAATAACTTAGTATACTACTAGAGCACTACACAATTAAAAAAAAAACCACAAAAACAAAAGCAATGAAATTGTTTGGCTAGATGCAAGGGGTGATGTTCACACAATGAGAAAGAGCGCCACACTGAGCAGGAGAAATCCTGGGTCACCCTTTGTTTTTGCAAAATTAACAGCGAGGTCACGAGCATGCGGACCATAGTCAATGAAAACTGAGGTTTCGCTGTTTGTGTTTACATTAATCATGTACTTTCACATGCTTTCAACGCACATTAACTCAGTACCATGTCTTGGAACAAATTTATGGTAGCTTCTAGGTTTGAATTAATAATCAGTCCAGTCAAAATGTTTGTCAGACTAGCTGCATAAATAACTGTTTCAGACGCTCCGCCCAGGTTCTTTGTCCTGAACATGCAGATGCACCATTGATTGAGGATTATCATGCAGGAGACATGATCTGCTCAGAATGTGGTTTGGTGGTTGGAGACAGGTTCGAATTTTTTTTTAATTCCAAAATTATAAATTATAATAAAATATTTTACAGATTTAGAATGTCTTTTGGATTTTTTGTGAATAGTTAAGCTGCACGCTTTGTATATCTGTTAAAAACTGGTAAAGCCATGATGCTAATTTATATTAGGTACCAGCACACATGCCTTTCACCTGGTGGAAAACAGGTAATTGCACAAATAAATTGCTTGTTTTTAAGTCAAAGTATTCTTTGGACAGTACCTATTTATATGTTGTGTTTAGTTTAAGGTCAAGTTTATAAAAAACAACTCACAAAAGTGTAAGTCTTTCAGATAGGTAAAATTAAGTAAAGAATTACTTTCAAAAAGTGTTTTGTTTGTTTTTGTTTAAGGGTTGTAGATGTGGGGTCAGAATGGCGTACTTTCAGCAATGAGAAAAGTACCAAGGATAATTCACGTGTTGGAGCTGCAGAAGTGAGTTAGTCACACTCTTTATCCCCAAAGCTTTGTTCTTGTAGTCTTTGGGAATCGGAATGTAATGCCAGTCTCCTAAATAATTAAACAAATGATGTAACAAATATTCATTTCAAAATTTTACTTCACATGAACAAATTTAACAGTATAATTTAAAAGTTCATCATTTAGATGCATTTTTTTTCTTTCATCATTTTCTTTTTGTGGGGTGGAGGGTAAGCAACCAGACATGATTATCCAGCCACTTTTTTTCCTTTGGCATAAGTCTGCACACATGACCTGTTCATTCTCTTTTTCTTCCTTCACATGCATCATAGTGTCCCATATGACCACATACATAGTCATTCACCATAAATTTGCTTCCCAAGCCCTCATTTATATCACACATTCACATGCAGATAATGGTTGTCTTGCTGGGAAAAGGAATCTTTATACTTATATCAGTACTTTGGTATTGCAGAATCCTCTGTTAGAAGGTGGCGAGCTGTCAACAATGATTGCAACTGGTCCAGGTATGGAGTGCAGAGATGAGTTTGGAAAACCCATGTATCGGAATCGACGCACTGTGAGATATTTTTTCTCAAATTTTTATTCCAGTTTTATGTCTGCAAAGATGTTGTTAGAGGTGCATTTGTTAAGGCATACCTAATTAGCTCAAAGAATGTTTTACCCTATTAGTCTGCATGCATTTAACTCCACAAAATACAATCAGGGTTGAAGTTTATCGGCATATTTCACTGTGTTCCTCTGTTGTTGGTATACTTGGTCTTGCTTCAGCTGACATGCATTTGTGCCTGTGTGTTCATCATTGACTGGGCTTTGGTTTCTGCTGTGCTTTGTTTCCATCCAAAGGAATCATGCAGAGTATTGTTCTTAAGGTAACCACTGTCAAGTTGCCACTATCAGCAATTACTTTTTCAGTGTCAGCATTTCACATTCATGGAAGCTATATTCATCTGATTCGAGTATTTTTGCCTGTGTGCAGTTATTTTTAATATAACTGACTTCTTTGTTCAAGACAGTTATTCTGGTTTAACCTTGTTTGTCTTCAACTCCGTCAATCTTGGTCCCAGGTCTATCATTTGATCTACTACTGCTGACTTACAATCTGCTTTCATCATGCGTCGGGACTGTATATAATGAACAGGGGAATCATCAAACGTGCAGAAATATGTTGTTGCTGATAGACATGTGGTCTATCCTGAAAAGCATATCTGTAATTTTGTTGCATCTTTTGTTATTCATGATGATTTGTACATTGTCTCTGTTTGAAAACTGTGTTGAGTGTGCTGCATAGTGTGTGATGATGCTGCGCGCACATGCTCTCTCTCTCTCTCTATATATATATATATGTGTATGCATGTGTGCTCACACATGCATATGTACAGTTTGTATAAAGCGTAGAGTTACTTGTCAAGTAAGAGGTATGTTTATTTCTTGAAATTGACTGTTCTTAAACAAATTTCTTCCTTCTGCTTGGAGTAACCAATTCCACTGAATACATACATAAATTACATACATTTGTAACATCAACACCAAATGATATTGGTTTTGTGGCACACAGATCTGAACCATAAGTCTGGCATCTTGAATTGTGAATAGGCAACATAGATCTTTTCAATCCACAAGACTGTCATATCTTAATTCTCCTCTTTTTTTTTTTTGTTTGTCTTTGATGTTGTATTTATTTGTGAAGGGTATTGAGCTCTCTTCCCAGTGGGAGAAAGGTGTTATTCAAGTTCACTTGAAACAGAAAAATTTAGGCAGATGCATTTTACTATATATACGAAAAAGTAAGCTACTGAAAATAAATGTCGCTTCATTAGTAGCTAGAGAGTTTCGATAAGGGAAAAATCCTTTCTAAAAAAAATTATCAGGCCTTTTCTTGTTTTTGTGTGATCTCACACATATTCAAATGGTCAAAGTATCTTAATGTCATTTTGTGAACAGCTGAACAGTTCTGACAGAGCCCTACTCAATGCCTTTCATGAGATCAAGCAAATGGCAGACAGACTTCAGTTGCCCAAAATGATCGCTGTAAGTTTCCCATACAGGGTTGTACACTAGAATTAAGATTTGGTTTTTGGATTTCATGAAAGCAGTCATTGAAGGTGGGTGTTTCACTAAAAGAAAAATAAATAGAAATAAAGGGAAAATAATATAAAGTGTTTGCACAAAAACGCTTTTTTCACAGGTGAAAATATTATCATTTTTGATTATAATTTCTCCAGCATACATGTTTTTGTTATTATCATTTCAAGCAGCTTAACTCTTGGGTTTTTACCTTAAATTCAGCACGCAAATTCAGTTCTGTGAGAGTACTTTGTAATTCTTCTCTGGCAGTCTGTAGACTGTTAAAATCAAAATGTTGTTATGCTACATTGTCATTTTCAAAAACAGTTCAGTGAGGCGTTTTTCTGAGAAATGAGAATCACAAAATTAAGGCTTGATGTGGCAGTCCAGTGCCAGCAACAGAATTGATATAAATTTAAGCTATCAGGGATGCAGTGGGGTTTGACTTTGTAATAAATTTGCTTATTTGAAAGGAAATAAGTGTGTGCGTGTGGTTGTGTGGAATCTGGTACGTGTGTGCATTGCTTATTTGTATTATATTTGTGTTAATAGGACCGTGCTAGCACACTTTTTAAGCAAGTACATGAAGGCAAGGCCTTGAAAGGCCGCAGCAACGATGCTATTGCTTCAGCCTGCATGTACATTGCTTGTCGACAGGAGGGTGTTCCACGCACATTTAAGGGTAAGTCTTGCTTGATTGTACGGCATGCACACTACACACACATGAGAGAATATTTTCAGCAAGAGAACTGGTAACTGAAGTATTTAATTTTGTTTTCCTTTTGCAGAAATTTGTGCAGTATCCAGGGTTGCCAAAAAGGAGATTGGACGAGTTTTTAAACTTATTCTTAAGAATTTGGAGACTAACGTAGAAGTCATTACAACAGGAGATTTCATGGTAAGTGGTAATTGTCCTCATGGTAGTATCATAAAGACAAATGACATATTTATGTACACAAGAGTGAAACTATGTATTTACTTTCTCACTGTCCATATTTTTTTCTCCTTATTCTTTCTCTGCATATGGCACCTATTTACAGGACATGCTGTTTTGCTGTGATACAGCCTTAGTTGGTGGCTTGGTGTAAAACACCAATCTCCACCCCTTAACTCTTCTAACGTTTGAAATTTACACAATAGATTTATAAAAGACTAGTATATTTAGTAGTGTATTGATCCTTACATGAAGTAATGTAGCTGTTAAGATTTGGCATTGATCTTGAATTTATCTGGGATCTGTTAATAAAAATTAAAACCATTCTCTTTTCAGTCTCGATTTTGTTCAAATCTTGGACTTCCTACTGCTGTACAGAAAGCTGCAACTCATATTGCACGCAGAGCTGTTGAGCTTGATCTTGTCCCAGGGTACCAATTTATAGGAATTTCTTTTAAGGATAATTTATAGGATTCAAAAAACAATGAATATATGTGTATCCAGGAAATACATGAACTGTTTGATTAGGTACTAATTTGTGATTATTAGTACAGTGGAACCTAAATCTCATTTTCGCTTACAAAAAATCCATAAGAAGTTCTGTTTCTTAAGTAAAGCTGTAATACAGAGGGAATACTAGGCTGATTTATTTTCTTAACATCTTTCATGCAAGGCATTCTTGTACGTGCCCTTTGTTTCTAGAATCTGTTGGTTTTTGTTTTTTTTAAACCCGTTAGTGATCTGAGCTTGATTTGTTTTTTCTACAGTCACAGTTCTATCTCTGTGATAGCTGCTGCTATCTTTATGGCATCACAGGCTGTAATTCTCTTCTGACCTTGTTTATGTTTGTCTGCAGTCGCAGTCCAATTTCTGTGGCAGCTGCTGCTATCTATATGGCATCACAGGCTTCAGAGGACAAAAAAACACAGAGAGGTAAGATTTGTTTTCTGCCAGTGTTCACCATAATTCTGTGCTTGTCTTTCCTGTCCCAAAGCAATCGCAGGAAAGTAAAGCAACTCTTAGAAAGATTGAGACATGCGTTGTCGGCACATGATGATGTGTGGATTGTGGATGATTATAGTTATTGATGATAGATGATAGTGTAGGTGGTGATTACGATGATGATGTTAGTGATTGTTTTATTATTACAGTACAGTTACTTAGAACAATTTCATTAGACTTTGCTGAAACAGACATGAAATCATGCATACAACCAGACAGCATTTAAAAACATCATGATA
This sequence comes from Marisa cornuarietis, assembly GCA_004794655.1. Lineage (NCBI taxonomy): Eukaryota > Metazoa > Mollusca > Gastropoda > Architaenioglossa > Ampullariidae > Marisa > Marisa cornuarietis. The sequence continues at coordinate 1,797,337 of SMMW01000572.1, forward strand.
TATGTGACTAAAGGCTGTTTCAGGCATAGCAGCAACTGATAGGCCAAAATATCTCAGATATACACTGAAGTAGTTACCAGCCACTTAGCAAAAAGACAACCACAACCAGTCATGAACAACAAATTGCAGAGCTAAATATAATTATTTTGACTTGAAGGCATCCAAAGCACTGAAGTGGAAGCAAAACTGAATCATAAGCAGCTTAGAAAGGAAGTAACAGAATGATGCTATTTGTCCATTAAAAACCAAAAGACACAGCATGCAAAGAAACCCAGACAAGCATGTGGATCCACACATTGATGACAGCAAAACAAAAAGAAAATGGAGAGTGCTTCACCTCCCGGACTACTAGGCAAAGGGACATCACTCTTTTTTTTTTGTTTTTCTAATAATTGTTACTGATTTGAAATAATCTTGTGGTCTTTACTATCTTTTTAAAAAAAATAATAGAAGCAAGAATTAAATTGTTTTTTAACCTGAGCATAGATCAAGTATCCTTTCAGCAGTACAAAAAATGAACATGAAACTTTTACTTGCAAGCGAGAAACATGAAAGTCAAACATGAGACAGGTTACATTCTCCGGATGAATTTTTTTTTTTGCTGTTGCAGAAATTGGTGAGATTGCTGGAGTGGCAGAAGTTACCATTCGGCAGTCGTACAAGTCCATGTATCCTCGCGCTCATGACCTGTTCCCTGCTGACTTCAAATTTGCTACACCTATAGAGAATCTTCCCACACAATAAACCAGAGAGGCTATATCTTCTGTATGGTGCTGTATTTTTTGCATTTCGTAGCAAGGGATCCTGAGCTGTTGTGGGGATGCAAGAAATGCTCACCTTTGACTCTTTCCCAGCTTTTTTTTTTTTTTTCTATTTTGAGGGATAAAACGTTTCAAATGAAAATTTTCCAATTTAGCAAGTATCGCTTTGTGATTCAACATCTCATCAGACATTGACAGTGAACTTGAGTGTAGTGCACTGTAATTTCAATTCATTTAACACACACCTCATCATAAAGAAATAAGGTAAAAATCCCCCAAAACTTAAACCAAGTACCATTTTGTTCGCTTCTCCTGTGTCATTATTTAAGAGCAGTATTTAGAGTGCCATTTTAAGATTTCAGAAAACAAATTAGCTAAAGGGTTGTGCGCTTGCTCGCAGTCAAAAAAGATGCTGAATGGAATGTTCAACATTTTAACTTGTAAGACATACACTGATTTTGCTTGCTAATGATGCATGCAAAACGTACTGATATTATTATATTTTTCTTTTTGGTAGAGATCCATTTAAATTGACTTTTTTTTGTAATGTGGAAGTTTGATTCATTTTAGTTTTAATTGTTGAAAAAGTCTCCTTTTGGGATGCAGTTTTGAAGGATTAAGATATCTCCATTTTTGATTGCTTGTTTCTGCTGTTGGAACATTAAAGCTGTATGAGGTAAGCCACTCCATGAGGTCGTGGATCCAGGTTTTTTACAAATTATTATTTTAGCATCTTTATTACAGCTGTGATTATGAGTCTGGTATGTTTCTCAAAACTGTAACACGTGGAATATTCAAAACATCAGAAGAGAGAAAATGCACTAATCTCCTAAGCTAGAAGTTTTATAAGCCTATATATATATATAGATATACACACACATGTAAAGTGCTTCAGCATATTGCTACTACTACTGAAAATAATAGTAATAACTTGCTCTCTTTCTATAAAGGCTCAACCTGCTAATAATTCCAAAAATGTTATGCCTATACAGGCCTTGCATCATTATCACTGTTGTCCATTAAAGCATCTTCTGCACTTCAGATCCTTCTATCACTTTTCAGTGTAAAAGTTTTAAGCTTTATGCTGGTGCTTATCAGACATTTCTATTGTGAACTCGTATTTCAGTGATGCTTTAGAACTCGAGGCACCCATGAACAACAAAGAACCATATCACAAATGTTAAATGTTAGTTGGCGATGCCAGTTTTGTGTGTATATTTTTCATTAAATGTGTGATAGTTAACCATTAACGTTTTACAGTTTAATGAAACTTGGATAGTTTAAAAATAACATTTACTTTGCAAGGAATTCCAAATTGTAAAGAGCTGAGCTTCAGAAATTTTGTGGCTGAGAAAGGGCAGCAAATGCTGAACCGTTCAGCTCTTAGGAACAAAACAGTAAATGTTTAAAAATCATTTGACTTCATTTTGACAACGTGAACGTGTATCAGATTTTTTGAGCGCAGCTTTCTCATTCTTGTACGTGTGTGTGTGAGTGCGTGAGAGAGAGAAAGATGCAGGGGGGAAAAAAGAGGAAAAACAAAGTGCATGCAGATGGAGGATTTTAGTACAGTTTCACCATTCCCAAGAACTTGTGGGAATGACAGTTGCCATCACACTATACATAAGTTGTGTGTCAACAGGTCAAATTAATGTATTTAATAAAAAAAATCAAATGCTTTCTTACAAATGATTAAGTAGGGATGCCATTTAACATTTGAAATTCTTACTGTGGATGCAGTGGAATTTTTGTTATTAAATTAGTTATAATGCACACTTTGTACTAAATATCTTTCATCATTATTGAGTTCATATTTGATGTTGTACTTATTTAAATGCACATGCATTAAGACATTGGGGTTGAATATTTTATACATGGTGGAGTTTCATGATGATGCTGCCTTTTGTACAGTGAATGTAATTTGTAGCATGTATTGTGGTGGCAATCTATAAATGATTGCACAATTAAATCAGCTACATCAGCACTATTTTGTCTGCATTGATGAAAGAAGCCGTTGAAAGTTGGATGTACATACCATATTGTAAATATAGGTATCTAACTCTTGCTGAATGAATGTGGATATGAAAGATTATGAAAAACAAAAATTAAGAACAGTTACTGCAAAATAAAGATAATAACAAACTTTGTTACAGTCCCAGCCACTTTCATACATTAGTATATGAGGAAGGGGGTGTGTGTGTTTGAGTTACCCTTTCCTTCAAGATGAGAGATAAATAAGATTTTTGTTGTTTTCATTGTTTGAGTTAATATTTAGCTTTAAATTTAAAATTGTCAACATTTTTTTCAAAATATTCCATGTTTTATAAACCGACTTACATTTAAGAATCCAGTGCATTTGTGCTTGAAAACTGGATGACGAAACAGCTATCTGAAACTACCTTGAAGAGGATTTACATTTCATCACAAACAAGCTATAACTGAATGAAGAAAGACGCGAGGCGGATCGGAGCAATCTTATCCTGCCGTTGTTAGGGCATTACACAGGCAGGATAATGGACGCAAAAGTGTTAAATGGTAACAGTTGTCTTCCCTTAGAACCAGACAAATGACTGCTGCAGACATGGAGCACAGAGTTCAAACCGCTGGAGGGTTTTTAGGAGCTTTGAATGCCTTTATCGTTAAACGGGGATGATTGGAAACAAACTTATCGATTCCAAGCTTTCCTTCAATGTCTAACGATCGCTAAAAAGGGAAACTGACGCCTGCTACATTCATTTTGATTGAGCTTGCACGCTTATTGAAAGCCTGATCAGCGCGGTTTAAGGAAACGCGCACACACAGACACTATTACTCATCTCCAATCAAACACGCAGTTTCTGAATCTATTTAGAATCTTTTTTAAGAACATTCTTTTACAATTTTATTGTTGTCGTAAAGGCTGATGAGAATGTAGCAATAGACGTACACAAGTGACAGTTGGAGGCGATAAAATAGTAAACCATTCTGAAGTTCCAGCACGGCATTCGAAAGACAACAGAAAAGGAACTTGCAGCTTGTTATACTCCCAAACCATCTGAAAAATACACGTATACAGCAACAATAAATTATTTTAAATAAGAATCATGGAACATTCTAGAAAACAGTAATGTGGATTTCTTCAGAAAAAGAACTGAGCAGCAAAAATGAAAAGTATCTCACAGTGAAACGTCACAAAATTAATCGATACATGTGCGTGCTGCTTTTTCTCACATGCGTGCGTGCATTTGACTTGACACTATAAGTTTTAAGAGTGCGTATGCAAACCTTGCATGATTGCCATTAATACAAGTGGGTTGGACATGAGATTGCCTCCCATGCCTCCCATGCCTCCCATGCCGCCCATGCCACCCATGCCGCCCATGCCACCCATGCCGCCCATGCCGCCCATGCCTCCACCACTACCACCAAACATCTGAGACATGGCCCAGGCCATCATGGCATTCTCTCCTCCTCCCCGCATCATCCTGCAACAAACAGGCATGTTGGTCGGGTCACTGATCATTTCGCCTCACAGCAAAAGTCGATCCATCCCAGGTATCTCCATTTCGTCCCAGGTAGGACCATTTCGTCCCAAGATCGAAAAGTCAAATTTAATTTGAAAGGTTGTTTAAAGAGAAAAATCACGTTTATTTACCGCATGCGGCCGTTTCTCTTTAGTAAAATGGTGACTTTTTAAAAAAATAGGCAGCTGAGCTTGCGTATCTATATTGTTCAAACAACCTATAGCTCTTTTGGTAATATTTGATGTTAATAGCTACTTGTTTCATCGGTGATCGATTCGTCTTTTGGTCTTGGAATGATTTGACTTTTCGGTCTTGGGACGAAATGGACATAGCTGGGACGAACTTACTTTCACTAAGGGGCGAAATGACCGGCCCTCAGTTAGTCACATAGATGCTGGTACAGGTATGTTTGACACAGAGACTATGGTATAGGCACGTGCAAATTCGTGCAGAATTATCAGCAGCTCACGCGCTTTTTTTCTCTCTCTCATTCTCTCACACACAAACTACTTATCTATCTACACGACAAAAGCCAGTGTGTGCAGCCCGAAGGTGAAATGTTAACTATGAAAACAGCAACCTTCTACATTCTCAGCATTTGACTTAAAGAGTTAATTAAATAAGCAAGACTTACATCATTGGCAGCATCATTTGCATCATAGGATTTTCTGAAAAAGGAAACTTCATTTAGTTTCCATCTAGTCACTATTCAATATTACTAAAGAAGAAGAAAAACTGAAGGGAAAGTAAAAGAATGGAGCTTGTAATCATATTAGGATATTGATGTTGAAAGAGTCACTGTCGCCAGCTATTTTGAACTACGTAGTCGGATGTGCATTGTCCTAAAACAGTGAACTCACTATAGCGTTCGAGCAGACAGCGCCAAGACCCCCCCTCCAACTCATCCCCCCGGAACTCTGCACGAGAGAAGCCTTTAGCGGACCTCTTTTCTTTGCAAAAACAAGAAACTGTGGATTATTCTGGTTGAATGTACGACGTCACCTTTATAAATTTCGCTTGATCAAGATTTTGGTTTTCGTTACTGGGGAAGTTGTGAAAGACAGACGGTCACAAAGAGACTTGCAAGTATGCAAAAAAAAAAAAAAAGGCTTAAGGACATTAAAAAACGCAGCAAATGAATGTTTTCCTCACGTGGCGGCTGGGGCATGCCCATTCCTAATGACGCCAACGGCCCATTCCCTCCGAATGGCGAACTTCCCATCATGCCTCTCGGGCCGTTCCGTAAAGTGTTCAATAGGGAACCGGTAGTAAAGGTACTCATGTCGCCAAGGCCACCTGCACCGAAACCACCGTTGGTACCAAAAGAACCTGGCATCTGCATGCTTGTAGATCCCCCGAGCAGAGAATTCGCTGTCGACACACAAAAGAGAATCTATTAATACTTACCTCTCTCTCTCTATATATATATATATAGAAATCTGCCCTGATAAAACGATGATAAGGTTATAATGGAAAACATTCTAAAAGCTAGAAGCATAATTATAGATTTTTTAAAGTTTACAATGCCTGGAGCATTTAAACTCCTTTTTTTTTTTTTACCTCCAGAACCACCTAATAAATTGAAGATGCCGAGGTCAGGACCCCCGGTGCCAGCCCCTGTTGCAGCTCCACCTCCTGCAAAGATAACTTTGTCTCAGATGTTCTTAATAATTACAGCGAAAAAGACTGTGTTTGCTTCTCAGAATTTTCATAAAACGAAGACTACAATGACAAGCGTCGATATTGACAGGATTTTTTAGACAATCACATGTAGGGCAAATCGAGCGTTTGTATGTGTACGTAATAAATGGTTGATGTAAGTCGCATCAAAGTTACAGGGGAGGTAAGTTCTCTAAACATTATTCTATAGATGCACAGATCCTAAAACATCTGGAGGAGTTAACTAAGGGGACAGATGACAATAACATGGGGCGGCTATTTGCTGTGTGGAATAGAGAATATTGCCAATATAGAGAACGTACAGAGCCAATAAGCATATCACACATTATGGCAGCTTCCACTGCAAGCAAAGCCACTAACATTAGTCCTGAGCTAATGAAAGGCATTGTTGTCCCGAACAGAGGGTTAATAGACCGCCACCACGACATGTTAAAAAAAAAAACCCAGAAGAATGAAATTCACCGAAGAAATGGGCTTCTGTGTGTGTGTGTGTTCGCGGGCGCGTGTATGTGTGGGTGGTTGTGTGCGTGCGTGTGTGTGCCTGCGCTTGTGAGTGCGAGTGTGTTGACTGATTCACCTGTAAAATTTCTGTTGTTATATTACTTGCAACATTACTGTCGTAGGTTAGCTTTGTTATGTTAGCTCGCTTTAAACTGCTCAGAAATGTCGTTCTCTTTTTTGTTATTCACCTGTCGCACACTACGTACAATCCTGTTGGATTTAGACGTGTACTGAGTCGGGTTTTCAATTTTTATCAACCTTCTCTACGACTCTCCACATTGCATCAAAGCATAAAGCAGAGGTGTTCAAATCTCACTTAGCGACAAATGCTTTTAACTAAGCGTGAAAACGAGTAGACGCATAACAAGTGGCCTTGTCTACCTCCAAGCAAAAAATTATGTATGTCAGAAATACATGACGTCATGAGCGTAGCCATGACGTCAGAAACAAACACATGACGTCATGAACATAGCTATGACGTCAGAAACAAACACATGACGTCATAAACATAGACGTAACGTCAGAAGAAGACGTGGTGTAGGAAACAATGAGACGTTAGGAATGCAGTCTCGGCAACCAGACAACTATACAAAAACAAAAAAGCAGCGTGAGCATTGCTTGAAGACATCAATCTTCGCTAAAACAGCAGCATGGACGACAACAGACGTCTCGCTGGCCGGACAAAACAGAAGACACTGACGGTGTGCTGTCTGACAAACGTGAGTAAGTTAGTAGTACCTCCCAGCAGCGCTAAAGGACTGGAGGCAGCCAATGTTGGGGTGGGTGACATGATCTGGTTAAGCATGGCGCTGATGGGGTCGTTGGCTGCAGCAGGCTGTTGCTGGTTCGGCAAGCCTCCCGCGGAGCCGCCGCCACCGACCCCCAGCTGCTGCAACAAGCCTGCCAGAGGGTTGGCCATCGTGCCGGCGCTGGGCAGTCGTGCTCCTTGTAGTAGGCTGAGCTGCGCTTGCGTTGGCGTTTGTGTCCGCGTCGGGGCTCCGAGTGGCTGGTACGGTGAAGCAAATCCTGTCCCTCCCCTCGTCGCCATCGGGAAGCTGGGCTGGGAGGCCGTCTGTTGCTGCTGGTACAGCATGTTGGTCTGTGGCTGCTGCAAAATTGACGTTGGCGCGTACTTGGATGGAGTAGGGGCAGGGGCGATGGAGCCAATACCCCCTGTGTTCAGCATTCCGCCCATCTCCGGCCGGTAGCCACTGGTGGGGGTCGGGCGGCTAAGGACGGCCTCCTTTAAGGCCTGCATCTGCCAGTCGGGTGGAGTGTATGACGTGGCCCCCTGCTGAGCGCCGCTGGTCGCACCTGTACCGAAACTCTGAGCACCTGCACCGGTACTGCCAGGTGAAGGATAGCTGCCGCCGTAAGCAGGAGTCTGACCACTAGGGGCTCCGAGAAGGGAATAACCACTTCCACTTTCACTGCTGGAGGCACCGCCAGAACTGTAGGTGCTGCCCGAAGCGAAAGCGCTGCCGGGACTGAAGTGGCTGCTCATAACTGAGTTGGCGCCATAGCCAGACGGGTCGTATCCGGGAGTGGGGGGAGCTAAGCCGTAGCCAGAAGTGGGCTGGGCTTGGCCGTAGTTGAGGTTGGGACTGGGGTACTGGCCGAACGTCTGTCCCCCGTAGGTACCACTACCGCTGCTGACGGCGCTGGTGGCAAACCGCTGCGTCTGGAAGTCGAGCAGCACTTGCCCAACGTCCTGCTCGGTCATGGGCTTGCCCACTAACGACAACTCCTGCTTCCTCTGCCGCACGCGCTCCAACACCGACGGCACGTCGGCGACGCTGAAGCGCGGCATGGAGGAGATCAGCTGCTGCAGGTACGAGCCGGAGGGAACGGGGGCCGGAGCCGGGGCCGGGGCTGGAGCCGGAGCCGGAGCCGAAGCCGGGGCTGAAAAGTCAAGGAAAGGCGAGGGGGGGACGTTCGATGGTAGTGGAGTCTGGTACCCAAAGTTGAAGTTGTGCGTGACCATCGGTGGTATGGCCGTGGTGGCTGCTGTGAAAGAGGAAAGAGTGGAGAGAAATAGCTAGAAGGGTCACGCGGTCAATTAACAACATCTCGGTCTGGAATTCACGTCGGCCTGGTTATTCACTTTTCCAGGAGCTAGGTGTGAAGGCAGTAACTTGTGGATACTGCAAAACGAAAGCCCGCCCCAAATATTCGAGGCCCCAGTGGTTATCTGTCTCTTGGCCGACATACGTTGCGGTATGCAGGACAAAGGTTATCAGCTTTACTAGCCTTTAAGTGGGTCACAAGCTCGACATGAATTCCAACCAGAAGGTCCACGTAGCGCTAACGACCAGCAGATGCTGTTGTGTGACATAACAGGGATGCTGAAAGACGGCGCCATTAACCACAACACTAAATGCAATGAACATGTACACTTTATAGAAACGTTTCACATTTGTTTGCTGGTTTTCTTCAACTGAACATATTTCGGATTAACATAAATTTTCGATAAAAGTGATTAATAAAATTTAAAAAAAAATCAAAACACACACTAAGCATCTTCCTGCACGCGTTCAGCACTCAAAATTCTACCCATTGATTCTAAATCCATTATCAAGATAATGTTAAATACTTCAGACAGCACTTTTAGGCTGTATTTACAATAAGGAACTAGTAAACACCTGCTATCATCTGACTTAATTTAACAACAAAATCCAAAAGCAAAATTTCGACGATACCAACTTTAAAAAAAAATTAAGGTCAGTTACCTGAGCCGTGTGCAGTTCCAGTAACAGCTAATGAGAAAAGAAACCAGTTTTCTTATATTACGAACAGGTGACACTTTCAAACACCCACGTTTTACCCGTTCAGAAAGAAAGATGTATCTTCTATTTTTTTTATACTTCAGTAAGAATGTCAAGTTACCATTTTTTGGATCAATTGAATGTAGCCAAAGAGAGAGGTGCCTCCAAAAGGCGCACACATAACATTTGTCACCAAAAAAAGCAGAGTGACGTATGAGTTTCATTTTGATCAATATACAAGAAGATAGCAAGTAAAAGAATAAATAAACGAATTAGTAAATAAATATGTATTGGCAATGTATATTTATATACTTTGATCGTTATTGTATAAAAATCTAGCCCAAAAAAGTATTAAAACTCAGACCAGTGCATTTATAGAAATTAAAGCCTATTTAAGATTATGATCAAGTTTCACCAAAGAAAAAAATTCCTTCGCTTACAAATTAAATGACAACGACACCAACTACACAAAACAATGGTAATCATGGATTTTTAAAGTTGCTTTATACAGAGAAATTACTTCATCATTATCATTTTAAAGATAAATTCTTTGAAAAAACAGTACTTCAAAACTTTAAAAAAAAACTAAAAACACTATTCTTTGACTGTAACAAAAATAATGAATGTATTAATAACAATAACTTATTTTGGTGACCACCACATTTGTTGTTCATGCAGCTTAATGAGTATTTGCGCAACTGGTTGCTAGGGCGTTTAACAACCCAATAAGCGCCATAGCGAGTCACATAAGCATTATGCAAAGATGCAAAACTGTAACAGAGTGAAAACCACTCACGTGTCCTTTTGTATCTATCCATCCCCCAACTCTCTCTTTCTCTCTCTGTATATCATTTTAACCGTTAGGTGTCAGTACTCATTTTAAAGCCTCTTTGTGTCAGCGTTACGACAACGAAGACAAATCCTATCAATACCCATACTGCATGCTTAATCGTAAACGAACTACTCTAGAAAGGTCGTGGACGAGTACACATTTGGTAAATGGATTGTATTAAGCAGCTTTCTCCTATTCGCGTTCAGGGTACACACTGGGTGCTTACGAAACTAAGCTGAAGCATTTGTGTTTATGTATGGGCGAGGATAGAGCTTTGTTCCTGCTCATGTTTCACCTTTCCTGTTTCCTGTCATGGTGACGCACAAAGAATTGTTTTAAAAAAAAGGTTGTGGACAGAAGGCTCTTTGTTGTAAACCTATTTATCTCTGGGCCTGAACTGCTTATGAAAACGCGTTGTGGAATTCTGCAGGAAAACCTGTGCGCCAGGACTGGAGCAGGTGATGACTATATTATTATACGAGGAGAAGATCATCAGACGTCTACACGGGAGCTATCAGAAATCAATGAACATTCTAATTAATAGTTGAAGCACTGCTTGCTGGTGTTATCAGGAATCCGCAAAGTCCCAAGCCGACACCAAAAGCACGAAGAAGCTTGCAGTCGAAACAAAACCCGCGCGTGCATGCCTGGGAACAGATGATCGCACGCACGCGCTCCCACAAAATTCTAAACAGATGTTTGCAGTTCGTCCATTCAGCATCGTTCGCTCACTCGCACGTATACATGCGCGCACGCACACAAACACACGGCTGTTCGTTAGTTGGCTAAACGGAGCGTTTGTATACTCGCCTGTTGTTTTGTTTTGTTTTTTGAGCAACGGATTCGATTGGCCCAGGCCAGGAACAATGAAATGTAATAAATAATAAGAAAAGAATAAAATCATAGCAACAGCTCTGTGTAAATAAAATGGAAGTTTTAAAACCGAAAGAAACAAATAAAAGATTTTAACGTACAAAAACGAGGTGAACATAAATCTGCAATACTTACTGCAGTGCGGTATTTATACACAAACCGCAATGTTTTGTTTAAGAGCAGAAGAAATCTTTTGTAGGTTCTGAAACTTTAATAAATTCTTCCCGAATTCACAAGACGACCTCATAAGTTAATCAGAAATACTTTACACGAAATGATCAGACGGCAAACAGAACTGGTGTTCAAATGGCTCCATTGTCCAACTGACCAGGATGATATAAATTTACGTTTAGGTAACAAGCCCGAGATTTGTTAGTGACAAACATGAGTGATGATTCCTCCCCCCTCCCCCACATTCGTTATATAACCTACTTTATATATAGGCACGTTAATGAAGGCGGTTTGCATTTGATAAAATTTACTTTTGATGCATGAAGGCATCGCTTTGTTTAAGTTGATAAAGTAAACTGTACTAAGGTATATATATATATCTCTCACCATTCGAATAGGAATACGACGTCATTGCTACCCCTCTCTATTCTAACCAAAGTCTAGGTCTTCTATCCTCCTTCTTGAAACGAGGAAGGCAGGGGTGTGTAACCGCCAGGATAGTTTTCAGGTGACTAGCGTTCACTAGCTTTCGGTTTCTTTTCGAGAGAGGCAGAGGGCTTTGCTGGTGTGGAAACATAATAGCTCGTCCAGCGCTTTGGTATTATGAGATGGATTTTTTCAAAAATTCGACTGAAAAATAATTTGGTCTAAGTGTTAATGAGGAAAGTTACTAAACGCCAGAAGTAACCATGTTGGACTTTTCCGTTTGACTTCTGCATGCACTCCAAAGAAAAAGGGAGGGATTTGAATGATCGCTTTATTCTTTTTTCCGCCTCGCTCGTTCTCTTTCGTCACTCACCCCCACGCCTCTCCCCACACCAAAAATAGCAAGCAGCAAGCATATGCTTCCAGCTTGTTCATCATACAACGAAAAAGACGCACATGCCGAAATTTTGTGTTTATGGGCGATAAACATTTGTTCTCTTGGAGTAAACGCATGCATTTCTTTTTAAAGGACGGTGACAGTGACAAGCATGCCCAGCATTGTCTCTTGTTTCTCCATCTCCTGCACGCCCTGACACGAAGCAGCAGGTTTACCCAGTCAACCACTTAATTAATTCAAACAGGAAGCAGCCCTCTTTCCCTGCTGAATTATTGTTGCTCCACCCCCTCGATCCGCCAGTTACCGTATTCAGCCCAGAGCTGTCACCCTTGACCTCACTGTGCTATATTCGTCTCTATTATTTGTTAAAAGTTATTGTGTAAGAAGGCGTCATCAACATGGAGAAAAGAGAAACATGACAGTCTTAGTATGGGTAGTTTTAAAATCTCTAACCATCTGGTGTCATAAAATTTGACCTTTCAAGGTTTTCATTCTCTGCATCGCAGACAGCACTACACTTTCCGTCGTCTTCGTTAGATAGAGAAAGAAATTAAAAATTGCAGCACATTTTTTACAACAGTTTTGATATGTACACGTAAAGGCACTCTGACACTGGGAACTAACATTTTGTCCGCCCATGGCTTTTGGAGGTGAAAGGCTAGTATTTAAAACGTTACCGTCAACAGAGAAGTTTGGAGCTTTGCTTCCTGAAAGGACTAGTGGGTACAAAAGTTTTTTTCCCCCACTGATGATTGGGTAAAGCCCAGTGCAAGATACTACTTCTCCAAATCTGGACCAAGACACGCCTTCCTTTCTCGGACGGAACTGTGGGGAAACAGTATCTTGCTCTGAGTTTTACCCAACAGCCAAAAAAAAAAAAAACCCACCCCACTAATCCTTAAAAAAACGTTAGGTTGAGACTGAAGGCCTTCTTTGAACTCCGTTTGAAATCTCAATCTCATGGCGATGCATAAAAAGTTATAAGCTACAAGTTTACAAGTCACGTAAACAACACAAATGAACATAAAACACCGCAGATCTTCCCGCCGTATTCTAACACATGAAATGTCTACCAGCATAAAAAGCCGTAATAACAGCTTGTGTCTCAACAACAATAACGAAAACATCTTTCACTCATTTTTTCCTCCTCAGGTTTTTCAGCGTTAAAATTCTAGCCGCTTACAAATTTCAGCGCTACAGCGACTAACTCCATACATTTGATGGCACCCAAGCCAGGAGGCGAAAAGCCAAACCTCGCAAATAATTTGAAAAGTAGTTGCTTTCTTTTTGCCCCAAGGCGCGTGGTTCAGCGTTTTTTTTCTTTTTTTTAAAAACCCATTTTTCTCACCCTTTGAAGACGGTGCCGTCAATCTGAGAGTTTCACATATTCTTGGGTCAATGAAGCAAATATCTACGAGAAAACAATTTACAGCAAAGGAAACATTTTATAGAGCAGTAATCAGATATGCCATGAAGCGATAATATCTCATTCACAAGCTTCAGAAAGTCCATAACTCAGCTGCTCGTCTCGTTTTCCGGACTCGCAAATCTGAACATGTCACCCCACTTCTTCACTCTCTTCATTGTCTGAAGGTCATCGGCTACCAATCAATGCTAGAATAGACTACACGCTCTCAACTCTATGCTATGGATTCCTTGATGGTTCCTTCCCCAACTACTTTATTGAAATCTTGTCTGTCACACCCCTACTCGAAACCTTCACTCCTCATCAGACTCCCGCATTCTTTCATTCCCTCCCACAAAGATGGTCGCATACGGACAAGGGATGTTCTCCCTCTGTGCAGCTAAGCAGTGGAACTCTCTTCCACGTCACATTCGCCACTTGGACTCGAAGACTACATTCAAACGCTCTGTGAAAACATATCTGTTCACAAAGTACTATCCCCGAATGACTATACTGAACTCATTTTGCAATATTGTCTGTTATGCTAGCCATCAAGTAACGACTCCATGTTTACACTGTTTATAGTACCTATATCTCTTCATACCTTCATCCATTGGTTTATGTTCTACTCTTGTACCTCAGCTTTAAATTGTTCAGTGTGCCTACACCGTCCACCGTCTGTTATATAGTGTTCGTTTATCATTACTGCTCTGCGCATAGAATTGGATCTGTCTTGATCGTGATGTTTCGCGATACAAAGTACACATTATTATTATTATTATTTTTCTCAAAGGGAGAAAATGTAGCTTAATGAGATTTGCCTATAGTAAATATTGCTTGAGGCATTGGCCCAGCTTTGTCCCGAATGTGCGAGCTATCAACCGGTTCCGTACTTGTGAAAATGGGAGTGATTTTTTTTTTCGTGTTAGAAAGCAAGAGTTGAACAGTGATGGGAAGGAAGAGGTAACTGCGAGGGGAATTATGATGATGGAGTTCTTCTACACAGCTTCTACCTGTTGTTGCTGCTGGGTCTGGTACTGCTCCCGTCCCTCCCCCTGAGGCATGTCCAGTCGCCATCGCGTCAGCGAAACCAGCGCCACCACCTGAAAAATGGACGTTTTATTGTTTAAAGACCGATCTGATAGGGATTTATTTTTTTTCGACTGACCTAATTTTTTAAAGGGATACTGCGTAAGCCTTGCTAAACACTAACATTAGACACGAACTGTACTCGTTGCTTTTATAAAATAGTAAATTATTCATACAACCTGCCACTGCAATAAAAAAATGAACTGAAAAACAAAAGTGTAACAGTGGGATCCAACGTTCCCTTTCTAGCATTTATCTCCAGACCAAATGGGGGACTCTTTACATAGATTTAAACCATACTGCATGCGCCTTGTAAAAGTTGTTCCTACTTGAGAAAAAAAACTCTAACGTTGGCTTGACATTGAAGAAACACTCCTTAAAGCAAAACGTCTCTAAAACCTCTCTCTCTCTATCTCTGTTTCTCTCTCTCTCACACACACACAAACAAACAAAAGGAAAGAGAAAAGTAGATATAAATAGACAAATAGAACTATTGGCAAAAGCGGCTCAAAATATATCAATATTATTATTTTTTTCTAAAAGGAAATTTGTAAACACAATTTTTAAGGGATGAGGTTGTCATTGGAATATTTGCCATAATTTAAATAAATAATGGAGGAAAACTATCGCACCTGGCGATGGTGGCGGTGTTGTGTGGCTCCATGTTGTTTGTATGAGCATCGAAAACACCAATGTCTGCAACAAGCAGGCGTATGTTATACCATAGAAAAATTTGCACACCTTTTAGATACAAATAAAAGTGTATTATGTCACCGCACACCTCTAAGAAGCTCCAGTGGGTTATGTCACAGCACACTTTTACATACCTCACCCGGCATGGTACGACGAATGCCCAACCGAAAAAAATGGAGAACGAAAGCTTCGTGCCTTGTCATTTTAACTTTTTTTTATCAGTCTTGTTCCAAGTATACAACTAGAAGACAACAAAGAACTCATATCGACAACCAAGGGGCAAACCTTTTTCAGACATCATAACTGTTGGACACTACAAGGATTTAACATGTAAGCATTGCTCGGTGACAAGACCTACCATGACCAGAAGAGATGAAATTAGTAAGAGGGATTAGAGCCACTGAAATGGGATTCAGGCATTGGTCAACGAACTGAGTACTCGTGAGTGGTTACGAACAAAAATATAATAGGGGTTTATGAAGGTCGATCCAGCAAGTTACTTGGAAGACAAAGCCAGCGACTGAGCAATATATAGGGAACAGAAGTCTAAAGTATAAAGGGTATAGGGTCCCATACCTGGCCAATCACATCATGCACTGACAAATGCAAAATCATGTTTGTGAGTTTTCTAAGGTCTCGTGAAATCCCATGTGACGGTAAACCTGTGTGGCAGGCATGGTGTGTGTGTGAGAGAGAGAGAGAGAGCTAGTAGGAAATAGCAGAAAATATCCAGGTGAGTACATTTCCTTGTGGGGAAATGCGGCTTATAAATCCTACTATAATTACTTCTGTTCACCAGGAGGCCATCATTCTCATGGAAACTGAATCAGTCTCAGTACGCATTAAAACTATTTTTTTTTAACTTAATCCGGAAATGAATTGTTCTCAAACGGCAGATCTTCCTAAATACATGACCCATGAAAATGAACGATTAGGGATAAGTTGGAAGATAAATATTTTGTAAAGAAAATAATTTACTTTTTACATCAAGAATAAATGACTGAGAAAAATAAGGTAGTTAACAAGAGCTGAAAAATATTATAAAGTTGTTTTTTTTTATTCCAAAAGGATGTATGGTGCTAAAAATAATGCACTACACATTCTTCACAGTCATGTACCAGGACAAAACTGTATTGACAAATAAACAAAGAACACTTTCATCTCAGATTCACGCAGCAAAAAAATGAAATTAGATGCATACATAAACATAAGGAGACATCTACTAGACAGCTAGAATAAATTATGAAAAGTTTAAAGGCACGTTTCCCGCCCCCCACGTCAAGGCACGAACAGGTCTCCGTTCTGTCTTCAGGGTGTCCTGTTTCAAGTGAGGTTGTAAAACTGGGTTTCCTGACGTTTCTTAGCAATGAAAAATAACGCCAGTGGCTAAATGCTGTCTGCCTTTTGCACACTCTCAAAGCAAATCGGTTTTGGATTGGGAGAAAAAAAATAATCAGGTGAGGCGCTGACACTATGAATAAATGAGATTAACTAGTCAGGAGAAGCATGGTAAGTTAGAGTAAGTTAATAGAGCGTTTTTTAATGGTGTAATTAAATGAGAGGTAGAAAAAGAGATAGAAGACTATCATCAGAGGCTAAAAATCTATATTTAAAATTGTTAATTGTTTTTGGAAAGGTCAAAATTTTGCTTGTCATAATTTAAAAAATGTCAAAATTGTAGCCATTTATTAATCGAGTAGACCAAATTATTGTTGTTAGTTTCTCGTAGTCAGCATATTTTATTTAGCATTTATAATTATTGTTAATGAGATAAAACGGACTAAAATAATGAGTTTGAACATCATTAACTGTATTTGAGAGAGAGGGGAGGGGAAACGACAGATGAACGACAGGATTTTCAAAGCTGTCTAATAATTCTGATTGTAAGAAACAAATAAACAGAAAAGAAAGACTGCCTTAAAAAGACACGAAGATCACTAATTGTACTCACAGACACAAGGATCATTTTCCAAGCCTGCCTGTATCACTCAAGGTATCACTTCTCTTCCTTGTGTCCTCCAGTCAGGCAGACGACAACCACACACCGCCCAAGCGACTGACAAGGCGAAGAAAAATACGACAATTTCTTTGTTTTATAAGGTGAGCCAATGACGTTCCATCTGTGTCACGCAAAGTGTCTGAGGAAACTACGACAGGAGGAGCGACGTAGAACGTGACATCCTGTCTGCGAAAGCCGTTACACGTCCTCTCGACGTGGCGTTCGTGACACGTCGTGAGCGTCCACTGCTGCTAGCAACATTTATGTCACTGGTTTTTTTTTTCAAGCTGTTCGTTCTGAAAGTATAATTCTACAAGTTATGTTTGAAACATCAAGATTGTGCAGTTATAATCTTTGAGGCAGTTATTATTTTTTATATAAGATTTTCTTTCCTACCTAAATTCTCTCTCACTTTCTCACTCGCACTCTTCTACTTCTCTGTCAACAGTTGGGCATTCATTGCTAAGACAACGTAAGATTTACGACACTCTTCCGTTAATACCACCAGGCCATTGGGGTCAGGACTTGACAACCTTTCTCTGACCAGGAATCCGTAATTTTTTCTTTGTGGAAAAAAAAGAGAACTAAGGAATACATAGCGAGGTGCTGTCACAGAAATCTTTGACAAGATTGGGTGTGGGGTGTCTGAGGATTGGTGGAGGGTTTTGCTTTTTCTTTCTCCCTTTTCCCAAACATTCATTCATTCATTTACAACTGTTGCTTCACATGTTACTTAAAAAAAGATCACAAGATCCAGTGTCTTATACAAACATTGCCAGTAGCTCAAGCAATGAAGGCCAAGAAAATGATAAATTTGTAACTGAATATGTCACCTGAGCAAAAATTGATTTATTATTTTAAATTATTTTACAAATGAATGAAGAGAAACACTGCTGAGAAGATGAACGATGTGTAATTGTTATAAATTTTAGAGGATCAACGCTCTTATGTTTGGAGAACGAAAGATATATGGCGGCTCATATCTGTCACCTCCCAGGATGATGTCACGAGAGGCCGAAGAACGACATGCCTAAGGTAAATACGTCATGAATGTAAATACGGTAATATATACAAGCGTAGAATGATAAGTATACCTCCATATATAAACGAGTCTCAATATGTGGTTTATAATGGATCCTTGATGCCAATTGTAATCCACTGTTACAAGCACTCTGGCAGATAAGCGTAGAAGAGGCTCAGTTGCCATGGTGAACGTTTTCACCTTGATCGTCAGGAAACCGGCCAAGCGTGACCGCACGCTCACACGCTTCACTGGCCAGCAGAGGTCATCGTTCCCCGAGAGCGACCTTAGGTTTCCGCTGACGAAAATTAATGGAGGGTGAGCTGCCCCGACGTCTGGTGCCGACGTTTTCCTTTGGTTATGGTACAAATAATGAAATATGTGTGTGTGTGTGTGTGTGTGTGTGTGTGTGTGTGTGTGTGCGTGTGTGTGTGTGTGTGTGTGTGCTGGTTTGGGAATGATAAAAGTTTCATTGCTGTTTACTTGAAGCTCAGATCTGTAGATAATATTTGCGCTATCCTTTCAGTAGAAAGATAATGAAAAAATACATAACAATGAAAAGTTTTTTTAATACGCCGTCATGGTTTGTGCGTAATGTAGTAAAGGTAATGCAAAGGTCCTCCTTTAACTTTTTCACGTCGTTTTGAAGTCACTGTTCTCGGGGCCAGTTTTACTTGAGGGCGGCGCCCATCTCTCCTCCCTCACTTACCTCCTATGGTCAGGTACTCAGCTGAGTCGACTGGGTCGACTGGGGTAAGTTTGCCTCACTACTCGGATATCGAACCCGCCATCTAACCACGGGCGTGTACAGGTAATACAAGCTCGAGTTCGTGCTCTAACCACTCGACTATCAGCTTCACCCTTATGTCTATGTGAGCAGTAGACAGGCGCCGAAGAAACCTAAGGGAAGCCACTGCGCATAGCGCTAAATCCGAAGTTTGCTCCCCTGCATTGTTCACAGCTGTCCATCTTGATTTATGGTACATTTCGGTGTCGGTGAGTCACATTTCGTCGGAGAGAATTTTTTCATTGCCAGCTAAACCTACTTAAAAATCTGATTGAAGTCGGGAAACAATTTCCATTATATCCTGCA
The DNA here is from genome assembly GCA_004794655.1 of Marisa cornuarietis. NCBI lineage: Eukaryota > Metazoa > Mollusca > Gastropoda > Architaenioglossa > Ampullariidae > Marisa > Marisa cornuarietis. The sequence goes on from SMMW01000572.1 coordinate 1,816,546, forward strand.
TGCTAATCTCTGTTTTTTCATCGGAGGGGATGAAAGGCTACTAAGATTCGCTGAATGTAAGAAGGAAAGAGGAACGTTATGGCATGGAGATTTGGTGATATTTTATATATCATAAATAATAAATTTTCTACAGTAAAATCTCGGTTTTCGTTAATAGTCCGTGCGAAAACAATCGGCGAAATCCGAACCTTGTCAAAACCGAAGCAATTATTTCCATATGAAACAATGTAGATCCAATTACTTTGTTCTAGAAACTCCAAAATAATACCAAAACACATTTCACAAAGAATAAATAAAGTCTTTAATACTAAAAACAATAAGAAACTAATATAAATGTAGATAAAAGAGTTTGAAAAGTGGAAAGTTTCTTTGGTCTCATGATGGAGCTAAAAAGAAAGGGTTAACTTATTAGGACAGTGAGATTTGAGCATATATGATTTTATTTTGCGTGCGTTACGTTCATTTTGAAATTGAAAAACGCAAAATAATCACATTACACCGAATACTGTATACGCATTAATCACTTACCGTAAATTTCGGACTGTAAGCCACGACTTTTTCCCCAGCTTTAAAGACCAACCTGAATTTTGCATATTTCGAAAGATATAGGTGATATAAACCTAACCTGTAAATTGCAGCCTCCAAAACCAATCCGTTAATTATCCGCTAGCAAAGTACGCGATTTGCACCTGCGATCAACGAGCATCGGTAACAGTGTACTACGTCACACTAGTGCACCATTCACAACATTGGCAGCCGTCAACACCCGTCTTTAAACCCTGCAGCTTAAACAGCGATGTCGCTTATTTGCCATTTTTTTCGGGTTTTTCAGATTCTGATTAATTTTCGATGAGCTTCATGTTAAAGTGTTAACTGTTAACGTTGTTACGGTGGTAACTGTTCACATTTTAAAATCAAAGCCGCATACAATTGAAGCATTCGGATCAGTTGATGAAGCACACATTCTCATCATGCCGAAAACGAGACGAAATGCCTACGATGCAGTTTTCAAGTTGAAAATATTTGCAGCTTATAAACCAGTGCGGCTTATTTGTGAAAAAAGTACTTTTTTTTTTAATCAGTGGGTGCGGCTTGTAAACATGTGCGCTCAAAAGAGCGAAATTTACGGTACATGTGAATGTAGTATTAACACTCGCAATCAATTTAAAAAAAGCATAAATCACTAAAAGCAATGGAATTGTTTGGCTAGACGCGCGAGGTGATGCTCATACAAAGAGAAACAACGCCACACTGAGCAGGAGAACGCGTGGCCAGCGAGATCACGTGGACACGCCGACGAAATCCGAGGCAAAGTTTTCGCGGGGGGAAAAAAAACCGACGATAAACGAAAACAACGAAAACCAAGGTCTCACTATATATATTATATACTCCTGGGATAGTGCCTGGTATTGCATTATCCAGGGGAAACAGCTCGGCATGACATGCCCCGACATTTTTCCGTACTACAATCGATGCTGATGACAAAGATTTATTTCATTTTTAGGTATATATGTTGTTTCTATTCTTTTATTTGATTACATGTATATTCTTTAGATGCATTTCTAAAGGTAAATCTCATCTCTGTTCCTGAAGCAAAGTTCAGGCATTTCGATCTGGTGCTCATATAACTTTTATTTTTTTTAAATAAGAATCCACTCAAACACAGCAAACAGGACGTACACCCTCCCTAGATGTTTGCGCATACATTGCCCTAACTGTTGCATTGTAATAGACTGCACTGAGCTTTTCACACAGAAGCTATCGTCTCTCATATCACAGAGCTTGGCATACAGTCATAACACAGCAAATATGACGTGGAAGGCACTGACAGGCATCACACTTAGTGATGTCCTGACTTAGGAGCAGGGCGGACAGCAATCGTATTTATCGCGAGCAAGTCTGTTCGACGCTAGACCTCTTGGGACGAGGGCCGTGTGTGTGGATGGTGCGCCTGGGCGGTCGAGTGGGTCCTGTATGTCGCCAGTCAACATGGCGGCTACCATCCTCCAAGGGGTCACCACAGGTTCATGGTGTACGTGACACTTTGGTATCTCAGTTACGTTCCACGTCAACAAAAAAACTTCCTCCTCTCTTAAAGGCTTCTATTACTACTACTACTTATATTTCTACTGCTTCTACTTAGTACTACAACGACCCTCACGATTACCTCCAGGGTGAAGACTTCTATTACTGCAGCTGCTATTGCTGGTGCTATTACAACTGAGGCCAGAAATAACCGAAGATTAACTGAGGAAGAAATTTGAATGAATCAGTTCTATTTCTCGAACATTCTAAAGACACCTCAGAATTGATGGAAGATCTAACTGGCGAAGAGAGGATTGAGAGGATGGTTGGATAGATATGAATTTTCAGTTGGCCAGAACTAAGTATAGAGGTCTGCGGAGCAGTTTTCTTACGTAAATTCGAAGTAGAGTCCTTGGAATTAAATGTCGCCAAATTGTCGAAAACCAACCCTATTAATCAGGAAAAACTTTGCGAGAGAGTTAATTTCTGAGCCACATGCGGTCGTCCTAGGTTTCCAACGCCCTTTATGATATAACGTTATACGCGTACGTTTCTCAAAGGTTTTTCAAAAAACGCTCTACGTCACTTGTTTCACAATAGACTTCTATGATTGACTGCAATCTGCCTCATTAGGAAGGCATTTCACGTAGGACCACAGCAGATCACATCTCATTTGATTGCTGTAATGTGTTTGTTTTCCCAGACGTTGAACAATAACGTGCTTTAGGGAAAGAAGAACAACTCGTCTTTCCATGAGTGCGAGTCTCGCATTGAGTATAGCCCCCTGATCCCGGTCTTATCCACAAAGAAATTTCGTGCAAATCAGCGCTGCGTGTGTTAAAGACGACGCGACAGTCTGTAGAAAATAACAGAAAACATTACTTAGAACGTTGCAAAGTAATCAAAGGAAAGAACAGTGAAGACGAACAAATCTTTATTACAAAGCAAAAGTAAAGTTACCTCAGTGCTAGCTCCATTCGTTGTTTGCGGGGTACTGTAAATGGAAGCAGGTATAGACCTATCCGGGTGTTCGTAATTAGGTGCGCAAATGATAAGCGTAGAAATTAAGCGTGTTTCCTACTTCTGGTTCAGAAAGCGCTAGCATGGCTGTGGTACAATCAATCCACTCCTCCTCTGCAGATTGATGAGGTTTACAGTCTGTTCTGAATAACGCCTCGTTTAGAGAGGAGGACCCATATATTTCTAAAATATTACCAAATTACGGCAAAGGCGAATGTGAGCCCTGGGACAAGTATTTAGTGATAAGAAAATTTGCTTGACAGCGTGACACCTCTATGAGAAAGGGTCAATTTGAGGTGTGCTGGGTAACCAACGGTCACAGGGGCGTGGTCTCCCTCTTGTTCCCACTGGCTATTTGTTGAGTGGGTGAAGGATGCTGGCTGAACGGTGGTCCAATAGCATCTCTTGCTGTGTGTGTGTGTGTGTGTGTGTGTGTGTGTGTGTGTGTGTGTGAGAACATTGCAGGACTTTTTGCGACACATCTATACGAACGTAACACATAGTGAACACTCTTCAGCTTCCCTTGGACACCAAGAGACTTTAGTGAGGACCAAGGCTTGAACCAGGAAGGCACAGACCCGGGAGAATCTTGACGTAAGTGCCAACGTAACGTCAGGACTGCCCATTCAAATTAAATTAAGGAATAAAACAAAAACCAAGACAAATAAACAGATCTTAAGATAGCAGTAAAATACACACTTTGCACTTAACATTAAGCAGTTAAGAGGAGCATGCAGAAATATGCGTCGTCTGCTTCTGTTGTTTACTTTACTCGTTGAGACTGTTGTATTCAGGGCGTAAGACATGATACTTTTTCTGTTAAAGTAAGATGTTTTTGAGTAAATCTTCCAGAAAAATTACTATTTTTGTAAAAGTAGGCCACACCTGTTAAAATTTACCTTTTTAAAAATTTGGTTGAGCATTTTTTAAATTCCTGTTTTATTGATGGCTCATCAGCAAATACAGAACATTTCCATATCACGCGGTTCATTAAAGGCAATTCACTAACGGCACACAAATCCACTCCCCACCCCCTTCTGTTAAATCTGCTCAGCTCCGCTTCCCTTGGGAATGTACCAGATACGTATGTTCCAACACTTAGTTTCTATGACTTTTCCTGGACTGTCTCCCCAGTACTACACGCATCAGGTGCGTCTGTTTTTAATCAGTGAGAAACCACGAAAGAACTCGAAAATTACCTCGGAATAATCCAAATTTTAAATCTGATAGGACGCTTATGCCACGTCACCCACCTGTGTCACGTGCTTCTGTCACCTTTTGCTTCTTTTATGCCCAAACAAACACAACAACAACAAATAATCTAATAACAACACTATGTTCTATTACCATTTCAATATCTTTAAAGTTCTTTAAGGTGTCGGGTTATTAAAGTCACGTGACGATCAGAATGCATATAAGTCTATTGCGAGTAAACCCGCCTTGAGTCGGACGGTGAAACACACAGGTTTTGTGAACTGCTGAAGCATCACTTAACAAAGGGCAGTTCTCGTATAGCGCATTGGTGCAACAACCTAACAGGCCAGTCCTCTGCAGCTTTTATTTTTCTGCTTTGAATTGTTGTTATTTTAGTGAAATTTTGCTGACCTACACCTTTTAATGGCATCCTCGGCAATGTAGTAAATTGTTTACTTGCGCGTGGCCTTTTGCTTTTGATCTACTAAGTTCAATTTTTTTCCTCGACAGCCATAACGGCATGATACCTCTCTTCGAGTGTAACACCTGTTTGCAGGAAAGGAAGGGTTTACCCCCCCCCAACCCCCATAGAGTCTTCCAGTTTCTTCCCCGCTTTCCAAAATAAGAGATGAGGCTGCATGGAGGGATTTTTCCACCAAACCGTCCAACCAGCCAACAAACAAACCAATTCTTTACAAATCAGGCTGATCGATTGTTACAAAAAATGGGTCTTAGGGACAGGATTTCATTCCGCCACAGACGTCAATTTCTGTGAGTGCTACACGACTGAATGTAGCCTGCCTGCTGGGAGAACTGGACATGAGATAATAAACAGAAACAAAAATAGGGGCGTTGTCTCTCATGACCGCGTTTTCTTTGGAGTTTTATCATCCGTCGTTTTTACATGCTATAACCCACAGGCCCTTAATCACTTGCAGGTGCGCAGGTAATTAGTATAGGTCTCGGTTAGGCCATCTCAGAGGGCCCGCTACATTGCATAAGACGTAATTCACGTTAGAGAAACTGGGTCAGTCGTCGCGTCCACGGATATCCCATGAATCACCGGGAGCGAGGGGCGGGTTGAACAGCACGTCATCCCTTCCACTTTCCCAAAACTTCGGCGCCTAAGGTTACGACCCTTGAGGCAAACTTCGGAATTAGGTTGTCCATTTTCTGTGCTACATTCACTACCAAAGACAATATACCTGGTGTTCCGAACAAAGACTCTGCTAAAAATAAAAACGTGTGACTAGACTACTTAAAACGATGCTTCAAAAAAAAAAAAAAAAACTAATGAAAAAAATGGTGGACCCTTGAGAATTTTCTTTAGATTTTTTTGAAGAGTAATTGATTGTCTCACTTCTCAAATTTGAACTGCTCGCTTCCTTGATATTAAATGCGTACGTGTATTTTAAAGCTTGGTACATCAAATGTTCTTCTTTCAACCAGGAAAGCTTTATGGACTGTTTTTGAAAAAGCTGGCCATTGCCAGCTGTATTTCATCATTACATTAACGATTCTTACATTTCGTCAATGGAATGCCTGCACAATGACTCAGGTCAGCAATAGAAGCGTACACTGAGTATGATTTTGTGAATGAGCGGGTGAGTAAGCGAGTGAGTAAAGTAAGCGCGTCAGAATGAATAAGCAAGTGCATGAGCGGGAACAAGCGAGGGAATAAGAATAAGAGTAAAGCGAGTGTCTGTTGATGAGGAGCAGTGTGAGCCAACCAATGTCATCCTTTGTCACACTTCCCAGCCTGTCTGGGATTCTGCAAGCTGGCTGGAAGACACGCATTAAGTCTGCAGAATCATTCTGAATCCAAAAATGATGCCCCACCCTCTTCCTTGCTCAATTACCGGTCAACGTGAATTTTTTCAAATGTTTGGCCACCTTGCAGAATACTACAGTCTTGTCATCGGCGACGCGTATTCAAGAACTATGCATAAAGTTTGAAGTTCTTTCCTGAGCAACTTTTTGACCTTTTCTTGCCAGGGGTAACATGTGTTCGATAGCTTTCTTCCTCAATCTCAATCAAACTGTCTTATCTTAATGCTTGAACTTTGGTCTTCGTAGCCCGCAGCTATATTGCTGGAGCAGGCGTAGAACATTTCTTCAGAAGCCATGAGGCCAAAAGCCAGGTTCGTTCAGTGCCCCTTGTCTCAAAACGGAGTTTCCACTTCAAGCTTTCTACTTCCGGGGTGCGGACACATTTGTGCGCGCTGAGTGGTCAAGGCTGGGGACAAGCGGTTCGCGCTGCCAAAAATATTTCTTTCTTCGGGAAACAGCTAAAAGTCAAGAACAACTTAAAAACATTTCTATGGGTGCAATATTCAGTTCATGTCCATTAGGCTAGATTTTTGGGGATATTTTTGTTTGCTTGTTTTGCTTCATGTTTGACTTTTTAAAACCGATTTGTTAAGGTTGTATACTATAAGAAGACATTTTAAATAAATGTAATTTTGCTTCATTTAGGACGTTCATTTTCAAAAACAGGACGTACGTTTTCTTTGCTTATGATAACTGCCAATATGAAAGTATTGTCCATGCAAAGTTATTACTTCAAATGATACAGACACGAGATTACTTGATTATTTCAACTGCAGTTTGTTTACTGTTCGACTTCAAGTTATTATTAGAAGTTACACAGTCACTTTTTTCTATTGTTAGTTTCAATATGAGGTCTCGCAGCCTTGATAAATCCAGAAATAAAAAGAATTGTCGGGATAAATGTGTTGCAGATTTTCTCTAGTCTCTTGTTTTTCCATATCCTATTCGACATTGCACTAAAAGACAATTCTTTGGTCTGAAAATAGTAGCTCAGTTCATGAACTCAGTCACGTATCGATATTCGATAAAACAAAAACAAAAAAACAAAAAACGAGACGCTAAAGCGATCACACCTACAGGAAAACATCACAAACAGCCAGAACCCAACGACAGCACGCAGTTCACTGTCTTTGATCTTTATTGCTTTTCAGTTCTACCATTTGTCCGTTTTTTTTTTAAAGTGGATCGTTGACAGGCATAATAAAGCCACATGTGGTCCCATATCACGAACGCACGCACGCACACGCACACAGACTAAGCCAACTTTTCTGAACAGTCGAATCTACAAAATTCATTTAATGGTTGCCTTCTTTATAAGATGACCTTGACTCGAAATATCATGTGGGTTTCACGTGCACCAGGCTTTTTCAGCCACCTCCCGCAGTCAACGTTGCTAAAGACGCAGCAGTCGCATAACCTGCGAAAATCACGATCATAAATGGTCGTGAATTAGTGATTTCGTCTAGTTTTCGTTTAGTTTTGTAAGTTGATTTTAATTTTTTTAAATTAAAATGTTAAAGTTTTTATTGAAACTTAAATATAACGTTCCTAGTAATTAACTAAAGTCATTTGGAAATAATACTGTATTTCGATTCTAAACAAAAGTATTTAAATTAAATTAAAGGCGCGTGTGTTGAATCAAAACTGAACATTAAGAAACGGAAAACTAAGGCTTCTGATGCTTCGCCCTAGTAGACGGCACAGACCTGCAATGTGCGTAACATTTCACCGAGAGAAGCGCTTCTGGGACAGTTTCTCACGAGAATGCACGTCCTCGTTTCGGACACGATCGGTGTCACTGCCGCACGCAACTGCGCATCTGTGTCTCTTCGGGAAGGCTGTAGTGTAAAACTTCCGTTTTTTGGGTGCACTGGGTGGACTGATACCACAAAGTAAGCCAGAACGCTGAGTTATGCACGAAATGGCAGGTGACTGGACATTGCTATATTTGTGACGCGGGAGTTACGGTGAATGGGTGGGAGAAATAGACGATTTTGCACAGCATCACGGAGAACTACTGGAAGCAAGATTTTGAATGACGAGCGACGGTCATTGATAAGTCGCCACATAGGTAAATAAATAACTAAATAGAAGGGTCAAGTCTGAAGCATCACTTCCTGGCTCCCAGTCTCTTGAGTCGATGTTCCTTTGTTCCTATACATCTTCACAAACGGCAAGAAAGAATGAATCGGGTCGGAATCCCCACCCACTTTTACTGCTTATCACTTTTCGATGTGAATCGCTCAATTCGCAACTATAGTTGTGCCGAGCACGCTGGCCATTTGAGTCATCCAAAATATTTATAGCTTGGAATGGGGGCGGGAACGGGCGAACTGACCGAGGAAACGGGAGGTGGCAGGACTTGGCAGCAGTGAAGCGAGCACAACCGGCTGGGAGGAAGTTCTCGTTAAATACAGCTGCCGACCCTCGTCAGCCATAACAACGCCATCAGCAGTCGCCAGACTCGCGCGCATGCGCAACAACGCAATTGTGAAAAGCTAGCCACATACTTGGGGCCGCGGTTCCTTCAGCAGACGATACTGGTCAAACCGTCATTGCCATCCGAACTTTAATCGAACTCAAAGACATAATAAGCCAGTTCCTCCAGATTGAAACCGGAGATAAAACCTATCGGAAAACCGCCCAGGGGAGCAGCAGAAACCCTTCCCCCGCCTACACATGTAAGTAATTAAGTGTCTTGTCGCAGTGGCAGACTAACGGGTGAGTGGGGTGGGGAAGGCGGTTCGTTAGCCTGGAATTTGTTTCCAGCGCGTGAGTTGGCTCTCGCGCACAGATAAAAGACCGCGTGGAGGACATGCGCAGACTGAGCGCTCGTACCCCCAACTATCGCAGGCGCGAGCGACTGAACGAATCAGCAAACGACTGCAACCAGAACTCACTCAACCCAGCTTCGCTTTGAAAGGCAGTTTAACGTGCTCGTACGTGCGAACAGATTTTGGGGCAACTTTTGAGAGAGCAGTTTTCACCCAGTCAACGAAAAGTCAGCAGTTTTGTTTGTTGTTGTTGTTTTTTTTTCTTTCGTTGCCTGGGAAAGATAGGAGCCAATTAATCGAGTGAAAAGATTAACGTTTATTTCTTTATTTTTTTACGTCTGCAGATACACTCGAGGATTTCTGCGAGCTTTCAGTGATCAGCTTGATGACAATGGCGCTACTATGGGTTGCTGCACTTCTATCGATATCAGTGTGTTCTGCGATGCCTCCTTTTGGAAACGGCTACTTTCCAGGAATAGCAAATGTAAGTACCTGTTGTCTCGAGACCTCGTGTGTCACAGAACTCCCAATTCACTTTTCTTCGTTTCTTCCTTTTTAGTATATTTGTGTTTGTACATCCCTGGCTGATTTTAATCTTGACATATTTAATTCATCGTTTGCCCGTGTATAAATTACACTGCCTTGCTTCTTTTTTAAGCATCGATAGATCGAATTCATAAGGGTATTTATTTATTTATTTAAGAAAGATGGTTTGATTTATGTTTCCAAACAAATGTTCGCTTCATGCCCAAAGCGGTTTGTCGTTGTGTGAAATTATAATTTAACGGGTTTATAATATATAATGTGATTAATTATAAGTAACAGTGCTTAATAATGTACTTCAGGTACAACACTGAAAAATATATGTTGAGCAATTAATTACAATAATTATATTTAAATAATTACAATACTTTATTTAAGTAATTGATTAGTAATTGTTAAGTGTTATGAGTAAGCACGAAGTTGTGCGGGAACACAGTATTCAGACAGGATTTTAGTTTTGACATTTTATTGTGAGAATAATGTGATGTTGTTTGTTTAATTACTTTTCTGATCGATATAAAACAGACTAAATATTTTCTCTCTTGCAAAACAGAACAAATAATTGCATTCACACGTTTTTCTTTCTAACGTGTTACCGATCGAGTAAACATACGTATTACATCAAAATTGTTTACAACGGCCAGACTTTTTTTTCTCACACTTCAAAGTCCTCATGGAGAATAGGACTGGACTCGCTAATTATCTTTCTTGTCATTATGTGTCCGGGAAAGTGGAGGTGGTGGAGAGGGTTTGGTATGCCTTCGCGGCCTTCCTGATCTATCTGTAATCAAGGTTAATCTCGTGAATGTCAGCAGTAATTAGCTCGGAAGGTGTCGTCCGTGGACCAGCATTTAATAGCAAATTACCTCCTACTACTTTTGTCTCCCCATGAATAGACCGTGAAGGGACTGGCGCCTCTGTGAGATAGGGACGTCTACCAGTCGATCTCACAGTCCAAGGGTAGAAGCACGGTCCCCTGTTTTAAGGAGCACTCCCTGCTACGTCTACACATCATGACATTAAATTCCTGGCGGGCCTGTGGAAGTTTGCATCTTTCTCGGCAGCGCGTATTTGAATGTTTTGATAGGTCACACCGTTATGAGGAAACTGATGTTTATAAACAAAATATTCCTCCCGCTTGCTTTCGCATTTTTTAGATGCTTGTGCAGTGAACATACAAGACAGTATGCCACGTTATTTAAAAAACTTATTTCAATAAGCCACGCGCGATTGGAGGGAAGAGGCATGAAAGTCAGTATATTTCTTGATTCCATCAGACACACCACAACGGCATCTCCAGAAACCGTTCTTCACTGATTTGAAAACGAAACTATCTGACCTTCGCACGGCCGGTTATAAATAATTCTTCACTTCACCCATCAGTTAGTTTGATTCAGATTTCCACAGGGATCTGTTTTTGGACTAGTTCTTTTCATCATGTACACCAAACCATTATTAAATGCTCCCTGTTATCTTATTTAAACAGTCATGCCGTTTCCAACCTGTCATCTGCTGATGATACACAGCTGTTGGCCTTATGCCTCATCTCTGACGCTGACACTACTATCAAAAGGCTGGAAGGCTGTGTCACAGCTGTGAAGGTTTGAATGACCAGCATCAAACAGATTGAATGGCACGTGGAAAGCTCTGCTTTTTTATCCTCTATCCTTTTCTACCCATAAAATAATATGTACTTTTTAAAATCCTTTCTTTATATTCCCAACAGGGTGTGGACCCATACCATAACCTTCACATATTCTGCTGGCAGATTAGGCTACATCTTCTCGAATGACATGTCCCTGGACCACCATAATTATAGTTCATATTTATCGTTCGGCTTATGTAGCTGTTAGTTAGATCAGTACCATCAGACCGTACCTTAATGTTCAGGCAGCAAAGGTATTAATTTCTTCACTATCCAGACTTGTGAAGGCGTTGCCTTCTCTACTGTCCATTCCACAAAGCTGAGACAATACAGAGAGTTCAAAACTCCGTGGCACACCTTGTTTTCAAGTCAAGAAAGCATCAACACGTCACACCCCTTCTTCGTACGCTCCACTGGCTGCCTGTTCAAGCCGGAGTTGATTGCATGCTAACAATGGCTTCTAGTCTGTCTCCGTATCTAATTGTACACTTGTCAGCTCTCCGTCGAGAAGCATTCCTTCCTCGGCACACCACATTCTCCTACACCTGCCAAACGTTCGCACCAAAAGGTTTGGCGAGCGATCCTTCTACTATACTGGACCCAAACCATGAAATTCGCTGCTGTTCTCAGTTCCAGCCACTCAGCTTCCTGTTCCAAAATTAAAAAAAAACTTCTTTTGTCTTGGAAATGCATCTTGGAGTTACTCCATTCTCGCTTCAGCCCTGTGTGGTCCCTTGGTTAACGTGTGGGCATGTGCGTGCGTGCGTGTTTTCCATCAGAGAGAGAGAGAGAGAGCATTATTATTTTACACCCTCTTCTATCAATTGTATTCCATATGCATGGTCTGGTAATGTGTCTGGCCAAATACTTGGATTTTACGCTGTATATATATATAATTAACATATAATTAAGAAATTTACAACGGAACAACTTCAGGAGAATCCCCTGACATAACTTATTACGGACGCTATGACATACATCATGAAATCGGACAAACAATTCTAATCCTTAATTAAACCCTAAGATAAATTCAAACCTTAACCCAGTCCATAATTTTAGCCCCTTTCTCTGATTTGTAAAGCATGTCATAGCCTAGTAGGCCCTCCTAAAGTAACGGTTGATAAAAAAATGAAGATAAACGAATATTTGCGAAACCCAGTTTTGTACGACATGGACGAAACATAAATGTACTTTGATATCGAGGACAATTTTTGCAAAATTAGCAGGATAGCAATGTTTTTGACTGTTATTGTAAGAAAACTTTCTGTAGTAACACTAGTTAACATCATGCGTCCATGACAACACTCATAAAAAGAAAATGTTGTTAGAAAAACAAAGTACAGGAATGCAATCCTTAAAAAACGTATCCGTGATTCTACAGGATAACTGTTAAGGCGGTAGGGGGGGGGGAAAATTGAGAGGGATGTTTATTTGAAATTTTAGAAGGAGCATTTTATCAAACGTGTTCACACAAGACTTCTAGTTGCAAGCTTAGATAAAGCGCAGAGCCTAAAAAAACAAAACAAAAAAAAACCGGAGGGGCAGTTTGTTTTGACAGGAAATGACTTCAGCATTAAAAGGTAAACAACACGTAGCAAGAAAGAATTTTCAAGCGGGATGGGGAAAGCGGAGCATTGACAGTGCCCGGAAGCTTGATATTAAATTTCCTTCGCCTGAAATTTTGCGGTGCAGCTACTCGTGTCATCGCCACCCACGCTAAACAACTGTTTCCGGAAAGATATCAGGTCGGGTACTGAACGCATTTCCCATACCACTCGCAACTCCCCGCAGAGCTCCCTACCTCAACGGCGCGTGTTGATATCTACTTGGCGGGAAACGTAACCGCGATAAGCAAAGCACGTGATTTCTCGTGTTGCCCTCAGCCCGGAAATGACGGCAAAGATCAGCACAGAGAGTAGATTTAGTTTCTCGTTCTTCTTCTCCTTTTTGTTTTCTTCTTCTCTTCATGTTGTTGATATTACTGTTTTAAGCAGGCAGGCATAAGGATACCTAATTTTATTTTCTTTATTTTTTTATTTATGCTGTTATCCTTAATCCTGCACGTTGCATTTCACATCTACTCGTAATTAAAAAATGGAAAGGACCCTCACCCCCCCCTAAAAAATATTAATTTACTTAAGGGCTAACCGAACTGCAACACCTTTTATTTTCAAGTGTTTGTGTTTAGCTCGTTGCAAAATGAGTAATATTTGAAGTTTGAGCGAACAGCTGTTGGTTCTCGAGATACAAGCATCATCTGATCATAGAATATAGCCTCCCCCTCCCAACACACACACACACACACACACACACACACACACACACACACACACACACACACACACACACACACACAGAGAGAGAGATAGAGAGGTCTACGAGATGAGAGAGCGCTACGTGACGGAAATTAATATGTTGGCTGGACTGCTAACGCCGAGGGTCATAACCTCGACATAAGGTAAGCTTTGTGTTGGTTTTGGTAAGATGCACGTTCGTTTCCTAGAGGCCTCGTTCGCACTTCTCCGCACAAAAGTGGGTTGAGTGTTACTGCCGCTGACCCCTGTCGAGGACCTCGATCAGGATGGAAGTCACTTCCGCCCCTTTTCGTGAAGGTGACATTGTGTCCCCTGCGAGTCTTCACATGGTTGAGGTCGCGATACAGCGCTTCCTACCGACGTGACGTCCGTAAAGTCTGTCGACCTAGTCACATCGGGTAGGGTCTCTTAGCTGTCAAGAAGCCTGATTCAGGAGGTGTATCGTTTCATTGTGTACTTTCATTAAAGGACGAAACATGCGAGGATAACCGCCAGGTATTGGACGCTCACTGACTGGTTAAAGATATAGTTAAGTACAATTTTTTCTAACGACTGGGTTCAAGATGCTATTTTCCCTAATCTCGGAGAATATTTTCTCTTTTGTCGAGATACACGCTTACAAATCATGCATATAAAGGGTTTAGCATCACAAGACACCTGGAGCCGTAGTTATGAAGCGAGGGTAAGTCTCTGCCCCTAGGACAACATCGGGAACTAAAGGACAAGCCCCGTTTCCAAAGTTATAAAGCAGCGTCCAGACCCCCATTCCCCCGCAGATGTTTCTTTACCCCTGAGGCTGTAGTGGTAAACGACTTCCTAATTACTACCCCGGGACTGTACCCTGATACGTTCACCATGTCATGTTAGACCTCACATCTGGTGAAGTAAGGACCGGCGGCAGGCGAATCCATCCTTCGCAGGGCCTCAGTCTCTTGATCAATGATTGTTTGGAAATTTATCGTATTTTGCGTGACGTAGCGGTGCACACTTTCCAACAATTTTTATACTTTTTTAAGCATTTGTTTCTGCTGATCATTGAGGTCCTTGTATAGGAGTGAATTTGTTCCTACACTTACATACTACTGACTGTATCGCTGTTTCACAGAGGCAACAACCGCGCTGCAGCTCGGCGTCAAAGCCCTGTCGCATCAAAGTTGACATGCACCGCATCTCCGTCACCACTGCGACAATCGGTGCTGAACTGTGCAGCTGCCCCACCAGCAAACCGTGCTCCTCGGACTGGGAGGGGGACGCCAGTCGTGTCATCACCCGCGAGCTTGCAACCACCAGCTCCGGTGCGTGAGTTTCTGTTCACCTCAATGAGCCCCTCGTCAGCTGTGTAACTTTTTCTGGCACGTTTCTCCCTGTGACTACCACTCATTCATACATCTGCCCATCTGTCTTTTTGTTGTTATTATTATTATTATTATTATTATTGTCATTATTTGTGTCATCAACAGTTTCATCTTGTGCTGTTCTTTCTTTGTTTTATTTCTGTTGTTTTTTTGGGGGATAGAGTTTTGCCCCTTGTTTCTTGTCTTTGTGGGGCTGTAAATATGGACGAGTTATATGCCTCGCAGAAGAAAGCTTACCTATGGTACATGAACACATCCCCAGAATAAGGCTGCAGCTACACCGGTCGCCCAATTGGGGCACGTTCATATCACCTCTTCTTCTGTTTCCTGTTCTTCGTTGTCACTGTTGCGACGACTCATCTAGCGTTAGATTTTTTTTTTAAACTGAGCATCTCAATTTTCTCCTTAGACACTTTACATTATTAATCAATGTTGGTTTGTTTGCTTTTTTGTTTATTTATATCATAGTGACAATGTTGTTAATAATGGTGATAATTATGATAGCATTTAAAATATATGTTGACAATCTTTCTTTGCATTACACAAAACATTGTCACGACAAATGATGTATCTGTTGTCGTCAGTTTTTGATTATCTTATTAACAAACCCGTTTCCGATTCCAGACACGGATATGACCTTGAGCATGATGTTCTGCAACGAAGTTCAGCCTCCAACGCTGTGCACTGACAACGACACGGCACTGGAAGTCACTGGGCTGTCCACCCTTCCCCAGGAAGTGGACGTCTTCCGCTGCGCTTGCGCGGATACGCGACCGCTAGTTATCGACGAGATGTACATCGATTCTGACCATTTCCGCCACATGAAATACGTCTGCCCAAATTTCAAGGTTTGTACGTCCTTCTTTCTTTTCCACTTTTCACTAGGTCAAACTCTCTTCTTTAATTCTCCAATTTTCTGATTTGTAATTCGTTTTAATTTTCAACATTCTGTGTCTTGCGTGGTGGATTGTTTTTTAATCAGTACATTAAACTTAGGTCAAAGTACTTTCTCGTGTTTTCGAAGTAGATACCCACCTACAAATATCACCATCCTCATAGAGGTGGAACTCGAGACGTCAGGAGTCCACGGCTATGCCCAATTAACATGAAGTCCCAGCTCTCCCATTGGTTGAAGCCTTGACAACATAAACTAATGCAGTTACAATTCCGATGTCTTGCGCTTTTGACAGTTTTCTGTGCATGATGATGTTTGTAGACCTGTGTTTCTCGAGAACTGATGGAGGGCATTCATCAAGATTTGGGGAAATTGTATCTTGTATAACGCTATAGTGGACCTTTTGGGATCGACACAATGAAAGCACTTTATTTATTTATTTATTTACAGAGGCGATGCAACATACGAAGAACTAACCGAGATGAATGCACGTTGTTCAGCGACCACGGCAATCGTATACAATATCCTTGCAAGTGTCCCAGCAGAACCAGCTGCGAGCCTGATTTCAACATTCCTTACGAGACAACCCCTCTGCACAGATGCGTCTGGCAGTGATTGAGTAACAAGATCGACTAAAACTGGGCGAGATTGCTCGGGCCTTGAATACACCGTTAGTGATAATCTGACGACCTGTGACAGCTATTGCTTGGCTTGCTTTCGTTTCTGAAGACTGTAGGCTAAAAAAAAAATCGAGTTTGGAATACGTGGAAAAGAACTCTTCCTGAGAAAGAATATTTGAGAATACGGAAGGCGGACACGCGGTGTCAATACCAGGCTTTGAAGTCAAGAATAACTGATGTGCTTTACATGCTTTCTTAAATATTTTATTATTATTGACATTTCTGTAAACGCTTTTTCCTTCATTGTTTCACATTTGTCAAAAGCATATAACAATGATGTCATTGTAAGTAATCCTAAGTGCCGATGACTTAAAGTGCCAGTCTTCGCGATCAATAAAACGTTTTAGGAACATCAGAGACAAGTTAGACGAATATCAGAGACAAATTAGATGTTCCGGTTTAGCGCCATTTCCCACCCACCCCTGCATTATTTCGTGCAAGAACTACAGCTCACGTGCACAAACGGACAGCCATTCGAAACCACATTCCTAACTTAATACGTGGTTCAGCTTATTTTAACCTTTCTGCGAAAACTTAAAAAATGCAGTCATAAATTATTATGTTTTAATTGTTTAAAAAATTCAGTCGAACATTTTTATAACTGTCAGGTGTGAGATGATGAAAATAAGTGATGCAGAAGACCGTTAGGTTTTGATGTTTTCTCTAATAATTTCGGTTTTGTCTTTTTGTGGCGCTAGCAAAACGATTTATATATATTTTTTTAATGGAACGATACAAGTATAAACTTACAACTTCCACCCAACTTAACCCTACCAATACATAATTTTGCGGTGGTTTTGTTGGAGGAAGATTCGGGAAAAATTTCTAGTACTTGTGGCTTCTCCTGTCAAAAGTTTGAGTTGAGGGCGTGACCGGGGAAACTAACAAAGACAGTCAATGCCCCCTGAGAAGGCTAACTTTGAAGTGGATGACACAGTCACTTGTTGCCCGGTGGAGCGCATGCGCCTTGTAGTGAGCTGGAGGTTTCCTCCCTCTCATCTCGCCACCCATACTTAAGAGGCTCTGGCATCTTTCTGTTTGACACTTGGCGCGTTAGAAGTGGTCGCGTGAGTGCTTTGATAGCGTGCTGCCAGCGCGAAACACGAGGACACAACCGAGTAGCTGCTCCTGCTCACCCACCGCCTTCATCACCAGTCATGACCACAACCACCACCCGCAGTTACCGCTATTATCAGTCTTGTTGATGTACTCGTTGCTACTATTATCCATACTTTTAATGGGCGAAGGAAGGATTATTTCAAAATGTGGTGTGATGTTACAAATATTTCAAAAAGTCTGAGATTCTTCGCAAACCACATCTAGCACAGAGAAATGCTTTTCTTTGCAGTTCTTGTCGTCATCGGCACTCTGATCATACATTTTGATGATAAGGCGCCACGTAAGACGTGTCAAACAGGACAATATTTTTCTCATTATTATTATTATTATTGAGAGCGCATCTGCGTTTGTGTGTTTTTGTTTTGTTTTCTTTTTTACAAACGAAACGGCATATATTCGCCAGTATTATACTGATTATTACATTTCACTGTGTATAAATTTCAGCGCTCTGCAGTTTTAAATGAACTGTATCACGAAGTAGCCGAAAATGTGACTGCACCAAAAGCTGAATTACTGTGTAAACCCTCATAGACGTTCCCTATCCCGCATCTCCGACCGAATCGAAAAAAATTACATGTGAAATTTATCACCGCGGACCTTGCATAAGACTGTATGCGGCCCGTGGGTAATGAGATAAAATGAATTAAAATGATGATAGTGTTTGACAGTTAATATTTGGGAGAGAGAGAGAGAAAAAAAATCAGAGGAACGACAGGATTTTCTAAAATTCTGATCAAAACAAGGAAAAAATGAAACAAACAAGCAAATGAACAGACTCACAATTGACAGCAGTGGTCATAGTTCCCCAGGAGCGCCCTTGGCTTCCTGCTGACGAAATGTATCATGGAAGGTGAGCTGGCTGACGTCTCCCTTTGGCTCCAATAATCTTTGAAGAGTAAACAACAAGTTTTGTGTGTGTGTGTGTGAGAGAGAGAGAGAGAGGCAGACAGACAGGCTGACATAGAACGATCTCTTCCGTCCCCAATTAACTACTGTGGTGATTGGAGGATAGAGGATGATAATGCACAAACACACTTACATTTATTCGATATAGTCTCTTTATTTTGCTGCTTTTGGAAGAATAAATGATTCATTACTGTTTACTTGAAGTTCAGGACTGTAGATATATGCGCTAGCCTTTCAGTAAAAAGGTAATTAAAAAAAAGATACATGTGAATGAAGGGTTTTCTTCTGGCAGCCGGCAAGTGCCTAAGAAACTAAGGGGATGCCACCGCGTTTATCGCTAAATCCGAAGTTCACTCCCTTGCACTGTTAAAAGGTAAAGGTAGTCCTGTGATCTTCGTAGGGCCCCCGGTAGTGTAGTGGTTAAAACACTCGCTTGTCACCACTGCAGTGAGCGGCTCAGGGTTCAGATCTCGTCTCGGGACACTCTCTGTATGTGACACCTGTTCGCAGGGCTTGGCGGCGGGGGTTTTCTCCGGGTACTCCGGTTTCCTCCCCCCTCCCTTTCCCCCCATAGTGCGAAATCACCGCAAGGTTAAAGCACTTTCCAACTAAATAAACAACAACAACAACAACAACGTGATCTTCGTAGAATGCCGTTGCCCAAACGACACACACAATGAAGTGAGACTGTAAGACGCAGGACACCACCCAAACCCAAAACAATATACTTATATCTGATTGTTTATTTATTGGAGAGTATAAAAGGCTGCTCAGATTCGCTGAATGTAAGGAGGAAAAATAATGGATATGGCATAGAGATGTTTCATATGTCATAAATAACAAGTTATATATATGTTGTTATCATATATTCCATGGGACAGCATCTGGTACTACAACATTAAGGGGTAACAGCTCGGCATGACCTGCCGCGAGCTTTTACCGCTGATGACGAAACCATGTTGCGTGTTTAGGGCTATATTTTTTCTATTCTTTTATTTAAATGAATGTTTCTTAGATGCATCTATAAAGGTCCTGAATTCATATGATTTGTTTTGAAATTAATTAGTAAATATAGCTTTACTGACAGCAGCAAACAGTAACAAGATTTGTTGGATTTCTTCTGGTTTACTTTTTACCAGCAAACACACAGAAAACCACCCATTTTCTCCATCTTACAAACGTTCGGAGGGCCTGGATGGACATAGACGGATTAACCTACTTTTGAAAGGGAGATAAGAACCCCACCCGACCCTCCCAATAGGTCTCAGTATGCCGAGTAAATAATTACTAAGCAAAAGTAAAATTAACAAGAAAATTACAGCACATAAATAAGTAAATAAGTCCTGGAGTGCTGACTAAGGAACAAGGGAGGCAACACTTGTATTTATCGCGAACACATCAAGTCTGTCCGACGCTAAACCTCTTGGGACGAGGGCGAAGTGTGTGGATGGTGTGGCTGCGCGGTCGAGTGGGTCCTGTCTGTCGCCAGTCAACATGGCGGCATCCGGTCTCCAGGGGCTGCCACCGGTTCATGGTGTACGTGACACTTCAATATCTTAGTGATGTTCCCCACCTAAAAAAATAATAAATTAAAAAATAATAATAATTCGCCCTCACAACGGATTCTTATTATACTACTTCTATTTAAATAATATAACCGCTAGACGCCCCTCCCCCCCTTTTTTTGTAGTGATGTCTTGACCAGTCATATTTCGACTTCGGAGAATCCGCTGGAGAAATTTTTCCTCGCAGAGTTTCTTCGACTGTTTTATAAAACAGACACCGTGTCTAGTATTAGTAGTGATATGTTCATTGATTTGAGGGAGTCATTGTAAAATATGAGCCTCGGGTTTGTGCAATGATACGTACCCTGAGAGACTTGACAACGGACAAAGAGACGTTCATACCATTTCCAGGACCGTATCACAGGGACAAAATTTTAGAATCGACCACATGGGCAGCCTATAGCCTGGAAGGTCTGGTCAACAAGTACACCGCTTACGTTTGCACCAAAGTAACTCGCGTGATTGAATACCCGTATGTTAAAAATGTTATGTCAAAAGTGTCAAGAAAAAAAACAGTAATCGACATGTAATTTTTGTTTTTACAGTAATGAATGTCAGACATTTCCCTCAAGGCACGTTTTTGTTGTTCGCTAGTCCTAAATGGTTAAGTGTGTGTGTATATATGTGTGTGTGTATATATGTGTGTGTGATGTGTGTGTGTATATATATATATATATAAGCAAATTTAAAATCTACGAAAGCGTACTAACAAATCTTTTCATTTCAGCGTTTTGTAATTTCAAATTGCAGCATATTGTCGAGGGTGCATCATCTGAGAGATATCCAATATCCAGATCCTGTACCTGCTGATAAGTCTTTGAAAGAGTACTCCATATACAACTTATGTACAATGCTCTGAGGTCAGAGTGACATAAATAACAAAGAGACAAGGAGTGTGAAATTAATATGACTATGACCACATCAGGCGTGTAAAATTAACAACTGTCACTCAGTATCAGCATAAACTGCTGTCATTTTGTCGAAAACAGTTTAAAAAAGGGAATAACTATTAAGTGCATTTCGTCGTAGTTCAGGCCAGCATCAATGAGAGCACTGAATATGGTGTTTAGTAAATAATGTCAAGATCGGACAGCGGAATTCTGCACTGAAAAGCATACTCTCTGTAACACCTTGGCTGCTACGAAGGGTTGCTTTTATTGCAATCATATTTTTCGTTGTTGCTGCCAGCGACCCTGTTTTGTCTCTCTTTCCCTTTATTCAATAATTTTTTAATGTATACCTCATCCTGAACCTCCCACCCTCCGCACCAGGTGGCCTGACTTTATTATTTGGGTTTTCTAAGTCAGGCAAGGGGGAATGGGGAAACACACACACACACACACACGTGCGCGCACACACGCATGCACGCGAAGAAATACATTGTGGCGGCATCCGCTGCTTTGGACAGATTCCTTTAAATCGGGTCTAAAATTTATGGAGAGGGCAACGGGGTGTGGTCATGTGACAGACACGTAGTGGGGTGAGAGAGTCTGGAAGATTCGATCGCAGAGAAGATTTATAAGCAGTCGGGATTGCGTTTTTTTCTTTGAGAGTCTGAACTGGATTACATGTAGTCGCCGAGAGAGTTTGTATTCTTTCTACTGTGACTGAGACGAAATTCTGAAATTTTCTTCTATACTTCGGAGGGACCAAATAAAAACCATTGGCTTCACTTGGAAAAAAACATACGCTTTGTGTTGTAATTTACCTGCGCGACCGTTGTGTAACCACGTGAAGGAGACGTGTGGGTTACATTTTTTTTAAAATAAACTGTTTGCTGTTTTTATTTGATTAGTCAAAATTCCTCATTTATCCTGCATTACAGTCACAATGAGCTTCCTTAATCGAATTCGCTCCAACGGTCGTATGAATGTGATGTAGCACAGATCTCCTGTAGCTGGCATAGCACTTGCACGAATGTCAACTTCGCCGTTTCTACAACCTCTTAAAAGTTCAAAATCGTGCTCTCAGCTTTCTAGAAAAATCAAACAAACCTGTACGCCCTTTGGCGTAGTCATAATGTGATCTTAAAAGAATTAAAACGGTCGCTGAAATCGCTTCACAGAGACACGAGGTTCACTGGACAAGTAGCCTTATTTGTCCTAGTCTGATCCACGTGTTATCACGCAACTTGATGGGCGGAACAAAAGGCGGGGCTACTAGCGATTAATTACAATAACGCCCACGAATGCTTCCAGGTGAACACTTCTATTACTGCAGCTGTTGTTGCTGTTACTGATGATATTACGCCACAAATGACTGAAGCTTGACTAGGGGAAGAAATACAACTCAATCATTTCCATTTCTCTCGAACATTCTAAAGACACGTATTTACAATTGACGGAAGTACCAGATACAGAGATAAGATCGACGGACTTATGCTTTAATGGTTGGATGAAGTAAGTGCGCTGCATGAAAAATAGCTTTGCGGAATGTTTTGTTTGTTTGGTTTTGCTGTTTTGTTTGTTTGTTTGTCTGTTTCACGTAAAGAGAGAACTGCATTGGTAGTAGAGTTCTTGGACTTAAATGTAGTCAGTTTGTTGAAAATCTACCCTAATAATCAGAAATAAATTTTTAAGAGAGTTAATTTCTGAGCCACGTGCAAATGTCCCAGGTTTCCAACGCACACGAGCTGTGTGGCCTTTACTAAAAATGCCGCAGTTGTTGCTCTTTATGCAATTATTTTTTTCAAAGGTTCTTCAATGCATGGTTTGCATCATTTGTTTCACAATAAACGTCTGCAATCTGCCTCATTAGGAAGGCATTAAATGTAGGAACATTATCATAATTGTTAATATGAGATGTCCTGGCTGCGTTGAGCTTCAGACACCTCAGATCAGATCTCATTTGATTGCTGTAATGTGCTTGTTTTCCCGCACATTGAACAATAACGTGAAATAGGGAAAGAATGACAACTCGTATTTACATGAGTGTGAGTCTCTCAACGAGTGAAGCCCCCTAATCACAGTACATACCACACAGAAATTTCATATTAATTAATTGGTGTTGCTGGCGTTAAAGACGACGCGACAGTCTGTAGCAAATAGCAGAAAAATTTACTTGTTACTTGTTAAAATGGTTTGATTTTCGTAAAAATTGACAATTGATAAAAATTTCCTTCTCTTGTTATTATTATATCACCCGCAAAGAAGGAGTTCATAAAACTTGTTTTGGACTGATGTGGAAAATACCTGACTCTTTAACATATCTTCCTCAACATTTTTTTTTACATTATTATTAGTATACATCGTGTTATATATTCTAATATATATATATATATATATATTTGCGAGTCAAATACATGTCGTGCCTTGAACAGAGCGACTAATTTTTAAAAGTTAATTTTTGCTTCACACTCTTTTCATTTGTGCATTTTTTTGGTCAAATGAAGTACTTTATGCAATTTGTATTTCTATTTATTTGATGGCTGACCAACAAATATATATCATTTCCACATCACCCAATTCATTAAATGCAGTTCATTAACGACACACAATTCCAAGCCTCTGTTCAATCTGCTCGGCTCCGCTCCCTCGGGATCGTACCTCTGTTCAAACACTTATTCTCTATGACTACCTTTTCTTGCGATGTTTTCCCAGTACCACACACATCAAACGTGCGACTGCTTACAGTCACGAAGAATCTCAAAAATTACCTCAGAATGGTGCAAATCTGAAGTCCGATTGGGATGGCTTCTGTTTTTGTGTGTCTCTTGCTTTTCCAAACCTCCTCCGTCATTAGGTGGGTGAAAGGGAAGCGCAGAAATTTAGTGTAGTCGGTACTTTCGGTTTAGACATTTTTTAGGATCTGTAATCGGTGTTGCTTACCGGCGCCCTTTCACTTCTCAAAGAACATTTGCAGTATTTAAGTTCATGAACATTGGATAAAATAATATAACGAAACGCTAAAGTGATCACATTTGTAAGAAAAACATCACAAAGACAGTCAGAACCTAACGACAGCACGCAATTCGGTATCTTTGAACTTCATCGTTGTTTTTTTTTTCAGTTCTACCAGTTATTGCTATTTTAAAGTAGGTCGTTAAAGGGCAATAAAAAGCTTCGTGTGGTCCCATAACACGCACGCACGCACGCAAGCACGCACGCACGCAGAATAAACCAACGTTTCTGAACAGTCGAATCTATAAATATTTGCCTTCTACCTAAGATGACATTGGCTCGAAATTTCATGAGTTTCAAGTGCACCCGGCATTTGCAGCCACCTGTTGCAGTCAACGTTGCTAAAGGCACAGCAGTCACATGAACTGAAGAATCTGCGAAAATCACAATCATATAAGGTATTGACCTTGTGTTTTTCTGGAATTTCGTAATTAGCTCTTAAATTATGAAACAATTCTATTAAGGTTCTTAACGACAGTGAAATGAAAAGTTCCTAGTACTAAACTAAATTCATTTGGAAATAATTGTATATTCCGAATGTTAGCAAACGTATTTAAATATTAAAGGCGTGGGTGGAATCAAAACTGGACAAATTAAGAAACGGAAAACTAAGGCGTCTAACGCTTAGCCCTAGTAGTCGGCCACACGTGCGTCATCTGTCGCCGACAGTTTCTCACGAGAATGCACGTTCTCGTCTCAGACACGAAGTGTCACTGCCACAAGCAACTGCGCATCCGTGTCTCCTCTTACCAGCTCCTAAACTTTAGTTTGTAGGGTGCACTGATGCCACAAAGTAATCCAAAACTATTTTAGTTAGACATGAAGTAACAACTGGACGTTGCTATTTTTGTGACACGAGGGTTGAGGTGGGTGTGGAGAACAGAAGGACGATTTTGCACAATCTTTCGGAAAAGTATTGGAGGCAAGGTTTTGAATGTCGAGTGAGGGTCGCTCATAAGTCGCCATGCAAGGATTTCAAAACTCTTAAATAGGAGGGTAAAGTCTGCAGCGTCACTTCCTGGTTCCCAGTCTCTTGCTTCGATGCTCCTATGTTTTATACATTTTTACAAAGAGCAAGAAAGAAGGAACGGGTTCGGAATATCCCCCTTGTCTTGTCACTTTTCGATGTGAATCGCTCAATTCGCAACTATAGTTGTGCCGAGCACTCTGGCCATTTGAGTCATCCAAAATATTTATAGCCAGAAATTGGGGCGGGAGCGGGCAAACTGACCGGGGACACGGGGGTGGGGTGCCAGAAGTTACCAGGAACTAGTAGCTGTGAAATGATCACATCCCGTTGGGAGGAAGTTCTCGTTAAATACAGCCGCCGACACGCGGTCAGCCATAACAACGCCATCAGCATTCGTCAGTTGGACCGCGCTTTCTTCAGCAGACGATACTTTTCATCGACATCCGATCTATAACCGAACTTAAAGACAAAAGCCAGCTCCTCTTGATTAAAAGAGAGGTAAAAAAAAATATCGGAAAATCACCCACATGAGCAGACATGTAAGTAATTAAGTGTCGCAGTCAGACAAACGGGTGAGCAGGGTGGGGAGGTGGTTCGTTAGCCTGGCTCCCAAACATAGATAAACGACTGTGTTGAGGACATGCGCAGCTTGCCACGCCTGAGCGCTCGCACCCTCAACTATCGTAGGCGCAGACGACTGAACGAATCAGCAAACAACTGTAACCAGAACTCACTCAACCCAGCTGCGCCTTGGAAGGCACTTTTACATGCTTGTAAATGTAATCCGTAGGACCTGCAGGTGCTGCGCGTTGAGGTCGATGAGACCATTTGGAGCCTAAACGAGGTGGACAAAGTCACAGCGGACTTGCTCAAAGGTGGTGGAGAAGAGCTAGCGAACCATCCTGTGTTGAAAGATCTAGGCAGTGCCCACAGGAATGGAGACAGTCACTAGAAGTTCCTCTGCCTAAAAAAAAGGGAACGGTAGGCAGTGCCAGAATTATCGAACTATCAGCCTGATCAGTCATGCAGCGAAAGATGTGCTGAAGGTGCAGCGGAGGAACAGACCGGATTCCGGGTACTTGAGTGCAACCATTTCTAAAGAAGGTAGCTGTGCGGAGGGACATTCATCTCAGAGTCATAGCAGCAACACTGTGGATGGCCAGACTTAACAAAATTTGGAATAGCAAAAGCGTCAACTTTTGTTGTTGTTACCAGATTCAGGTTCTATAAGTCTCTCGTTGTGCCAGTCATGCTGTGCGCCTGCGAAACGTAGACGGTGCTAACAGAACAAGAGCGTCGGAGCAAGACGTTCGAAACAAAGTGCTTCAAGATGAGACTCCTACAAGAAGCAAAAGACGAACGACTTCGTAATCATCCTAGTCAGAGGCCTGATGGGTCCCCAGGAACCCTTGCTCACGAACCGTCAAGCTGCAAAAGCTGAAGTGGTTCGATCATGTCGTCCGACATGACACCTTGGTGACGACGGTACCGTGAAGTTACGTTGAAGGCGGTTGACGCGATGGTAAACAAACAAATAAACACAGAAAAAAGGCTGTGTGACTAATTTAAAGGAGTGGACATGCTGCTCCTAGAGGGACCGTCTCAGGCGGGTAGACGACCGGACCCGCTGGCGTGAGTTCACCTCTGCTGGGCTCCATCCATCTACTCCTCTACGACTGGTAAATAGATGGAGCGCCAGTTAAGGGACAAACTGGAACCGAAACATGCGAGCAATTTTTGGGGCAACTTTTGAGAGAGCAGTTTTCACCCAGTCAACAAAAGGACGGCGCTGTTTTGTTTTGTTTTGTTCTAGTTTTCATTTTCTTTCTTCGCTTAGGACAGCTAAGAGCCAATTAGTCGCCTGAAAATTTTTTGTATTTATTATGTCTGCAGATACACCTGAGGATTTCTGCGAGCTTTCAGTGATCAGTTTAGCAAGTTGATGACAATGGCGCTGCTATGGATCGTTGCAGTTCTGTCGATATCGGTGTGTTCAGCGATGCCTCCTTTCAGAAACAGCTTCTTTCAAGGAATAACAATTGTAAGTACCTCGTGTGTCCACCTTCAGTTCACTTTTCTTCCTTTTTTCTGATTGGTATATTTGTGTTTGTACACCTTGGCTAATTTTAGTATTTATTTTATTGCTTGGCTTTGGTATAAATTACACTGGCTAGTGTCTTTTCAAGTAGAAATAGTTTGAATTCAAGCCCGTTAAGACGAAAGTACGAGGGCATTTATTTAATAGAGATAGTTTGATTTTCGTTTCCAGACAAAAGTTTGCTAGACGCAGAAATCAGTTTGTAATTGTGTGAAATCATAAACAGAATAAATACTTGCTTCGCATATTTTCTTTCTTTCGTTTGGCAGGTAATACATCAAAGTATTTTACAACAGTTACAGTTCTTATTTTTCATACTGTGACGTGCTAAAGGGGAGTAAGATTGGGATCGCTAATTATCTATAGCCTTCATGTGTCAGAGTTGTAGGAAAATCGGTCAATGGAGAGTTTGGTATGCCTTCCGCAGCTTTCCTGGCTTATCTGTAGTCAAGGTAAAAAGACGCATTACACCAAAATTGTTTACAACAGCCAGAGTTCTTTTTCCCACACTACAAAGTCCTAAAGGAGAATAAGACCAGAATCGCTAATTATCTTCTCATTATAAGTCCGGGGAAGGGTGGTGGTGGAGAGGGTTTGGTATGCCTTCTGCGGCCTTCCTGACCTATCTGTAATCAAGGTTAATCTCGTGAATGTCAGCAGTAATTAGCTCGGAAGGTGTCGTCCGTGGACCAGCATTTAATAGCAAATTACCTCCTACTCTTGTCTCCCCATGAATAGACCGTGAAGGGACTGGCGCCTCTGTGAGATAGGGACGTCTACCAGTCGATCTCACAGTCCAAGGGTAGAAGCACGGTCCCCTGTTTTAAGGAGCACTCCCTGCTACGTCTACACGTCAGTCATGACATTAAATTCCTGGCGGGCCTGTGGAAGTTTGTATCTTTCTCGGCAGCGCGTATTTGAATGTTTTGATACGTCATATAAACAAAATATTCCTCCCGCTTGCTTTCGCATTTCTTAGCTTCTTATGCAGTAAATAAACAAGAAAACATGCCACGTTATTTCAAAAAATATTTTTATAAGCCACACTGGAGTGGAGGAAGAGGGCAAGAAATCAGCACACTTCTTGATTCCCTCAGACATCATTACGGCATCTTTAGAACCGTTTATTCAGAGTGCCACGGGAACGTGCGTGGGCGTGTGCGTTTGCTCACGTGCGCGTGTGTGTTTGATCATAGAATACTATTATTGTAAATACTACTATCAGTTGTATTCCGCGTGCATGGTCTTGTATTGTCAGAGTCTGGATTTTGCGCTGTGTGTGTATATATATATATATATAAATATAATGAATTAACAAAGGAACAACTTTAGAAAAACTCACTAACATAACTTGTGATGGACGCCATGACATACGCTATGAAACTTGAGAAATACATAATTCTAACCGTAAAGAAGACCTTTTTTTCATTCTAACCTTAACCCATTCGTAATCCTAGCCCCTTTTTTCCGATTTGCAAAGGCTGTCATAGCCTTGTATGCCCAGCCGTTTTTGTTGCTGTTGATTTTGAAAGGGAAAGTGCTTCCACCTCTTGGTGATTTCGCACTGTGGAGGATGGGGTCTTTGGGGAATGTGGGTGTTGGGGAGTTGGGTGAGGGCATGGGGGGGGGGACTTGCAGGCCCTCCTCGAGTAATGGTGTTTCTGTACAACTAAGAGAATTGTGCAATTACCTATGTGCGGATTAAACCAAATGTCGATAAATGAATATCTGTGAAATCCAGTTTTGTAATACATGGACGAAACATAAATGCCCTTGAGGTCGTGGACAATTTTTTTCAGCATTAACAGGATAGCAAGATTTTTTAGTGTTATTGTAAGAAAGCATTTTTTTAAGTTACAGTGGTTTACGTCTTACGTCCATGACAACACTCATAAAAAGACAAGGAAACAAGGTACAGGAATGCAGTCGTAAAAATGTATGCTTGATTCTATAGGATAATTGTTGTAAGGGCGGGGAGGAGAAGGATGTTTATTTGAAATCTTCGAAGGAGCATTTTATCAAACATGTTCCCACAGCAAAGCTTCTGGTATAAGCTAGATGAGGTGTAGAGCCTGAGAAAACGAGAGGGGGAGTTTGTTTTGACAGGAAATGTCTTCAGCGTTAAAAGGTAAACAACACGTAGTAAGACAAAAATTTCAAACGGGATGGGGAAAGCGAAGCCTTGACGGTGCCCGGCAGCTAGATATTAAATTTCCTTCGCCTGAAACTCTGTGGTGTGTTTAGCCACCCACGCTAAACAACTGTTTCCGGAAAGATATCAGGTCGGGTACTGAACGCATTTCCCATACCACTCGCAACTCCCCGCAGAGCTCCCTACCTCAACGGCGCGTGTTGATATCTACTTGGCGGGAAACGTAACCGCGATAAGCAAAGCACGTGATTTCTCGTGTTGCCCTCAGCCCGGAAATGACGGCAAAGATCAGCAGAGATAGAGCAGATTTAATTTATTTCTCCTTCTTCTTCCTCTCTATTTACGATTATTATTATTGTAGGCAGAAATATACCTATTTTTCTTTTAATTTTTTTTCGCTGTAGGACAAACCGAGCACAACATTTTTTCTTTATGATCGAGTTAAGCTCGTTTTGAAATAATAATTCTCAAAATATGAGTACATAATTATGCTTAATTTGAAAGATATAAGCCTTCAAACATCGGCATTCTCACCTTCACCTGCAACTATAGGAAGGCGGAGAAAAAATTACTCTCCTATACTGAAGAGTTCTCTTATGCGCCCTGAGTATTTGTAACAGCGAGCGGGTGAGTGTGCGAGTCTTCAAGTCAAATGAAGAAACATCGCTCAGTTTGTCGTGTTCAAGAAGTGATTTTTTCACCAAAAATGAAACAGCTGAATTTGGAACTTTATTAAGAAGCTTCGAATGAAGTTAAAAAAATAATTGAATGGTCCAAACTGAGTTTATTCAACAGACTGGTAAGACAGATCAAAATTTAATGGACAACAATCACGATCATTACAGTCTACGTTGTGTTATTACTGATTATCTGTTACTAAGTGGGCGCATATGAGTTAATTTTCCCATGTGTATTATTGTTCATAAAATGTAAACACGTTTCAAAAGTGTTTCTCTAAGAGAAACTCCTGTAATGTTTTTATTTGATGGTTTCAAGCATTACATTTTTATTTTATAGTTACAAGGGACTGATAAAGATTTTTTTACAACTAAAAATATAATGATAATTTGAAACATGTTTATCGATGTAAAAACTTATTTCTTCCTCATTTAGCTGCATGCAAAATTTTCTATTTACTTACTGATACACGCACGTGTTCCCGTTTAAGCTCCTTATAATATGTTTATCACCCTCAATTCTTTTTTCCTTTTTTTTAGCTGTTTTGAGCACGTCAATGGTCCCCTCACACTGTCAGTTGTTTTTAGCATTTTGCTGGATAAAGATACGACTGATGATGATGTGTTTTTGACTGTCACAGGATGTTACTTGTAGACCAGACGGTGTAGGGACCGTCGATGTTGCATATCTGGTGTTTGATGTACCAGCAGTCGTAGTTGGTTTGAACATCTCGTGCTTTTGTATAGTAAGCACTGCTGTAGGAATAAGATTTCTTCGGTTTACTGAAAGTCCAAGACTTGCTTGTACTGTATAAGTGACTGGATAACAATCGATTCTGAAATGTTTTGAGCAAATTCTTGAGTACGATGTGGGGATGAAGTTCGCACGCCCGTTTGAACAAAGCAGAAATCTGTATATGCACATCTCTGAACAAAGTTAATCCACTGGCGTTTGTTGCCATTATCTTTAGGATTTCCTTCATGAGTACAAACTCCACCTGAGTGTCAAAGAGAACATTTAGCAACAGCACAATGTTTCCTGGTCAGTTTTCTTTTGCCGAGGATTGCATCTTTTCTCTTCAACTTCAGCTAGTGCAGGCGGCGTTATTTTTAGAAATACTTCCATTTCGTCACTTCCTGTTTTCTCGACAAATCCAGGTGTGCTTAAGAGAAAAATATTAATATAAAATCTTTCATGCCTCTTTGTCATAAAATACCACCAGAATATTTTTTGTGGTACTTTGTGCTCTGTTTCCAGCGACTTTTGGTCAGCAATCGGGTTGGGCTTTAAGCCTTCATGTCTCATTTCACAACCGCTCGTAAAACAAAAATTGGAAAGGATTTAAAAAAAAAAACAAAAGAAAAGAGAAAAATAATGAATTTAGTTAAAGGCTAGCCCGACTGCCAAACCTTTTATTTTATGGTAAGGCTTAGCTCATTGCCAAATGAGTAATACATATTGAGCAAACAGCTGTCGGTTCTCGAGATACAAGCATCTGAGCACAGAATGTAGTCCGCCCCATCTTCCCCCCCTCACACACACACACACACACACACACACACACACACACACACACACACACACACACACAGGGATATAAAGGTCTACGTGACGATAAAGGCTACGGAAACCAGTATAGGTTAGCAGGACATCTAACACCGAGGGTCATAACCCCCACATAAGGTAAGCTTTGTGCCGGTCTTGGTAAAATGCACGTTCGTCTCCTCGAGTGCCCGGACGCACATGGCCGCACAACAGAGGGTCGTGTTTCTGTCGCTGACCCCTGTCGATGACCCCGATCAGTCTGGAAGCCACTTCCCTCTCTCGTCGTGATTGTTTCCCCTGTAAGTCTTCATGTGGTTGAGGTCAGGATTGCGCGCCTCCTACTTATGTGACGTACGTTGAGTATGTCGATTTGGCCACATCGGTAGTCTTCGCTTCCGAGAAGTCGGACGCAGGAGATGTATCGTTTAGAGATACATGTATTCTGCGAGAAACATGGGAGGATAATCGCTTGGTTCTGGGCGTTGACTAATATATATTTGAAGCT
This sequence comes from Marisa cornuarietis, assembly GCA_004794655.1. Taxonomy (NCBI): domain Eukaryota; kingdom Metazoa; phylum Mollusca; class Gastropoda; order Architaenioglossa; family Ampullariidae; genus Marisa; species Marisa cornuarietis. Next base: position 1,848,259 of record SMMW01000572.1, read on the forward strand.
CTATATGTATTAAAGAAAATCCCGAAACCTGAGGACATCTATTTGGGTTTACACTTTTTTTTTAGTGCATTTCAAATAAAAGCATTATCTCTACATATTAAACCATAAAATGTTTAGTCCTTATTCGGACTGTAAGGTCTAACCACAATCATAGAAGTCTGTGTGCCTAACTTTCTAAGCTGTCAAACTTGGACAGTTGTGACACGCACAGTTCTGCATGCCAGGATTATTTTACGTCTCTAAATGGTTGCGTCTTTCGTTTTATACTGCTTTTATTTGTTTGTTTGTTTTTTTAAATGCAGGCATCCACGAGAATGAATTATTGTATGTTTGATTTTTTTTTCTCTCGTTTCGGTTCGCAACTTTATTCCCTTCTTTTAGGCTGAGCTATGGGAGGTAACTAAAGTTTACTAATCCCAGAGCAGCAGTTACCTATCTCCCCTATTTTGGCCTATAAGTTCTTCTACAAAATGAACAATTTGAAAAATATATTCTACTACTTGCAGACCGCTGATATCATATTGCATTGTTACCGAAAATGAGTAAATAGTGAACATTTCAGACCTGGGAGGATGGGAAGTTGGTGAAAAATCGATTACAAATTCAATGGACAGACAGACAATTTTGTGTTAAAAAAAAAACTCTGTTCCCTAATACAGTAATACTCATAGTTTCATAGTTCTCTAGCATTTGTTTATTCTGTGAATGCTAATGAACTGTATGGGAGGGAGTTCGTTCCTAGACTTAGGCCCTTAACGTTGTTTCACAGGGGCGTTGCAGCTGGTCAAAGCCCTGTCGCACCAAAGTTTACCTGCACCGCACCGCCACCACCACGGAAACCGCTGAGCAGTGCAGCTGCCCTACCAGCAAACCTTGTTCCTCGGACTGGAAGGGGGACGCCAGCCACGTCATCACCTACAAGCTTTCCGACGGTGCGTGAGTTTCTGTTGACCTCTATGAGCCGCTTGTCAATTGTGTAACTTTATCTGGCACGTTTCACCCTGTGACTACCACCATCCATACACACACGTCTTTTTTTTATTTAGATGAATTAATGATTTTTCGATCAATATCACGTTAAAAAACATAATAAAACCGGATTTATATAGCGCAATTTTACATTAAATCAGCAGGCTCAGTGCGCTTTACATCACCATAACAAAGAAATGTTAAAATATGGACATAGAATTTCCTTCTTAGACAAATCAAAGTTGATTTGTTTCTTTTAATTTTTTTAATTATTTTTCCTTATGGTACGATGATGTTGATGATGTAATGATGATGACAGTAAAATGTGTATTGAAATCTTTCTTTACATTACAGGTTTACAAAAAAAAAGAAACCTTATCACGACAAATGATGTGTTTGCAGTCGTCTGTCTTTGATTGTCTTATTAATAAGTCCGTTTCCGATTCCAGATATGAAATTGAGCATGATGTTTTGCAACGAAGTTCAGCCTAAAGTGCTGTGCACTGACAACGAGACGGCACTGGAACTCGCTGAGGTTTCCAGACTTCCTCAAAAAGTTGAGATCTTCCGCTGCACATGCGTTGATGCGCGACCCCTTGTTCTCGACGAGATTTACTTCGATTATGACTATGCCATGCACATGAAATACGTCTGCCCAGATTTCAAGGTTTGTACGGCACGTTCTCCTCCCTACTCCTTATTTCATTAAGTCTATAATTCCCTTCAATTTTCTTTGTAATTTTTTGGCGTAATTTTTCACTTTTGCAAGGCCCTTGCAGCATTAAAGGTGCAATAAAAAATTAGTGGATTAATCTCAGGTCAATGCACTCACACCCTAAACATGGTTGACTAACTCGAGATACCTACCTGCAAATATCGTCATCCTCATAAAGAAGTCAAAATTATAAGACGTCCCGAGTCCACGGCTACGCCTCCTTAACATGTAGTCCCATCTCTCTTTTGGTTGAAGCCTTGACAACATAAACGTATACAGTTACAATTCCGATGTCTTGCATTTTCTGACAGTTTTCTGTGCATGGTTATGTTTGTAGACCTGTGTCTCGAGAACCGAAGGAGGGTATTCATCAAGATTTGGGGAAATTGTATCTTGAATAAAGGTGTAGTAGACCTTTCAACGCTACTCTGTAAACATGTTATTTATTTATTTATTTATTTACAGAAACAATGCAATATCCAAAGACCTAACCAAGATGAATGTAGGTTGCTCAACGACGACGAGACTCGTATACAATATCTTTGCGAGTGTCCCAGAGGCACCAGCTGTGACCGTGATTGGTCCGTTCGGAACCAGACAAAATTCTTCTGCAGAGATGAGTCTGGCAGTAATCATCTGTATGCTAAAGAATCGAGTTTGGAATACGTGGAAAAGAACTCTTCCTGAGAAAGAATATTTGAGAATACGGAAGGGGGACACGCGGTGTCAATACCAGGCTTTTGAAGTCGAGAAAAACCATTGTGCTTAAGATGCTTTTTTAATTATTGACATTGTGTAAACGGTTCTTCCTTCTTTGTTTAACATAAATCAAAAACTTCATCACGAAGTAGCCAAAAATGTGACTGCAACAAACACTGAATTACTGTGTAAACCCTCATAGACGTTCCCTGCCCCCAAACCCAACAAAGATGTGAGACTTCTCACGGTGGACCCTACTATAATATAGACTATAATATATAATATGCGGTCCATGATACCACGGAGTGGTGCTTGCTTACTTGCACACATGGAAAATTAGCTCCATTTCCCTAGTTACACACTTTGTCTGGTTCTAAATGTTTAATCTCTCGGTCACACATAGCAAGAACAGTATAATTATCTCCCTTTTTTGTAGGACTTTAATACCATACCATTTACGTGTTTCATGTTGAATTTGATTGGTATGTCGACAATAAAGTGCCCAGACAACCTACTGTGTTGAGCAGTTGGTGTTTTTTATTCACTAGCATAACCTAGAATTTTAATTTAATGATTCCAGCTGTTGCTTTAATCTGTGCGCGCGAAAAGACAAAAGATCAGAGGTGTAATTGGGAGACCCGTCCTTTTTCAAGCATTATTCGATTTGAACATGGAAGACCGATTATCAGCTCGAATTTGGGTCTTAAAATGAACTAAATTCAATCATTTGAAGTGAAGGAAGTGAGGGGGGGAGGAAGAATGTGAACTCGGGTAGGTCTTTAACCTTTGTCTGAATGATGATTTTTTTTAAAATTCTCTAACCATGTGTTGTGCTACTACGCGCGTTGCAAGAAGAGAAAAGGTTACCCGTTAATTTGCACCATTTGTGTAAGTGATTTTGTTAGTTCACAATCAAAAAGTAAACCTCTACACCGAAAGCGTATAAGATGAACACCTCCCGACAGGAAGGACTGCCAGATTTCGTAAGAAACTATATCCCTCGTTTAAACTGAGAACAAAATACTGCTTTGTAATTCTTCCTCCTCATCATCATCATCGTCAATCATGATTGGTCGTAGGGATGCTTGTACGGTACTGCCACCAACTTTCGTTTTCTAAGCTCTCTGGATTCCGCCGAACGAGAGGTCAGATCCTCTCTTGCATATTGTCTTGCTATTTCTTCCTTTGCCGGTCTCTTCTATCTGCTTGTACATTTATTAGCTAATACCTATTAGATATATAGCTACTTCACGTCGAGAAGGTTCCTCATGGGAAAATTATTAGTTTTACCGACGATCCAGCTGGGCATTTAAGAGAATATGCATAATCCCAGCGCTTGAAAACATGAGAACATTACAAGATATTTAAATTCTCTGCTATTTATTTCGCACAGCGGATTTGCTCCACTTCCAGATACCGTCGGCAGTTAACGGGATATAAACTAAAATTCAAGAAGTTTCAGGCCAAAACAGAGCAAAGTTTTCATTTTTCTCTACATTCATTATGGGTGGATGACCAAGCCCGCTAGTATGAGTTCACCTCTGCTAAGCTCGATCCGTCTGATTGCTCCCATACTAGTGAATGGAAGATACACCAGTTAATGGACAAAATGAAAACTGGAATAGCCACGAATTATATAAGACTGCTTTGGCATAGCCTCACTAAATTTCGGTTTTGGTTCAAGAAAGTGCTTCAAGCACAGGTTTGTTATGACTTGACCAATAACAAAGCATATTTCTGGGCATATTTGCAAGTCTTTGATAACCGGCTTGGCTGTGCATGACAAATAAAGTGGGCAAGGCCTCAGTTTCTTACTTTTACAAAGGGAAATAACAATTTAGCAAACATGAAGCAATGTTCTGGGTCGTACGGAGTCAGCTCAAGTTGAATAATTAGAAACCAAGTGTAAATTGTTCAAAGTGCAGTTATTGATAAGATTACAACACTATCATAATCTATAAACTTCATAAAATATCATCATATAATTTATTAATCAAATTTATCAAATGTAGTCTTGCAGTGATGACGTTTGTAAGGGGCTCTACAGTTTAAAGAGAGTGAACTTTGAAATACCTTTAGTGTACCATGTTTATTTCAGTGGACGGAATGCAGCACAAAACTTTGATATGCATGCAAAAGCCTGCAGTAATACAAGAATATTTCCAAAAGAAATGATTTATAAAACATTACAATACCAGATCTGATAAAGTACATGACAAAAATGTCCTTTTATGTTATAATATTACAATAGCAATATTGTATACTTTGGGAAAGTCTTAATTCAGCATTATCTTTAATAAGTGTTTCTAGATAAAAGTGATGTGCGGAATGAAATATAAGATTAAAAGTTGTTGATGGATATAAGACTACCTCTGTAATTCATCACAACCATTTCCACATTTTTCCACCGAAAGGCACTCCCAGGTTTAGGTGCAAGTGTGTACATCCATATGCAGATGTAAAGATTACACTCAAGAGGACAACTGTACACCGAAACAGGCTCCTGTCTGTTAAAAAACAATTAATAATTGTATCACAGCAAGATGGTCACCAAAATTCATCACAGAGAAGAAAAATAAAGTAAAACAGGCCTATAAAATAAGAATACAAAACATTAAAGCTATTCAAAAATTATGTATGCCATTATTTTTATCACAAATTATCAACTGTTTTATGAGGAAACATTTTCTAAAACCTTTCAAACATCAAATTACATTCTGTCATAATGTTCACTGAAAATAAAACAGTATGGGCCATTCCTCTTTCAAAATAAAATTTTTCAGAAGACTGTCTCCATGATCTCTTTGTGACAAAACACATAAAATAATTACAATTAAAATTTCCAGACATTTACAGGTTGAAAAAATCAGCATCAGGAAAATTCAAAAGACCAGAATCAATAAAATATACAATAATAGTAAGTACTTTACAAATTAATTTGTCTAGAATTTCACTGATATCACCATTCAACCAAGTTCTCTGCAGGATTCACTGGCTCCCAGTGAAAAAACGCATTGATCACAAAGTGCTTTCAATTGCTCAGTCCTGCATGTTCAAATTTGCTCCTATTTGCAAGAGGTAGTTCCTCCTTACCAGCCATCACGTGGCCTGCACTCTGGCTCCAGTCACGCTTCTATCTCCCTGCAGTGGAAGACAAACAAGAAGCGCACTAGAGCCAGAGCCTTCAAAAACGCTGTAACTAAGCTGTGGAATGCTCTGCCATCGTCATTGTCCACCATCACCTCAGCAACCACGTTTAAGAAAAGACTGAAGACCCATTTGTTTATTTAAGATGGACTCAAACAACCAAGCAACACTTATGTCTTTATTTTTTTCACTTTCCTGTTGTTTTATTTATTTATTTTTTTTCCTTCTCTTCTGTTTTTGCTGCGCAATGAGCATTCTTCTGAATGGATACCTGCGCATTACAAATGGACATCATCATCATCATCATCTAAAATCAAGCTACACTTGTCTTTTTGCCATCAGTTACATTCATAATTTTTGTTTCTGCCTCATTCAAACTATTTAGTTTACAAGTGTACAATACTTATTATTGTATTCTCACACTAAAAACTCTGTAAAAACTGAGTAGGAGTGAATGAAAAATTAATAAAGTGAAGTCCCTGGGTATAAAATCAGCTGAACTATTTGTATATTGCTTAAAAGACAAGTATTGGGTGAATATCAGTCTTTGGGGTACACTTTACAAGCACATTGCATTCTACTGTATACTTTCAGATTATTCAGATTAAGGGAAGAAAAAAATGATCGGGTATTTGTACTAATTATTGCAGACAAGTAAGCAGCTTTAGGATGAGAGACAGTGTAAAATGCAATAAAATTACAAAATTCCAACATCTCACAAAAAATAAGATATTTGACTTCAAGTTACTGAAATGCCTTTTTTCAAAGTAAATGCTATATAAGGAAAGTCTATTGTAAATATAACAAATGACAAAAAATTTCCTCCTTTGTAACAGGTAATGTCAGCTTTACTGCACTGAGAAAAATTTGTTAGTGTTGAGGCTCAGCTTTTAAACCACAGCTCAACAATAAGCCTGTATTGTATATACAGATAACCTCACGTGAAGCAGGGTTCTTGAAAAGCAAGGTTAGCATGGCAGATGACAACAATTCAAATTTATCAAATGCATCACCAAATGCTTAAGCATCACCAATATGAAGAACCAAAGTCAGGCTTGTTTCTTGCTTTTACCAGTTCACCATGAACGGTGCCCAGCATCCTTTTTGTCAAACGACTGATGTCTTCAGAAAGAATAAGTGATTCATTCAAGTCGACATTCTCATCTGAGTCAAGCTGCAGACATGAAATGAATTTTTTTTTTAATGAAAGAGGTGATTAGATTTAAAGAAAGATCTAAATGCAAAAAGTAAAACAAGATCACATAAATGTCATTACCTAAGTCACAAAGACAAAAGTACTTGCACTCTGCTACTATGTCCCTGATGGAAATACATACTTATATGGTTCAAGTGATCACTCTGAGATGCCAACAACACGGTTGAGCATCACTAACACAATCTGAGACAAATGTTAAGGTATTAAGCAGCATGTAATGTGAGTTGATAGTTTTTAGTTATCTTTCATTGAAAGAAAAATGATAAGATGATTTATTTTATTGTCTTAACACATTCATCTATTAATTACCAAGTCTGGACTTTGATCCCTCCTCCGTCGGTATCGTCTGCTGTGCCTATGTCTTGAAGAAGAACGTGTTTCTGAATGACTTCTTGAACGCGACTTGCTGCGATTCCTAAATAATAATAAACCAAATAATAAAAAATGTATGCCCACAAAATGTGCAACTTTCTTTCCCTCATGTCATGTAGATTGCACATAGGTATAAACCAGTGCATGTTCTCACATAATATGCTTACACATCAAATTTTATAATTGTAAAAACTGTCATATTTGAATGTTAACTATCACCTTCTGTGAAAGGCTGCTTCCTCTAAGTCAGAATCATCACTCGCAGTTTCTCTATACTCTCGCACCAGATACTGATTCTGTAAGAAATCTCTTTCTGGTGTGTGGCGCTTTGATCTAGATTTGGACCTCTGCCTTGTACGTCCTCGGTATTCTCTTTGAGGGAAAAAAAATACAGATCTATGTAAATAAACTAATGAGTTTAATCAACTTATTTACTTTCTACAATGACAATGCTTTCCAGATATAAAGTTCTGTATACACTGTATATAAAGTATAACTTGTAATCTTGCAAATACATATGGATATTCAGGTATGGATTCACAAGTGCATGTGGCTACAAACATGTATACACATACCCATACATGCAACACAGATGTAACACCCATGACAAATTAGCACATTTGTCATGTGTATTTACATATTTTTTAATTTCTTTGTTTAGTAATTTTGTATTATTTTATTTTATGTATCGATTTTAATGCGGTCTCGCACGAGATGAGACTTGAGTTAGGCAAGGAGAAGCAACTCTTTTGGTCCCCAAGTTCTTTCTTTTGTGAGGGAGACGTGAGTCATGGCCTACCCTGGGATGGTGTTTGTCCTAAATCAGGGCAACCGTTTCTTTTTGTCTGTTTTTTTGTTTTTTTCTGTTCTCGTTTCTTGTTTTTTCGTTTTGTTCTTGGTGATGTTTGAATAAAGTGGGAAGGAAAAGACCACGCTTGTCTGGCCTATTGTTTCCCGTGTGCTGGCATGGTAGCTAGTGTCTTTCCCCTCACCATAAACACGATTCAAGCCTGGTTTACACAGATTACAACACACTCTACAAGTTATTGTCAAGTATATAGGAGAACACTGTATAAATATATTTATAATTGCATATAAGCATAATCATTCTTCTATAAAAACAATATATTTTTAAATTAATAATTTAGCTGTAAGCAAGCTAACAAATGACAATCTCCACCCTAAGTTTCATTAATACATACATAAGCAATATGCACTATCATAGTAAGGTTAACAGAATCATGACATTCTGAAAAGATACTTCCAAAACTGTGAACAACACTTCCCAGTGTGTTACCATATGCTGCAGGAAGTTAGAAATTTTGTATTTTCTGTTCTGCTAAAAAAAAAAAAGACCATTCCAGGGAAGGAACTGTTGCTTTCGAATTTGGAATCAAATCTCAAGAATTGAAAATAATGAGTAATAATTAGCTCAAATACAATGTTGTAAATACAACAGTGTAAATACAACAAATACAATGTAAGTACAATGTTGTAAATGCAGTGTTGCAATGAGTTGCTTGCTTAGATCTGAAGTATGGGGAATGTGTTTGGACAATGCCTCCCTTGCCCCCATACCACTTTTAACACTGCAAAAATATGTGCTATCAATATAACTGAAAATACAATAATTATGGATGTATGACACAGACAACTTTTAATATTTTTACTCAGGGATTATTTAACATTTTTATGATAAAGTACTATCATAGTTATCACTCATTTGAAATTGTTTTAAGCTGTAAAATGTCTTTTTGAGGACAGCTCCTTAACCCTCTTGGTTCAAGATAAAAATGAATAGTACAATGACTGGCTTATAACTGAAGACTGCGAAGACGACAGTGGTGAAGTTTGTTTTTTTATTATTGCTGCTCTGAGATAAACATTAGACCAAGAAACCTAGACATTTTTGGAAAAGAGAAAAGTTGAACTTTGCAATAAAAAGTAATGAAAATCGCCTTGCCCATGCTACCTGGCAAAACCACGATCGTGGCCTTTCAAACCAAGAGAGTTAATAATCATGTTATGGTTGAATTAATCATTTCTCATTATACTAATTGAGCTATTAATTTCACTTAAGTAACATATTCTAAGCAGAAGCTTACTGAATGAACTTACGTAACTACTGTACAAACAGTTGTTAACTGATTAAGTAGTTAGCACATTAGTTAAAACAGGATTCACACAAACACTTAAATACATTTCAAGATATAATTACAGCTGCTAATGTGTAAACAGATCTTCCATGTAAGTAAAATTAATGTAAGTAAATTCCTTTAAATCTAAGCATGACTCTAAATCTACTTATACTGACTGAAACACTTCCTACATTTTTTGTACCGGGCTAAGTAATGTGAAATAATTATGTTTGGGTGCTTTATTCACTGCCATCTGTGATATCAGACTCAAGCTTTCTACACCTATATGGACCAGGCTTAGTCATAAGACTGTTTAGGAACTATGTGTGTAATAAGCCAAAATCAAGAAGATCAAGACTAACATCTCTTTCAGTAAGCACTAACAGCAGATTTCCCTGCATTTCAAATAGTAATAAGCATAAAGACAATTGACAAGCACCAGAACGCTTGGAAACTCAGATGAAATCCATCATGGGAGAAGGGATGGCTATGTTAAAAATAAGTGAAAGTGATAAATTGCAATGTTCATCAAAAATAGCTTTTAACAACACAGATGGCATATTTTGTCATAAAAAGTCATGAAAGAAAACACCTATATTATTTCACGAAAAGACAGGCAGAATGTGTGATGACAAATTCAAAGATCTTTACTGCTACTGATGGCATGTGCAGAATTTGCTAGGTGGCAGAGTTTGACCTGTTAGATGTAACAGAGAAAAATGAAAACACAAAACTGAACAACACCCATTAATAAGCGGAGCAGGAATCTTCAAAAAGTTTTACTGCAATCTTACCGCCATCGCCTCTTATAGTACATCCTGCAATCATGATTATATATCTCTCACCAGCAAGAAGAAGATTCACAATAAACAAGCATTAAACATGAAAATGATTAATATTGCTGTCTGCTACTGAGTGCAACAGGTAAAACGGGGACCAAAGTTTTGCAACCTGTGAAACACAGCAAAGACTGACACAGAAAATGCATCAATAGTTAAACTTATCAATACTAAATTATTAATTACTTATAATGAGATTGTCACTGCTGCTTTTAACACACTTCACGTAAAGCTTCCTTTTTAAATTTAAGATCTTAAAAAGACATTTCCACAAGCAGATAAAAATACATGAAAATGTTTAGTCTGGGGTAGTGCCTGTCATGTCTGACACTGCTCTTCTGACATTTATTATTTGATCTTATCTTTAATTTATTTTTAACTCTGCACAGTGAGGGCACTCACATGAGAGTGAGCTTTTAACTCTAAACCTGAGATTATCATTGCTACTTAAATAATGCTTATCAAAGACAAAGACAATACTGTGTTTTAGCATCATAACAAAGCAGTGTCAGTAGGGTTTATTTTATTTTGGAGGTAGAAATGTAAACCTCAGCATGTACCGCACACAAACATACAGCAACTTACCCTTCTGTTGCAAAATCATCTGCAGCATATCCATAGACTGGTTCCACATCTTCCTCATGAATATGGCCACCGGCACCACCACACAGAGGGCACGCCTCTGTCCAGTAACTCTGCCCAACAGCACCATGGGCTTGAGCCACTCCCCCTACCACAGGGTAAGCAGCGTAGTAAGTGTTGGGAGCTATGTAGGACTGGGAGGTTGCAGCCTGCTGATACTCGGGTCTTGCAGGCATGTGTGAATAGGCAGCCACATACTCCCCACCAGACAAAGGCTTTGGAGCACGTCGGATTGTGTACCAGGGTTGTTTTCTCAACCTTTGCTGTGAGTCAGATGCTCTGCCCTGGGGCTGGTAAGTGACTGCTGATGCATGAACATCAGCCATATTTGTTTGGGAGGAAGAAAGAGGAGCTGTATTTTTCGTTTTTGTAGCAGATGGCATATATGCTGACTGAACGTTGTTTCGGGTGGGAACATAATAGTTAAACAAAGCCTGAGGGTCCGTAATGTGAGGTGGAGGAGGATGCCCTCTTAAGGGCATGGATCTGGCAGTCTGAGATGGTGCTGCACCTTGTGCAGCTGGCTCAGAAGTCAGCCCAGGTGCTGCCTCACATTCGCCACCACCACCATCAGCATCTACTGTTTTTGCCTGCATGTAGCTGGCACGTCTTCTTGGCACACGGTGTTTCAGACGATGAGGAGCCTCATGTGTGTCTCTCTGTCCATGAGCTCTTCTATTATAAGAATCAGCTGCAGCATAGCCCAATGGAATGTCCCCATCTTCGTTCCTTCTCTCATTTGGCAATGTCCAGTACCACTCATCATAATCTCGCACTCGTCCCCCAGAAAAAGAGTTTGCTCGGCGACGAGGCATCCTCATAAATCCATAAGGGTCATCAAATGGATCGTAGTATTCAGGGTCCTGGCGCTCTGGGGAAGAGGGTGGAGGAGGAAACTGTGGAGGATTAGAAGCCTTTTCATTGGCTTGTTTCACTCCTTCCTTCAGCCTCTCAATCTCTTCTTGAAGTGCTCTCAGCCTGGAACTTAAATTTTTCAAACACCATCAGTAAAATGTCAAAATAGTAAAGGTAACCACTGACACTGGGTGTTATCTTCTGCCTTAGAAAACTTTAACAACAGCTCCTTTGTATATGAAAATCAATGTGACAGTAAACATGCTGAATGTGGATAGTTTTATTTCTACTCTACCCCCCATCACCCAATGTCTTATGCTCGTATACCTTTAACACAATCAGTTCTGCATATCACTACTATTGTCATTCATCCTTTGGTCACTCCACATTTAAGCAATAGCATTCCAAATAATGCACTACCTGCAAGTGTTCAACCTGAAAAGTAATGCATAACTTACACAAAATGTTTCATAAAAAGGGTTTTATACATAAAAGAGAATCTCATTAAACATTTCTGGCCTGCCTGAGTTCTGAGAAGTGAATATATCCACTTTACCTGTTTACGGAAGAGCCTCTAGTGGCATCAGATCGAACATCTGTATCGGTGCTCATGCCATGATCCTCAGCTCTAGAGTCTGGTCTCTGGTTTTCTTGTTTGCCTTCATAAGATGAGCCCCTGTCAATGTAAAAGATCATTTGATATATGTACAAAAATATCATATGAGTATAAAGTATATTAATGCCCAATAAGAAAGCAGACAAATTAAATGTTCATGAATTGTGATCAGCTAAGATCAAGTAAAAATAGGAGGTCATCTGTGGCAGCCACAGTTATCTTCTTCATAAAATAAAAAAAATTATTAAAATTTTAAAAACAACTTCCAACTCCCATTCTCTGCATGTGCTTGGCAGTTTTTAGGTACAGTCAACCAGCATCTGACAATGATCTTGAAAACAAAGGTATGAAACCTTATCAAATGACTTGCCTTGTTTGATCTGAAATGACCTTAGTTTTATCACGATTGTGACCTCTTTGTCCACGAGTATGGTACAGGTCTGTGGTTGGTTCACCGCGGCTCTGTGGTCTACGCTGATCCTGTTGCATCTGTACTGATGGAGTTTGTGATCCATGCACCTGCCTCAGTTTGCTCATGCTGTGAAGTTCATTATTTGAACTTACATGAGATTTCAAAGTTTTAGATGGGTGCACTTTCTGCTGCTGCAACCCACTTCTCATTTGATCTGCATCTTCTACTTGATTCTCCTGGGATTGCTCTGTCTGGTACGGTGTAGGTGGGCGACGAGGTGTGGGTGGACAAAGAGAAGCAAGTTCATGCTGAGTGGCCTGTGTATGCTGTTCTGTTGTTATTTCCACTGATTTAAAAACTCTTCCTGCCGATTCTTCGGGCCCAGAAGTGGAAAAATCTGGCACCAAACATCGTCAAATGATGAAGTGCACACAAAGAAAACCCAAATTACAAAATTTAGTAAAGCAAGTAAAATAGTTTAGATAATCAGTTAGATGATTATGCAGCAGCTTTTTCAAAAACATATGTTCACCTCCACTCTCTGAAGTGATTAATGCATATATAGGTACAGGTCAGTTCTCTTGCTGCAATGAAGCTACGACACAAAAGCTTGACATCCACCTTTGAAAATACATGGCTGTGTATGAATCAATAGTGAGATACAGTTCTGAATAAGCTGGGTTTTTAAAAAAATCTATCTGGTCCTTGACCCACTGCATCAGAAAAATGGTGACCACTGCTCGACTTCTTTGGCATCAAGGTACAAATGCACGAGGTTAGGTGGTGGCTGCTAACTACCAATGTGACTGTTCAATATTATGACCTCTGTCAGCATGCTCTCTGACTTCTTCCCTGGGTACATTTTGTCTCTGTAATCAGTCTGCCCATTCTGCTGTTCTGCATCTGGTCAGCCCCATCTCAGTCCTGTATTGCACAGCCAGGTGCTGGTATGTTAGGTTAGTAAGCGTGGTTCTGTCCAAGTCCTCCTCCTGGAAGTTATTCTCCTAACAGTGGGGTCATCTGATAAAGTTAATAAAGAAATGAAATTTTCCTTGTAAATTCTTTTGATACCAGAGGACCTGGAGCAAATGCTTTCCCAGCCTTCCTTTAGTCTGCATGGAGCCTTATGTAATGGTCTAAAGTGGACGCATATGGGTACAGTAGAGCCCCTAGCAGCCAGCACTTTTAATCCCACTGACTTGAGAAAGTAATTTGGTTAAAGAGCAGTCAGTCATATCCCCTAAGCTCCTCCTAATAGCTCATCTGGTAAGTACAAAAGACAGAATCTGCAAGAAAACTTTAATTTCTCATCACATAAAATATCTGTAAATCATATAAAAGATACCCAAATCATGTAAAGAAATATATCAAGTCAAAAAGTACAAGATTAGGTCATTGCATTGGACTTTTTTGTAATAGTCAAAACTCAGATATAGTTTCAAAAGGCGATATTTCCTCATTACTTGTTATAAAAATTTAGTGACAAAGTTTTGCATTAATAAAAATAATGTACTAATTATTAAATCAGTTTCTTGGAATCAGGAGTCAATATAAACACATGGACACTGATTTGTACCTTTTAGGGTTCATTGTATCAGCTGTAAACTAAAAATCTCTACAAAAACAACAATTTCAACATCTGAAAACTCCTTGCATTTTATGGATGGGAAATATTATTTTAACACCACTCAACAAATCAATCATTATATGTAACTTTTTGTAGGTTTATACTGAATGTTATCTGTCAAGTTATGTATTACATATTTATATTGTTTATCTCTGCTCACCTTCCTCTGTTTCCTCATTCTTCGTGTCTTCAAATGTGCTCTCCTGGACAGACTGTGACTCTTCACCTGACTCATCCTTTCCCTTTGACTTATGACCTGGTACAGCCTCTGACAACTGCAGTTTCAATAGATTTACTGAGGGCCTTTCTTTGGGTGGCACATCTCTAGGCTGTAGGACTTGGGCACGCACTTCACTTACTGTTGATTCATCCAGCTCCCCATCATAGCTTTGATCAGTGCTGCGACTCACAGACCGACTGACTATCCCTGTTGCTGTTGAGGATGAATGTTTCGATGGGAGCTCCTGCTTTAGACTGCTTCGTCTGCTAGACCGTGTTGAAGTTGCAATTGTGGAGGTGGAACCTGAGCTGTCTAAAAAGGACCTGTTTGGATTCCTTTTTTAAAAAGAAAGAAACAAAAGACTTTAATGACATAAAAGGAAACAGTCCCTTGCAAAACTATGATCACAACACCATCTACATAGAAATATTTTGTTGTTGTTCATTAATAAGTTTGCTACATTTTCCAATAGGGGAAAACAAAATTAAATTCTGCTACAAAAGAAACTGTTAAACTTGCTTTGTAGACAGCTTAGAAACTCACTGATCACTACGTCTATCCTGCAGCCTTAGTGGTCTCTCAGCCTGATCGTGTGACTGATTTTGTAGCACTTCCGATCCAACAACTGAGCCCACAAAGCCACTGTCAACATCATCGGCTCCTCTCTGCCGTGTCATCTGCTTAAATTTCCCTGGTCCTGGCAGGTTTGCAAGGGCATCATTGTGATGGCGATCTTTGGTTTGCTGCTCCTGGTCTGAAATTCCACTGTCTGGGAGACTGGAGTAGCTTCCTCTGTCAGGAAGCTATTTTCAAAGACATTAGAAAGACACATTAATGTGTTTGTTTCCTAATAGTCTAAGTGTTAAGCATAAGGAAGACTTGGTGCACCTACAAGCATTAAAATACATACACAAGTGACCTCACCTTGGTAAGTTTGGGATCATGAAAGCCGTGTTTATGCTGATGAGGGCGAGGCATTCGAGGGTCATAAGATTCCTTGTCTCTTGGAGCTGCTGCTCCATCCACACTGCTAGGAGACAAAAGCTCACGATGGTGGGGAGAAAAAGGAGCACTGGAATGACCAGCTGCAAGCATACCTGACCATGATACTTCTACAGTAAAAAGCTGTTTAAAACTGTAATATAGGCCACAAATTTTATCAACTGGGAATGTGGGTAACATTCAAATGTAAACTTTTCTGAACGAACCTACATAAAACTGTATTGTTAATTTCCATATGACAAACATATAGTTATTAAGATAAATGCATCAGTATTGACAGTCTTTATTAAAAAAATGCAGGATTCTTTTGACATAGGCATGTTCATCAGAGTCAACAAACAATGTAATTGTTTTGCATCTCATGGCTTTGAGAAGAAATTATTCAGAATGTCAGTGTCTATCATTTGAGCCCAACCCAGCTGCTCCTTCCCTTGCTATTCTCTTTAACTCTGATGACCATGCAGTTGGCTAGCACATATCAGTCATTAATGACTTCCCACCTGCAGAGTCAATATCCCTGGGAGATGCCATGCTTGAATGGCTGCCAGCAAGACTGCTAGGTGGTCTTCTAAAATTGTCCTCCCCATTTATGTCTCTCCCACCATGCTGATTTAAACCATATGCATTAACTGTGTGATCCCCCAAGACAGGTGTCCCCAGGCCCTGCATATAATTATAAAACTTCAGTCAAAAACATCATTTGTTTATATTTGTTTCATTTTTATGCAGTGACTGCACATACACTGTAGATAAGCTTTCTGACATTTTATTTTGATGAAATTAATTCATACCAAGTGCCTTCTAGTCTTTCTCAAACACAGGATCTAGTAAAATTTCAGTGAAAAAATAAAACAATGAACAAGGTGCATCTGATTATTAAGATCGTTATAAAATTGAAGATATAAAACATTTTAATCCTACTTTAAGTCAGTCATTGCTTTTCTTTCATTTGTTAATTGTGTAAACCAAATAAAAAAGTACTTAAGAAAGAAAAGGCAAAAACCAACCCTAGGAACTGGTGACATGCGACGAGATCCTCCAATCTCTCTTGAAGGTATAGTCCCTCCAACTACCCCATCTCCTGTTTTCCTTTGCTGCTGTTGCTGTTGTTTCTGCTGCTGTGTCATTGATGACAATATAGGAGATCGTCTTTGATCTCGCATTTGGAGTCGCTCCCATCTGTGTGAAAGGGATTTCTACTTGAGTGAAACAATTTTTTTTTTAATGCAAATGTTATAAATGTTTAAAGAAATATTCATCAATTGAACATTCAATAAACAATAAACCAAATTAAGAATAATAGACAAACACATTATACTTGCTATTGAAGGTGATACTTCAGTTTAAAATAGTTTCATTCCAGAGCTGTAATGAAACTAAGATACAAAGAAAACCAGGATGTTTACACATTTCTTTCAAAGATGCTTACAGGAAATATCTTGACTGATGCTTTTACAGATGCATATGATCCAAATCTACGTATCTACGATCGGCTAAGATATAACACACATATGCTAAAATACAAAGAAAGTAAACTGGCACAAAATATTGAAAATGTGCCATTTATAACTTCACAACAACTGCATGCAAAAGGCCCACAAGCAGTTTTGAATTGTGAATTACAATTCCTATTCAAAACTAGACAATTCTGTTAAGCCATGACCAAGAAGAGACAGGATGCATAAAACGGTTGCCTTAAAATTGATGCGAGCTGACTTGAACAGAAAGTGAATATAATTTAAAATTATCAGATATATGACTTTGCATTTTTAAAAGTGCAAATAAACTGCTGACAGGTGACTTCAAAAGGTTAGGTACCTTTTATTTTATTGAATTTATTGCAGAGGCAGCCATCTGAAAAAATTTTTCAACAATAAAAACCTACTAAGTCAACAACAATAAGATGATGGAAAACAGTTTTGAGACTAGCAATTTACACATAAAAAGTGCATTCTCCACTATGACTCCATGACAAAATATGAACAAGCAGACCAGACACATTGCTATAGCAGGAGCATCCTGTAATATACTTGCACCATACAACACAGAACTAAATGCACAGTGCTTGTTTTATAAAAAAAACTCACACACTGTTCATTTGGTAGTACAGTCTCAGTCGTTCATTCTTTTTCCATTCCTTAAACCTTAAAAAATGAAGAGGAGCACAAAGCATTTGTAATATCCCAGAATGCCTTTTGCAAACTTTTTCCCAAACTCTTTGTAATTTATAAAGCATGAAGCTTAATAAGCTAACGAGACCTATGCATTTATTACGAGACAGCCAAGAACCAAATTTCCTTCTTGTACTATTTTGGAAGATTTGACAATGAATT
Organism: Marisa cornuarietis; assembly: GCA_004794655.1. Classification (NCBI taxonomy): domain Eukaryota; kingdom Metazoa; phylum Mollusca; class Gastropoda; order Architaenioglossa; family Ampullariidae; genus Marisa; species Marisa cornuarietis. Next base: position 1,866,061 of record SMMW01000572.1, read on the forward strand.
TATATGAATTTTGTAGAGTTTAAAATATTAAAAACATTAATTGCTAGTGCTTTGTAGACATTGTGACCTCTTTATATGAACTGGCATCAGAAAGAATTTGAAAAACTATAGCCTGTTCTATGTTGGATGCAACTGTACATTTTTTATTGTGATGAATTGATAAGGAAATTATTTGAAATTTGCTTTAGTGCTAATAGAACACAGCATTACAATATCACCATCATTTAACAGTGCCTTCTGTTTCTCAATTCTAAATTTAAAATCTGTCTGTTCAAAAATAACTACAGGATCATGAAAACATCCAACAGATTTCCAAACTAATCCCAAAAGGTAATTAAAACTATGAACAATTTATAAATAATCTAAGTCCTTGCTGGCCTGCAAAGTAAACTTTTTTTATACTTCCATTTCCATTTTCTCACCTTTTCTGTAGTTCTGGAGGTAATCTGAACATGTCTGGCATTTCATTACAGATGTCTTTTAATTTCTGAAATACAAAAATGAGAGAATTATGAAAAAAAACTGTTAGTCAGCTCAGCATATTTTTTCAATACTGCACGCTATCTAATTTAATGTGACATAATTTTGTCAGCATACCATCAGCATTGTTTGTTACAATATCACTGCCAACATCATCATTACAACTACCATTACAATAAGTTTTTGTCTTCTCTTTAAGTCAGAAGTACACAGCCTATCTTGCTTTAAAAATTAAACGTAATGTGAACTTAACTTCTAAAAGAACTACATATAAATCCCAGTATTCCACTTAGTAAAGAAATGGACAGAATATCACTAACATTTATCTAAGCAGCATCAGCAAACTTACTCTGACCAAGCTGTCTGTCTCCTTCTCCCGTTCAGGTGTCTCTGACATCTGTTTTAAACGTCGATATCTGTCCATTAGTGCTTTATATTCATCATGAAGAAACTGGGCTCGTTTTTCAAATTCTTGGTCATCTCCAGTTTCAGATTCAGAAAGTGCTGTCTGCATGCCATCTTTAGCCTGTTCACTGCCTCTGTTTATGTCCTGAACCAAAGTAAAGAGGGAGAAATCATAAGCTGTGAAGTCAGAAAAAACCTGGATTTACATGAAGTCCATCACCACTACAGCCAACGTAATCATTGCTGATGTCATTGTCATTAATCGTCATCATCATCATCAAAACACCTCTGTTCTCTACCACTTCTCTGGAATGTATATTTACATAAATTGTTGCAATATTCTGGATGCAATAAGAATAAATCAGCATTCTCAATTTCCAGCATGAATTGTATGGTCTTTTGTGCAAGACTGGTGACTTCTTTGAACTTTGCATGTCAGATAATGGTGTACTGCAAAAATACATGGCAACATGGCTTTGCAGTAAAACTGGAGGATAATTTTTGGTCAGAATATAAGCAATAATTAGAATAATTATAAAGACGAAAATATATTCTGAAGCATTGAACCGCTAGAAATATGTTTTCTTTTTAGGCAAAGTTTGAAACTCTATGATCTCAAATATATTCCTGCAGAAAATCATTTTGCTGTGAAACACAGCAATCACTGGGGTTAGTCACAGTGTTAGGAGAATCTCAAACTGTGGCTACCTTCACTGTGAGTTATTTCCTCCTGTAGCTCATATCAATCTTACATTTAATCAACAGCCACTTTGCAGCATACCTGGTTATCAGCATTATTGCCTTGATCACTATCATCATCATCTGCATGACGGTTGGCTTGAAAAGGATGCCGCCTCATGGACTTTTCCTTCAAGTTTGAGTCTACCCGTTCATGAATTTCATCAAATTTCATTCCCAAGCGGAACAACTGACCCTCCAATTCCTTGCTGGCATCAAATTCTGTGTTTGGAAGCGATGCACCTGCAATCCCACACATTAGAAAAATGGCATGTAAACCAAGGTGATGTCTGTTTTGAAGATCCTGTGCATTCAAAAATAGTGTAGGGTTACCCTTCACTTTCCCTGTACTAAAGTTTTAGATATCATTATTGAAAATTGACCAGTTTTAAGGTACTGATATGCGAAAGATGTTTCTTACAACAATGCATGATTTTGTAAACCTGTTACCTGAACGTCTCAGAACATTGTAGTCTTCTTTAGCCTGCAAGTATGCTCGTCGCAGTTTGTCATGGTCTGTGCGAATGTTGTCGAAGACCTGCTCCTGTTCTTCAAGAGTCAAATGCTGCTCCTCAAGAAGTGTGTAGAAGTGAGAGAGCTGTAATGGGAAAAAAGACTTTATGAGAACTTACTGAGTCATCTGGAAAGGGTGGATTGAGGACTGTAAATTTCCCATAGCACTCACTTTATTATATATGATTATATATATATATATATATACACACACGCATTATATATATATATAGATGATGATGATGATGATGATTGTAAAGCACTGAATCCCATAGACAGGCGCTCCAAGATTTACATTACAAGGCACTGCATATGAAATGCAATTGATAAGGGAAGGGTGTAAAATAACAGTACTTTCTTTCACTGAAGCGCGCACACACACACAGACATCTTAACCATGAAGAACACAAACACTGATACTTTATAATGCATATTTCAGCGGCAAATAAACATTTTCTCACCCGATCATCAAGTGATGCTGCCTGTGTTTGAAGATTCAACTTCACTGTCTCTGGTGGCACTGATGTTCTGTTGGCTACTCGGTTTTCAGACCTAAATGCAGGCTCACCGGGCCTACTGCTATCTTCACCAACACCGATGGCAGCACTGCCAAAAGTCATTGGTTTCTCTGTCTGAGAACCTGAGCTGGTATGTTGATCATTATTCTTTGAACCTCCTGATTTTGGCAGTAGGACCGTGTTGGCTGCAAGAGTAAAGATATAAAATGAATAATAAAAGAAAAACAACAATGAAATATATCATTAAATTATCAAAGGCGGTCTGTTTGTTCAACTATATCAATACAGCTGTAACAAGGAACAAAAACAAACCGACAAAAAAAAATAAAAAGAAATAAAATCTGTGTTCTTGAAACAAAAAGAGTATGACTCTATCAATAAGTATGACACATCCCAGTTTACAATCTAAGCATCAATTTATTGACTATGACTACCGTGTTGACTACGTTGACTATTATTTATAATTTTACTGCAATTGTCACTCTGGTGCATTGTAAATGCATGTGTATTCAATATATTGAAAGATGTAAAAGGCTTGTTGTTTTTCGATAGCAAGCAATTTAAGATAAACATTTCCAGTATTTTTGATATATTTCTTATGCAGAATTAGAAGTCCCATTAATCATCCGCATTTAACAATAAACCTCTAAAATTTTTCTGTCATTGCTGTCTTTCTCTTACAATAAAGAATTAAGATCTGCAATGGAATTGTTGCTAAAGTATAGCTTCTAAAATAAGGTTTAAACACATCAAGACTTCTTACCTGGCACAGGACTGAAGTGATCAACGACAGCCTTTTGCACAGGCGGTGGAGCCATTTGCATAATCTGGCCTTTATGGGCACCTGTGCCAGACGAGACAATTCCTGCATGTGTGGAGATTGGGGTAGGTGAATTGGCATGCAGTGTAATGCGGGCACCCAGTCGCATCTGATCAATGGTGAGTTCTGCCAGGGCATACTTTGACAGAAGCATATCATATTCTTTCTGAAGCTGCTGCACGAGTTCTGTGGCCTGTTTACGGCGCACTGACTCCTGCTTCAGCTGGGTGCTCAACTCACCTTCCAGCTTCTTTAACATCTCGTCAGACTGCTCACCAATTCTGATGCCTCCTTCCTCTGTTGTCATGCGGTCAATTTCAGAAATGGACATATGGGTGGGCTTAACTGGGCCAGAACGCTGGAAAATGTTGCTGACACTTTTGCTTTTGCTTTTGATCTTGAATGACTCATTGGCATCAGACATACTAGGAGTAGGCAGCAGTCGTTTGTGACCTTTCTCTGCAGATACTGCTTGCTGTCTATCCAGCTCAAAGAAGCTTTCCTGTGATCGAGCTTTAGAAATTGTTGATTTAGAAGGACTTCCTGTAGACATATTTTCTGATGTCATAGAATCTGTGCGTCTCCTGTGTGGGGTATTTGTTTCGGACCAAGATACTTCCTGTTCTTCATGACTGAATGGCATCTCTAGGTGACTGGTATCTGGAGAATGACTTTGCCTAGAACTTGGGTGCTGTAAGTGATTTTGCAAAGTCTGCCTTAGACTACCACCTCCTCGAATATCAATACCCTGAGGTGTATTCAATTGACTTCCCACACCACTGAGATGACTGCCAGTCCGACTTCCTGGACGACTGCCAGTCCGACTTCCGGGACGACTGCCAGTCCGACTTTCAGGATGACTGCCACTCCGACTTCCAGGACGACTGCCAGTCCGACTTCCAGGATGACTGCTTTGTGTTGGCGGTGTGACAGGCAATTTTTGAGCCTGCAGCCTTGATGCTGGTAATAACTGGTTGTTGATCAAGAAAATCTCATCCTCATTTTCCGTTTGTTGTGACTCAGATAGTATGACAGCAGCATCCTCAGGTGAGATTTCTGGAAAAGAACGTCCACTGATTGTTGGTGCAGAGCTGGCTCGTGAATGTCGGCCGACCTGAGCCTCACTCATCTCATATGTCTTCATTCTGTTAAGTGACTCTGTTTCTTCTTGTTCAGCAAGTTCCCTGTCATACTGCTCCTGCAGATATTCACCAATCAGATCCCTGTGATCATCATAGTCAACAGGTTCTTGTGACATTTGACCCTCAAGCATCTCTGACTCATTGAAGGATTCATCTTTGGAGAAGTCAGCACCCTCCACCAATACACCAAGCTCTCTCAGCTGCTGATAGTAGTCATCTGTGAAGAGATTCTTATCTTTGTTCATGTTCTCTTTTTTCCCCCACAGCTTCTGTTGGGGTAATGCTTCTCGTTTGAAATCCTGAGGATGCTCCAAAGTGCTTTGTGGTGTATCAACCTCCAGACTCAAGTTTTTTGACTTATGATAGGATCGGGATTTCCCTTCCCGATGACCATCAAGGTCACCACCAATACTATCAAGGTCATCTCTGGATGCCTCAAAATCACTGATGTTGATGCTCTCATCGCCAATGGGAGCAAGATCCTCATCAAAGCTGGCCTGGAGATGCTGAATTGTTGATGTGCTGGACTGTTTATCTCCTCCAAAGCCAGAGTCTGTCCCCTGACCCCCTGTTCTGACCATATGCTTGAAAATATTGATGTCATCTTGGAGAATGCCATCATCATCAATAAGTAGCTCTGCAGCTAAAATAAAGACAAAAAAATTATGACAGATGTCAGTTACTGAAATGTCCAACTGCATTATTTTAATCAATTCTATTAATTTGTGAACATCAAAAATAAAAACAGACAAAACTTTAGTTCACACTTTCTAACATTCAAGTATAATGTCTTTAAATGTATTGATATAGTACTAACAACTTGCAGTTTAAATATGCAGGAAGCCTTGATATCTTGGATCCTCAAATCTACTGGTAGGCATGAAATTCTAAAACTAAACAAAGAATAAGTAAAATTAAAATAAAAGCACAAGCTTAGAATTGTTACACAAGCTTTATATATGGTGGATCAGTTAACAATACAAAAAGTGGTGCAAATAATGAATTAAGTTGGATGCATATGAAGAGCAGTGGGAAAATCTGTGCAAAGTATTAAGACATAAAATCAAAACTAGTGATGTTAGTATACAGATTTGAAAACACTATTGTTATTAAAAAGATGTGTTGTATTCAACTCTCATCATAACCAAATCATAAACACACACGATGCACTTTTTAAAAATGAATATTTTAAATTAACACATCTGTTACACAAGCATTACTCCTTACACCAATCAACAAAGCTGTCAATAGTTGTAATTATGGTCAACTGATTAGTCCACCTGCCTGTCTTGCTCTGCTGATTTATGACACTCTTCATCCTTACTCTAATTGTTTCCTGACTGCTCTTTGAGTCTTCTACGTCTGTCTTTTATTACTTGTCTGTATAGTTGCTTTTCCTTCTGTTTTTTTTTATATTCTGTCCATGTCTCCTATTTGTATTAAGTTCTGAGAGCATGCTCCTTCATGAGCATGATTATGCACTATATATAAATCCCATTTATTATTATTACTATGAGTAAATGGGAGCTTGTTGATATTTGAAAATGCAAAAGGATGATTATAGATTATAAGGTTTTGACATAACCATAAACAAATGACTTACAAGTCACTGAATCTCTGAGAATTCCACAGTCATCAAGGTCAAAGTCATCACTTATTGCAGCTAGCGCCATCTTTGAAGTTTTTTTCTCAGATTTTCATCATTTCCTTCATGCAGTTACAGAACATATTCTAGAGCTGTCAATTATCTGAAAAATAATAAACAATTACATTATGCATCTGCGCAGTAAAATTATTTTATTTATCATGTAAGTAAATATGTCTTGTGTCTCTAAAGATGTGTTTGTACATATGTGTGTGTACATGTGTGTGCATATGTGTATCTGTGTGTATGTACATGTATATGTGTATTTCTATAAGAGTGAATGTATGTATGATCATGCTTTCAATCCAATATATAATAAAATAAACATATTGTAATGATCTTAATTAAACGTGAACATTCAAGTATTATTAATGACCCAGTTATTCTGAACTGACAGTAAACATAATCTGAGATACTTTTAAATTACATGTTACCGATAAGTAAGCAGCTGCACCTGACAGGAAAAGTAACAGAAGAAAGTGACACCTAAGCGATGCAGCTTGTGGTGGAGACTATCATGGCTATTTGACAGGACAATGCCAGCTGGCATAAAACTAAATGTTTTGGCTTGGAAGTAATCATTTGTATTCTGAAAAGACAGTCATCAACATGTTGGATCATTATGGACACCTGTTGTCTCTTTTTTATTCAATATAAGACAAACTAATAAAATATATGATTAACTTCCAGAAAATTTTCTGTATTTATAAATTAACACTGACAATGTAAATATTACAATATTTTGTTTATAAATACCCAGTACATAAACTTTTTCAATCACAAATAATGTCTACTTGTTTTAAGTTTAAGCATGCTGGTCTATATGGTATAACACTTAACTCTAAATAAAATCTAGTCCGGTAGATGGACAGCTACTTTTTTAATAGCTGAATGCACACAATACATAAGCATACTTGCATTCAAGCAGCTGGCCTACACACTGAAGAACAAATATCAGAGTATAATTTGATTAACAATATAATTATCAATTATATACCATTTTCACATTAAAACACGAGCATAAATTTTTATTTTTCTCAACCACATCTCATTAAAGTATTAAAATGCACTGAAATCTGAGAAGATGCACTTTCGTCTAGATAATATAATCATGGTTTGAAGACTTATTTCTGAAAAAAGCAAACTTAAAAAGATGTTTAGCTTAATGACAGCTTTATCAATATTAAATAGGAAAATTCTGCATATGAAGACCATTTTTGTTTGTTTGTCACTGAGTAAATGATCACTTACACATGGCCTTCACCAATGCCTATACCAGAAATGTTAAGCTGTTTATCCTTAACTTGCCTGCATGCAAAACAACCATAAATATTGTTTATTGATATACTACACTGTGACATAGTTCACAGGTCACTGATTTTACCCGTCAATATACACTGTGTGGTTTTGTGTTCACAGTCAAAGTGTATATCTTTAGTTTTGCAGTCTTAATTTATACATCCAATCCACATTTAAATACATAATATCATGTGTAGACTTTTAAGTAAAAAATGTTTTCTATTTAAATATCTTGACATATACACACAATTCAAATAACATTGCAAATATAGGTCGATCTTTGTTTCAGAACACTGACAATACAAAACACTTTTTAACCAATTTGGCAGAGAACCTGCAGTAAAATTTTCCATAAGATATAAGGAAATCTGCCGATGTTGTTACGGGTTTCATTATATTCGGGAATAATTTAAATACCTTGGAAAGTACACTGGTCAGAACGCAATGCATGCACAGACATGATCTTTTTTGCGCCGACGACATATATATATATATACGTACATGCCATATACGCACAGGGACATTCCCATGTATAACAGCACATGCATCTTTTGCACTTTGCATTACAATGTTATATGATTGTACTAAACATTATATATAAATAATGCTAACCAATTCTAAGTGAACACATGTATTTTTATTGGTCTGAAAGTATAAGCACCTGTGACATGCAAATATATTTATTCCGCCACTTTGTCAGTATCGCATGACAAGAAATTACAGAATCACTTCGCGCTGAAATTCTAAAATCAAAACAGACACATTTAAACTATCCGCAGAATGGTGGTGAGAGCCACGCTTTAGGTAAAGCTGCAAAAAAGATAATACGACAAGAGCTACGTACACATTACAGGAAGGCGTTGTCCGAGATACGGCGTCTGTGCCTTGGTAATCGTACACAAGACGATAGCCGACATGTTCTTTGTGACGTCACTGAAACAAGTGTGTCGTCTGCAACGAGAATGTAAGTGCTTATTATTATTATTTTTTTTTTACAAAGTTTCATCAGCTCGATGTTTTGTGAGACAAAGAAGTGTGTTTATAAAATAATACCTTGTTTTAATCATTCGGTAAGCTAACGAAAGGCTAAAATGCCAAAATCATTTGGCAGAAGCGACGTGATACGTGACGTGAGTGCACTCGATACTACATTAGGTTGTGTATTTTTGTACAGTGATCTAAACTTCTCTCAAACGTGATTTAAAATAGAAAAATGGAAAAACTATTGGGATAACTATTTTATGATCATTTCTTAAATCAGGCGTGAGAAGATGAAATTAGAATTGGCCATTATTACTGAATTATTCAAATTTGTATCATGCTTGTGTGTGTGTTTGAAAGGTTCTACATTGACTTTCATGTTCGCGACAGGTGGCTGTTGTTTTTTTTTTCCCAAGCGTTGTTTTGTCTTACTTGAATAGTTTCGTGGCCAAACGACGTCGAATATATGAGCACTGTGAGTTGAGACCAACACAGAAAGCCTAAAATATATGTTAGTATCGTCCCGAGGACAAAAATTCCAATCACTGACACCACCCCGGCCCATGCAATGTCTGCTTCCCTCAGTTACTTTGCAGTGATATTGAGACAGCAGTTAGCAAGGATCGGTATTCTAAAATAAACATTGGTGGAATCTGGCTACATTTTTTTCTGCTGGCTGCTGGGTACATTTGTTTTAAGTCTGTCTAGAGAAATATGTACACCTGGATGGTTATCTTTTTTTTCCCGGGGGCGGAAGGGGTTTACGTATTGAAAGGAAGTGCCCCTAAGTGTTTAATTAAGAATTTTTTTCTTCGATATTTAATACGTTAGGCTGTTTTTTTATTATGTCAATAAAGATATAAATTAATCTTTCCTTGAGCTCAGGTAGCCCCTAAGTGACTAAAAAGTTCAAATTATACAGTGGCATTTTCTAACTTCTGAAATCACGGTTTTTATGCTTACTGTAATTAAAAAGTGTCCTTGCTTCAACTAATCGACAAAAGTCAAATTCAAAATTATTTTTAGAGTAATTTTCTGAATCTAAATTTCATGTATAATGCAAAATTGAAGAAGAACGTTGTTCGGTGAAAACAATGTACCAAACTTTATTCAGTAAAAGAAATACTTCTCATGGTTGATTTCATGTTGAAAATACATACATTCAGTGGAGAATCTAAATATCTACACTACAGACGAAATGATAACTAATGCGACTTGTAATCAGAAACCCATGCATAAAATGTCAATCAACAAATGTTTCAGCATGTTTTAAGCACGGAATCTCTATTGAACAGAAAGAAAAGAATGTTGGTTGCCATTTGTTTACACGAGAAAATGACCTGGGCTGGATGTATTTTTTCCCATTGATAGGAAGTTTATGCCATAATGAATAACATACTCTTTAATGTATGGAAAATGAGATAAATCCTTGCTTGTAATATGAAGGATTACCTTCAGTGGATTTTTAAAGTTTTGTCTTTTCTTAAAACAACACAGTTTGAAATCAGCCTGTGAAGGACAAGAGTTCAAGCACAGTCAAGTTTTTCTCTGCCAACATAACATTGTGCATAAACTATAGAATGAAAGGAACAGCCTTATTCTTGTGGCTCTGGCAAAAATAACATAGCTGCTTTGTAAGCTATATTTATGTGTATAATATGCTTGTGTACAATACATCTTGTACTCTTAGATCTGGCATTAAAGTGTGATGACTGACCATTATCTACCTAGGTTGCACTCCAAGAAAGCTTCAGAAAAGGTGTGTAAGCCTAGGTGTCATAGTTCCTAGCTCATGGTCAACCTGAGCATAACATGGTTGGATTCTGTAACATGACAACATATCCCTCAAACATGATCAGACATGCTACACTTTATGGACTGCCAACAGAATGAGCTGGCTGTAATGGGGGAAACGAGACAAGATGTATCCTTCTCAAGCATACGAGACAAATGGAAATATCTGAATGCAAGCTTTTGTGTGTGTGTTTTGGTGGGGGGAGGGGTGTGTGTGTGTGTTCAAAATGACAAGAAATGTTACATGCTCAACATAAAGAAAAGAAAGCGTGGCTTTGTCTTATTTCAATATTACGATTGCACATATACCTGTTTGACCTGCAAAGTGGCTGCTATGGAAATTTGAAAAAGAGTTTACACATAAAAGGAATCAAAATACAATACCAAGAGTGATGGCTTACAATTAAAAAGAAGCTATTTATGCATCATAAGATTAACTTGATTAAGTATAATGAAAAATTAATAATTTAAAAATCATCGAAACCATGACAAAAATGAGTTACATTTGCAGCTAATCTCTGACTATATGTTATAAAATGTATCAAAACCAGTCTGTAACTTTGCCTTGACTGACAATGCGAGAACCCGTACCAAAATTGAACAGAATAAAAGTGCTTTAAATTATTTAAAAACAGTTCAATGTGCTGAAATAGACGATAATACTCTTTAGGAGAGTAACATGGGATTTTTTCTCCCCCTACTCCAATCTTTCTCTCTCTCTCTCTCTCACACACACTATTTTTTTGAATAAGTGAGGAAACAAAATCTAATGAACCCATACAATACTTAATGCTGCTCCAAATAATATCATAAAAAAATAAGCACCAGACCAAAGAAAACACTCCTCCCCAAATTAAAGGAAAAAATACTGTATATCAACTTACTAAAACTTTGCCTGCTTGCCCAAAGGTCAGCAAAGAAGTCACTACTGTTTTAGTGTGATCTGCAGTTTGAATGACTGCATTTCTCCATGTAATGTTTAATGAAAACTGTTAAAAATATTTGTTGTGCTGCCATTTTGGTCTCGGGGTGTTTTGCACTGAAGAGTTTCTCGCTGCACGAGTCATTCCTTTTGGTTGGTAACATAAAAACAGACCAACATGACCAACACAAAAACAAATCGGTGGTCTCTATGCAATGTGTAAATGACATAAGTTAAATCAAACAATTTATAATTCAAAAGACAGTTCCACAATACTATGGATACAAAAGTAAACACTACAAGAAAAATTTGCTTTTGTACTAAGTTTCCAATATGAGTATTTACCTTAAAGTGAAACACATCAAGATATAAATCATGTCAACCTGTTTTCTTTGAAAAATACAAAGGAAAATAACAAATGTAAATTGTCTCAAAAACCTGTACATCCTGATCCTTACTTTTTTTTAAATAAAGATGCTTACTAAATAAATAATTCACATCATCTGCACCATGTTTTAAATTTTGCAAAAGCACATCTAACTATCAAAATAAGATTTTCTCCAACTTGAAAATCATGTTCACATCAGGCAACAGAAATCAACACAATGGTTACATTCTCTAAATCTTTATTCACTCACTAAAATTGCTATATCTGGAGAGGTATGCACAAAATTAAAATGCTTAGTTCCTTCTTATGCCATATAGAAACAATGTGATAATTATCTGAGTAGAAATTTTACACCTGGCTTGATCAAGTATCCTGAAATCAAATTCACTTAAAAAATGTAGCTTGATACTGCGATAATCGACACAACGATATACCTATGCCCTAATTGAGGTTGTATACTTTTATCCTACTTGGCAGTCACTGTCCCTGCTCACCAAAACCACTTGAATCACTTTAGTTGTAATAGGACAAAAAGGTATTGACTGCATTTACAAATTATACTATAAAGAAGATATTTATAAATTATAGGTGGACATTATAAGTGAAAAGCAATAGCTCCTGTGCATGTGTCTTGTGTATGTTAAGCAGTCTCTGGCTAGAAACTGGTGCAATATAAGAATTATAATCACTATTTCTTTTTTAGATAGATCCAGAGGATGGAATTAGGTCTGAACATTTTACTATCTGCCTTTCTAAAGTCACAATAATGCATCACCACTTCGACAAGTAGGAAATCCTCTGTAACTTATGTCTATGCCTTAAATCTGATTCATGATGCAGTGTCTCTGAATTTGCAAATGAAAAGCTTTGATTTATATTTGTAATGTTACTAAATGGAATGACTCGTTGAAACATGTTTTGATCCACAAAAGTAGTAATCTAGTACTAAAGCACTAGTATTCTGTTTATCAGCACTCTAATCATTTGTCATTTTTTTAAAAAAAGTACCAAATAATGTACTTAATAATGTACAAAACATTAGCAATGCTAGCTTTAAAATATAAAAAAATTTGCAACTACTGTTCTTGAAATCTCTATATTCCACATGACCTTGTTCTAATAATAATCAAAATAGTATGACGGTTTTCATTCACTCACCAGTTTTTGTCTCCCACATCTTTTAAATAAATTCAAAGGATTATGCATGTACATAAGTTATTAAAAACTCTAAGTGAAAATTTTTTTGAATTATTACATTTAACTATCACATGAAACAAACATGCCAAATGACAATTTAAATGCATTTTAAGAATATTCTCTAACAATACAATAAAAATCACATTAACAAAACTTCATAATACATCAACATTATCATATGAAGAACAGTATAAGACACTTTATAAAGACAATAACAATTAGGTAAGTTGATGTACAAATGTTTTTAAATGGTTAATATGCAAGACATCCTGTTCAGGTGTTCAAGTTATCCGGAGCCCTAATTTCTTCGAGACTCTTCATTATGTTTTTCTCATGTGCTTGATTCCAGATTTTCTTAAACCAACTTAATTTCTTTTACAGGAGACACTAGTCATTTTGGGCCAAGCACAGCCATGTTTAGGAGTAATGCGACTGCTGACCCTTTTATGTTGCCAGCAAAGGGATAAATCACAATCTGAGCCTGGTAAATTCTGGCCATACTTAGAAATTGGTGTACAGAAATAAACAGAAGCAAAAATGTTGCATTTCAGCTGCAAATAACAAATAGCAGCAACACATGTTTTGTGTCTCAACACACACCACAAAGGAGATGATGAAGGAGGAATTTCTCTTTACTTACGATGACCCATTTTCATGGACTGTAACAAACATTTTTCACCAAATAAGCTAAAAAGAGAAAAAACTTATACAAAGAGACATTTTATGAAGAAGTATAAAAAGATATCTAAGCATAAGTTCCTCAGTATTTCACAAAAACACCTATTTACCAATAAGCAACTTATTAAACTTTAATGAGGTGATTATGGAACAGAAAAATGTAGGCTATTTACTTTTGTAGGAATGATTTTTCACAGCCACACCTATACCTTCGCCAAAAGGCAGACACTATCTCAAAACTGTCTTTTCATGCTGATTTGAATTGAAGAAGTGTGCCAAATGGCATCAAGAGTTAATCTTATGCAAGAACTCACCTTAGAGATGTTGATGCCTGTAAGGTTCTCCACCATGAGAGGCAGCTTCTCCATGATGAGCATGACCTCACTGGTGAGTTTAGTGGCGCCCACATCTCCCTTGCCACTGGAAACCATGGTGACCTTCTTCGCCTGTGCCAGAGGCTGCGCAATCTCAGCAGCAATCTGACAAACAAAAGACATTGTTTTTCACCACTTGGTGCAAGAATACCAGAGTGTTGGTGCAAGATTACCTGAGTCAGTATACAGCATTTAATCTTTAGGCATTTACGAGCCTTTTGTCAGTGGTGAATGGAAAACAGTTTTTAATTTTTTTTCTTTTAACCTTTGGCAGTGTTTCAAGAACCATGTCCACCATAGCAGCATCCTGGTAATCTTTCCAGGCATCAGCTTTCTTGGCCATCTGCTCAGCTTCAGCGCGTGCCTTTGCTTCAATAGCAAATGCTTCAGCTTCACCCTGGAGCTGCAAGCACACAGCAAAAGAACCAAAATGAGTTGGTGGTTGTAATGAATTTCTTTCGCGTGTGGCCTGTGGCGCAATGGATAACTACTCACTCACACGCGGCACCTCCGTTACAACACATACATACACGCATTCGCATAGTCAATCAAAGTAGATCAATGGATATATAATAATAAGAATATCATTAAGCAAAAGAGCATCAGGTAAAGCAAATCATATATATAACAATACTACTCTAGTTCTACTGATAAATCACAAGATTATGATGGACTTAGCTCCCTTGAAGTCACTGCTTCATGACCAGTGATGCGCAAGCCTTTCCTCTCACAGGCGGCTAACAGTTTCCTTCTCACAGACGGCTAATAGATTTCACAAAGATAGTCCACAGTCACAACTATACACAGTGTCCAAGAGTTACCAACAGTTCGATGGTGGAACACACAATTCACCAAAGTCAATGCAATTCCGCAGCACAAAGAAACATCATATCTATCACACATACACATTTACGTCTCGGCGAGACGGACCTCCTACCCCCAGCTCGTGGTTCAGAAAAGTAAAGCATTATTTCCCACGCAAAGGCCCGGATGTTCTGCCTCCACGTGGTGTGTCTCCAGTCCCCCACCCCCTTTGATTCAGGGGACTGGCCGACACTAAACTTTCCCACGGCCGCTTCTTGGTCTGCTGGCCGCGCATCACTGGTCAGGCTTTACGGCCACCCGCCTTGACAATCCCTTCAGGCGGTGGCGTTGGTAACCTGACCAGTGGACCGTTGGTGGTTCTCACGCTGTCCCACTCCCAAGTAGAAAATAAGTTTTCTACAGTAGTGTCAGGCATCTGTAAGTTTTTAAAAATTCTACATATTTTTCCTCACTTGAGAAATAAAAACATAATATGCTGACCTTGATGGCTTCAGCTGCAGCCTCAGCCTCCAAGATGACTCGTGTTCTGTTGGCTTCCGCCAGCTTCTCCAAACGGTATTTTTCAGCTTCTGCAGGTTTGCGAACCTGAGCATCAAGCTCACGCTCTCGTCGGACGATCTCTTGTTCCTGCACCTGGATCTGTTGCCCACGCTCAATGACTGTCACCTGCATCTGCTCCTCACGGATACGCTGCTTTGTCTTTGCTGCCTGAACATAGCAAAGCAGCATGTCAGCACACAAGCTGAGTACTTGATCTTTCAAAACATCAAAAACATGGCCAAACTCATCTTTAAATTTCAATGTATTGACTTGAATTCTTTACTGGAACATTTCCCATTTGATTTCCTTAAAGGGCCGGGCACACGAGAAACAAAATCAGCCCGGCAAACTTGTTGCTCGCGAACAGCGTAATGCCGGGCAGGCCCGCCAGCTGTCTTGCAATCCGGTTTGTGGGGGACCGCTGGTCACACGGACGAACAATGTTTCAGACACGCTGTGCAAAAGTAGCAAGAGTAGCGTCCCTTGTTCACTACAATGTCGGACACAATGGATTTCGCTATGCTATTATTGTTCAGTAAAATAAAGGAAAAGAAAAGAAAGGCGAGACAAAGAAAGTGGTGGGTCAGACCTTGGATTCAGTGACGCTCTGATGCAGGAGATGGTACAATTGGTACATACCTGTGCATTCAATGTCTATACTGGCCTCGAATGATAGCTTCAATGAGGTCCACAGACTGTTTTTAAAATTTTTATTTCTGTATTTTTGTAGTCGAGAGTCCTAAAGCTCGCTGTGCAAGTTCAGCAACTCAATGAGACATAAAGTTTGTGCTTCATTTAGATTAGCCAGAGGCCCTGTCCCTGTTCAGCCATGACGAAAACTCGAAACACGCGCCAAACTTTAGAACGGGCTGTAAAGCGGCGAACAGCTCGCGGGCTAGAGCTGAACAAGTTTGCCGAACTGTTTGCGGACAGTCTGCAGTGCTGGTCACACGGCGAACAGGAAAAACAAGGCTGTTTGGGAACAGTTTCGCGGGCTTTTGTTTCTCGTGTGCCCGGGCCTTAAGCAAAATGTAAGCTTTGTTCTCCCTCTGCCATGCCATCATGTTAAGCAATATGTCACAAAACTGTCTGGAAGTGTAATAAATCTCAATTACTTTCTACTGATCAACAATGACTTGTGTTGGTTCTTAGTATGGTATGGACATGTTAAACTCTTTATAATACCAGTTCATGTATCTATCTTAAGTCCACAAGTAACTACACTTTTCCTTTTAAGAAGAGGGCTACTTTACTCACTTGAAGGTCATAGGCCAAATCAGCCTGAGCTTTAGTAGTCTGCACCTCCATATCATAGGCAGCCTTCTTTAACTCAAAGTCTCTCTGAGATTTAGCGATATCTATGTCGTTAGCATACCTAGCTTCCATCCTTTTCTCCTCAGCAATAGCTTCCTAAAAATAAGACATAGCAGAAATTCAATAAAAACAGCATTATCCAATTTCTGAACTACAGACGAATCTTATTGCCTTATGAAGTCACAAATAAAAAAATGAGGTCATTAATTCATTCATTTATTTTTATTCATCCATTGATTGGTACCCGTTGACAAACAGTACTAGTTATCAGGGGAACAAGTCAACGATGCAGTGGCTGACAAGGCTTGCCACATAGGCCTGTCTTCAGCGGTGGTGAGCAGGTCCATTTCTTCACATTTGCAATCTAACTCTGCATTTAACTCTCTCAGCCTCTTCATAGGTCTACAGGCTCTCTGGCTAGTTTCTTTAGAGAACACTGGCATCAGTCCTCAACTGGAAGTTGTAAAGGTCATTGCAGTCTTAAATTACCTAAGTTTTGTGGTGACCCGTGAAGGTCTTCAGTACTTGGTAGGCCTTTTTGTTGTCGCCTCATGTCAATCCCTCCTCTTTAGTTTAACACCAATTTTTGATCCAGTTCTCCTGAAATGTCTTCATCCTCTTCCTGATGTCACAGTTCCCTACTTTGTACTTAGAAGCTGCTTTAGGGCTGCTTTTCCTCTCTTTCTTCAAGGATCTCCTTTGGTAAGAGATCTAGAATATCATTTAAGACCAAGGGTTGATTCTTCTTTCTATGCCTCCCTAGAATTTTGTTGGTTGTTGATAGAAGTAGCTCGTTCAAGTTTCCAGGGTGCAGTCCTTCCTGTTCAGGGTGGTAAATTTGCCTACAAATTGAGCTTTAAACATCACCACAGCATTTGGGTCTTTTCCAAGTCATTTGAAAAGGAAAACTTAACAATTTGATAACACTTCAAATCCAAGCAATTTGAAGCAGGTGTATTGAACTGGTTTACAGGCTGAGATTAATCAGTGCAAAATGAAAGCATTTAACAACATTAACATTTGCAAGATACCTTGATACCAGCATCTCTTCTGGCCTCTGCTTCACCAATGCGAGCATCTCGTTTGACTTGAGCTGTACGGGCCTTTCCCAATGCCTTCAGATAGCCCTGTAATAAATAAATAAACAGCCCAAATTTAATTTTTTTTATAATGTAATTGAGAGAGTTCTAATTTTAATTTCAGCTCACACTAGAGACAATAGGTTGACAATAAACAATAGAGACGAAAAAAAACCAACAAAATGCAAAAGCACAAATCCAATTTAGAGTTCCAAAAAATGCCTATAATTTTTTATATAATTTTAAACAACTTGCCTCAGTTTAGATATTATACTGGAGTTGTTTTTTTTTTTAAACCATACATCACCCACTTCTTCATCACGAAGGTCCTTCAGAGTGTAGCTGACAACGTAGATGCCCATGTTGATGAGATCAGAGGAGGCCACCTCAAATACAGCCTTGGAAAACTTCTTCCTATCTTTATAGATCTCCTGCGACAGAACCAGTCAGGTTATTTGTGAGTCTGAAGCTCTTTTATATGATCTTTAAAAGATGTCCAGACAGAATACCCGTTAAGATAGCACACTTTAAAAACAAAGCAACTTTTATTTTTTTGAAACTGATAACTACTTTGCTCCATACATCTTTAAAAAAGCAGAGCTGTTAACCACTCTTCAAATGAATCAATATTTTTAAGAGTATCACCACAGAAAATATTAAAAAACTGAATAAGCCAAGCACTATGACACTTTAGGCATCTTCCAGTTCTGACCTCCACAGTCATGTTGCCCATGATGGCACGCTGATGACCCTCCAGTGTCTCCTGGGCAACAGCTTTGATTTCTTGTTCAGTCTTGCCCAGGAACAGTTCACAGGCTGCTTGCAGCATTTCTTCATTGCTGCCTTGAATCTTGACCTGTACTCAAATTCAAATGGTCAGTTTAAAACAGGCAGGGCAAGCATTTGAGATACTACTACAAAGCCTTAGCTGATAAAAGATATGCTTAGCTTTAGCAAAATTCTTCATATACTGTAAATTTTACAGCTGAAAATGTAAACAGTATCTATATTAACTGTCTATAAGCTTATGTTTGAGTTGTGATATTACCTGTCTTACCCATACAACATTCATGTAAAGACTTTTCTAACACAATTATTCTTCAAATGAGTGGGTAGGTCATTTTTTTAAGTCCTAAGCAGACAAGACACTAATTCTCAAAATCTGATGCAAATAACCTCTTCTTTAAAAGATAAGCCTTCAAACACTGACATTTTCACACTACGCAAAAAAAATGTAAAATCCTTGAGATCAAATTGAAACATGGATACATCTCATCAATGTTTACATCCAGCTACCCCACTAGCTGTAAGTGTAAATACATCAATGTTCCAACACAACATAGACTTCTAGTCTTGCAGACTTCTGTGCATATCAATGTTCAAAGGCTTGTATCTTGCAGACTAAGGGCTTATTTATTTAGGCATCAGGAATTCATTTCTTGTATTAATGAACTAAACCCAGTCATTTGGAAACAACTTTGATGCTGGTCTGGATAAATATGCCACAAAAGTGAGTTTTTTATGGAAAACTTCTTGCTAAAGCCAGAAACTGAATGTTTTTAAAAATAATTATATGCTTACATTCTAAGCCATGGAGGACAAACTTATTTTTTAAAGGAACACTAATATATTTGAAACAAAAATACACTTCTTTATATATTCATGTTTAGCAACACTTATTAAGTCTGTGGGACTATACAAAGCACAATAAATTTTTTATCTGGTGTATGTGCATGTGGATGTATATGCACATGTGCACGCACATAAACGTCTACAAGCAACTCAAATGGCATGCACAGACAGTATACTGATAACATGCACAAACTTACAAATCCCTAATTGTACCAAAAACAAACAAAAAAAACAAAATAAAATAGAATAAAATAAAAATTAGTGATAAATCACTTCATCCAAATACCCACAAATCAACCTTCTCTCATTTTGTCTACTTACTGGTATATCTGTTTGCATCCTCTTGCTCAAACTAATCTTCCATTATGCCAATATGAATCAAAAGCTTTTGGACATTGCCTACAAAAACACTCATAATCTCAAAAACACTTCTGTCTTTAATGATTTTCCCAAGAAGAGGATGCAAAATTTCTTTTCATATTGCTTTCCTATAAACTCTTATTTTCAAAGCAGTATCACCCTTGCACAACTGTTTCTGTGGTATCTCACCTGTGCTATGCCAGTGACCGAGATGGCTACGCCTAACTGGGTGTAGACGTTGCTGCTTTCGATGGTAAGTGTGATGGTGTTAAGCGACAACCTGCAACCAAACCACAGTTGCACGACTACTGGGGCTATATGTTTTTAGATACAATAAGGAAGTCTCCACAAACCACACACAATTAAGGGGAAAAAAACAAACTGCGAATTCAATCCAGCCTTGGTCTGCTTGGCATTTATTTAGAAAAATGACACTTGCAGATGAATTAAAAAGAAAACCTTTTTTTTCTCCAGTCACTTATCTAATGTTTAAAAGCATACTGACAAAAAAACCCCTGTGATTTCTCTATGTTGCAGGCCTCTTTTAGTCTCTAGAACTATTTCATACATTAAAATAATAATCACTATCATTTTACCAACATCTAATATCAAAATGTTGCAAAAACAAACATAAAGTAAAAATATCCCACGGTAAATATGATGAACTGGTGTTTAAATCATGTCCCTGCTCCTTTAATTCACTTAAGGTTGAGGCTTATGAGAAAAATGAGGTTTAGCCAACCAGAGATTTTTTCATTATTTTGACATGCATGCATATCCAATTTATATGCATGTAGAGAAAAAATATGGATGAGGAAATACATTTTGAAGGAAAGGGTTACTATTTTTAACCGACCATCCACACTGCAGTTGACAAAGGCAGACATTATGGATTGAAATTCCTGGCAAATACTACATTTATAAGCATTTATTTTCAAAATATTGAGCAAAATAGAAAGCACACTCAATAATGAGGAAAACTAAAACAAAATAATTAAAAAATAGAATGGCACAAAAAATACAAACCAAAAGGATAAGCTGCCATTGTCCAACAAACATGCAGGCTGGACTATCCATAATATGGTGTGCGCAACACATTAATAACAACTTACCTGTGCAATACCTGTGACGGAAATAGACACCCCAAGTTTGGTGTATACTTGTGGACTCTCAATTGACAAGGTCAAAGTGTTCAAGGACATTCTTAGCAGAGACCGGGTGCACAAATGCACAGCAGATAGATGCAGGGAAGACAGAGAAAAACAAGATGCAGAGAAACCTTCTTGACACTTGCATGTAAGTATAAATATGTGCTGGGAAGGTGAGATAATGTGGACCAGGTGGTGGGTTGGGATGGGAGGGACTTTTCTTCATTACTTTTATTACTTTTTAAAACTGAAACAATCTAAAACTGATTAAACAATAAAACAAATAATAAAAAAAGTTTGATGTTTGGTGCTTCTGGTAAGTGATGAGTTCCCCATAAAATCTTTAACCTCATGCAATTTTTGAAGAAATATCCACAGAAATATGAACAGTTGTGTTTTACTTGCAAGGTCAGCTCCCATGTCACAAACTTATTCTTTTTCTGTTGGTTTTTCAGTGTAAAATTTCTTATATATATAGTCTTTAAGCAAAATAGTTTTTGCAAAGTCCAAAGATCTTGATCAATGATCTCTGACCATTTGGTTCTTAATTCCCCTTGTGGAATATTAAGAAACATTTATCTATCTAAATTGGATTAGATTCAACTTGGTTTTTGATTTAGTCCTCAGTACAGCGTTGGTGGACACCAATTAACAAAACTCAACATTGTGAACTGATCTACAAGCCCAGTGACGAAATTGTAAAAAAAAAAAAAACTCTTAAAACCTGCATGTTTGATAGAGTGCAACTCATGCCTATTAATCAGCACTGCAGATTTCACAACTTTCAACTCATTAAGCGTTCATATATTGAGCAACTACTTTAGATCATAGAAGATTTTGTCGTCATCATCAAAACTGCTCTCAATGTCATGCTTAGAAAACTCCCTCACCTTTGTAATTTCTGAATGCCAGGCCAAACAAAGATGCGGCCACCTGGGATGTATCTTGATCTTCCCAGGCAGCAGCCTAAAGAACACAAAAGAGATGCAACCAGCATTAGAAAATTCATCACTATCACTAAAATTATACCATTTGTAAGCTTGAACTGTGATGCAAAAAATAAATGCATTATGTTAATCATTATTGTGTAAATTCCCAAATGCAACCTAACTGCAAAGTTTATACGTGTGTGTATGCATTTCTGTAAGTGTACAAAGATACAAAAGACATCTTTAATTTAGAATTTTTCTTGGTGTTTGCTTTAGATGAGCAACGTAACTGTTTACTGTTTGGGAAAATCCTTGTTCTGCCTCGCATACTATAATGTTCAGCTTTGAATCAGGTAAAAAAATGTTTCGCTATAATGATCAAAATCACCACAGGATGGAGGAATTTTCTCAAGCAAACCAGCCAACCGACAGTGTAACACTACAAAAATAATTAGTTCAACTAAATGCTCTAATACTACAACTAGTGAGGGAGCTTTAGGCAGACATAACTAAAGCCCTGAGTTTTAGGTACCATGGATTGGATCCTCTTTGCAGATTATTCTCGTTTCAACATATTCAACATCTTCCTTTTATTAATCATCTACAACTGTGTATCTACTATCTATTTTATATTAATTTATATAAATTTATATTTTATATAACTGCAGTGGTAATATCATTTTTATTTACAAATTAGACTAGTGAATATAAATATTCGACTGCTCAGCTTCAGTTGCTGGATTCCATCATAAATTAGGATGATGTAACCTAATTTGATCTTGCCTCCTCAGTAAGTATCCCAGTCTCTAGCATATTCTGCTTCACAGTCGGACGCAGTAATATTAGTAGACAAATTATAATAGTGCAGGCTGGCACACAACTCGCAGGGGAGAAAATTAAAAATCACAAATATTACATGGTAAAATCCAATATAACAAAAACGACATCTTTTATACATTGGAATGCACCTTTGCAAACCGTCCAACCCCTGGTTTCCTGCTCGTCTCTGATGTGCTGGGGTTTTACAGTCTACATAATAAGCTGTTCTTGCGCAAGACGGGACGTTCGCAAATAATAATATTTCACTCTTAAATATTTCCTCTTTAATCCTTTATTAGGAACACGGAAGCTTTGCGTGGTTAATTTCCTCCTCGCTGAGCATTCGGTTGACTACTTTTAATTTAAAGCGTATATCAGATTTAGGATAGTAATTACTAGTCTAGTTTCGAGGCATCCGTCTGAGATCCGTCCTGCAACATTCAAGATATCCACGCCTGCTTTAGAGCGAAGAAATTGTTGCCACGACACAAAAACATGATTAATAATATAAACAGACTTACCAGAAACAACCATAACTTCATTCGGTCCACACGTCTCGAAACCCATCTCAGCAGCTGCCAAAATGTAAAAACACCCCTCCCGAAACAAAAGCCAGCTTTCGCCTATGGCCACTATGTGTTTATGAAGAGTGTTTTCCTCATTACGAGGTAAAAATTTCTTGCGATCTCATTGGCCAACACTGCACCCCGATGTCAAACTGTGCCAAGGACACACACACGGTCTTCTTGCGACGTATGTTTTCTGTCATCTCGAAAGTGAGGGTGTGTGGGGAGAGAGGTAATTGGTGTTTTACGCCGAGCCAGCAACTAAGGCTATATCACGGCGAGGCAGCCAGCCCTGTAAGCAGACGCCACATGCAGAGAAAGAACAGCGTACCCGAGACGAGATCTGAACACAGGACAATCAACCCTCACTGTAATGGTGGCAGGCGTTAACTGTTGCGCCACCGGACCACCTTCGAAAGTGACTGGAAACTGAACCAACGATAACGGGCAGCCCAGTCGATAAAGATCATGCATTGTGGTTCAGAATTATTTGATTTAAAGTAAAACTAGTGAATAATAATAAGTAAACGACGTCAAATATAATTAGTTTAGGATACTATAAGAACTGATGTGAAACAGTTCAAGGCGGTGTAAATAGAACTGCTGAAAGTCATTTGAGAATATGTTCTAAGCTGCATTTTAAAATCGGTTTTAAAAAGGCAGCCTGGGGCCAGTTACACAACACGTTTCTAAGCCTTAAAACTGTTCTAAAGAAGCAAAATATCTTCTTAGCCATTTTGATGCATTGCAGAGAAACATACAAAAAATTGTACTGATAGGACGGAAAGTCAGACTTAAACAACTTTATCTTACTTAAAGCAGTTTTAGTTTTAAAAATTTTTAAATTGTGGTGTGCTCTTTAAACTTATTATCTAAATAGAGTTAAGGCCTAAAAGTGTTTAAAATTAGAAATGTGTTGTGCAACTGGCCCCTGGCATAGAAAGGATGGTGGGACAGCAGGGGTAGAGTTCCAAGCACAGTGACCAGTGTAGGTGAAGGCACTGGCCATCGGAGCAGGGAATGTAGAGGTATGTGCATGGGAGGCAGGATATGTGGATGGTGAAGCAGTTTTAAAGAAAAACAAAAGGTAAGAAAGACAAGAAGGGATATATAACTATATAGCTTGAGTTAAGTCCGGTAGTTTCGGATTATACCTGATACCCGTCGGAAATAAAGGAGGATTTTACCTAGGAGGATATGTACGAAGCTGCAGAGGAGGATGAAGTCCAGAGGACGTCAAGACTCTTGACGCTGGGCAAGAAGTGAACCGTCATCCAGACAGCTGGAGACCGGTGGATGAGACAGTGGACAAGCACAGTCTAGTGCCATTGGTTAGAACTTCAGTCTTGTCAGGGGTCAGCTTGAATTTAATTATTTTTAGTCATCCTATGCTGCATGTCAGAATAGCAGCGACTGATGAAGGAGAGAAGGGTTTTAGTTTTTGTACAGTTGCGTGTCGTCTGCGAAATCGAGATACTGCAGGTGGTGGCGCTTGTTCACCAATGATAAAGGCTGCGTGCAGATGCTAGGAATTGCATGAAGCAAAATCGAGGAACCAATCCAGCGGTGGGATGGAGAATTTTTATTTCCACCAAATGTTTTAAGCGATATTTTTTTTATATAGAGCACAGACAACAGTTCTCTATTGTTTATATATCTGTTCGGTGCAGAATGCGATGTCCTGTTGGAGGGCGTCTACACACGGTGAGTGACACCCATTAATGTCGTTTCCATGGCAACAGCATGTTAATTGTTTATAATAGGCTAACTTTGAGAAGATCGAGCGGAATTGTATTTGAATTTCATCGAACTGGAAGTGCTTGGAGATGACAGGAAACACCCATCCCCTAGCAATTTATGAATGCTAATGTGGGGTAAGGATCAATACTGTGGAAAACACGTTGAGACAGCCCGCAAAATCTCAGGATCGATATGTGCAGGACTAGGAAAGCTCGTTATAAATGCCTGTGATGATGTCAGCCTCTGTGCGAATAAACTACAACTGTGTGCCTGACAGTAGAAAATTCACCTACCAAAGGACCTATACATTGTATGGCCACTAATTCAGTGCTACTTAGGCTCCTTTATGTGTGTCAGTCGGATAGCATTTTGAAGGTTCAAAGCCCACCACGGTTTTCTACATCATGGCTGGAAGATTGCAGGACGGGTCTCGGTCGTCCGGGTAAAAGCAAGGCTAACTGATGTCTCTATATACAGCCCTTGAACTTAAATCTTTCAGTTCTAAAACTGTCACCAAACTTTTCCAAATAAAGATGACGTAGAGATGAATTTTATTTTTTGGTTTGTTATCCACCCACTCGTTTACCCATTGACCTCTATAACAACAATAATATTAAAAACACACTTTCTCTCACTGCAGCCTAAGGGAGAGAACTTAAAAAAAATAATTCCGAAATAACCTATGACTTCCTTCCCTTTATCATTGCAGTCCCTTGATGATGATGTCGATTTATATTGCGCAGGTATCCATTCAAAAGAATGCTCATTGCGCAGCAAAAACAGAAGAGAAGAAAAAAATAAAACAACAGGAAAGTAAAAAATAATAAAGACAGAAATGGTGCTAGGTTGTTTAAGTCTGTCTTACGTAAATAAATGAGTCTTCAGTCTTTTCCGAAACGTACGTGGTTGCTGAGGTGATGGTGGAGAGTGACGATGGCAGAGCATTCCACAGTTTAGGTGCCGCGTTTTTGAAGGCCCTGGCTCCAGTGCGCTTCTTGTTTGTGTCTTCCATTGCAGGGAGACAGAAGCGTGACTGGGAGCCAGAGCGCAGGCTACATGATGGCTGGTAAGAAGGAACTACCTCTTGCAAATAGTCAGGAGCAGTTTTTCGAGGCACAACATTCAAAAGCACTGTGTCAACGACGGTACAGCAGCCTGGAATTCCAAATTCCAGCAGTGTCAGTAGGGGCGGAAACTCTGTTGTATGCTGGTGAGTGGAGGAGGACTTTAGACAATGTCTGGTCGCCACATTGGTAGGACACTTAACCCCTACTTGCAACAGTCAAGCTGGTCTTATTTGGTCAGATGATCTGGCACGATACTTTGTCGAAGACTGTCCTTCGAGATACCTTAGAGGGCGGTCGACGCCGCGGTGGTCAGAGAAAGAACTGGCTTACGAAGGGGAAGGAATGAACTGGTCGTCCTGCTCTCTATTGCTCAAGACAGGCGTGAGTTGCGAGCGTTGTCAACTGCTGCATCTATCCATGTGCTTCCTCATACCCCCCACCAACGACCTGTGCCAGTCAAGAGACGAATGAATAAATGAATATTAAGTGGACAAAATATAACTTTCACCGTATTCATTTTTTTCTGAAAGTGTTTCACGATGCCTTTAATGCTGAACCAGATTTGGGACATGAATGTAAAGTTTATCCTTACAACTGCAAATGGCTACATAAAAAGTGTCCATATCTTACAATCAAAAGGTTAGAGTTTTTTAATGGTCCTGCCTAAAAAGTAAATGTGATCGGCAAGCAGCGGGTATCGATAAATTTAGATCACTCAGAACAGAACATGAAATCACGCAAGACAGGTAGGTACAAGCTACATCGCATCACTCCAGACGACAAAGAATTGCAGCGGTACCGGCGATGGGGTCTTAGCAGCCGCCGTCTCACATCGCTTGCTGGCAGGTGACAAAGCACTCAGAGAAGACAGTCCCTGCTGGAGGACGGGAAACGCGCCTAGCACAAACTTACTCTGTTATAATATACTTACCTGGTCACGTGACCCTTCCCCCAGACAATGGTACCACTGAACTCGGTATCATTTGTCGTTTCAGGGACACTAGTAAAGTTTACATGCCTTACGTCACGTATCACACGGATGTATGATCATGCATCATACTGGATTTGGAATCCACTCCACGTTCTCACATTTACGATTACCAAAGAACGAATACTTGAAAAAAAAATCACAAGACTGATTCTAAACTTTTTGTTTCGCTTGGAAGATAATAAAATTATGTTTGTATGACAATGCATGGTAACTGGTAGCATGATGACAACTGGGGCTTTTATATTTGTTGTTGTTGTTAATATGTTTATACTCATCATGTCTTTCTTCACACTTAGAAAGAGTGACACAGTAGATTTTCACCTATGTTAATGCTATGTTTGTTTTTTCCGTGCACTTTTAACAGATGATAGATTTTGTCACTGACTCGAATAATTTACCTTACCCTGCACCCCTGCGCTTTTATTATTCAGTGTATACATTGTAGTATAAAAATCCTAGTATTTTTTACCAAGTTCGCTGTATCTCATTTGTCTATTTTGCACATTATGTACACATATCTTAGATTTTTCTTTTTCCAGTCTGCATAATTTGTTTTGGAGAATCTGGATTTGGCAGTGACTTCACCGTCATGTTCTAGCAGTATACCTGCAGTGCCTATTTTTTCATTTTCACAGGCAAGTGCATTGATGTCAGCTCTACAGCCTAGTAACAGACCCACGGGTCTGGGTTTTCCCTCCTCACAGGCCAAGTGCAGAGGCGTTTCGTCCTCTATCGATTTGGCATTGAGATCAGCTCCATGGTCTACTAACAGAGCTGCAGTGTTCGTCATTCCATGTTCACATGCTAAGTGGAGTGATGTTTTGTAGCATGTCGAAACTGCATTGATGTTAGCTCCATGGTCTAGTAGAACAACTGCAATATCTGTCTTTTTATTTTCGTAAACCCAGTGCAGAGATGTTTTATCGTCTTTCGATTTGGCATTGATGTCAGCTCCCGGTCTAGTAGCTGACCTGTAGTGTCCTTCCTTCCCTTTTCACAGTGAAGATGTGTTTTTTCGTCTTTCAATCCATGGCTTAACAGAGGAATTACAGTGTATGTCTTTCCGTTTTCACAAACCAGATGCTGAGGTGTTTGGTAATCTGTCATTTTAATGTCAGCTCTATGATTTAGTAGACAAGCTACAGTGTTAGTATTTCCACTTTCACATGCCATGTCCAGAGGTCTTTGGTCGTCTGTCGATTTAACATTGACATCAGCATCTCGGCCTAGCAGCGGACCTGCAGTGTCTGCCACTCTTCTAGAGCCGCCATCGTCAAGAGGAGTGTAGCCATGAATTTCCTTAATTTTGACATCAGCTCCATGGTCCAGGAGGACGGACACGCACTGTTTGGTGCTTTGGCTGCAGTCTTCGTGAAGAACCGCGCGGTCTTCATCGTCAGTCACGTGGACATCGGCGCCATGTTGGATCAAGAGACTCGCGATGTCTTCATGGGCTGTTACTGGCGAGATGTGGAGGCTGGAGCAGTTGATCCGCTCTTATCTTTGGTGCTCACATCGGACCATGCTCTAGCAGAAATCTCACAAGATTAGTGTGACCTTCCTGACAAGCCACATTTTACATTTTTGGAAGAAATGTTTTTGAGCGGGATTTTTGATCAACTGTCCAAAGTCATGCCAGCATCTAGATTTGCATGTGACGGTAATTTTAAAACCAAAGATATAAGACAACTTGCACTTAAAAATTGGGACGAACTATTGGAAGACCCACGCATCCATTTTCTAGAAGCTTCTTTTGGAACCTTCACTTGTCCTCTAAACTGGACATTCGTCAGATAGCAACAAGCTCTTGATGGACAATTTTGCTCATCACTGATTTGCTGTCTTCTTACACAGTATCACATGTATACCATATCGTTCATAATGTGTGCTGTCGACTGTCTGCTTCACGTTCAGATTTAACCCCCACTGTTTAGGGAAGTTTGACAATGAGCTAAATTCTGTGTCTGAAAGTGGTTAACAAAGAAACAGCGTAACGGCATCGTTACTACGAAAGTAGAAGTCAAAAGAGGACGAGGCAAATAATGTGGTTTTTGTGCCACACAGCAGACAAAGTTCTCTTGCACTGAGACTCTGCATGTTGACCCTCAAACAGCTGACGAAAGACAGGCATCAGAACTTCTTAACTTCACGCTGTCAGCTCAAAACTTTAAAATACAATTGAATAAGAGAGAGATATAATGCGCGTGGTGTGTGTGTGTGTGTGTGTGTGTGTGTGTGTGTGTGTGAAACATGTGATATGCAGAATAAATAGCTTATTTTCGGGTTCACTCACTGACTCGATTCACTAAATCCTCAAATTTCAACGACCAAGCCATGTTTTCATACAAGTGTCTTAAGAACTTGTCAGCAGAACTTATTATCGGCGATTTCGTGCAGTGGGCCTTGTGGCGACCACATCGACTTTGCTGATGGCATTCACCTTCCTCACATGAGTGGCTACACTACACTGGCACACACGGGTCTCTTTGTTTTGAGACCTGTGTCTATGATATTTGAGATGTTGATATTTTCTGTTTGTTGCCGATTTTACTTTAACGGCCGCCAATCTTCGCCGTTACATAGAGTTTTAGATCTCATTCTTGTTGCTTGTTCTACTTTCTCTGAAACTTAGTCTAACGTTATATCCTCATCTATTCTAATATCTTTTATAGTTTTTGTCTTACTGTGCATTTTGTGTGGCCTCCCTGCTGATCATTCTTGTAGCAGTGTTTATAACAGCCACCTGTGAACAGGGCTATATCCTGACTATGAGCGGGCCTAACGTGTGTCTGTATTTACTTCGTGTGTGAGCGAGTATTTCTGTTGTAGAAGTGAGCCTGCTTGTTATATGAGAATATGTCTATATGCTTGTTAGTGATTTAGTTTACTCTTGCATTACATTTCTGTACAGCGCTTTGAGCAAATCGTTGGAAAAGCCCTCTACAAATGTTTATTATTTTATTATTATTGTTATTATTTCTGTGTGGGTTTTTTCTGCGGGACGCTTTGAGGCTACCTTTGGTTAAAGCACTCTCTTGATCAACTTTATTTATATTTTGCTGTGTATGGTGTTTGCATGTTTCTTTGTATGCATATTTATGCAGGTGCGTTTGATGCCTGTCCTACAACAACGTGCTCGCGCGCCTGTGTGTATGTAAAGCCCTTTGAGTTCGGCGTGGAGAAAGGCGCTATATAAATGTGATATTAATATTATTAACAACGGAATAAATAATTATAAAATATTTAATATGTAATAGTGTCGTGATAAAATTTATGTCCATCCACAAACACAAACATAGCAAAAAACACATAACACACACAAATACATCACACACACACACACACACACACACACACACACACCGCAGTCAAAATCTATCAAAAGAGCTCAAACGCAGCAAATAAGAAGCAAACATATAAAGCGCTAATGGAAGTATTTCTCAAACAGATACGTCTTTAAAGAACAAAACAAAAAAAAAGTACGTCTTTAAAGCATTTTCCCCATGGTTATTGAAGTCGATGTGACAAAAGAAATCTCGCAGCTTTGGTGCAGCGGAGAAAAAGCCCCGTGGCCTATCCTGGGGAAGTTGAGTAAGGGATGCTGAAGGGATGTGTATACTGTAAGAACATCAGAGATTTACACAGGAGAAATTTGGGATAACAAATTACGACAGATCCACGACAGTTTGTAATCGACATAAGTGTGCAGGGACACCCAGTGCATTCTTTTCAGCAGCGTTACAGCACGATCATGCTTCCTCGACTTCAGCACAAAGACCAGCAGCCGAAACCTCTGAACTTTGTCGATAAGACTCTGAGAACAAGTCAATAGTTTAAACTTACCTTGTTCCCGGATTTTAAAGTAAACCCGTTATAAACAGGTGTTTAGCCTTGTTACGGACGCCACCCCTTTTGCTTTCGCAATAGATTGACCGAATCTGTGTGACCTTCCCTGAAGGCTATGTTTGCAGGTGTGTCACCACTGTTGGACAGAGCGTTCACGTCAGCTCCGCGGTCTAGTAGCAGAGCTACAGTGTCTGTATTTCCCCAGAAGCAGGCCCAGTGCAGAGGGGTTTTATTGTCGATCGATCTGGCATTGATGTCAGCCCCACGGTCTAGCAACAAAGCTGCGGTGTCTGTCTTTCCCTCCTGACAGGCCCAGTGCAGAGGTGTTGCGTCTATAGACTTGGCATTCACGTTTGCTCCACGGTCTAGCAACAGAGCCGCAGTGTTTGTCCATCCCCTTTTACAGGCCCAGTGCAGAGGTGTTGAGTCGTCTGACGATTTAGCGTTGACATCAGCTCCACGGTCTAGTAACATCGTCGCAATGTCTGTCTTTCCCCGTTGACAGGCCCAGTGCAGAGGTGTTGAATCGTCGTTCGATGTGGAATTCACGTCAGCTCCACGTTCTAGTAACATAGTTGCGATGACCGTCTCTCCCTCCTGACAGGCACATTGCAAGGGTGTTTTGCCGTTTTTCGATTTGGCATTGACATTCGCTCCATTGTCTAGTAACACACCTACAATATCCGGTTTTCTTTTCTCACAGGCCCGATATAGAGCTGTTTTGCCGTCTATCAATGTGGCATCAACGGAAGAACTAGGGCCCCCTGAAAGAAATCCACTGTCGGTCCAGTGCATAGGTGTCTTACTGTGTATCGATTTGGTATTGACGTTAGTTCTACGATTTAGTAGCATAGCTATAGTGTCCATCTTTCCCCATAGGTAGGCCCTGTGCAAAGGTGCACCGTCGTCTTTACAATGGACATTGATGTCCTCTCTCACGATAGGTAAAACAAATCCAATGGCTGTCTTCTCCACTCTGCAGAGGAGTTCTGACGTCTTTTTATGTGGTATTGACGTCACATGTAGGTGTTTTGGCGACAGTCGATCTGATATTGACGTCAGCTCCTCGGCTGAGCAGCAGATAGGAAGTGTTCATCTTGCCATAAGAGCTCGCATCATGAAGAGGAGTGTATCCATGAATGTCCTTAGTGTTCATGTCAGCTCTATGGTCCAGGAGGACGGACACGCACTGTTTGGTGCTTTGACTGCAGGCTGCGTGAAGAGCCGTGCGGCCTTTATCGTCAGTCACGTGAACATTGACGCCATGTTGGACTAAGAAACTCGCCGTGTCTTCATGGTCTGTGTTACAGGCGAGGTGGAGAGCAGTTGACCCGCTCTTGTCCTTGGTGTTTACTTCGGCTATCTGCTCTAGCAGAAATCTCATAGGGGGGGGGGGGAAATACCGAAAGTAACGTCTACTTGGTGGCACGGATGTGGGGAGGTGGGGGAAGAAGCCAGTATAGACGTTATAGAAATTGCTGCAGCACAGTATGTGAGCATTTTGTGACAGTCATTGTTTAGTCAGGTCCAGATGTTTCATGGCATGCGCACACAAGCAGCAATGTAATAATAAGTACATACAAAATTAGTTGCTGAGCCACTTCATCGTCGGACACAAGGCCGCGAGCCTCTCCTCGTGCTCCCGATCCGTCAACATGCGGTGCAGCAGTGAGACGCGTGACTCTGTAGAGGGAAGGTCGTGACGCTGATGTTTCATCAACACGTGACCACTACCAGACAGTGCCTGTGATCTGTAGTCGGTCATCAGTCTGGGAGCCAAATAAATGAGAGGCAAAGCAGTGATGATCGTGTTTACAAAGAAAGGGAGCTTAGATCGAGTTTGTCATTTGCTGGATGAGAGCTATGTCCCTTTGACTATTGGGCTGGTGAGTGGGTGCTCTCCGTCTTTTATATGTACAGGTAGTCCTCGGGTTACGACGTTGATCCGTTCTTACGCGGCGTCGTAAACCGAATTTCGACGTAAGTCGGATCATACGTTCATACAGTACTGTACCATAATAACAGGAGACTCGTTTTCTTCGTGTAACCGGGTACAGTGTACAGGGCCGCCGAGAGCCAGCCGGGGCCCCGGGACAGACGACTTTCCGGGCCCCTTGTAATTGTAATCGTAAATTATTTTCCGAGTATATAATAATATGTTTACAATTGGATTGTCAATATCTACATTTCATTCAGTAACGAAATATACACTACCAACGGGGGCCGGTCATTTCGTCACTACCATTTCGTCCCACACCAAAAGTCAATTCGTCACAGGTATGGTCTATTTCGTCACAAGACAGAAAATTCAAATCGTCACAAGCCCAATCACTGAATTCTCTGCATATAATAATAATAATAATAATAAGCAAAAAAAGTCAAAATACAAGTTCACAAAACAATAATGACAAAATCTATAATGTAAAAGATTGTTTAAAAGAGAAAAATCACGCGTATTTGCCATTGTAAGATTCGGCTCTTTTAATAATATTAAACGTTAATAGCTACTTGTTACATTGGTGCTCGATTCGCCTTTTGGGTTTGTAGGTCGTGCGATCGTCCCTCTTACGGTGACACCTTTATAGTTACAGTCATGGACCTTCATCTACTGGATAAGTGTCTCAGGTTTATACCCGGTGTAAGTCTCGGCTTTTCTTATCATCGAGCCCGTGTTTCCGGTTCCGGTTTGCTGTTGCGAAAAGACACGGACCTTCATTTAATTTTAATAAAGGTCAGTGGTTTGCAGACGTAAATGGATTCGAAAAAATGGACAGGTGCAAATTGTTTAATTGTTGGATGTCATACCAATAAAGTGAGATGTCGTTATCCTCAACAAAAAGTAAACATCTATCCTCGTCGCCATCATAGCTTACAATACCAACCGACCTTAGCAACGGGGGACTTCCCTATTGTCGTCTGCTAGTAAATGGCGTTGTCGTGAACTCAATGCTACCACGGACCTTCCTCTGTGGCATTTATTAAATTAATTCTTAAAGTATAGGCTTTTTGTAACAGAATAATCTATATAATTGTTTCGAAAAAAAATCAAAAACTGCTTTTTTTTTTAAAAATTGTTAGTGGTAGAGCAAGTCAATAGCATCTGTTGTGACGATGTTTTTATATGATAACATTGACGATAAACCCACATGCGTTTTCTATAAACAACCAAAATACATTTTACAGAAAATACTACTGTTGATTTCACAATTAGCCTTCTTTAACAAGGTTCTTATGACAGAAAAGATTAATTACCTCTAAAATTTCTTCGACGTTAGGAAAACCCGCCATTTTGAAATCGGAAACGGAAGTTAAAACCTAACGTTTGTAGGGTTTGTTACAATTGGTCACTCCTATGATAGCGCAAAGAGGCAATGAATGAGAGACACTCATCCAGTAGATGAAGGTCCGTGGTTACAGTAGTCCGAGTCCTCCCCTTTCCGGTGACACAATTTTCCTCCCTACCTCCTACCCGTCCATCCTGGCCATCCACATACCGCGCACACACCGTCTCTAAACTTTTATCTTTCTCATGCTAACCTCCTCTTTATTATCCTCCTCCAGCTCCAAACTTCCAGTAACACCACCAATGTTTTTGCAATAATGTGTTCTATTTTGCTGGCTGCGATAGTATCACAGGATAATATAGTCTCATTGTATCAAGGATCTACTGTGTAGACTGTTTGTTTGGTGATGGAGAAACGGTTAAAGAAAGTCTCAGTGTTGTTTAGTAACTACGAGAAAAAGCACCCTTGCTATCTCTCGCTTACAGGCTGCAGCACCAGAGGCGGGCCCCCATCCTCTCGGTTCACAGAGTGGCCACACATCAGTAACCTACCTACCTCTTCACTTTTAAGTCCGATTTGGTTGCAGCCATCCCCCCCCCCCCCGTAGTGGCATATGTGTCCAACAATCTCAATGCACGAACGTTCTTCTAGACGGTTCACACGCGATACAATCTTCAGTGACCAGAGGCCTTCCGCCTCCAGGCTTGTCCAGCGAGACTATGATACCGCTGACTACACTTCTCACCCCAGCTCCGTCTACCCCAAATGACCCTATTTCGTCAATTATTCAGCGCATGCGCAGTACGCACTCGTCGGTGGTCAAAGCGGAAGGCGGGTACAGCCATTAGTGTTTACTACAGATCGAGATGGGTAAGCACGATCACTGTTGTGTTATTAACTGTCACAATCGTAGATCAAACTACAGAGAGAGAGGAGAAACGTTAATATTTTCTAGTATCCCGATGGGTAAAGGCCTAAAGCCCTAAAAGCTCAAAAAAGAAGAAAACTGTGGCTGCAAGCGATCCGAAGAGAGAACTTTGTGCCGAAAGCGCACTCTAAAGTATGCGGTCGACACTTTGTGTCGGGATTTCAGATAAATGACCCATCTTCAATCGACTACGTCACAACATTACATCTTGGGTATGAAAAATCACTGACCTGTTTGCCTAGTACAGTACAAAAAAAAAACCAAAACAAACAAACAAAAACAAACTTTGGATATTATAATACATAGTTTTAAAAATAAAGTACACTGCTTTCTTCTTTTACCCCAAATGTACTGTGTACTGCTCATTAAGTCCAATAACCACGAATACAGAACTAATTTAGATAACTCAGCTGTTGAAATAATGTAAACCTGTTCAATGTGTTTGAGGACACACCCTTTGATCAGAAATGAAGGCTCAAGAGAATGGATTCTTAGTATATTAGCTGTGGAAACAAACTAATAAATAGAATTTACTCATCCTGCAACGCATTCGCAGTAAGCTTCCTTCGTCGATCCGTCGGCAGACAGTTCTACATAAACCATACAAAAAATCAGCTTCATGGAAGCAAGAACTCTGCATTTAATCAGGAAAGTTTCCTGGCTGCTGGAAGCAACGAACACTTGCTGTACATGGCCATCGCGTACAAAGTTGATGGCTTTTTGATTTTGCTGTTTTTCTGCTCCCTGTGTAAAATAGTGGTTACATCGCCAACAACCGGTAGCAGAATAAGTGATTTTTCCACTCGGAACTTCTTTTTGCTTCAAAACATTCTTTAGCCATGGCTGATGCTTACAGTGAAACTACTCAAAAGACCGCTACGCGTGTACCCGGCTTCCGACTAGCTGTCCGCAGTCTGAAAGCTACTAAATTCTGATTGGATGTTACTGTACGTCACCGAACCTGATGAAATACCCTCATTTGTATACTACAGACTTGAAACTCACCGTCTGCATGTGTAATGCTTGGGTGTTCTGTCCTCAGACCTTTCTTTAAAAGAAAAAGACAAGGAGAAGAACAGGAAGAAAAAAATCCACTGACCAAGGCCGGGCCCCCTTCACAGCCGCGGGCCCGGGTACACCAGACCCCCCTGTCCCCCCCCTCTCGTCAGGCCTGACAGCACGGACCTTCATCTACTGGATGAGTGTCCCTCATTCGTTGCCTCTTTGCGCTATCATAGGAGTGACCAATTGTAACAAACCCTACAGACGTACGGTTTTCACTTCCGTTTCCGATTTCAATTGGCGGGTTTTCCTAACATCGAAGAAATTTTAGAAGTAATTAAGCTTTTCTGTCATAAGAACCTTGTTAAAGAAGACTGATTGCAAACTCAACAGAAGTATTTTCTTTAAAATGTATTTTGGTTGTTTCTATAAAACGCATGTGGGTTTATCGTCAAATTTATCATATAAAAACATCATCACAACAGATGTTATTGACTTGCTCTACCATTAACAATTTTAAAAAAAGCATTGTTTTTGATTTTTTGGAAACAATTATATAGATTATTCTGTTACAAAAGCCTATACTTTAAGAATTAATTTAATAAATGCCACAGATGAAGGTTAATGGTGACACTGAGTTCACGACAACGCCATTTACTAGCAGACGACAATAGGGGTGCCCCCTCCCCCCCCCCGTTGGCGACGAGCATAGATGTTTACTTTTTGTTGAGGATAACGACATCTCGCTTTATTGGTATGACATCCAATAATGCAACAATTTGCGCCTGTCCATTTTTTTCGAATCCATTTACGTCTGCAAACCACTAACCTTTATTAAAAATTAAATGAAGGTCCGTGTCTCTTCGCAAGAACAAACCGGAACCGGAAACACGGGCAGGCTGATAAGGAAAGCCGAGACTTACACCGGATATAAACCTGAGACACTTATCCAGTAGATGAAGGTCCGTGCTGACAGTGTACAGTACAGCACTGGACTCTATGACTTCCGCCGCACCTGGAATGAGGCGTACGTACAGTTCGACTTACGACGCTAAACCTCGTAAATCGGAATGAGCGTCGTATAAAGCGTCATATAAAGCGTCGTAACCACGAAACGACATAACTCGAGACCGTCGTAACCCAAGGACTACCTGTATATTTATATATATATATTTTGTCACTCTTCTTCGTTGTCTGGGGATTTTTGTCGATTTTGATTTCATCTGCTCATATGAGTTTTTTGTTGTACAGCATGCTTCTGTACTGAACTGCGACGGAAGTAATTAGTAAGATCATTTTGTCTGCACTAAGAAATCACACACACACACACACACACACACACACACACACACACACACACACACACACACACACACAAATCCCCTTTTATATTTTTTTGTTGTGGCTTGGTCGAAAACTATATTAAGTAGATGTACATTGCTCGATAGCGTGTTTCTTCTTCATGTTTATTTATTTATTTATTTATTTGTTACCGCTATCTCCAAAAAGAAAAATGCACAGAAGACATTGCAGAGCACCCGTAGTAGGCCTTAAAAGGTCATTAATTATAAAGATATGTGTCTTTTTCTACATATTATATCGAAAAAGGTCTTGCGATAGGTTTCTGTTTATTCAAGGAGAATGTAATAGCAGCAAGTTTTTTCCCCAGAAGACAGAGCTGTAAACATTTGATGGATTCAAAACAAGAAAATATATTGAATGTGTATAGAAATTTTAGTTTGCTTGGATATATCAGAGTGTAACTTTGTAATGACTAAAACCAAAAAAATAGTCAATAATCTACGGTCTTTACTAAGACTATAAAACGCTATGTCTTAATATATGGCTTAGCTTTATTGTCATGTACATAGTAAGGGAACTTTTTAATGAATATTTTTCACGGGGAAACAGCAGATTTGTTTTGCTGATTGACTTGTAAGTAAAACCGTATTAACGACCATCTTTAAAATTACATTCGGCGTTTTTTAAAGAAATGTTTTTGAACAGGATTTTTGATCAGTCATGCCAGCATTTAATTTGCGTGTTGTGTTAGTAAGACAGGTTGCACTTTGAAGTTGGGATGAACTACTGTAAGACCCACGCATCCATTTTCTAGAAGTATCCTACAGAACTTTCACTTGTCCTCTTTACTGGACATTTGTCAGATAGCAACAAGCTTTTGATGGACAATTTCGCCAACCGCTGATGTACTGTCTTCTTATACAGCATCACTTGTATATTATAACTTTGATGATGAGTGCTTCCGACAGAATGCTTCACGTTTAGATTTAACCTCCAGCTTTATGGAAGCTTGACAATGAACTAAATTCTGTTTTTGAAAGTAGTTAAAAAAAGCATAGCGGCATCGTCACTAAGAAAGTAGCAATGAACAGTGGACGAAACAAATAGTGCAGTTTTTGTGCCACACAAAAAAGTTTTCTTGCACTGAGAATCTGCATGTTGACCATCAGAAGTAGCTGGAGTTAGGAACGGAGATGCACCAGATCTTTGCAATTTCTGCACGCTGTCAGGTCAAAATTTTATAATACAATTGAATAAGTGTGTGTGTGTGTGTGTGTGTGTGTGTGTGTGTGTGTGTGTGTGTGTGTGTGTGTGAGAGAGAGAGAGTGAGAGAGGGTATGTGTGTGCGCGAAACTTGGCATGCATAATAAAAAAAAAATTTTTTTTCGGGCTCATTCATTTATTCTTTAAATCCTCGAACTTCAACAACCAAGCAACTTTATTTATATTTTGCTGTGTGATCATGTTTATGCAGGTGCGTTTGATGTCTGTCCTTATTATTCAATTCTTAATTGTAAACACAAATGATATTTTATATAATGTAATAGTGTTGTCGTGATCAAATTGGGTGTATCCACACATACAAACACAACAACAAAAAACACACAAATACAACACACACACACACACACACACACACACACACACACACACACACACACACCGGCACAAGAAATGTAGCCAGTCAAAAAAAAAGGCAGCAAGTAAGAAGCAAAGATATAAAGCGCTATTGAAAGTATTTCTTAATCATATACGTGTTTAAAGAGCTCAAAAAGTTTTTCTTGAACATTTTTAACATGTGTCACCACTGTTGGACCGAGTGTTCACGTCAACTCCGCGGTCTAGCAGCAGAGCTACAGTGTCTGTATTTCCCCCTAAGCACGCCGAATGCAGAGGTGTTTTATTGTCCATCGATGTGGCATTGGTGTCAGCCCCACGGTCTAGTAACAAAGCTGCTGTGTCTGTCTTTCCCTCCTGACAGGCCCAGTGCAGAGGTGTTGCGTCCATCGATTTTGCATTCACGTTTGCTCCACGGTCTAGCAACAGAGCCACAGTGTCTGTCCATCTCTTTTGACAGGCCCAGTGCAGAGGTGTTGAGTCGTCTATCGATTTGGAATTCACGTCAGCGCCACGGTCTAGTAACATAGCTGCAGTATCTGTCTTTCCCTCTTGACAGGCCAAGTGCAAAGGTGTTTTGGTATTTTGATTTTAGCATTGACGTCAGCTCCACCGTCCGTCCTGTAACATATGCCACTGTTTCTTTCCTTTCTCACAAGCCCAGTGTAGAGGTGTAATGTAGCAACACTTGAAAGTAAACACCGTATTGTTTGTACAGTCTTTTTTTATAAGAAGAATTTAGCAACGATACTGTAAAGTTTAGTAGCGATTTTGTTTCGGTTACCCAGGTCTCTTTTAGGCGCATGCACTATAGTACTTACACGTTCGAGTTCGAGGGGAGAAAAGCAACTATTGTACGTATTAATATTTTGAGCAAAATGTAAGTACAAAATGCACTATATAGTACTTTCCCCCGAGTACAGTAGGAAAAAAACGTCCAGAAATATTTTGCCTAAGCTGTAAGTACGCCATGACATTAATAATAATTTCTTACACATTACATTTTTGTCAACTTAAACACAAATGATTTATTTAGACTAAGAAAATCTTGTCCTAAGTTAATAGGGTAATTTTGATTTAATTTGTATAAACCGACTTCATAGTTTCCAACGAGACAGAGACGGATGATGGGTTCTCGATATAATGGTCTTTGTAACCAGTTAGCAGACAGTTGTGGATTATTTCTACAAAAGAACACAACGATTGCCTGGGGCTGCCCAACGTATTGGTTGCCTGGGGCCGAGGTCTTGTCACGTCTATAAGCCACTTACAGACCACGAGTCTCTAAGTCCACTAAAGGCGGGGTACGTCTTGTCGCAACTTTAAGAGGGGCAGCCGCCCCCTCCCCCATTAAAGATGCTGGGAAGGCAAGAATGCGAACGTCATTCATTGTCAGTATGGAGCTGGCCCCCCCCAAAAACCGAGCATCTTCCTACGCCACTGAGTATGGCGGCTAGCTTGCTTGTGCCAGCGAATCTTCAAATAAATAAATAGTGATAGAACGTATCCAACACATATATACGACGACATAGAAGTGTATCAAAAGTTTAGATTTTATCCTCGTGACTCTCTAGAGATGGCAGATCAATTTGCTTTCGACCTCGAAACTTCGAATCGCGACGACAGCGACTCGATCGCCCTTTGTGATTACGTGTTGTGCTTATATGTCGGAGCGTGTGTGTGTGTGTCGATATTACAAGTGTTTCCCAGCAGACAGCAATTGTTGGATTAATCAGCAAATCCTTATAAAGGCATCCCGTATCCTCTCTATTTCTGATCATGTGTTGGCAGGAGTTCTCACTCTTGCGGTCTGGGCGTCTGGCTGTAGGTACGCGCGATGCCTGTTTGCAAAACCAATTGTCACCACAATTCATTCATTCCACGTGCTATATATTTACCTGATTAAGTCTACTGGCCGGGATATTGTATTAACCTGAGGTGACCTAAGGTCACAATTGTATCTACTGTTGCTGGGAATGTGTGCGAGTGTATGCGCGCGCGATAGAGAGGAATTATTCCATTATGTATGTATTATCTCTTCTATATCATGTATATACTGCTAGTATGTGCGGTAACTAGAATTGCCCCTTCGGGATAAATAAAGTTGTATTGTATTGTATGTGACAAACAACACTGCATTATATGGAAAACTGTGGATAAATTTACGAGACAATAGACAACAGCTGCTTTTTGTGGATTTTCCAATGGCTGCATCAGTGAAATGCGCATAAAAATACAGCATGCTCCAAGAACCAACCATACAAATATATTTACTGGAAAACATTTATCCTTCTGTTAATGTCCAGGTAAAATATTTTGTTGATTGCTTTATACTCTCTCTCTCTCTCACACACACACACACACACACACACACACACACACACAAAGCATGTAACACTGACATCAATATTTACATATGTATAGTCTTGATTGAAGGAGAATGATATATAACAGCAGTGCTGTAGATAGTATTAAATTGCTATTCTGTTGTCAAAAGTCAAAAACTGCATTATAATGGTTCTCAGAGCACATGTTACCCTACTTGCTTTTTGAGCTGTTCTCAAATAGTCAAAAACTAAACTTTATTCTGCTGACCAACACTGCGCAGTAATTTATTTTACACAGATGAAAAGAAAAGTTTTGCACAGTTACTATAACCCTTTGCTACAGCCTTATTTTTCTCAAGTAGTTTAATTTTATCAGCTAAGCAAAACATATGTTGATATGCACTTAAAACTCAAAACTTAATAAGAGAAAAGTTATACATTTCCATTGATTTCAACAGGCTGTCTGCAGTGCAGACTTGCTATTCATTGAGGTAGCTACAAGGTAGCCTGGAAGTGCTCATAATGTTCAGATTTTGCTGCACTTTGGTGACTATGCTGCTTTAAAACTAACCCGACAAAAGGAGTAAGGCTTGGACACATAGGATATATGATAAAAATTAAGAGAATGGCTGATGATATCCTTTCTAGATATATCCAATCACTAAATCAGAGAAACAGTCTACAATGCAGCACACAATTCTACATTCTTCTGATAATTAAAAGAGCTTGAATAATGAACACCATAATGAAAATAATGATAACCAAAGATACAATATTCTTAATGGCAAATAAGGTGCTTGCTGTGAGCTAGCTTTTTTTCTAACAGGGTCATAATTGTGTTTTGGGTCTGTTATGAATGCACCAACTCTTTGCTTTAGAATAGAGTGTTTGTTTGGGGTCAAATATCTAGATTTAAGGTAAATGTATAAAAGTAATATTGCTTCCCTAAATAGACTACATTGTGGTACACTACAGTAGTTATAAGCTGGGAATATGCAAGAAAATCCTCATTGAGCAATTTATAAACGAAAGAGCATGTTACTTGTCAGCTGAGCATGTGTTAACAACAAAAGTTATGCTACATGCTTTGTGTTTTTGGTACATTATAGTTTTCTCTGTGTCTCTGCTTTAGAAATTGGGTGTTTGTATTTGCAAATCATACTAAAGAAAATGCAACATGGCACACCTAAACAGCCACAATCATGGTACACAACAGTAATGTATCAACTGATAAACTGGCCATCTTTATGTGTGATTGTATTTGTGTGTGTGTGTGTGTGTGTGTGTGTGTTGTAGTAGTAGTAGCAGCCATTAGATAATAATAATAATGTATACTTGTAATAAGCAGCAACATAAAGATGAACAACATAAAGATGAGTTACAAGAGTACAAGAGTAGAACATAAAGCAATGGATGAAGGTATGAAGGGATGCAGGTAATTTAAACACTGTGAGATGGAGTCATTACATGATGGTTAGCATGACAGACAATACTGCAAAAGGAGTTAAGAACCGCAATTCAGAGATAGTACTTAAGGAACAGATATGTTTTCAAAGAATGTTTGAATGGAGCTTTATAGCCAGAGTGATGAATGTGATTTAGAAAATTTCCACTGCTTAGCAGCACAGAGTGAGATGTGACTGTCATGGTGGGAGGATAGGATAGAATGTGGGAGTCTGATGAGGAGTGAAGGTTTCGAGCAGTAGTGTGGACAGACAATTGATTTTTCAGTAAAGTAGTTGGGGGAGGTACCATCAAAGAATCCATAGAATAGAGCTCAGAGCTTGTAGTCTATCATAGCTTTTATTG
Source organism: Marisa cornuarietis (assembly GCA_004794655.1). NCBI lineage: Eukaryota > Metazoa > Mollusca > Gastropoda > Architaenioglossa > Ampullariidae > Marisa > Marisa cornuarietis. The sequence goes on from SMMW01000572.1 coordinate 1,909,080, forward strand.
GTAGTCAATGAAGAGAGTGAAGAAGTGGTGTGACATGTTCAGATTTGCGAGTCCGGAAAACGAGACAAGCAGCTGAGTTTGACTTTGTGAAGTTTGTGAATGAGGTATTGTGGACAACCAGCAAGAAGAGAGTTGAATAGTCTAGTTTAATTAGACACAGCACATGAGCAGATGAGAATTTTGATGGTTGAGATGGACAGTAAGGTGAATGGAAGATCCTTACTGAGTAATTTATTTCTCTAATATTGGTTTTAATTTAGTGTATAAACACATTATAAAATCATAAATCTACAGGTTTTGGTAAATCTTCTTTTGCATATGTACAAGTGCCAAGTACACAAAGTATATTACAAGCATGGGTAATTCAAATTTACACATGACAGGTTATTTAATGTTTCATGTGCACAGTAGTCAAAGCTAATGGATCACAAACCTTTTGAAATGTGTAACACTTCATCTTCAACCATGCTTAGTGACATTCCAAATTCTTGTAGAATTTGTTGGCAAAATCTACAACAATAACATTACATCAGACTTCTGCTGCCAATGTACATGGAATCCAACCATTCTGTATCCAGTCCAACCCCCCCCCCCGGAATGATGTTGCAAAAGTTTTAAAATATTTTATTTACAGTTCATTGACAGTACAATAGGCAGTATCTATTTTGTAGTGAAGTGTGAAGTTAATATTACTGCACATTGTGTACTCCCGTTTATATAAGCCCATGGAATTTTTTTCTCTCTCACACACAAAACACCTTACCTCTGTTTATCTGTGTGTGTGTGTGTGTGAGAGAGAGAGAGAGAGAGGGAGTTTCTTAAACCAATTTAATTTTAAAATTCACAAAAAAGCAGAAGGTAGAACCAGAAAATATAATTTTACTTATTGATTTTTTTCATTAATAGCATGTATTAATTGAAGATTTTTTTATGACACTTCATTTGATCAAGATAAATTTTAAGAATGTCTTATGAGTTTCTAAAAGATGTGTATCTGTTCACTATTGATGGCATCGGTGAGGACTGAATAATTCAATATATAAAAAATAATACTCAAATGAACATTAAAATCTTTAATAATAATAATGTGAACTTATAACGCAAAGCATCACAACCAAAATATAGATCACACTCTCTGCGCAGACCAATAGTGATCGAAATCTAAGCCATTCCCCAGCAAACACGCAAGATTGGACCTAGACTGGACCTAGCTAGGGTGAATCTTGTAACGTCGGTTTGCCCATTGCCGGGCTTTAACCGACCAAACGCCAGCATTCGCACAATGTGATGTGGGATCGGAGATCGCCGCGCGGAGACTGAGCGTGTCACGTTGACATGAATATTCATGACTATCAAGTCGTCGTACGTTTAAAGATGAAATAATAATTATTTTATAGATCTTTAAGTAACTTAAAACTATATTTTATACTTCATGGTTAGCAAAGTTTCAAAAAATATATATATATAGGCCTATAAAGTACAGTGTATATATAATTTATCAAGAACGGTCACTCTCGCAAACATTGTTCTGCACGTGTTTCGGTCTGTTTCTGGCCCTATATTTTTAAGTTTCTCTTCTCTGATTTTCTCTGGTATTCACTTTGAGATCATCACGTACACTTCATCGAAAGCATTCAAGGTAAGACTAATCTGATTTTAAATATTCATCGATCAGTTTCTCGCTTTCTGAGTTTCGATCTGGTTTTCACTTTGAGATCATCACATTTCATCGGAAGCGTTCAAGGTAAAACTAATCAGATTTCAGTTACACACGGGAACAATTGTGTTAAAATAAAAACATCACATCTATTTAATTCGCAACATTTTGGTAGTGAAGTATGTTTCAGATCCTGTTCTTGTAATTGAGCGCTTTATCAGAACTTGTGACTTTTTTGAATATCCACTGAAATCTTCAGACTTAACTTTATTCTCTTTATTCATTTCTTTCTTTTACCTGTGCCGGGTTTGTCACAAAAGTTGTTTACGATCTTTGCTACAAACAAGTTTCGTTTTTACTGTCGTTACATAGTTCGTCAGAAATTCAAAAAACGTCTCCCAAACGTACCTAAAAACAACAGATAGTAAAATATAAAAAACTGAGGGCATTCCAATGACAAAAGAGACAGAAATAACGAGAATGACGAAAAAGTTGTAAGAACAAACTGCAATATTGGAAATAAAAATAACGTTATTAAACACGTGTTCGGCACCTTGTGTTTTTACAGATAAGGACTTAACCTATCGTAATCATCACAAATCTCTACTAAAAGCATTCATGCCTCTTTATTGGTTACATAGACTTTCCTAGGCGATAAGCTGATGTTAAATTTACTTTTGGTTTTTTTCCTGTTCCTCTGGATTTTCCCGAGGTATATATACAGGAAATAGCAGACGACCGGACTGTTCCGGTCAGGTGGACATGCGCAATGATGGGATTTCCGTGGCTGCGACTATGTAGGTCGAGTGTCTAAATATAAAGAGTCTGCTCGATCGTTGCCCTGCGACATGACCCTCACGCTAGCCGCTCGCATGGGGTCCGGACAGCTCACGGGAGGAGAGGTTTAGCGATGCGTAACTTAGAGACGTGACAAGACCTCGGCACCAGTCAAAGGACTCGGCACAAGACAGCAAAGAGTAAACCCAACCAGCTGTAAGCGAATGTCGTCTATGGACAAGTCCCACTTGGCAATTACACCTAACTGATGTGAGGAGAATTAACAGGCGGCAGACTCATTACAGCCGGGGTGGGGTGAAATACAAATAACAAAAATACGCTTATTTCTCTGGCTTTGAATAGAGTCGGTATGGTGCACTGAAGCTCGCGCTGTGACAAACACATCACGTGCTCTTGCGCAAGTGACAGCAAGTAGAAGAGGTGAATAAAACGCTGTAATAAAACGATCAGGTTCTCCCACCCCTTTGTTCTGCCAGACATGTCCAAAACCATAACGAAATAACAGAAAACACACAGAAGAGGCCCGCGTCATTTTGCTTCATGTAGATGTAGCAACATATTTTTCGCTTTGTTAGGTTACAGGCAATCATAAAATACGTAGCCAATGCTAATAGTTTCTACAAATATATTGATGTGTAAGGGGTATCTCAATGTCTCACCATCGACTAATCTGTTATGAATTTGTAATGGGACTCGTAGAAAACGTTTTAGTGCAAATGAACTGTTTCAATGGGATTCAAATTAGCTATGGTGCCCCGTACTTTGGCGGCGTAAGTTAACATAGGTTGAATTTGACCATCAAAGAATTTTAAAAATACATCTGGGGAGTGTTCAACGACGGTCCAGAGCAACCTAAGTATTGCAACTAGTCTCTTTTTTGCTTTACTAAACATGTCATTTAGAGTGTACGAAAAAGACATACGAGTCGATATATCGACATCAAAATATTTGTACGTATTAACAACAGATATGACCTGGTCTAAATCCTATTGGCGCTGGTAACCGTTACGTGTAGTGGAACACAGGGTCGGGCCAGATTTGTTTCCGTTTGTCCCTTCTGTCCCTTTTCCAAGACCCGTGCGTTAAAGGGCTGAGCACGGGTTCGCGTAGACTGGCTGCGCTGAGCACCGTAGCCCATTTGGCGTGCTTGATGCATCGATGTATTCTGAAGTACAGGTATAGCTGAGGTGTTGGGAATACTAAGGCCATACAACTTCGAGCAGTCTCGGGATGGCAGAGTAGTCTGTTGATTTCCGTTGGTCTGTAAGATTGCTGGATGCGTGGTTGCTACCGGGTGATCGTCGACTTCAGAGTGTGTATAACTGCCGTGATCTCTCGTGTCGTCAGCCTCAGGCAGATTAACACCATTCACAGCTTTGGCGTAGGTAGGAACGGTGAATTTATCTGTGAACTGTGTTCGGTTGGAGAGGGGGTTCCCCTGTTTGGTGAGTATGGTTATCCGGGTTGTGTAGACTATCCCTCTCTGCTGGTTCCCTAAGGTTTAGAGCCGCATTGTCATGGTGACGTGTAGGTCCTGTTACAATCAGTCTGTCGCCTCTGTAATATCCCTGACTGCAATGCTCCTTTAGCACCTGTTGTTGGCGATCGAGTCGTGAGGTCTGCCAGCTACTTTGACTCCCATTTCACACAGTTTGGGTCTGCCTTTTTCTAACACATCCATTTTGTTAGACCAGCGGAGAAATTTGGCGATCATAGGGCGAGGCTTCTTGGTGAAGTCACTTTGTTTGGGGCCTAAACGATGGGCACGGAAAATATCCGACACGGACCACGCCTTGCTAGAGACAGTACTCTGAAATACATATACCACCTTTTGGGTGCCTGTGTTGAAAGTTTCGTTTTCAGATTCCGGAATTCCAAAGAACTTGAGACTGTTCTACTCAAAAAAGCCTTTAACTTGTCTATCTTATCGTCTACCACTTTCATATACTCTTGTAACCTGTATTATTTAAGATAAAAAAAATCAGAGTCTATTAAAACACAGGTAAAAGATTAACCAAAGAACTCAGCTTTTCTCCACAATCTTAAGTAATCACTTTAAAGCAGGTGTTCATCACCACAGCTAGCATTTGCGAGTCACCCTAAGAATCAGCTTAACCGTCTCTCTGTGACCTTTCCACTTGGCTAAGTCTATAGGCGTGTCGCCATTGGTGGTCCGAGCGTTAACACAGGCTCCACAGTGTAATAGCAGAGCTACGGTGTCTGTAGATCCCCAGAAACAGGCCCAGTGCAAAGGTGTTATATCTTGTAAAGTTTTAGCATTGACATCCGCTCCACGGTTTAGTAGCAGAGTTGCAGTGTCTGTATTTCCAGTCTGACAGGCCCAGTGCAGAGGTGTTTCGGCACATGTGTCTTTGGCATTGACGTCAGCTCCATTATCTAAAAGCAGACTCGCAGTGTCTGTATTTCCATTTTCACAGGCCAAGTGTAGAGGTGTTTTTTCGTCGTCTGTCGATTTGGCATTGACGTCAGCTCCATTATCTAAAAGCAGACTCGCAGTGTCTGTATTTCCATTTACACAGGCCAAGTGTAGAGGTGTTTTTTCTTCGTATGTCGATTTGGCATTGACGTCAGCTCCACAGTCTAGTAGCAGACCTACTGTGTCTGTATTGCCATTCAAGCAGGCGACGTGCAGAGCGGTTATGTCTTGACATTTGGCATTGACATCAGCGCCACGGTTTAGTAGCAGAGTTGCAGTGTCTGTATTTCCAGTCTGACAGGCCCAGTGCAGAGGTGTTTCGGCACATGTGTCTTTGGCATTGACGTCAGCTCCATTATCTAACAGCAGACTCGCAGTGTCTGTATTTCCATTTTCACAGGCCAAGTGTAGAGGTGTTTTTTCGTCGTCTGTCGATTTGGCATTGACGTCAGCTCCATTATCTAAAAGCAGACTCGCAGTGTCTGTATTTCCATTTTCACAGGCCAAGTGTAGAGGTGTTTTTTCGTCGTCTGTCGATTTGGCATTGACGTCAGCTCCACGGTCTAGTAGCAGACCTACTGTGTCTGTATTGCCATTCAAGCAGGCGACGTGCAGAGCGGTTATGTCTTGACATTTGGCATTGACATCAGCTCCACGGTCTAGTAGCAGACCTACTGTGTCTGTATTGCCATTCAAGCAGGCGACGTGCAGAGCGGTATTGCCAGCTAAGCAGGCGAAGGGCATAAGTGTTATGTCCTCTAAACAGCTGGCATTGACGTCACTTCCATGATCTAGTAGCAGACCTACAATGTCTGTATTTCCACTGCAGCAGGCCAAGTACAGAGGTGTCATGTCTTCTGAACATTTGTCATTGACGTCAGCTCCATGATCTAGTAGCAGACCTACAATGTCTGTATTTCCATTTTCACAGGCCAAGTGTAGAGGTGTTTTTTCGTCGTCTGTCGATTTGGCATTGACGTCAGCTCCATTATCTAAAAGCAGACTCGCAGTGTCTGTATTTCCATTTACACAGGCCAAGTGTAGAGGTGTTTTTTCTTCGTATGTCGATTTGGCATTGACGTCAGCTCCACAGTCTAGTAGCAGACCTACTGTGTCTGTATTGCCATTCAAGCAGGCGACGTGCAGAGCGGTTATGTCTTGACATTTGGCATTGACATCAGCGCCACGGTTTAGTAGCAGAGTTGCAGTGTCTGTATTTCCAGTCTGACAGGCCCAGTGCAGAGGTGTTTCGGCACATGTGTCTTTGGCATTGACGTCAGCTCCATTATCTAAAAGCAGACTCGCAGTGTCTGTATTTCCATTTTCACAGGCCAAGTGTAGAGGTGTTTTTTCGTCGTCTGTCGATTTGGCATTGACGTCAGCTCCATTATCTAAAAGCAGACTCGCAGTGTCTGTATTTCCATTTTCACAGGCCAAGTGTAGAGGTGTTTTTTCGTCGTCTGTCGATTTGGCATTGACGTCAGCTCCACGGTCTAGTAGCAGACCTACTGTGTCTGTATTGCCATTCAAGCAGGCGACGTGCAGAGCGGTTATGTCTTGACATTTGGCATTGACATCAGCTCCACGGTCTAGTAGCAGACCTACTGTGTCTGTATTGCCATTCAAGCAGGCGACGTGCAGAGCGGTATTGCCAGCTAAGCAGGCGAAGGGCATAAGTGTTATGTCCTCTAAACAGCTGGCATTGACGTCACTTCCATGATCTAGTAGCAGACCTACAATGTCTGTATTTCCACTGCAGCAGGCCAAGTACAGAGGTGTCATGTCTTCTGAACATTTGTCATTGACGTCAGCTCCATGATCTAGTAGCAGACCTACAATGTCTGTATTTCCACTGCAGCAGGCCAAGTGCAGAGGTGTCATGTCTTCTATCTCTATGTCACAGTCATCAGGTTCATGGTCTAAATGCAGAGTTGCGGCGAGTCGATTTAAAGCCCCACAGAGCCGCCAGCTTAGAGATGCTATGCGGGTTGTACATTTGTCATTAACGTCAGCTCTACGGTTGAGAAGCAGACCTACGGTGTCTGAATATCCATGTTCACAGGCCAAGTGAAGAGGCGTTATGTCGCCTTTCGATTTAACATTGACCTCAGCTCCACGATCTAGCAGTAGACATGCAGAGTCTGTTAGTCCTTTTTCACATGCAATGTGCAGGGGCGTTTTGTCGTCTGTCGATTTAGCATTGATGTCAGCTCCTCGGTCTACTAGCAGAGCTGCAGTGCCCATATTTCTCTTTTCGCAAGCCAAGTGCAGAGGAGTTTTTCTGTCTGTCGATTTTGCATTTATGTCAGCTCCCTGGTCTAGAATATGAGCTGTAGTGTCCGTCCTTCCCTTTTCACAGGCGCAATGCAGTGGTGTTTTCCCGTCTGTCAATCTGGCATTGATGTCAGCTCCATGGCTCAGAAGAAGTGCTACAGTGTTTGTAGCTCCATAATCACAGGCCATATGCAGAGGTGTTCGATCGTCTGTCGCTTTGGCATTGACGTCAGCTCCACGATCTAACAGCAGACCTGCAGTATCTGCCACATCTATAGACCCGGCAAAGTGAAGAGGGGTGTACCCATTAATGTCCTTAGTGTTGATGTCAGCCCCCTGGTCCAGAAGGATGGACACGCACTGTTTGGTGCTTTGACTGCAGGCTGCGTGAAGAGCTGTGCGGCTTTCATCATCAGTCACGTGAACATCGGCGCCATGTTGGATCAAGAGACTTGCGATATCTTCATGGACTGTTATACAGGCGAGACGGAGAGCAGTTGACCCGCTCTTATCCTTGGCGTTAACATCGGCTCCCTGCTCTAGCAGAAATCTCACTAGGTCAATGTGACCTTCCTGACAAGCCCCATGCAGTGGAGTCCGATTTTCGTTGTACTTGTCCTCTTCACCAACACCACAACAGAGAAGAGTTTTTACACCATGCAAGTCGCCATCCTCCCAAGCTTTTTTTATGTTCCTGGTTACCCCCGAACATTTGTTTGCGTTCTCTCTTAATTTACGTTTTTGCTTTACTTGAGGCGGCGTAAGGTTGATATTGTTTCTAATGGTAAGCGACGCTCCACTTCTTACGACTACGTCGATCACATCCTCGTTACCGACCTCTGCAGCGACATGCAGCAGCGTGTTACCTTCGCCGTCCACCTGGTTCACCTGTGTATCAGACAGCAGTCTGAGGGCCAGGTAGACCTGCTTAGAGTCAAAGGCAAGGTAAAAACATTCGCTCTTTTTGACTATGGTCAGTACAGATGACGGCATAGGCAAAGATGGATCGCACAGGTATATAAGGTCAGTGCAGGATATACCAATAATTTGCTCAGAGATAAGGGATGTTTTGTTTGGAAAAGGTAGCGTTATGAATGAGACCTGACCGTTATATTCGGACTTCATCTCACGAACTGACTCAAAGATTTTACCTTGTTGTTCTGGACTTGTTTCAGGACATTTAGTTTTTTCAGTTCTGAGCACTAAAGCCCAGACAAAGGCGGACTGCAGGAGACTCAGCGAGGCGATACCAATATTTATATTGATGTCCAGACACCAGTTTACCAGCCAGTAACAGCCGGTCCATGCTGACCAGTACAAGAGAGGCAGACCATGTACTGTGTCCACTGCCTGTGCTATTGGTATCTCTCCTCTCCTCCTAGTGCGATTGTACTCCTCCAGTTTTTCCAAAAAGAACTCATTTTGAAGAGACAAAAATTGAGACATCTCTATTAGATTACCGTTCGTAATCTCCGCGAGGATTCTGTCCATCAAATGCATGCTGTTTGCAGGGTTCAAGGTGATGGTAACATTTAGATCAGGCGGTTCATCCCACACACGAACATATCTGACAAGAAAGTCCGTGTCACATATTTTTAGTAGTACAGGAAGAAGATGCGATCGATCCAGTGCCAGACCCACAGCATCGTAGACTTCACGAGAGTAAAAGATGCTACAGTCTTCCGACAAAATAAAATTCTTCAGAAAGCTCGCAATTGTTTCAAGAGAGTAGACTGAGAATTTTTGAAGGCCAAGTTCTTTGAGGGCCGCGTGTGTTTCTTGCTGGTTAGAAAAGAAGCCGCTGAGCCCCATCATCGTCAGACACAGCAAGGCCGCCAGGGTCTCCCCGAGCTCCCGATCCATCAACATGCGGTGCAGCAGTGAAACGTACGACTCGGCAGGGGCGGTGAAGAAAACGTTCGGATTTTCAAGAGATGAGTTGTGTAACCTTTGGACAAGTCGCGCACAGCACCATGGGAAGGCCGCGCCGCTGCAGTCGTCCTTCAAGACTCGCTCCACAAGCGCGTGCTTTTCCTGCTGAGTCATGGTGACCTCAGAGAGAGAGTCATGCAGCATTTCTTTCCTTTCATCCTCCGCCATCTCCTGGAGCCTCACTGTACAAGTGTCTTGTAGCAGAAGACTGTGACTGTCTGCCTCTAGTGCCTGCAGTTCCAGCAGCACGTGAGGGTAACACGTGATCACGACCAGGCAGTGTCTGACCGCTGTACACGTCATTAGCCTTGGAAGCAGCGCACGCCAGGCCTTGTACTCCTCCATGTCCACACGAACCTCACCGAGTGTCCCGTCCAGCAACAAGATGCGTGGTCTCCCTTCATCTAGGTGCTTCCTCAAACTCCGGGTGTTACAAATAAGATGGGTTGCAAAGCGGGAGCGGAAGTGACGTAAGAGAGCGTGGGCAAGAAACGTCTTGCCTGATTTAGGACCACCGACGATGACCAGTCGTCCATGACGCTCCAAGGCAGTAATTGCTGATTGAAGGTCCCGCCGCACTATGAACATATGTTTAGTTTAAGTTTGTTAGAATAAATCAGGATTGTTAAGAATTAACCATTAATAAATTGACAAGTTATAGTTGTATTATTAATCGCTATCTTAACTGATAAAGTGCAATTAAATATGCTTCGGCGAACGAATTTTTTGACGTGCGACATTTATTTCATACAAAATTAGTGTATATATGTACTTAGAATAACATAGCTGTGTACGCGTTAATAAGCAACGGATCAAAGTCATTTACTTTTAATATATTTTAATTTCCTTCTTTTTTATTATTACTTTCATTTTTAACATTATTTTTATTATACAATACATACCCAAAACAGAAATACTACTGCTTAAAACAATTTACATAAAGAACATATATGCAGAAAAAAACGCATCTCTTGCAATGTACGCAAAATCTGTCACCAGGCTCTCATCATACCCTACCTTCTACAGAAATAACCAGCTAAACATAAAAGCAGAGGCTTTAGTGGTTAACGCTAACCGTATACTTGTTTATTATAACTTTCTGTTTCATCGGATTTTTCCAGAACTAGTAAAGACGGATGTGAGTTGTTTACACCAAAGCCAGTTTACGTGACTTTGCTTGTACTGGTCAAGTCGGCTAAGGGATGTCACTTACCAGTAAGAATGCGATAAAAGAGCGGGAGAAATGAAATTGAGAGATGAGGAAACAGACCAAGAGAGAAACAAATTCGTGTGGTACGACGACCAAGATATACTAGAGCGAGAACAAAGTGTTTGCACTTATACAATGACACTATACAAAGACCCTAGCTTAGAATACGACATTATGGTGAACCCTTGAACGGTCGGGTTATATTCTAGTGGTGCGCTGCCTATGTCTGAAGGACAAGAATGATCATCTGTTTAATTATCAGTTATCTAATGTTAGTTCAATCTTGCCCAAGGCTCTTGGGTTACAGATATAACATGGAAACTTCACACAAGCCTACCTTTGGATGTAGCCGACATTTTGTTTCACCTGTTTCATCCCAAGGGAACGTGACCAGTAAATACACTCTCGCTCCCCTGTTTATAGAAGATAAATTTAGACTCGTTGATACGGCGTAAAACAAACCGAAAGTAGCGTCTACTTGATGAGACGGTTGTAGGGAGGTGGGGAAAGGGGCCACTAAAGACTTTGTAGACTGCTGCATTACTTTATGTGTGACAGTGTGTGTAGAAGCCGAAAGGAGGAGTGACTGTCCTCTGTGTGTGTGTGTGCGTATGCGTGTGTGTGTGTGCGTATGCGTGTGCGTGTTGTCTAAAATTAGTTACTGTCAACAGGTGTGCTTGAATCTTGCCCAGGTAACTAGTCACAATAATAGGCAAAATAAAATATCGACTACACGCAAAGGTAGGCGTGTAAATTTGTAAACTATTTCTCTTAGACAAGCCATAGGCTAACAACTAACAGTTATTCAGTGCTCATTTTCCTCATGCGAGCATAATCAGCGTATCTCTGGAATATTCCACACTCGTTAATATACATGTATCATAATAACATAGTTTAAGATCGAGTGAGTATGCAACTCTGGGTAAGTGAATTCATTTTGTTCATCAAGTAGACGCTGCTTTCAGGTTTCATTTTGAAGCTATCAATGTTGTCTAAAATTAGTTTCTATAAACAGGTGTGCTTGAATCTGCGCCCAGGTAACTTGCGTTCTCTAGCACGGTATCGTCAGGCAAAACACAATGTTGACTACCTCCACAGGTAGGTTTGTTAGTCTGTAAGCTGTTTCTCTAATTTAGACAAGGCTTCTACTTAATTATTCAGATGATCATTCAAACATGATCAGTGCATCTCTGGAATCTACCCACACCCGTCAATACAAATGCATCACAATGACGTATTCTAAGGTTGAATGTGTAACACTCGGTAAGTACAATCGCTTTTCTCTCGCTCTAGTTTAGTTCGGGTGTTGTATTAGAAAGGTCTCTCCCTCGCTCTGTTTTTTCGCCTTTCCCTTTCTCTCTGCAAGTTCTCTTTCTTTCCGCTCTTTCCTTCACAAGAGAGAGTTGAGACAGAAAGACAAGACTCGACAGTAGACAAAGAGACTAGGCCCTTACTGTGGAGAGAACTTTACAATCTCCACAGACCCGTAACGCTGGAGACGGGGTTTACTGCACATCGCTCCACATGTAAGCACTTTTAGCACTAAACAAATATCAATACCTACAGTGTCCGTTTTTTCTTTCTCACAGGCCCAGTGAAGAGGTGTTTTTCATTTATCGTTTTGGCATCAAAGTCATAACCAGTCTTGTAACAGAGCTGAAGTGTCTATCCTTCCTTCCTCACATTCCCAGCATAGAGGTGTCTTACTGCCTACTGATTTGGCATTGAAGTTAGTTCCATTATTTAGTATTTTTTGAGGCTGCTGCCAACTCACTTGCTCTGATTGACCGTTACTGGCTCGTTGGGTCCAGAAATCTCCCAAGGTCAACTTCCCAGGAAACAAGGAAGCCTTCGTAGTCCAAAACAATAAATAAGTCTTTTATTTCAGACTGATGTAATACTGAACAACGACACACGCCCGCCCTAAAACCTTCAAATTAGCGGCGATACACGGCAACAATACCTCTTCCAACTTGCTTTTCACTCACTCAACTCTCACTAGGATGACCTAGACCCACTAAAACATTTCATTCGTAACAGCCATCATATCGAGATTAGACTACTGTAACAGTGCATTGTGGGGTATACCTGCTACGCAGTTAGATCAACTCCAAAGAGTTGAGAACACAGCCGCCAGGATTGTCACCCGTGCAAAGTCGTCCACTGAGCACATCACTCCTATCCTACAGAGCCTTCACTGGCTTCAAGTGAACAAGCGCAATGACCACAAAGTGGTTTCGATTGCTCAGTCCTGCATGTTCAAAACTGCTCCTGACTATTTGCAAGAGATAGTTCCTCCTTACCAGCCGTCACGTAGTCTGCGCTCTGGCTCCCAGTCACGCTTCTGTCTCCCTGCAGTGGAAGACACAAACAAGAAGCGCACTGGAGTCAGGGCCTTCACAAACGCGGCACCTAAACTGTGGAATGCTCTGCCATCGTCATTGTCCACCATCACCTCAGCAACTAGGTTTCGAAAGGACTGAAGACCCATCTGTTTATTTAAGACGGACTTAAACAACCAAGCAACACTTCTGTCTTCATTTTTTTTTACTTTCCTGTTGTTTTATTTTTTCTTCTCTTGTTTTTGCTGCGCAATGAGCATTCATCTGAATGGATGCCTGCGCATTACATCATCATCATCATCATCATCATCATCATCATCATCATCATCATCATCATGCACCATCATCATCATCATCATCATCATCATCATCATCATCATCATCATCATCATCATCATCATCATCTCGCATCGTGAAAAGGAGTGTAGCCATGAATGTCCTTAGTGTTCATGTCATCTCCATGGTCCAGGAGGACGGACACCATTTATGTCTTTATTATTTTTTTACTTTCCTGTTGTTTTATTTTTTTTTCTTCTTTTCTGTTTTTGCTGCGCAATGAGCATTCTTTTGAATGGATACCTGCGCATTATAAATGGACATCATCAGTATCATCATCAATCACGGTTTGGTGCTTTGACTGCAGGCTGCGTGAAAAGCCGCGCTGCCTTCATCGTCAGTCACGTGAACATCGGCGCCATGTTGGACTAAGAGACTCGCCTAATTTAATAATTATAGGTGATTTTAATAAATAGGAAACTTAAAAGAACAACTATTATTTCCGTGTGTTTTGCACAATAGATTTTAAGTGCTTAAATAATATGCGGACAGGCTATTCTTAATGCAAGAAAATTTCTGCTTCGCCTCTTTCGTGTGTGTGTGTGTGTGGAGGGGTGATGTAGAAGCCGTTCGTCAAACCATTAACGAAAAGTATTTCTTATTTACTGCTCTCTCTCTCTATATATATATATATGTGAGAGAGATCTGGCAAGCATATCACAGTGAAAACATCTCTCTGCACAGTTGTTTCTCCAACGATTCATTCCTGTAACAAAACAATATTAATTGTGACAGCTTTATGGATATTTATTATGAATATCTTGTTCCCTCCGTGTACTGTTATTTCGGAATCAATGCATAACGCTGCAACAGGCATCTTTTACATTAGTTTTTTCCAAGCAGGCCAGGAAGTTTGTGCGGACACTGTAGGCAGTTGTTTTGCTTGTCGCGGTAACGCCTGTGTGCTCTCACTTTTATACCCACGATGAATATTGGGATCCTGCTGATTAAATACAAGTCATTGAAGTGAAAATCCTGATACAAAATGTCGATTGCGTACTGTTGAGTTTACTGTCAGCACGAAGTTTTCTCTTCGTATTGCTTACAACATAACCACAATTTTCGTCTTTCGAGTTTTTAGCTATTTACCTTTTGGAAAGCAGATAGTACTAACTTTTCTCTTCTTTTTAAATTTTACTGTTGCTGCAATTTATGTGATCTTTTACACCCTTTCTCGTTATGCTCAAGTGTCTCGGTAAAAACAACTGAATGGCTGACCCCTCGCATCCTCTGAATGATTGAACTAATGCCCTCATTGTCGCTCTCTCTGTCATCTACATAGAAACACAGAAGAGTTTTCACAGCAAACACGTTGCCATCATCACAAGCTTTGTGTACATTTTGACTTTCATGAAAACACTTATTTTCTTTCTAACCTGTATTACCTTTCTGTACCACCTAGAGAAGTTTGAAATGTTATTTAATTTTCACCATGGCAATAAAGTTACACGGCTATGTTATGTGATCATAACATACAAATCCTTGAAATCTTCCTTATGGCAGGTTAGCTTTCTTACGAGGGCTAAATGGAGAAGAACACGTCTTGCTAACTTTACCTCTAGTTAATAAAGAATTGTCATTGTCACACATAAAACATACCCACATGAGAGATGCATTCATAAAATTTAGGCTATGAATTTCTTACTCAAACTCTCACAGGTTTCTGCTATAGATGTGAAAGCAGTAGAGGCACTAACAGTCATTTTTGTTTGGAAGAGGAAACATAAATACATTTCTTTTCTTTTTTAATATGTCCCAAATATTTTGATTTACTAAAAGAATACATTCCCAGAAGATTTTACAGAGAAATATCCCATTTTCGTTTCTGACTGTTTATGTCAGATGACCGTACTAGAATAATCACACGTAGAGCCACATATCCATATACACACATACGTATAGAGCATAAGATTTGAGAAAAAGTTCTAAAGAATTGATTTCACTCTGTTTATTCTTGAGACATTATTTTTTGTTAAACTTTATAAGTTAGCCCGTTTATCAGACTAGGTCCAGCACTCTGTTTTATACACTTAAGTACAGTACTATCTATGAACGTTTGAGCTAACCCACTCCTTGATAGAGAAAGTATTGGGTTTTGTACGCTGTCTTGTAAGCGGTTCCTATTGTTTATTTACCTAAATTCATATATATACTTAGGTAATTTTTTCTGTTGCTGCAAATATAAAATATTGCTGTAAGCATGTGACATGATTACCTCCCTTCAGTGCAGAGGGGTCATGTCTTTACATTTAGAGATTGACGTCTATTTCACAGTCTAGTAGCAGACCTGTGTTGTCTGTATTGCCAAAGAAACAGGCGAAGTGCAGAGGTCTCCTTCACATCTGGCATTGGTGTCAGCTCCACGGCCTAGCAGCAGAGATGCAGTGTCTCTATATCCATTGCAGCAGGCCAAGTGTAGAGGAGCTTTGTCATCTGTCGATTTTGCATTTACATCAACTCTGCCGTGTCTGCATTTCCAAAGATAACGTCTAAATGCGGAAGTGTTAGGTCCTTTGTACATTTGACATCGACGACACCTCCACGATCTAGCAGTGACATCTACAATGTATTTATTTCCAAAGAAACGGGTGAAGTGCAGAGGTGTTATGTCTCTTTTACATTTCGCATTGATGTCAGCTTCCCGGTGTACTAGAAGAGCTGCAGCATCTGTATTTCCCTTCCGACAGGTGCAGTGCAAAGGTGTTTTGTCACCTGTCAATCTGGTATTGATGTCAGCTCCATGGCCCAGAAGAACTACAGTGTCTGTAGTTCCATTACCAGAGGCCATATGCAGAAGTGTTCAGTCGTCTGTCGATTTGACATTGTCGTCAACTCCATGGTCTAATAGCAGACCTGCAGTGTCCGCCACTCTTCTAGAGCTGGCATAGTAAAGAGGAGTGTAGCCATTAATGTCCTTAATTCAGACGTCAGCTGCATGGTCCAGGAGGACGGACACGCGCTGCTTAGTGCTCTGGATGCAGGCTGCTTGAAGAGCCGAGCGGCCTTCATCGTCAGTCACGTAAACATTGGCGCCATGTTTGAGCAAGAGAGCGACGATGTCTTCATGGACTGTGTTACCGGTGAGATGGAGAGCAGTGGACCCGCATTTATCCTTGGTGTTCACATCGGCTCCTTGCTCTAGCAGAAATCTCGCAAGTTCAGTGTGACCTTCCTGACAAGCCACATGCAGTGGAGTCCGATTGTCGCTGTCTTTGTCCTCTACACTCACACCACAACACAGAAGGGTTTTCACAATAAACACGTCGCCATCCTCACAAGCTTTGTGTATGTTCCTGAGTTCCGACAAACATTTGTCTGTGTTCTCACTTGGTTTACGTTTTTGTGCTACCTGAGGCGGCGTGAGGTTGATGTTGTTTTTGATGGTAAGCGACGCTCCACTTCTTATGACTACGTCGATCACATCCTCGTCACCGACCTCTGCAGCGACATGCAGCAGCGTGTTACCTTCGCCGTCCACCTGGTTCACCTGTGTGTCAGACAGCAGTCTCAGGGCCAGGTAGACCTGCTTAGTGTCAAAGGCAAGGTAAAAACATTCACCCTTTTTGACTATGGTCAGTACAGATGACGGCATAGGTAAAGATGGGTCACACAGGTATGTAAGGTCAGTGCAGGCTATAAAAACATCAGAAACTAATTTAGTCTGCTCAGAGAAAAGGGATGTTTTGTTTGGAAAAGGTAGCGTTATGGATGAGACCTGGCCGTTATATTCGGATTTAATCTCTCGAACTGACTCCAGGATTTTATCTTTTTGCTCTGGACTCGTTTCGGCACATTTGGTTATTTCAGTTCTGTGCACTAAAGCTCAGACATAGGCGGACTGTAGGAGACTTAGCGAGGCAATGCCATGCTTCATGTGGATGTCCAGACACCAGTTTACCAGCCACTCACACCTGGTCCACGCTGACCAGTACAAGAGAGGCAGACCATGTACTGTGTCCACTGCCTGTGCTATTGGTATCGCTCCTCTCTTCCTAATGCTGTTGTACTTCTCCAGCTTTTCCAAAAGTAACTCATTTTAAAGAGACAAATACTGAGAGATCTCAATTAGATTACCGTTCGCAATTTCTGCGCAGATTCTCTCCATCAGATAATTGATGTTAGCAGGGTTCAAGGTGATGGTAAGATTTATATCCGGCGGTTCAACACACACACGAACATATCTGACAAGAAAGTCCATGTCACATATTTTGAGTAGTACAAGAAGAAGATGTGATCGACCCAATGCCAAACCAACAGCATCGTAGATTACACGAGAGTAAAAGGTGCTACAGTCTTCGGACAAAATAAAATTCTTCAGAAAGCTGGAAGTTTTTTCAAGAGAGTAGACTGAGAATTTTCGAAAGCCGAGTTCTTTGAGGGCCGCGTGTGTTTCTTTCTGGTTATAAAAGAAGCCGCTGAGCCCCATCATCGTCAGACACAGCAAGGCCGCCACGGTCTCCCCGAGCTCCCGATCCATCAACATGCGGTGTAGCAGTGAAACGTACGACTCGGCAGGGGCAGTTAAGAAAACGCTCGGATTTTCAATGGAAGAGTTGCGTAACCTTTGGACAAGTCGCGCACAGCACCATGGGAAGGTCGCGCCGCTGATGTCGTCCTTCAAGACTCGCTCCACAAGCGCGTGCTTTTCCTGCTGAGTCATGGCGACCTCAGGGAGAGAGTCGTGCAGTATTTCTTTCCTTTCATCCTCCGCCATCTCCTGGAGCCTCACTGTACAAGTGTCTTGCAGCAGAAGACTGTGACTGTCTGCCTCTAGTGCCTGCAGTTCCAGCAGCACGTGAGGATAACACGTGATCACGACCAGGCAGTTTCTGACCGCTGTACACGTCATTAGCCTTGGAAGCACAGTCCACACAAACCTCACCGAGTGTCCCGTCCAGCAAGAAGATGCGGGGATTCCCTTCGTCTAGGTGCTTCTTCAAACTCCGGGTGTTACAAATAAGATGGGTTGCAAAGCGGGAGCGGAAGTGACGTGAGAGGGCGTGGACAAGAAACGTCTTGCCTGATTTGGGGCCACCGACGATGACTACTCGTCCATGACGCTGCAAGGCCGCGACTGCTGATTGAACGTCGCGCCTCACTAGCAATATAAAGAAGTCCGACTTAGTTTGAATCAAAATAATAAGCACATAATAGAGATTATGACAATTTGTGCTATTAAAATAGCAGTTTTATTACATAATTTTATTTTTAAAAAGTGACTCAATTTATGGCGACAAACGAAAGATTATGTGAGCAGATCTCTTTAAAGAGAACAAGCGTTTTCTTAGTTCAAGTCGGTAAGGATCTTGTCGACCTGCCCTGTGAGAGAAAGAAGAGGAACTTTTGAAGAGAAAAGGAGAGGCGGAAAAACAGAGCGAACTAGAGACCTTTCTGATGCGACACTAGAGCTAATGTAGAGCGAGAGTGATTGTACTTATTGTGTTACACACTCTATCTTATAATTCGTTAGTGTGATACATTTGTATTGATGGGTGTAGGTACATTCCAGAGATGCACTGATTAGGCTTCAATGATATCTGAATAGTTGAATAAAAGCTTTGTCTAGAGAAACAGCTTACAAACTAACAAACCTACCTGTGGAGGTAGTCGACATTTTGTTTTGCCTGACGACACCGCGGCGAGAGAACCTGTTACCTGGGCGCAGATTTAAGCACACCTGTTTATAGAAACTAATTCACAATGCTAAAATGAAACCTGATAGCAGCGTCTACTTGGCGAACAAAGGGAATGCACTTAGCCAGAGTTACACACTCACTCGATCTTAGAATATGTTATTATGATACATTTATGTAAACGAGGGTGGAAGATTCCAGAGATACACTGATTATGTTTGAATGACAAGACTGAGCCTCTGAATAACTGCTGGTTGTTAGCCTATGGCCTTTGTAAGTTAGAGAAGTAGCTTACAAACTTACACGCGTGTATTTTGTCATTTTGTTTTACTTGACAACCAACACTGTAACTAGTTACACGGGCGCAGATTCGAGCACACCTGCTTATAGAAACTAATTTTAGACGTGAAAGGAAACCTGATAGTAGTAGTCTGCGTGGAGGATAAAGGAACTGAGGTGAAAGACACTTCTATACCAGCAGTCTACAAATGGTAAAATAATTTTTAAAACTTTTTAATTTTGTAATCCGAATAAGGGGAGATAGGTAACTGCTGCTCTAGAGCTTGTAAACTTTAGGCTATCTCCCCTAATTCAGCCTATAAGAAGGGAATAAAGTCACAAAGTAAAACGAAAAACTCGATAAACCTTGACATACAGAAAGCCTATAGAAATAGAATGCTGCACCTCAGTCAGACACGCGGATGCTAGATGAGCAAGTCACATTGCAACAACACTCGACCCTCTGGTGAGAAAGAGAATTACATGGATGAAACCGCAAGGCAGAGAATAAAGACAGCTACAAAAGAACGGGCAAAGGTTTCTCGAATTTATCGTGGAGACTGAAGCCGAGAAGGGTTTGTGACTGGAAGAAAAGGACAGCGAGCACTGTGCGCGCGTATGGGCCAGCGCTGGTTCAACTCCCGTCCAGGTATATACAAGCTTAACTCATTGACAGGCAGCTTCCGGTCTCTTTGTGGTGTATTCGCGAGTATATCATGGAATGCTTTGATATTGAAGAAATCGTCTTAGAAAGTATGCTTTGATATATATATATATTTTTTACATGTGAATCATAATGTAAAATATATTTGCTCAAACAGAGCGTTGTATCGTAGTATATATATTAATTTTAAAGTCAAGATCCATGACCAACCTTTTAAAAGACTGCCTGAATTCTTCTTGCAAACATTTGTTATCCTTTCTCACCTTTTTAAATTCAGCAGCCATTTTTTCTCTGTTCACACACTGTAGTGAAATGTTCTTTGAAAATGACTTGTCTTTGTTTTCTTCTACCCGTCTCAGTTTTTTCACAAGAAGGGTTTGCGTGTATGCACAGTGTTGGCACAATGCACTTTCAGATTCTAACAACAGTTCGCAAGATTTTGACCTAACTGAAGACAAATGTGTTATATTGCCTTTTTCATCTGTTGTATATTGTATGTGCCTGAAATCCAGTTGCTGACTGTCAACATTAGGCAATTCAGCAAAATTGTGCAGAGCATGATCTGTTACACCAGCACAAAGATGCAAAGAGGATATTTTTAAGAGCTTAGTAACTGAAATTTTTTCAATGTTTGCTGTAAAGTTATGGACAAGAAAATCAAATACACTGACCCTAACTGTAAAATCTGGCATGATTGTTACTTTCACTCTCACTTGGAACTTTTCTGAAAAAGAACCTAGAATAATGTTGTCACTGGTATCTGACAGTAGACGCCATGGAGAAGGTAGGTCTTTAACTGCTGCCTTGCGAACCTCTTCATAAGTGAAGTATTTCACTCTCTCGACCAGTGGTGTGCGGTGGGATTTCCCACTGGGGACCAGCTAGTGGACTGGGGGGTGGGAGAGTGGGTGGGGGGCGGTAAGCTACGCGATTTCCTGCATTTCTCTTGATACCTCAATATGTATCTCGTACTACGTAAATACTAATACAAGTAATCGACGAACAAATAAGGTTTTATAATAATGTTTATTATAAGATCATGATTTATGTGAAAATACCAGATAATTTTGTAGATACCATATATAAGCGTTAAATGACGTTTATACACTGGTTTTTGCATCCCCTTCCCTACCCAATTTCAGTGAAGTTAGTCCAAGTGAACCAAATTTAAAAGTCATAAAGTTAGCACTAATTTACTGAAAAATAATATTTATGTTTTTGCAAAAGGAACATTAAGCTTATGTGTTCTAATGTATTTTTAATGATTTATTGCTAAATCATCTCCGGGAGAAAACCACAAACGTGCCGATACAAATTAAACAGGAGAAGAATCTTAATGAGCGACCTGATGCTCCACTTTCGTTTATTATGTCCAGTGATTCGGATAATCAAAATATTGAGCAACAGCTAGAAAACTTTTTCTGCCAAAGATGGTGAAGACATCGAACATGACGTCAACGAAACAAGAACGAATTTTCAGCTACTAGTGAAGTGTTTCAGAGTAGTTCAGACTCTGAACAGGATACTGATGACCACGAGGCAGGCCATGCAGAGCGATTTCCGCTGGATGAGAAAAATAGGCATTGTTCTCCTGCTTTATATTCAATGAAACTGGCTAATGGGCAATGTATAGACAGAACATGGTATGTGTACTCAAAAGCCAAAGATGCGGCCTTTTGCTTTTATTGCAAATTATACGCCAGTGACAAAAACCAAAGCAATAAACAAACACAGGACGGTAACCGTGATTGGCAGCATCTTTCCACGACTCTAAAAAATCATGAAATTTCCAAAGAGCACATCAAAAATTTTAAAATATGGCTGGAATTTCAGCAACAGTTAACCACAAAATCAACTGTGGATCAGAATCTTCAGTACACCATTGAGAAGGAGAAATTGCACTGGCGCTCCGTTCTTCCCAGAATTTTTGCAGGAGTAAAATATCTTGCATCCTACAACATGGCGTTGCAGGGCACAAGAGAGAGGCTTGGAGATCCCCAAAATGGTTCTTTTCTGGGCTTAATGGAAATCCTAGCAACGTATGATCCCACAATGAAAGAACACATTCGTAGAATCAAAAACGAAGAAATATTTGACTACTACTTGGGCCATCAGATTCGAGACGAGATGATTCAACCAATGTCATCAGAAGCTCAGAAAAAGATATTAGAGAAGGTACAAAAAGCAGAGTATTTTTCTTAATCTTGACTGTACTCCCGACTAGAGTGATAAAGAACAAATGAGTTAAGTGCTGCGATTTGTCGATGTGAGTGACAAGGATGTAGAAGTGTCAGAACACTTCATCAAATTTTTACATGCCGAAAATTCCATTGGCAAAGGGTTGACAGACACTCTGCTTGAAGCACTTCCAAAACATGGGCAACAAATCGAAGACATGAAAGGCAAGCATCAAGGTGTTTAAGCTCGAATACTGCAAATAAGTCGCTTTTTACATGCCCTGTGGGTGCCACAACCTTAACCTTCTTTTGGGAGACATGGCGAAATGCAATCCTCAAGCCTTGTTCTTCGGTGTGTTGCAGAAAATATACTGTGTCTTTGCAAGTTGCCATGGCAGGTGGAAGATATTAACAGAGAGTTTCTCGTTTCTTACACCAAAAGCGTTGTCAGAAACAAGATGGCAATGTCCCATGGAGAGTGAGAAAGCCGTACCCTATCAAAAGGCTGAAATTCAAAATGCGTTGCTACTCGTTTCTGAGACGGCAAATGATCCAAAAGTGGCGAGTGAAGCTGGTTGCCTTGCAAACTACGAGCTGGGGAATTTTGAATTTCTGGTTGCCGTCGTTGTGTGGTACGACCTCCTGTTTGCCGTCAACATCGTCAGCAAAAACTGGCAGTCGTCAAATATGCAACTCGATGTGGCCATTAAACACGTTCAGTCTCTTATAAATTTCTTCATCAAGTATAGAGACAATGGATTTGCGTGGCAATAATCACCGCAAAAGAAATAGCATCAACAATGAACACCGAACCTGTATTTGAAGAGCGCCACCTTAGGCGAACGAAGAGACAAGTTGAATATGAAGTCATGGATGAACCACAGGAGACACCTGAAGAATCTTTCAGGGTTGGGTATTTCTTGTGGATCGTCGATCAAGCATTGGGATTTCTGAAGAAACGTTTCGTGCAACTAGAGCACTATGCCGGAATATTTGGCTTCCTTTACAATGTTTCACAACTACGCACAATCACAATGAATAAATTGAGCAAACATTGTAAGGATTTAGATTTGGCAGCCGGAGGGGGAATTTTTACGTAATTGTTTTCGTTTACGTCATTGTCGCGTGACGGAGGGTTGAAGTTGGAGTTGGGCAACTGGCGAGAAAATCGGAAAGTGTCGCGGACACTGCGAGGACACTGTGCATCCCGCCTGATCGCTTCTCTTACCTCGCGGGGCCCATGCTTTTCACGGATCTCTTGCAGGCTGGGTTGCGTGAGCGCCGGTGTTTACGAGGTCCGGATTCGGGTCTCACATGCGCAATGCTGTTTCGGCGCGAGGAACGCGAAGATACGAAAGCGTTGAGTCTCCGTTGGGTGCAAGGCTCTAGCTTCGCTATCTCATAGGGACCGCATTGCAATCACTTCTGGGTCAGCTGTTCAACTCTCCTCCAAACCTTCAGCAGACCCTCGAGACCAGCATAACGTGCTTTTGCAGCAGTGGTCGATCCTGAAATTACCGTCCTCGTCTAAATGGAAGCTGAGTCGATTATCAGGTCAGTAAAACATTACGCTGCAGTATTTAGGCCTTGATCTCAACCGGGCGTTTTCTTTACTTTAATCATTCTGCCAAAAAGCATACGCCTACACCCTAACCCAAGTCGTTACCTAAACATCATTTGTGCACACTTGTCGAGGTAACCAACACACACGTACTATAGGTCATTTCACCACAAGACCATTTCGTCACTACCATGCATTTCGTCTCACACCAAAAGTCAATTCGTCACATGTAGGACTATTTCGTCCCATGTATGGTCCATTTCGTCACAAGACAGAGAAGTCAAATCGTCACTGTCCAAAAGGCGAATAGATAACCAATGTAAAAAGGAGCTATTGACGTCAAATATTATTAAAAGAGCCATACGTTGTTCGAACAATATATATATATATATATAAGCAAGCTCAGCTGCCTATTTTAAAAAAAGAGCCATGCGAATAAATGTAGCCACCATGTGACTAAACAAAATGGCCGCGTGTCAACACGCACGTCGAGAACAAATCTTACAGTGGCCAATACACATGATTTTCTCTTTTAAACAATCTTTTACGTTAAAGATTTTGTCATTATTGTATTTTGAACTTGTATTTTGACTTTGTTTTTTGCTTATTATTAACGGTGTGGCGCAACGGTTAGCGCCGGTCACCAATACAGTGAAGGTTGGCTGTCCTGGGTTCAGCTCTCGTCTCGGGCACGCTGTTCTTTCTCTGCATGTGACATCTGTTTACATGGCTGACTGCCTTGCTGTGATATAGCCTTAGTTGCTGGCTCGGCGTAAAGCACCAATTCCCCCCCTCTTTGCTTATTATTATTATTATTATTGTATACAGCGACTTTTCTGATCGGGCATTCGTTTAGCTCGAAGCTCATCACACTACAGCAGTGTACCGAAACCACTGTCGTCAATTGCGAATCCCACTTAAAAATGTTGAATGTGCTATTTAAATCCATTTTATTATTACTTTATAGTCATGAAATGACCGGCCCCCTTCATGTATCTGTGGGGATAGGCTTAGCACCCACACGTGCTGTTGGAATGCAATGAAAACAAACCAGAAAGACAATAACTAAAACATTTCTTAGATAAATATAGACTGGCGTTAAACCTTAATAACTGTCTCAACCCACCTGAAAAAACTATGGCATAACATACTTTCACTAGTAGCATCAGTAGCTACAAGCCACCCAAACTGTAAACTAGTGTGTATATATATATATATATACCATAGGCATAGGGTTAAAACTGGATAAGATAACCATTTATGTAGAAAATAAAACAGAAATCCAAATAAACTAGGGTAGAGCAACTCAAGGAATCCGGTAACCAATACAGTGCACCAGCAGGTCGGACGACAGGCCCCTTATGCACCGATAGCAAGTAACAACAGCAGGCAAAGAGGGCACTGTCACAGTACACCACCAGGTCTGGTACATTAACAACAGGTAAAGAGGGCACAAACATAGTTCACCACCGATGTAGACTTGGCAAACCTAGACACCAACAGAAAAAGAGGGCACAAGCAAGAGCAGACAACACCTGAGGTGCCAAAAGACAGTGATCCTCCCTCCACACCTCCCCAATCCCCCCCTATCCTCGCCCACTACTCTACTGCGCTTTGCTTTACTAGTCACTATTTGCTCTTGTTCATTGGGAAGTCTGCATCAGCATCTTATTTTCTTTATTCAAACAACTTCAGATACGCCATGCAAATCAAATGTTATCAACCACATCCATACATTAACACATACAGTATTTTCCAATAAGCCCCATGGCAGTTGTAGGACAAAAAAAAATCCTTTTTTTGTTTCCTGTTCTTATAATATAAAACTGTTATGTGAAAAGCATACAACAAGTAGTGCTGTATCATTTTTATAGGCATCTGTTGTCTTTTGGGTTTTTGCAGCAGAGTGGAGCTCTTGAGAGAAAAATATAAATTTTGATATCTGATGGTTGTCCTGGGGACAAAAAAACGATCCTTCATTAAAATGCTTCCAATGCAATAGGGTGCTGCTAAGTATTTCATTTTGAAATCTGAATAAACAGTATTAATAAACCAGTGCTATGGGATTTCTTTGATAGCAGTACTGCTGTACTGTTTTGCCTTCGCACGACGCCCATTGGATGCCTGGATGTCACACTAAAATATAATTGCATAAGAACCAGATGATCAGCTATCTTTTTAATTACATTTATGGACACTTCATGCCACATACTTTGAACAAGTTTACACAGATAAATACTTTGATTCTGGTCACATCTCTGATATTTGGAAACTTTCGCACATTAGTGCCTGTCCCAAAAAGCACTAGCCCAGTCAACCCAACAACTCTTCAGACCAGTCGCTCTTACCTCAATCATCGTGAAATCACGAGAGTCATTAGGAGCGAGGTTATGACTGCTGTTGATCACTATCTTGACCCACTGCAGTTTGCCTATAGAGCTGGAAAAGGTGTCGATGATGCTAAATAGTTCATACTAAATACGCTGTACAAACATCTGGTGAAACCTAAAACTCATGCCAGGCTTCTCTTTGCTGATTTTTCTTCTGCTTTTAACACTGTGGAACCTCACTTGTTAGCAGAGAGTCTAGTTTCAGACTTCCATCTATCTCACCAACTAACTCCCTGGATCATGAACTTTTTAACAAACAGGGAGAGGAGTTTCTGTTAACGGTCTTCTCTCAGAACCTGTTGTCACCTGTACAGGTTCCCCTCAAGGCTGCTGCTTGTCTCCACTACTGTTCACACTCTATAGTTGTATAGTTGTAGATGCACTATTGAAATGATCTTCAACTTTCGGCTGAACAAGCCTGAGACAGTCATCAGAACTATCCATTATGATGACATTGAGGGAATCAACTTTTATAAATATTTAGGTACTGTCTTTGATAACAAGGTTAAATGGGACATCAACACTGACATGATCCTTTTTATGAGCCAACAACGCCTGTACCTCCTACAGAAACTCATCTAGGTTTTATCAGTCCTTCATTGAAAGTCTAATCACTTTTTCTTTCATCTCTTGGTTCCACATCCTCTCCCAAGGAAAGAGAACAGTCTTGTTTCCCTTGTTAATATCTGTTCCAAGATCCCCGGAATCAGGCAGAGGGACATGACAGCCTTTTGTCATCAGCAAATCCTTAGTGAAGGCTTCTCGCATCCTCTCTATTTCTGATCATGTATAGGCGTGTGAGTTTTCACTCTTGCGGTCGGGCTGTAGGTACGGGATGCCTGTGTGCAGAACCAATCGTCACTGCAGTTCATTCATTCCACATGCCATTTACTTGATCAGTTCTACTGGCCGTGATCTTGTTACAGCCTGAGGTGACATAAGGTCACCAACTGTATCTACTGTTGCAGTGAATTTTGTGTGTGTGTGTGTGTGTGTGTGTGTGTGAGATATATATATATATATATATTTGAACACATATATATTTATCTCTATATATTGCTAGTACGAGCACTATCTGGCATTGGCCTTGTTGATAAATAAAATTGTATTGTAGAGAGAGTGAGAAAAAACAGAGAGGAGTAGTGATGGATGTCTTAGGGACGCAAATAGAAAATGATGTCATTTCCAAGCTAACCTAAATAAATGTATACCGTCATCAGGTTGTTCAGTTGGGAGAAACTTGTGGTCACATGATAGTCAGTCTCCCAGAGACAGAAACAGCCCACAATTTTCTTATACTTGCGCACAGACAACAGTCTTTGAGTGTTTTGGTAGCAGTACGCTGTAGGTCTGAAGAAGAATCCGTTCTTTGAGAAGCTAGTCACTCCTTGCTGGCACTTGCGGTGAGGTCAATAGAAGAATAAAGGAAGTTGTATTGCCGTTAGCAAACCACGTGAGTCAGCGGTTGGTGAAACACAGCCTGGTAAGATCCATCATTGGAACCACTCAGCTTCTTGTCGTCTGGGTTGATACGATAAAACCAATCCTCAGATCATTCTTGCCATCGCGGTAATGGTGGTGCACCAAGATTCACTACTGAGCGTAACGAGGTAAATTAGTCCTGAACTTGCCCTTTTTCTCAGCCATGTGCTAAGCAGAAAGTCAGTTAAATGATGACTTTAACGAACGGGAATCCATCGTATGTATGTATATATGTATATGCAGGATGGGGATGAAATGTGTATATATTATGATTGGGATGAGAGGTGTATGAGAACACTTTATTTATCCCATACCTACACATGAATGTATGATGGGAATGAGATGGGAATGTATGTATAATGGGAATGAGAGGTGTATGATAAGATAGCATTTTATTTATCCTATATGTACATCTGTGTGTATGTATGGGGATGAAAAGTGTATGTATCCATATTGGATGGAGATAAGAGGTATGTATGTAACGATTTTATTTCTGTGCAGTTACAAATTCCACTTTCTGGTTTTAGTTTAATAAACATGCAATTGATTCCTTTATGAGATCTTTTATTACAATGTAAATGCAGTTTTTTTTAAATTTGTAAAGCAGTATTTCCTTACAACTCACGAAAAATAATCATAGAGCTTTAAGGAGGTTTTCGCTATGCAAAAAAGACCGTGGTAGTTTGACTTTCACTTATACAACTATATAATTTTATACTTGCCAGAACGAATGTCAACAGGAAGGATAAATGAAGTAAGATATAATTAATGTAATGTTACATTGTATATTGCAGGCTTTTATTATAGCACCAGGGATTGAGACATAGAAGATGGAGCTGAGGCCTTGTGTGCAAATTCAGTCTAACTGCTTGATTAAGCAAGAAAACTCAAGAGTAATGTTAGAAAAACAGGAAGCTATGTCGGCCATAAACAATCAAGTCCAGGTCCCAAGTATATGCAGCATAAAGAGTCAACCAAGCTCTGTGGCTGATCTACAAGAAGACCTAAATGATAATGTAAGACTAAAGACAGAAAGGACATTTTGTTCTTGCATGGATAAGATGTATTGCTCACAAATGAACTTTGTGCAGCTTGAGAATAGTTCTGGTCAAATTCAAATAACACCTGAGCTTGCTATGCATATCCAGCAATCAACCTGGAAACATGAGGAAGGTGTAAAAGTGGAGTTCAACTCTCAAGATGCCATTTGTTGTATGAAAACTGAGCAAGTTCTTGGTCAAGACATAAAACCTGGGCATGTTGTGCACATTGTGCAGTCAGACTGCAGGCATGAGAGCGTTGTGAAACTGGAATATCACTCTCAAGATGTCACTTGTTCAGTTAAAACTGAGCAGGATCCCATGCATGGTGCAAAGACAGAAGAGAAGCTTGTGTTTAAACAAGAAGATGATCCTAGTCACTTGGTAAAACCAGAGCATGCTGTACACATTATGCAGTCACACTGCATGTATGAGAGTACTGTGAAACAGGAGTATCACTTTCAATATCCCACTTATTCATTTAAGTTTGAGCAAGATTTTGTGCACGGAGAAAAGACAGAAGAGCAGATTGTGATTAAACAAGAAGAACAAGATAATAGTGATAAAGTGAAGACTGAGACAGACTGGCCTGGTCGGCATACAATGTGGAAGAATGAGAGTGACAAATGTCAACAAATGAGTGCTGCAAGCTGTAAAACTCTTGAGGTGATGGATATTAATACAGAAAGTCAACAGAATCAGACTCACAGTGACGTGCAACCTCACCAGTGCAGTTTGTGTAAAGCAGCGTTTAAGTACTCATCCTGCTTAAAAAGCCACATGCTGGTCCACAGTGATGAGAAACCTTACCATTGTAGTTTGTGTAAAGCTGCATTTAAGCGCTCAGGTTATTTAAAATCACACATGCTGGCCCACAGCGATGAGAAACGTTACCGTTGCAGTTTGTGTAAAGCAACCTTTAAGGACTCACGCAGTTTAAGACAGCACATGCTCACGCACAGTGGCGAGAAACCTTACCCGTGCAGTTTGTGTAAAGCTACCTTTAAGCAGTCAAAAGAGTTAAAATCACACATGCTGGCCCACAGTGATGAAAAACGTTACCATTGCAGTTTGTGTAAAGCAGCGTTTAAGTACTCATCCTGCTTAAAAAGGCACATGCTGACCCACAGTGACGAGAAACCTTACCAGTGCAGTTTGTGTACAGCTACCTTTAAGCACTCAGGTGGTTTAAAACAGCACATGCTCACGCACAGTGGTGAGAAACCTTACCAGTGCAGATTGTGTAAAGCTACCTTTAAGCACTCACACAATTTAAGACGGCACATGCTCAAGCATAGTGATGAGAAACCTTACCAGTGCAGTTTGTGTAAAACTACCTTTAAGCAGTCAAAAGAGTTAAAATCACACATGCTGGCCCACAGTGATGAGAAATCTCACCAGTGCAGTTTGTGTAAAGCAGCGTTAAAGTACTCATCCTCCTTAAAAAGGCACATGCTGGTCCACAGTGATGAGAAACCTTACCACTGCAGTTTGTGTAAAGCTGCATTTAAGCGCTCAGATTATTTAAAATCACACATGCTGACCCACAGTGATGAAAATCCTTAACAGTGCAGTTTGTGTAACGCTACCTTCAAGAGCTCAAGTCAATTAAAACGGCACAGGCTCCAGCACAGTAATGGGAAACCTCACCAGTGCAGTTTGTGTAAAACTACCTTTAAGCTCTCATCTGGTTCAAAAAAGCACATGATTACACATAGTGATGTGAAACCATTATCGTTGTAGATTGTGTAAAGCATCATTTAAGTGCTCAGACCATTAAACAATGTACATGGTAACTGACAGTGATGCGAAACCTCACCAGTGCAGTGTATATCATGTAGCTTTCAAAACATTAAGGCATCTAAATGAGCACTCGGTGATGCAAAACCTTACCAGTGTAGTTTGTGTAAAGCTTCATTTCCGATCTCAAATCATTTACAACAACACACACTGACCAATAGTGATGACAAAGCTCGCCAGTGTACTATGTATATCATGTAGCTTTCAAAAGATCAAGTCAATTGAAAGAGCACTTGGTGACACCGTGATGTGAAACTTTACCACTCAGCATATGTAAGAAACCTTCTAGGCGCTCATGTGCTTTAAAAGAGCACATGCTGGCCCACAGTGATGTTAACCCCTCTTTAGTGCAGTTTATGGAAAACTGCCTTGAAAATATCATTTGTGAAGAAGCACATGGTGTGCTAGTGATGAGAGATCTCATGAGTGTAAGGTGTGTGAAACGCTTTCCAGGTTGTCAGCCCAATTAAAACAGTGCAGTGCTATGTAAGGTTGTGTTTTACAGATAAGGCGATTTGAAAGAACAAATACTGACATCAGTGAAAATTCTCATGCGTCAAGAAGTGGCGAGAAACTTCACCAATGCAGTGTATGTTAAGTTTTGGTCAGAAGATCAAATAATTTAAAAAGCTCCTTAAGTTCAGCACCTTTACACATTATGTGGTCTTGCTTCATCATTCAGTCAATGATTTCATTATCTTTTAAATTCTATAATAATCCATGAGAATGCCTTATTTGTTAAGTAATGGTATGTTTTCATTTTTTTCTGTTAATGGCAAATTGCATTTGACATTGCAGCATCAATCCAGATTTAATTGAAAGTTACAAAATATAATGAGAAAGGCAATTTCTCTACTAGACGAAGAGCTTGGTTTTCTTGTAAAAACATGCTGACATTGGTGAGAAACGTCATGTGCGCAGTGTGTAAACCTGCCTTTAGGCTCCCAGCTTAGTTAAAAAGCTTAGTTATGGTCAGTGCAGTAATAGATTTTCCTTTAATTTTAAATTATAGAATACCTTACACAAAGTTTTAAAAAGTCTATTTTAAAGACCAACCTGAATGGTTTTCGAAGTTTTCATATATCGGTAGATATATGCGATATAAACCTAACCTGTAAATTTTAGCCTCCAAAACCCATACATTAATTAATTATCCGCTACGATTCGCACTTACGATCAACAAGCGTCGCTAACAGTGTACTACGTCACACTAGTGCACCATTCACAACACTGGCAGCAGTCAACACCAATGAGAGAGAGAGAGAGAGAATGAGCCACAGTTCGGGTTTTGGGACGTTGAAAGTCTGCATTTCTCGTGGTTCTGAAAAAACTGCTACTTGAGCATGAAAAAAGCAGACTTCGACGTCTGAATAATCCCAACTGTCGCTCATTCTCTGTCTTTCTGTTGAATGAATTCAGTTTGGACCATTTAATTATATTTTAACTTCATTCGAAGCTTCTAAATAAAGTTCAAGTCCGTAGGGCTGTGTTCCAAATTGTTTCATTTTTGGGGCAAACAAATTCGCTTCTTGAACACGACAACCTGAGCGATGTTTCTTCATTTCACTCGAATACATCCACACTCGTTGTTACAAATACTTCGCTCGCGTAAGAGAACCTCCAGTACAGGAGACTACCTTTTTTCCCGCCTTTCTAATTGCAGGTGAGAATACCGCTGTTTGAAGGCTTACATCTTTAAAATTATGCATAATTATGTACTCATATTTTGGGAATTATTATTTTAAAACGAACTTAACCCGATCATAAACAAATAATGTTGCGCTCCTGTTGTCCTTTTAAACTCGGCGGCGGCGCTTGACAGCATCTCTTGTGATACCCTCCCGGGATGCTCTATGGCCAAGTTTCTACCAGTCTCTGAGGCCGATGTTAAAGCGGTTAACTCTACTGGACCTGTCTGCTGCATTCAACACTATAGACCACTCTCTGCTCCTTCATAGACTCCACACCCTGCATGGAATTTCTGGACCTGCCCTCTCATTGCTCAACTCCTATCACTGATAGGACCCAGACTGTGTGTTGACGGTCAGACATCTCACTCTGTGGTGTTCCCCAAGGCTCAGTACTTGGCCCAGTTCTGGTCATTATGTACAATAAACCACTTTCATCATGCATCCAGGCTCACCAGGTTTCTCATCAATTCTATGCTGACGACATGCAGCTTTATTGTTCCACTCCACCGGGTGAGTCTCACTCTGCTATTAGCTCTCTAGAAGCTTGTATTAGCGATGTCAAGGGCTGGACGGTGAAAAACGATGATAAAACGGAAGCCCTCTTGTGTCATAGACATCAACCTTCACTCGCTAGTCTGCCCAATCACATCAAGGTGGGCGAAACCAACATCACCTTCACGTCATCCGCTAGGAATCAGGGATTTATTGTCACTGATGACATGACACTCGATAGACATGTAGCAGCTGTCTGTCGGTCTGCCTATTATGAGCTCCGTAAGATCAGCGCCATCCGTCATTTTCTCTCTACACGTGCTACCAACACTCTTGTCTGTGCGCTTGTTCTTTCTCGACTTGATTACTGCAACTCCTTGCTGGCAGGCTGCCCCTCATCCCTCATTCAGAGACTCCAGAGAGTACAGAACTCTGCTGCGCGTCTGGTGCTTAGAGCAAGGAAACGGGACCATGTCACTCCTCTCCTTCGTTTTCTACAATGGCTACCCGTCCGTTCTCGCATCCAGTACAAACTGTCTGTGCTGTGTTTTAATTTTTTTTGCAGGCTCCTGTCCTGACTATTTCTCTGAACTTCTCATCCCTTACATCCCGGCCAGACAACTACGTTCTCCGTTTGATGACCGTATCCTGTTTCTGTCACCAGAACAACAACATATGGTCACAGGATATTTGGCTACTGTGCAGCAAAGCAATGGAACTCTCTCCCTTTTCATATCCGCCACCTTCCTACCACTGAATCCTTCAAATCTGCACTGAAAACGCACCTCTTCCTTGAGCATTACTCCTAACACAGTCCACACAATGTTCGTCCTTCTTACCCTCCCCCCTTCCGCTCTTGCTACTTTTCACCCATCTTTCTCTGCAGAATCACTATATTCTCTGTTCCTGTTACTTGATGCCTTTTTGTGTTTTCTATCTTTGTTTTCTGTTTGTCGTCAGCACTGTCGTATTCTTCCGTCCCTCGTGTTATATCCATTTAGTCCATGTCTCTTCATCGTTTTAAGCGCTTAAAGCATGCTTTTTATGAGTGTGAATATGCGCTATAAAAATCTTCATTTATTATTATTACACTGTTAGCGGTGCTCGGTGCAAATTGTAGCGGATAATAAATTAACGGGTGGATTTTGGAGGCTAAATTTTACAGGTTTACACGTTACTTTTATATCACCTATATATACCGATATGTGCAAAACACGCAAACCATTCAGGTTGGTCTTTACCATTTTGGCAGACGGGCCGGTCCAAAGATGTCTGCGGGCCGTACTCTGCCCACCCTTGCTCTATACTCACACACACTTAAAGACCAACCTGAATGGTTTGCGTTTTTTGCAGATATCGGTAGACATAGGCGATATAAACCTAACCTGTAAATTGCAGCCTCCCAAACCCGTCCGTTAATTAATTATCCGCTAGCAA
This sequence comes from Marisa cornuarietis, assembly GCA_004794655.1. NCBI lineage: Eukaryota > Metazoa > Mollusca > Gastropoda > Architaenioglossa > Ampullariidae > Marisa > Marisa cornuarietis. Next base: position 1,942,712 of record SMMW01000572.1, read on the forward strand.
AGTACGCGATTTGCACCTGCGATCAACGAGCGCCGTTAACAGTGTACTACGTCACACTAGTGCACCATTCACAACATTGGCAGCCGTCAACACCAAACAGAGAGAGAGAGAGAGAGAGCGCGACAGTTGGGATTATTCTGACGTTAAAGTCTGCTTTTCTCGTGCTAAAGTAGCAGTTTTTCAAAACCACGAGAAATACAGACTTTCGACGTCCCAATAACCCGAGCTGTCACTCATTCTCTCTCTGCTGCCAGTGTTGTGAATTGTGCACTAGTGTGACGTAGTACACTGTTAGCGACGCTTGTTGATCATAAGCACGAATCATAGCGTATGGGTTTTGGAGGCTAAAATTTACAGGTTATGTTTATATCGCCTGTATCTACCGATATATGAAAACTTCGAAAACCATTCAGGTTGGTCTTTAAAGCCTTGTGCCACACTGTCGAAGGATTCCGATATTCCCGTTGTTGAATATCAGCCGGCTGCGCATCCTTACCGCTCTGAACTTACATAGAAGTCTGTGGCCACAACTCATAGAAGTCTGTGTCTGCGACGGTAATCATGTGACGTCATCAAAGCATGCGTAAGCGACCAGCTACGAAAACCATGAGACGTCATAGAAACATGCGTAGACAGCTAACAGATGGCTAACTGCATGGGTCACATTCTGATGTTTTATATATATATATATATAATCCAAACAGCTGTTGTAACGAAACTACATTGTCGTATTTTAAGAGTGTTTTAAATAACTGATATGCTGAGCGAGTAACTTGAAAGAAGACACCACAACCAGTCAATCACAATTATTCACAAAGCCAAATCTGCTCAGGATAATGATGGGCTTGTGGACAGAATCCAGAGATCTGCAGAATCTTTTGATGAGATGGCTCTCCTGAGAAGTCTGATTTTGTTGTTAAGAATGTTTCTGAGGTTAAGACAGATACTGTATAGTGGCTATTAGGGTCTGGAATTGCCCCTTGGGGATAAATATTAAAGTTGTATTGTAGTGGCCCCCTAGTGTGAAGGACTGATGTTTCGTCACTTGTAACACCTACCCATAAACGTCTTTATATCTTGTCCCTAAAAGTTTTATTTGACTAATCATTGTTCAACCTCACTGTCTATTACATAAGAAAGTTTGCACATGCAGTAATGACTCATTTACCGTGTGGACGGTCCAGTGGCGCAACAGTTAGCGCCAGTCACCAATACAGTGAAAGTTGCCTGTTTGGGTTCAGATCTCATCTCGGGCACGCTGTTCTCTTTCTGCATATGGCATCTGTTTACAGGGCTGGCTGCCTTGCCGTAATATAGTCTCACTTGCTGGCTCGACATAAAACACCAATCCCCCCTCCCCTTATTTGCCGTGGGCAAAAGCGTAACACTCATGTGACACGAGTAACTGATTTCTCATGTGTAAAAAGCCAAAATTTCGGAATCGTCACTCGTCAGTCGCATAAAATGTTGAAGTGTTGAAGCATCAAATGAATGTCCTTGTTCCTGAGTGCCTCTTGAATATTCTCCATAAGTCAGATATGCGAGTCTGCACCTTTCGTTTGTATTTTTCGTCAAATTGTAACAATAACAATAACAGCAACAGAACCGCGACGAGCACAGCCCGAGCGTGTACCATTCTACGTGAGATCTAACTAAAGGAGGGGAAAAACAATCAACAAGTTTTTTTTCTTCACAGCGAATTTACCTTTTGAAAGACAAAATGTCAGTCAGGAGTTCGAAGGTCACCACTCCCAATCAATGACTGACCTCCAGCACAATTAAGGCACCTGACACCGTACAGTTCTAGTCATTAGTAAGGTATTGCTGTTTATTTACGAGGCTCGTAAGGTTTGATGTGAGCGAAATCTACTTACCCTCTCTTGAGGTAAACAAACAGGATAAAAACTATCAGTTTACTATCAGTGAGACAGCGTCCTATTTTGAGCATTTAAAAGCTTTTTTTACCAGATTTTTTCTGTGAAAAATACATGGTCCTAGTCTATGGAATAATCTACATAAATCGACAAGCTTTTTCTGGCTAATAAATCGACACAACTTACAAAAAAGTCCATATGCTGTCACAGTTGTAATTCTCTTACATCGTTGCTAATAGGCAGTGGCGCTAACTCAAAGAATAAAGTCTCAGTGCCTTCAAGACTCTCTCTTTATATGTAGGTTGGTCAAAACATTGGCCACAGCAGCTGTACGTGACTTATATAATAGCAATAACAGTTGAATAAAAACATACTCCATGCTATGAACATTTTATTTCATGGAAAGGCTGTTCATTTTCTATAGTTTTTTTTCAAAACACGTATAAAATATTTCATAGAAAGTAAACAGAAAAACAAAACATAAAAAGAACTAACTGTATATTTATGTTGACCAAGGCTGTGAAGTTTGCCTTATGTTAAGCCTTAATGTGTTGTATACAACGTAGGAAGCTTAGCGAGTATTTTTCACAGTGGGCTATTATGATTTTGCTACATGACTTATGTTGCACGTTAATTACAAACTTCTTTCAATTTTCGATTATTATTTTATTTTAGGAGATGGTAGGGGGAAAGGAACATGCTAACAACGTGTTTTGTGTGTGGCATTTAAAAGACGAGCTGCACGTGAGAACAGGGGAGAAGTACTGTAAGAACTGCTCACGCACCTTTTTTTTTTTTTTTTTTTTTTTTTTAGAAGCTTACTTCATGACCTTCACTGGTCATATTCATTGGTCGTTCTTCAGATAGCAGCCAGCGCGCAGTGAACTATTTTGCTATCCACCGATACGCTGTCTACTTGCGCATTATTACATCACATTTGTTCACGAAGTGTGCTCTTGACTGAATGCTTCACGTCCGGAATGAACATTCCACCTCAGTGAAAGTTTGACAATAAGCTGCTTAGAGGAACTTCTGTAAGTCCAGAATGTGGCGATTTACATGTGAGTAGCTTCAAAATCTGAGGTTTGGGATTTAAGACATTTGCAAAATTTGACACGCAGAAATGTCTTTTTTAATGTTCATTGTCTTTTTCGCTAAAACCGTATGTATTCATGGAGTGTAAGGAATTATTTGTAATGAAAGTAGCCATGAGAATGCGCCGAGAAGATTGAAAATTTAGAAGCGGTGCGTGAGGGATGTCAGGTGTTGCACGCAAAGGATCCACCAACAGTTTAGCTCTCTGCACGAGATTTTTTAGGCGAACAGCTGTAAGCGGGTAAGTCAACCCACATGACATGTAGTCAGGGAGGCAGCACCTGTATGCGTAGGGTATGTTATAAGTTTTTGAAGTCGCGTCCCTTTTCCATCTTCATTTAGTTTCCGATATAATACTTATCAACTCGTCATAAAAGCTGCCCAGGTAGCTGTCCAGACTGCAGAAAAGTAAGTTACGGATATTAGTTTAAAGATATATATATATGGAGTTCAGTCCGGAACAGCTTTCTTATAGGGGGTTTTGCGACGCCATAACAAAAATGGTTTACCTGTAGGCGGAGCTATGCGAAATAGTGACGTCACTATTACGTCACTCACCTGCTGCTCTGTCTGGCCTCGCTAAACTCCCTGATATCGTCTGCTTCATCTTCTTCGAATCCTTCCTCCAATTATTCCGAGAAATAATATCCGGAAATGCACACAATTTTTCCTGACGTCGCCTTCCCGATCTTCTTCGAATCCTTCCTCCACATTCACGTACAAACTCAAAAAAACAAATCAGTCTTCCACTAAACTCAACACAAACATCCTTAATTTGTCACTTCTCCGTAAATTCTAAACTTCTTTCTGCTGTACTTTCCAGACTCTGCGCCTCTCAACTTTTCCTTAAAATCCACAATTGCACCACAATTTTTCCCAAAATTTCCATGCGCACTCGCCATCTTCAATCCTCTCGGCTTTCTATCGTCTGCTAACCTGAAATCAAATCAACAAACTTCCCCCTCCCCCCGCACCAAATATCACATGACTAAAACCAGCCAATTATTTCACAACTCCGTCAGTCATCAACCTCACACCCCTCTCAAATATCGATCCTACCCACTCTCCCCTCCCACAAAATAGCATAGCCCGCCGTGACCTACTAAAACCTCCTATATGAAAGTTCTGCCTTGAGTCCTACTGAACAGTTGTGGTTGTTTTTCTGAACCAGGTGGTAAGACTATTTTAGAATTTTAGACTTTTTGGTGTCTTTTTTTATTTGCATCGGCTATAATTAGGTTCGGGGCTTGTAAAGTCACTTAGGATTTAATTTTAGGGTGACGTTTGGGAATAGGGATAGGGCCTGATAAGATTTCCGTAACACAGTAGTAGTCTTTTTACAAGAGACCCATATTACAAACAAGAAATTTCAGCGCAGCGAAACATTATTTTTACGGCTACTGTTACGCTAAGTCTCCCGGCATCTCACACGTGTACGGTTCTCCAAGTAAAAGATCGAATACAGTGCCGTTTCGGTAAAAGCCAAGTTAATACACACGTCACTTCGTTTCCTAGTTAGTAACATAATCGCGCCATGCCATATCTTGAATATTTATTTTCCATTTCAGTCGAGCTGCATCAGCTGCTGGACCTATCTCTCTGGTGATAAACTTGAAGGCTTCGAAGAGGTCATCTTCAAGGGAGACGTGAACTGCAAACGGAAGGTGACGTAGGTCAGCGCCTCGTTTGGCAGCTCGCTAAGACGTTGCTATGCTGGCCTTTACGCGATGGATGTGAATGACTTTCTACACTTCGTGGAGCAAAGGTTTCACAACAAGACTTACCGTCATCCTACTTTGTCCTAAAAGCACAAAACTAGGGCTTGATGAGCTAACCGCAGTGTTCAAATGAAGAAAAAAAAGTCCATAGAGCTATGCACCTTCCACAAGAATCGTGTCCACCTTTTCCGACTGACCAAGATGAAAGAACTCTGGATCCAAACCATCATAGTGGTCAACATTTCCGAGGACGTCGTCACAGACAGTGAAGGCCAACGCTTCAATTTTATCACGTGATCTATGACGTTTACGTGTTACTGGCAAACTACATTCTCGCGCCCCGTACAACTCGCACAGCAAGGTGTTTAGCTTGTCACGTCAGTTGAGCCCTTCGTCTGGCCGTTTTAAGGAGTGGTCAGCTATAAGTATATCTAGCACTGACACAGCGAAATTCTTCAGGTATTATACAAAGTTAAAAGCATGGTGTAGTAAATTACAAAAGTATGACATGGAATTGATGCAAATTAACTCTTATGTATGCTTTCATGCTCTTGCACACATTAAAACAATTACAGCACCAGCTATAAAATATTCACTGTACTGGCACATTTTACAACCTGTTCTTAGACATCTCCACACTGCTATGAGGATTCTAAAGTGTTCAATAAAGTTGGTTTTAAAAAATAAAGCTTTAAACATACATTCACCATCCGTTAAGTTGTTCATAATTTTTAAACACTAATAGTTATTAATTTATCATTGTTCCAGTGGCTTTGTCCAGCGGCTTTGTCCAGCGGCTGGTCCCATATTTTCCAGTTGGTAAATTCTTCCTGAACGTTACCGGCGTCATGCTCTTGTTGGATCTTCGGAACGTATCACGTGATCCCAATCCATGTCTTCAAAGAAAGGAATCTCCTTTGATCTTCTCTGCAGCCTGGGTTTCCAGCCGCGTGCCTGGATCCACGAGAAGTGACTGGATGAGATCCCTGGCCATCGCAGTCCTCACTAAAAGGCAGGTTCCTTGTTTAGAATGATCATGATGCGAAAAGAACTACAGTTCCAGAACAATCCTTGTCAGGGATTCGTTTGTCACTTTTTTCTTTCTATTGTACGTTTGACTAATCATAGTTCCATTGCTATGGCCTTTATTAAGGTCACGCTAATAAAATATGAGTCTTAAAGGCGAAAAACAAACTCGACATGTTTAAGCGCCTAAATTCCGGATAGTGTTAATCGTTAGTCTAGTGCCAGGCTATCGCCAAATTTTAAAAGTATGTGCAAATAGTTTTGTACTTTCTGTGTACTTCAGATATGCATGCAGTTGTGACACTTCCTTTCCATTATGCATTTTGACTAAAATTGTACGTAACTGTGATAAAATAGTCAATGTATCTGTTACGAACACAACGATGCACACACGCTAACACTGTCCACACGCTTTCTTTCACTCTACAAAAATTTGTCATTTGGGCTTCTCGTTATCTATTGTAGGGAATGTTTCCTTTTCGATAGTTGGGTGAAAAGAGCAGCATGATATTTCAAGATACAACATATACGTTCGAAAACACGATAATCGTCTATAAATTCTAAACATAGGGTCACTCCTCTCATTAAATAGATGATTAATGTCTTTTACGTATATACCAATTGCTCCAAAAGTGATCACACTCTGTCGATGCTAACTTTCCTTAAATGTCCGAATACAAAAAAGAAAGAAAAAAGAATCAAAGTGCAGGTATTTGCAGCTTACGTTCGAAATAGTCCGACTCGCAACCACACACACACCTAGTTCCCTGTTCCCTGACGACAATGTCCGTCGTCCACTAGGTAATCGTGTCTGTGGCCAGTGCTGCTGGGAAAGGGGGCCTTGCCGCTGCTATTCCCGGCTGATGGCGACAAACGTGTTACGTCCAGTACTCCAGGGTGTAGCGAACCTAAACCTCCGGGTGTACTCGGCGCATGCGCATGAAGCCAAAGTTCATTACCGCTTGGAAAGGTCAGCAGCGAAACTGAACGTTTGACCATGTAGTGAAGAAAAATAAAACATATCGGTCATGTGAATCCTCGATTGACATTTTACTTGAAATAAAACAATGGGACAAAACATTACACAACATACGAAATGAAATCACATAGCAAAAGCAAAATTATATAACTCACAATATAACCAAGAATATGTTTGCTTATCCATACGGACGTCTAGGTACATCCGGAGCTTTCGTTTCGCTCTAACACGACACCTACGTCTGGCCATAATGCGCGTGCCTCACTTAAATGCCCACGCATGCGCAGAGCACCTCCGGAGGTTTGGTTTCGCTACAACGGCAGCTGGTGCTGATTAGACCGCCTGTGGTGCAACGGTTAGCGCCTGTCATCAATACAATGAAGGTTTGCTGTCCTATAGTGTTCGTCTCGGGCACACTGTTCTTTATCTGCATGTGGCATCTGTTTACAGGGCTGGCTGCCTTGCCGTGATATAGCCTTAGTTGCTGCTCGGCGTAAAACACTAATCCCCCTCACCCCCACCCCCCCACGGCCAAAACCAACACAAGTGGGGGGGGGGGGGAGAGAATCTCTCTGGTCTCTCCTGCAGGTCAGGGTTCTCTCTCTCTCTGCTGTTGCCTTACTCTCCCCTAGATAATTCCTGAAACGTGTATGGCTCAGTGAAAGTCGGACGTTACAAAAATGTAACGTCTAATTTTCGTGGAAATTTTTTACGATACCAACAATTCTAACAAAATTAAGGATTCCAAATTATTCTTCGTCACAAAGCCATGCTGGTTTATTCGGGAATTCACAACTCAGTTCATACCGAATTCTGGGCTCCCGTGAACACTATTCAGGCACACGCACTCAAACAGCTACACACTACAGTATCAATTACGCCGAGGTCACCATATTTGTCAAGAACCAGCAAATCCTGCAAATTCACTCGATCTCAACAATACAAATACAAACTGGTTTGTCGTTGTGACGTGCCCCCAGTGGTTTACTGCTTTGTGGTCTATACGAGGGATGATTCCTAATATCACGACGTCCATCTTGTCGTTGATCGGTGACTGTGGAATTGTTACCCCCATGAATGTGGTTTGTCCTACGGTAGCGTATGCAGGATTTTCAATTCATCGGGTCATGGATTTGTTGGGCTCTGCTTGTCTGTAATGTTCTGCACATTCTATCAGTTCTTTCACATTTGGGGGTTCTTATTCTCGAAGGAAAACTGCCAAGTCTCTTGACACACTTAAGAATATTTTTGTTTCCTGCATGATCACGTCGTGCAGTCCTGCATAAACCTTGATTTTCGACAAGTCGATCCATCTATCCAGCAGATTGGCAATACGTGTCTGAAATGAATACATGTTTCCTGAGATTGAGGTCTAGTTGCTCGAAACTTGTCTCGGTACCCTTCTCTGAACCACTCGCGCCGCTAGAGCACGTTTGGTGCGACGTCTCCTCTCGACTGGTTGCAGCGAATTGTCTTGTGAATGTGAGGTCAGCCCCGGGCTGGTCACTGTCGGCGAAGGGTAGGAGTAGCGCTGAAACATAAAGCAAAGGTCTTCAGATGTTGCACGAAGTTAAAGGCACGGTGAAGCAGAAAAAAGAGTAACACAATACCAATAGTAATATAATTACGTGTAAAGTACTGTGACTACTATCGCAAACACAGACTTCCACATCCATTAACTTCTCCATCAACAAATACTTTTTCCAGTGTTCTGGCACTTCTGAGCAGCCAATTTTACGAAAAATTATTAGTTTTTTTTAGTGAGGATTGTATACTCTTTTTCTGTAAACTTGGCATTAAAGAATTAAGCGTAAAAATACATTCATTCATCACTTCATAATTATTGCATACAAAATACATCCCAATGTATTTTACAATGCCGTCCGTGAACATATGGTTGCCTTTCCAACCGGACTTGATCAGCAGAGGAGGAGAAAGAAAAGTAAATCACAAAGGTTAGGTGCATTTTGTGAGATCACCAGTCCCCCGTAAATTTTAACACTTACTTTTAAAACCATTTTGCTGAAACCAAAATCAGCCAGCACAATGTAACCAGTCGAGTCTATTAGGAGGTTCTCCATTTTTATGTCGCTGTGTGCAATGTTTCTCTGTAATTATAAGAAATGTGATATTAATATGATAATAGTTTCCATATTAGCTCTCAACACATTTACCGTCTTAGTACAACAATAAATTTGAATATTAATATGAAATATTATCTGTCCCATCACATGAGTCAGCCCATTAGAGACCTTACTTTGCACACAAATTAGCTTCAAGGCCAAGACCAGTTTAGCCATGTAAAATTTCACGGGGCCTTTCTGGAAGGACGTACAGTCAAGCCACATACTGTACAGGTCCCCCCACCCCGCTGACATATTCTGAAATTAAAAAAAACAAGCTTTCTTATTGAGTTGCTAAGGTCATGCGCGCGCGCACAGACCGAACCTTGACGAGACCATGCCTCATCGTTGGTGAGCGGGGGAGGGGGGAAGAATCTAGGTCTTGGCAAGGGACCCCTTCACGGTAAATGCATGGACATTACTCCTGTTGGACACCAGCAACACTCTTTAACAAGTCATCTTGAGTTGCCTTCTCCTGAAAACGTGCTGCACAGGCGACCGACGCCACCTGTGCTACCCGCTTTTCCTGAGCGATGGGATTGCTAGGCGGAGCTCATCCCTCTCCTAGCTCCCAATGCCTTCATCCTACTACATTTTTCGTTCGGTGAAGGATCTCTGTAGGCACTCATGGAGCTGCCGTACGGGGTCGGTGTTTCCCTCGAAAGGGGCGAAGGGACTGTTGGTACTGTCCTAGGGCCGCTGTTTGGGATTGGTGGGCTTATTCATGGATGGGTAGGATACAATCCTCCATCCTGTCGAACGTGCTTACCTCAAGAAAACGCCCGTTCTCCATATACACCGTACTGTACGTGTGCACTTCCTAACTAATTCGCCGTCCGTCGCCACCGCTGTTTCCCGTAAAATATCTGGTTCCTATAATTATGTGTAGGATATGTTTCTAAACATTAAATGTCAAATAGTTGGACAGATTGTTTCAGACGATATATTCTACCACTGAGTGTTAAAATTCATGCGTAGAAAAAAATCCACATAATTGTGGAATTATTATTCTGTAACACTATGCGTCTGTTTTAACTGTCAACGGTTTCACTCTTTCTGAACAGCTTTTCAAGGACCTTGATGTAAAAAAAAAAAAAATTTAATCTTACCAAGATGCCATTCGTTTGATTCTCAATTTTTCCCCAAAACCTTCAACAGGCAGTACAAGAAAGTTGAAACCTTGAGGATCATTTAAGACTCCAGGTAGTAAATGACAGTTAAGAGTTGAGGAGCAGTACTCTGCAGCCAAGTAGCCGTCAGTGAATCTAATGGTAGAAAACTGACCTTCGGTACTTATTGGGACATACTATGTGACGTAGCTTGAACTATACCCCTTCCGACTGACTGTTTGCTCTGTAACTCGGGGCCACAGGGAGAAAAGCCCATGTCCAGGTTCTTTTACAGTCCCGACTGAAATGTGTGAATGTGTTGTGAAGACAATGATTGGAAAAGAGATCAGACGAGGGTTAACTAACTCGGTACGTTCCTTAGAGCCTTGGTCTGAATTATTGCTGAATTTAATTCATTAAGAAACGATAAACTCGCTATAAACCGCTTTCTGTAACCACTCAGAAAGACAATGAGGTATCTAGCGAGAGCTTGCTGACTTAACCATCTTCTTGACTTTAAAATCTAATATATATACTACGATACAACGCTCTGTTTGAGAAAATATATTTTACATTATGATTCATACATTTATATATATATATCAAAGCATACTTTCTAAGAGGATTTCTTCAATATCAATATTCCATGATATACTCGCGAATACACCACAAAGAGACCGGAAGCTGCCTGTCAATGAGTTAAACTTGTATACACCTGGACGGGAGTTGAGTCAGCGCTGGCCCACTACGCGCGCGAAGTGTCGGCTGTCCTTTCCTTCAGGGTGTCTGATTTAGCGCCGTTTTGGTTTAGAACGCGTAGTGCAGGGTGGTTAGAAAAGGAGACCACGAACTCGTTCGAGTACTAACCTCTCCACGAGGTTCTTCTCCCTCGCACTCCTTATGTGTGAACAGGTTTCCGGCGTCGGACCCGCCCATTTTGCGCACTAGGTGCAGCCTGCCTTAACCTCCAACCAAAGTGATAGTTAAAGTCAATCTTGGGTGATACATGGCTCTCTGACCAGTTTCGAGAAAGCCATTTTTGTGTTAAATAGTTCTCAGAAATTCCTCTTGGTCGTACTAGATATGTTTTATATCCGAAAAATGATTCCTATAATTATGTGTAGGATATGTTTCTAAACATTAAATGTCAAACAGTTGGAGAGATTATTTCAGAAGATATATTCTACCATTGAGTGTTAAAATTCATATGAAGAAAAAGGTCGACTTAATTTTGGAATTTTATTCTGTAACACTATGCGTCTGTTTTAACTGTCAACGGTTTAACACTTTCTGAGCAGCGTTTCAATGACCTGATGTAAAGAAACATTTTTCAAAAAAACTTCCCTAAGATGTCATTAGTTCTATTCTCAATTTTGTCCCCAAAACTTCAAGACAGGTAGTAAATGACAGTTGAAACGTTGAGGATCAATTAAGACTCTGCGGCCAAGTAGCCGTCGGGGAATCTAATCGTAGAAAACTGACCTTTGGTACCACAGACATATGATTTCTGTAAGTCTGTGTTCGGTACTTATTGGGACATATACTATGTGACGAACTTGAACTATACCCCTTCTGATTGGCTAATGTTTGTTCTGTAACTCGGGTCCACAGGGAGAAAAGCCCATGTCCAGGTACATTTACGGTCCCGACTGAAATGTGTGAATGTGTTGTGAAGACAATGACGGGAAAAGAGATCAGACGAGGGTTAATTCAGAAAAACATAAGTGTGGGATTCGTTGAAGGTGATGACGAGGTGCGGCGTCGTCCGCTCTTTGCGATGCCTGACATGGTTAATTAGATGTTTTGTTAGCTGTGAAACAACTTTCCTTGCTACTTCGCTGATTGTTTCCCGGCGCTTAGCTTCTTCCCCTTCCAGCAACTAAGGGAATATCACGGTAATCTCTCCATGAGGTTCCCCTCCAGACCGTACATTGGCGAGGCCTAACCTCATCGTTGGCGAGTGGGGGGGGGGGAAATCTAGGTATTTGCCTACTCCCGAACCTGCCACTGGCGACCGACGCCACCTGTGCTACCCGCTTTTCATGAGATGGGAATTGCTAGGCAGAGCTCATCCCTCTCCTAGCTCCCAGTGTCTTCAACTACGTTCATCGTCCGGTTGAAGGGGTCTACGTAGGAATCCCTGACACTTAATCCCCTAGACATTTAATCCCCAGACACTTAATCCTCAAAATGAAATTTCAACTCAAGGAATTATGAAGTGAATGGAAAATTTAATTTAAATTCAAATAATTATTTTCATGTGAACATCAAAATAAGTTTGACAAATAAAATAATACTTAACTTCAACATTTATAACATTGGGGACAATTTTGAGGATTAAGTGTCTGGGGATTAAGTGTCGGGGATTAAGTGTCCGGTCACCCTCCGTAGGCATTCTTGGAGCTGCCGTACGGGGTCGGTTTGTCCCTCGAAAGGGGCGAGGGGACTGTTGGTACTGTCCTAGGGCCGCTGTTTGGGATGGGTGAGCTGAAATCCCCATACTCTTTGGGATTAATTAGGATGGAGAGGTCCGCCTGTCTTGGTGCATCCAGGAAAACACTCCATCCTGTCGAACGTGCTTACCACAAGACGACGTCCGATTTCCCTACACACCATACTGTATGTGTGTACTTCTAAAACTCACCGTCCGTCAGCATCACCGGCCGGACGATCTAGTTCGAACCTCATCAGGTCCAGCGACGCCGCCTCGTCAACCCGACGCTCTCACCACACCGTTCATGAGATGTAGCGACGGGCGGTGTGTACAAAGAGCAGACTAGTTACACAGTTCATAAATTATTTTCCCCTCACTCCTCTCTTACTCTTTGTGGGATCACAAGTCGTGGGATCTCTCCGTCCAGTTGTGAATTGTGGGTCTCCTGTTGCTGTGTTTGGCGGGCATCTTGCTCACCAACAGAAGGTGTTGCCCTCACAGCAGATGGATCTCCTTGTAAAGTTTCGGTTTTTGCAAGATAGTGTCATAGATGTTTTCTCAATGATTTCCTGAATTTTCTTTGTCAAAGTTGCACTTCACACAATTTAAAGTTATTACAGTGTTTCTACCTTTAAAGACCAACCTTAATGGTTTGCGTAGTTTCCAGATATCGGTAGATACAGGCAGGTAATATGAAACTAACCTGTAAATTTTAGCCTTCCAAACCCATCCGCGATTTAATTATCCGCTACGATTCACACCTGCGATGAACAAGCGCCGCTAACAGTGTACTACGTCACACTAGTGCCAGCCCTCAACACCTAACAGAGAGTGAGAGAATGAGCAACAGTTCGGGTTATTCAGGGGTTTAAAGTCTGCATTTCTCGAGGTTCTGAAAAACTCCCATTTAAGCACGAGAAATGCTGACTTCGGAATAATCCGAACTCTTGCTCATTCTCTCTCTTTCTCTCCTTTCACTCGGGATGATAGTTCAGTACAGATTTTTCTTTATTCGCAGTGTTGCAGCGTTCGAAAGGTGAAGGTCTTTGTAATAAGAAAAACTTTCCTCCCGACCCAGGTACTTGATTTTTACTTGATCACGTCAAATATTATAAAAAATGTCACGCTAGACCACGTTTGGCACGTGACGTCAACTGACTTCTCATCTCGGGTGGCTGCGACGAATTGTCTTGTGAATGTGAGGTCAGCCCCGGGCTGGTCACTGTCGGCGAAGGGTAGGAGTAGCGCTGAAACCTAAAGCAAAGGTCTTCAGATGTTGCACGAAGTTAAAGGCACGGGGAAGCAGAAAAGAGTAACACAATACCAATAGTAATATAATTACGTGTAAAGTACTGTGACTACTATCGCAAACACAGACTTCCACATCCATTAACTTCTCCATCAACAAATACTTTTTCCAGTGTTCTGGCACTTCTGAGCAGCCAATTTTACGAAAAATTATTAGTTTTTTTTTTTTTAGTGAGGATTGTATAATCTTGTTCGGTAAACTTGGCATTAAAGAATTAAGCGTAAAAATACATTCATTCATCACTTCATAATTATTGCACACAAAATACATCCCAATGTATTTTACAATGCCTACCGTAAACATCTGGTTGCCTTTCCAACCGGACTTGATCAACAGAGGAGGAGAAAGAAAAGTAAATCACAAAGTTTAGGTGCATTTTGTGAGATCACCAGTCCCCCGTACTGTGAGATTTTGTTAAATTCTTCAACCTCACTCTATCGAATATCTTGTCTATGGAGGCTTTGTAGATATTTTAACGACGCAGTGTTGTATTAACTTTTATACTGCGAGTCATTTTCATAAAGTGGGCAGTATCTTTAAACATCTGTAAATTTCATGAAACACGGTCACATGTAAAATATTTTGATGAAGCACGAAGCCTTGCCCAGGGGTCAGTTGCACAACACATTTCTAATTTTAAACACTGTTAAGCCTTAACTCTGTTTAGATAAATAGTTTAAAGTGCACACTACAATTTTAGAGTTTTTAAAACTAAAACTGTATGTTCTTCTGCAATGCATTAAAATGGCTAAGAAGAGATTTTGCTTCTTTAGAACAGTTTTAAGGTTTACAAACGTGTTGTGCAACTGGCCCCAGGATTTTGCTTTTAACGACTTCTGGAGCCATATACTCGTATGTCCCTAACTTCATCAGCGGATCCTACAAAAGGACCACATTATTTCAGTTTGCACCTTTCAATTTTTTCTTTCCTGTACTTTATAGCACGAAACATACTTACTAAAAGTAAATTTTAACACTTTTAAAACCATTTTGCTTAAACCAACATCAGCCAGCACAATGTGACCAGTCGAGTCTATTAGGTTTTCCAATTTTATATTGCCGTGTACAATGTTTCTCTGTAATGATAAGAAATGTTATTAGTATGTTAATAAAATTTCCATATTAGCTCTTAACACATTCACCATCTTAGTACAAAAAATAAATTTGAATATTAATATGAAATCGTATCTGTCCCTTCACATGAGGGAGACCATGAGACTTTGCTCACGAATTAGTCATGAAATATAACTCACTTTGTGTAGCTGCTCTAACGCCAAGACCAGCTCAGCCATGTAAACTTTAACGGGGCCTTCCTGGAAGGATGTACAGTCCAGCCACATGCTGTACAGGTCCCCCCGCTGACATAGTCTGAAATTTTTCTAAGTGAGTTGCTAAGGTCACACACACACACACACACACACACACACACACACACACACACACACACACACACACACACACACACACACTTTTCTTGCGAAGGTAAAGCAGTCGTCCAGTGAATTAAAGTGACAGATCACAGATCACTCACCTAACACCAGTTTTAGCGCCGTTTCGGTCTCGAACGCGTAGTGTAGGGTGGTCATGAAAGGGAGACCTCGAACTAGCTCGAGCGCTAATCTTTCCGTGAGGTTTCTCTCCCTCGCACTGGGGCCTGAAGCCATCGAAACCTTGTAGGTCTCTTTATGAGCAAACAGTTTGCCGGCGTCGGACCCGCCCACTTTGCGCACTAGGTGCACCCTGCCGTAACCTGCAACTAAAGCGACAGTTAAAGTCAAATGTTTGATACGTGATTAGCAGAGTTCTAAAACTAAACACGCCAGTAGCTGTAGTACCACTGTCTTATCGTTAACAGTGTATAATTTTAGTGTCAACCGATACCAAAGACGAATTGTAGATGTTACAAAATTCCAATATATCTTGGGGGATACATGGCTCTCTGACTAATTTCGAGGAAGCCATCTTTGTGGTAAATCGGTCTTAGTTCTCATCAGCTCCAAATCGGTCGTACTTCACATGTTTTATGTCCAAAAAGAAAAATTAGCCAAAATGCAGCGGAAAACTGTTTTTTAACGAGAAATTACAAAGATCCCGTAGTGCTAATCAAAATAAGACCCAACCAGGCACCACCATATTAGGTCGCGGAGAAAAAGTAAGAAAGTTCATTAGAGAGAGAATGTCATTATAAGTACACAGCCGGGAGAGACCAAGACAGGCGGACCCATCCAGAATGCACCGAGAAGAGGAAACCTCGTTGGGGGGCGGGGGGAGAATCAGGGACTGGTCCACATGAGAACTCCTACCACGAATTGCACAGGCGACCGACGCCACCTGTGCACCGTCCTTACGTGAGCAAGGGCATAGCTAGGTGAAGCTCATCCCTCTCCTAGCGCCCTAGTCTTCAGCGAGACTACGTTCTTCGTCTAGCTAAAGGAGTCGTCGTAGGCAAAGATGTAACTGCCATTCGGAATCGAGTTGGTCCCTGGGGGGTAGCAAGGGGACTAATGGGGTTGTCCGGGGTCGTGGGATGGGTGGGCTCAAATCCCCATCCCCTCTGGGTTGGCGAGGGTGAAAAAAATGTCCGTCGGCCTACGATATCCAAGAGACATCAGTCCACCCCTTCGAACGGGCTTACCTCAAGAATCGTCCGAATTCCCTACACGCCTGCCTGTACGGGTGTACTTCCTTTGACCCCCATCCGCCGCCGAAACCGGTCGGACGGTCAGTTTGGACCTCTATGGGCCCAGCACAACGCCACTTCGTCAACCCGACGCTCTCACCACACCGTTCATAAGATGTAGCGACGGGCGGTGTGTACAAAGGGCAGGCGGACCCATCGTAGGTGTTATTCGCCCGAACAGTTCGAGCCACAAATCCACGCCACTCCGCACGATCTGCAGTTATCCCGAGCAACTGGCCCATGAGCCACTTGGTTCTCTCTTCACATCACCGAACCGACGTCTCCTCTGCTTACCCACGCGCCACTTCCCCTCAACCGTACCCTGCAACACTAAATTGGGTACTCCCTCATGTCTAACAACGTGTCCAAACCACCTTAATTTCTGCTTTTTTACGACTGTGAGAAGGAGCTCCTAGTGACCCACCAGGCTCAGCACGAAGTCGTTCGTCTTTTCTTCATGGTAGGAGATCCCAAGTCATCTCCACAAGTCCCGAATCTGTTTAATCTGGTAATTTGAATGGTTTGCATAGTTTCCAGATATCGGTAGATACAACCAGGCAATATAAAACTAACCTGTAAATTTTAGCCTTCCAAACCCATCCGCGATTTAATTATCCGCTACGATTCACACCTGCGATGAACAAGCGCCGCTAACAGTGTACTACGTCACACTAGTGCAATAGTCACAACATGGCCAGCCCTCAACACCTAACAGAGAGTGAGAGAATGAGCAACAGTTCGGGTTATTCAGGCGTTGAAAGTCTGCATTTCTCGAGGTTCTGAAAAACTCCCATTTAAGCACGAGAAATGCTGACTTCGGAATAATCCGAACTCTTGCTCATTCTCTCTTTCTCTCCTTTCACTCGGGATGATAGTTCAGTACAGATGTTTTCTTCATTCGCAGTGTTGCAGCGTTCGAAAGGTGATGGTCTTTTTAAAAAGAAAAACTTTCCTCCCGACCCAGGTACTTGATTTTCTTTAAGGAGCGGTCTAGCTTCCCCGTGGATGTAGCCAAAGCACTGGCTGTAACACGAACATCACAAAGATTCAGTAACCTTGAACACCAACTTTTTTGTCAAAGCCATGTAACACTAATTGTGAAGGACCAAAGAATGTGTAGACAGGTTACACCACACACATGGACTACACGGCACGCTTCACGTGTTCTTTCAATCAACACAAAACACTAAGATCTGCACATGGGTTTCTCGAGCTGTGTACTTGAGGTGGGGTTTCTAACTAAGTTGTATAGGGATCAAGATACATCAGTAATCCTTCAATAAATTCCTAAACATAAATCAATATATCAATAAGAGAACATGAATCACGATAGACATCACTATCAATCCATCATTACAATCAAAACCAACTCTTACAACTACTGAACCGATTCTCTACAGTTCCAAGTCATTAGGTATCCGACCGAAAAAGACGTATAAACCAATCGTCCCGCCACGAGAGTCTTTTGTCAACTATGAAGAGATCAACTTACATACAGTTTCCAGTCCTCTTCGCATTCATTCCGTCTCTAGCACATATATATATAGAATTATCTCCCTTGCCCCGGTTGGCGCGCAGAATCCTTCAACGGAGGGTCGTATTCCCTGGGGTCAGGCACACAGCAAATTTGAAGGTGATCCTTCCAGGTCGTAGGGCACTCAGCTCCTGACGACTATGAATTCTAGATCGTAGGGCACACAGCTCACTGGCGATATTACATTCCTGATCGCAGGGCACACAGCTCACTGACGATATTATATTCCTTATCGTAGGGCACACAGCTCACTGATGATATTATATACTTCTGGTCGCAGGGCACTCGGCTCACTGACGACAATCTTCATCCAGCCTTCTCGACCCCCTACCTAATTCCTGAAAATACTTATGTTTTCATGAGTACTCACACCACTGCATTGTCACATTATATTCTACCTTCATAGCAATCGCACTTATTTCTTAAAACCATCAAATCTCATAAACGCACATCATTCTCTCCAGGCCAAGCATTAAAGAAAAAGCTATCACAAAGATTAATCAACAAAACAAAACATCCCATACCTTGGCTATGCAAGGAATTAGTTCTGCTCCCCTCTCACTTTCACACAGTACAATCTCCTACGTCCTTATACTAGGACGTTAGGTCGGGGACTAAAAATCCAATCAACTCAGTTGCCTTACAGGAAATCGGTGACTACTTTACTCAGTCGCACTATGAACCATACTCACATTCATCAAATCTCATTCAAGGGGGACTAGTATTGCTTCTTAATACCTAAGGGGGACTAACTCTCATTCTCTCATTCATATTTTCGCGTAAAGGGGAAACTAGCCCTGCCTTACAACCTAGCAGGGAACTACCTCTAGTTTCTCCCTTACTATCACGGGTCGATCCGTGACACTAATATTGTCACTATCATTCGTTATATCCATTATTGTATGTTTCCTGCCGTGGCACTTGGTAGAAACAATTAAAATAATATCAGCTATACTTGATACATAGACAACTTGAAATGCATGGCTTAGACTTTTTGAATTACAATAATTTTGTAACTGGTGTGCGCTTCAAAAGACTAAATTGTTCTGCTATGAAACAAATCTGACCAAGTTTACAAGAGAAATAGTAATACTGCTGGCTTGTCGAAATAGGATTGACATTTTTGGTAACTGTCTTTATTAATTCGACTGGCCCATGCCATTTGATGCTTAATAATCTCAGCTGCCTTAACAGGCAGTGACCAAACGTCTCTTAGCGACTGGTGTGTTAATGTACTGATTAAGCATGACGATAAATACTAGATTCATTTCTCCACGACGTATTTGTTCCCATCTGTTACTAACATACGGGTATATTTGACATAGTGTTCTTAATCTTTATGTACACGCATGTTATATCCGATAAATGATTCCTATAATTGTGTAGGATATGTTTCTAAACATTAAATGTCAAACAGTTGGACAGATTGTTTCAGAAGATATATTCTACCATTGATTGTTAAAATTCATGTGAAGAAAAAGATCCATATAATTTTGGAATTTTTATTCTGTAACACTACGCGTCTTAAGTGTGGGATTCGTTGAAGGTGATGACGAGGTGCGGCATCGTCCGCTCTTTGCGATGCCTGACATGGTTAATTAGATGTTTTGTTAGCTGTGAAACAACTTTCCGTGCTAATCCGCTGATTGTTTCCCGGCGCTTAGCTTCTTCCCCTTCCAGCAACTGTTAAGAAAACACCGCCACGTGCAGACAGGACACTGACCACAAACAATGACTACACGGCGTGCTTCACGTGTTCTTTCTCTCAACACCAAAACAAAAATCTGTGCGTGGGTTCCTACTGTCTTCTATTTTGTGGGAGGGGTCTAACTAAGATAACACACTTCAAAATGTCCAACTACTCTTCCACTCACAAAATTCTCATAAATTTTCCATCATACATATCTCCTTAGAGGTCAACAAGGAGAGGCCTGTCTTACATTAGCGAACATTGAAGTATCCGTTCGCCTTGCCAAATTTTTGTGGGGGTGGGCCAGTCTATAAATTTCAGCATGCTCTGCCAGGGAATCTACTGTTTTGAGGTTACGTTCTTTCAGGAAGACGGCTAGATCTTTTGAAACACTGTGGTAGTACTGTTCCCTCAAAAACAAGTCTTTAAGGTTCTCGTAATCCTTGGGAATCTGTGCTAGGTCGATCCATGTATCTGCTAAGTTGGTCATCCGTTTTAAGAAAGCAGTCATGGATTCCTCCGCCTGAGGTCGTATAGAGAGGAATCTGTCTCGGAAGCCTTCCTCCGTGCATTGAAATTTGACTAACAATTCTTGTTTTAATTTGTCATAATCCTTTTCTCCTCGTCTACAAAAATCGTGATATAGACGGAGAGCGTCCCCATGGAATGAGGCGGCCAGCTGGAGGGGCCAGAGGTCTTTCGGCCACTTAATTGTGAGACTCGGCGTGGGCCTCGAATCTGAATAGGAAGGAATCGAGAGGATCCTTGTCCTCATCAAATCCAAGAAGTTTAGGGTTAAGCCCTCTGATGGGCAAAGCACCACGAGTTCGTGAATTAGCTGACGACTTTCCTTTCCGATGCATAGTTTTTCTAACTCAAAGGCGCGTTCAGCCTCTCTCTCCCTTCTGCTTCCTCCCTTTTGGCTAGTCTTTCAGCTTCTCTCTCGGCTCTCTCTGCTTCCCTCTCTCGTGCCAATCTTTCGTACTGTCTATCCTGTCGATCGATGCACTGGAACACAAATTTGGAAAGGGCTTCCTCTTTCAGTCCGAGCAGCTGTCCTTCTTTCATAAAGGTGGCTACGTCTCTTATGCTTAATGGGTTCAACCAAACAATGTTCTGCTAAGTTTACAAATGTCAATGTAAAAGGTCTCTCCGAACCCAAAAAGGAAAATACAACCTTAACTGCCTAAGATTAAGCGATTGGGATATATATATATATATAATCCAAGGGTTACAGCTTTTCAACCATCCAATGTCTTCAAATACAAGATAAGCCCTCAATCACTAGTCCTATGCTAGCCAAGGCAGGTTACAATGAAAGTATTAAATACAATAGCCTCAAAATAAAGTGCTTACAAAATGTTAAATCACATCAAGATCACTGGCTTACAAAAGGTTAAATCTTAATCCACAATATCCGACAACAGGGAAAGTAATCTTCCATTATATCAAGCAGTTATAAAATCAGTAAGGCAAAGTGGAATAACTCCACAATGTAACAATCGATATTCAATCTCCCGCCACACAGGCTATCCAATTATAACATTTGACATAAGGTATAGCATATAGCAGCAACAAGTCATCAAATAAACACACGGCATGGGGGTATAGCACATAGCATGAACTGCCTCAAATGTTTCCAAACTTTTGTCAGAGGGTTTCTAAGTAAAGTCAATCACCAAAATTAATCAAAGGTTCTTAAGTTACTTGCAATCTTCATCAAGTTACATCAGCAAACAAAATTTGAAGTGAGGTAACCCATATATTTTTTTTTAAACTCCAAGATAGGCAGCTACAGGATAGCGAACAGTCACTCCCCCTTGCGGTTACTACACACTCTTTTACACCCAGAGGAGAGAGTTGAGAAGGAAAGACAAGATTCAAAGTAGATATAGAGGCTAGGCCCTTACTGTGGAGAGAACTTTACAAACTCCACAGACCCGTAAAACTGGAGACGGGGTCTTACTGCACAAAGCCCGACACACACATTAACACAATAAACAAATACTAATCTTATAACCACCCTAAAGTACCTGGGCCTCACCTAACTTGCCTAATGTCAGGGGAGGTCACACGACACGAGATCAAAAGACACTCTTTCACCCCACGCAGCACAAAACGAGACAAACCCACGACAGATCACGTCGGGGTCACCAATGTTAAAGGAAACACCGCCACGTGCAGACAGGACACTGACCACAAACAATGACTACACGGCGTGCTCCACGTGCTTTCTCTCAACACCAAAACAAAAATCTGTGCGTGGGTTTCTACTGTCTTCTATTTTGTGAGAGGGGTCCAACTAAGATAAAACACTTCAAAATGCCCAACTACTCTTACACTCTCACAAAATTCTGAGAAATTTTCCATCATACATACCTCATTAGAGGTCAATAAACATGAAAAAATCACAGTGTAACTAATCAAATAAGCATCAAAATACGTCGCTTGTCAAACCTAAATCAATATATCCATAGCCAAGAGTAAATCAAGATCCACCCAAAAGTCATGCAAAAATCAATACATCAATAATCAAGCGGGAATCAAATATATCAGTCGTCGAGCATAAATCAATCTGACTGTTCTCGAAGGTTCTAATTCCAGTTCTCCAACGGAAATCGACATACATACGACAAGTCCCGAAACGATAGTCGTATTTAAAGTATAAAAAGACCAAACTTTCATACTGTTCCTGGTCCACTTTGCATCCATTCACGCACTCGTAAACACCTAGACTTATCTCCCTGAACCGCTTCTCTCGCCGAGTAGTCGGCCTTCTCCTGGATCACTTATGACCCAACTCTCCTGCTCCAGTTGACAAGGTATAATCTATACGCTGGAGACAGCACTCCCGGGGGTGGGGGGGTGGGAATCAGGTACACCACAATTAGAAGGTAAGATACTCCCGGGTTGTAGGCCACACCGATCGCTGACAACACAATACTTCTGGGTTGTACTTTCCCACTCCTTGTGAGGACAATATACTCACACACTTCAGCTCCACGATATTTCCATTCAATCTTCTCGACTCTCCCAGCGAAGTCTGTATAACTCACACCCTCTGAATAGCGGGTGTTGACGACAATATCCTCTGTTACTTCTGAGCGGGGCTGACTTGGCAGGTACCACTCGCTGTAGCGATATCTTCACTCATCTTCTTTCCCCCAACTTAATTCCTGAAAACACTTATTCTTCTATGAGTAATCACGTCACCTGCACTAACGCAGTATCTAATGCTTTCACCACTATCATACCTCTTTCTAAGAACCACCAAATATACGCGCGCATCATTTTCTCCAGGCCTATTACAAAGACCAAGTAATAAAGAAAATAACTATTACAAAGATCCATCAATAAAGAAACATTCCAAACCTTGGCTAGGCAAGGAATTAGGTCTACTCGCTTCTCGCTTCCACACAGTAAGTCTTCTAGGTCCTTCCTCTAGGACGTTTAGTCGGGGAATGAAATAAAATCCGTTCACCTTAAGTGACAATTCGTGAACACGATAAACGGGTGAATTATGTAATTTTTGTACAATCGCAAATATTTTAGTAATGCTATATTGTCAAAATATCAAATAGCTAATGTCTATCAATATTAATTTCAATGAAAAGGTTGCTATTTGTAACTTAGGTCTGACTTTTTTGAATTACAGTAATTTTGTATTTGATGTGCGCTTTAAAAGACTGAATTGTTCGATGAAACAAATCTGACCAAGTTTACAAGAGAAATAGTAACACTGCTGGCTTGTCGAAAAAGGATTGACTTTTTTGTCATTGTCTTTATTAATTCGATTGGCCTATGCATTTACTGCTTTATAATCTCAGTTGCCTTTTTCCACGAAGTATTTGTTTCCATCTGTTATTAACATACGGGTGTGTTTGACACAGTGTGCTTAATCTTTATGTACACGTACGCTCTTCAAATGTTGACTTGACGCAATTTGTTTTATTCTAAATTTTCACACTTGACAAAAGCATACAGCTGTCTGTAATCATCAGTATCCACAATTACAAATTTTTTCATTCTTGCTAACTTCTATCTCACTCACGCATGCCCTCCCGCACGCTCGCACACGCACACGCACACGCACACGCACACACACACACACACAAATTGTAATATCCATCTTTCAAACGGGTGAAGTCACCACCAGATTAGTTCAAGTTTATAAATTATTTTCCTCACACTCCTCTCTTACTCTTTGTGAGATCACATGTCGCAGGATCTCTCCGTCCAGTTGTGAATTCTGGGTCTTGGTGGGCTTCTTGCTCACCACCAGAAGGCGTTGCCCTCACAGCAGATGGAGTTGAATGAGACGTTGGAGTTCACTGAATAGCTGATGTTTTATGATTTAGGCCACCCTGTCTCAGATGCTAGTTAGGATGAGTTCGATTTCTCACCGACTTCTCGACCCCTAACTAATTCCTGAAAATCCTTATAATTCCATAAGTACTCAAACCAACTACATGTAATACATTAAGTTACACCTCAACTTCTTTGCAAGTGAGCGATGGCATTCCTCTATTTGCTGTTGCATAACACCCGTGGCTAAATTTTGCAGGCTCAAGTCTTTCAGTCATCTGACACCTGGTGTTTCCAGAAACTATAAAAGCCTGGGCTAGTCTGACGATCACGTGACTGAGATGGTCGTATTTTCTTGTTCGCGCTTTTTGTTCTTGTTCTTTCCCTTTGACGCCCTTCTCTCCCCTCTGCCTCTGTGAGTTTCTGAGAGGGTATACTGAATAGTCTCTTCAAGGCTAGACTCTTTCTTTCTCTTATGGTCCTTTTTGCGAGCCATCCCCATTTCAAACGGCACAACGCACCCACCGCAGTCCGAGGTGATTCCACGTCAACAGTGGAGCGTAGTCACCCTCCCCCACTGCCTCACTCTGTACACGCCAAGCAGCCACCGATACCAATCACCCCATCACCAATAGCCACAAACCTTCATTTTTTATTACTTTTACTGGACGAAGACAGAAACACGTCCTGCCTCCGCCATGACCATCACTCACCCCCGTCCCCCCCACAAAGTTCTTGACATCTGAAGGCCTAAACAGTAGATGGGGATACTTTGAAAACTTTTTTTTTAAATGACGTGGGAAGATGTGTCTGACATCTTGGTTATTAATGGTTATACAATTTTGAATACTTGTCCATTCAGGGCCATAAATGAGTTTTTGATCATTATGGTGGAAGCTGGTAAAGAAGTGCTTGCATAGGTGTCAGAACTACGCCATATTTTTATGAAAAAGTGCAGCAATATTTTTTTAGAAATAGCAGAATAAACTCCATTTTGGAGGCAGGAGGGGCTGTCACAGGCAAAACTGCTAAAGAAAATCCATTCTACATTACGTAGTATCTTTGTGTACTGAAACATGTCAATGTTACTTGTGTTTTTGCTGTTTTTATTGTAACCCCTTCAGATGATCTGATTGACTTTTCAATAAAGTTTACAATTCACCTTTCTCTTAATGTGCATTTATATGTGTATATTGTCCATAAAGTGTGCACTTGAGAGAGCGGCTCGGTAGTGGTTCAGACTGGTTTAGCAGTGACGGATCGTCCAAGGACTTTATTCCCTCCCCCAAATACGTGATTATAAACAGTCGTCAGATCTCTCCCCACGCACACACGCACACGTTTTACAACGCCTGCCTGCAACACTGCCCACTCCATGATGCCATGAGGCAATCTGGACAAAGGAGAAACAACACACACACACACACACACACACACACACACACACACACACACACACACACACACACACATACACATGAGGGACCAACAGCCGCTAGGCTCGTGTGTCGACTGAAAAGAACAAACTGCTGTAACAGGTAGCTGATCAACTTTCTGTACTGTGACTACATTAAAACTTTTGCAAGGAAATATTTTGCGTTAAAAAAGCACAACGAATGTTGAAAATGCTTTCTTGTTTCGTCTCTCCTTTCGTGCCCCCGTCAGTACATCTGAGTATAGGCGGAGAGTCCATCTTTATAATCATAATTAACTCGATTACACAGACGCACTAATAATCAAGGTGTCGTAAAAGAAAAATAGCAACACATTTACGCAAATAAGCAACAGATTTAACACTACACGTGGAAGATGCTGGTGACTGTTGGCTGACGCAAAACACTATTACAATCCCTGCTCCCCCGCACACACACACACACACACACACGTACGTTCCCTAATGTCATCAGCGTGCGACCTCATGGTATCGCGATATTGGCCAGCATCGCTGTTATCTCCCCTGTCGCGGTGTGTGTGTGGGGTGGGGGTGTATTTTACGCCGAGCCAGCAACTAAGGCTATGTCACGGCACATCAGCTAGCCCTGTAAACAGATGCCACATGCAGTGAAAGAATTGCTTGTGGGTTGGCGATCTGAAACACCTGTGTTACGTACCTTTAGTTGGTCTCTACCTGTAGACACCTGTGTCACGTATCTCTAATCAGTGATTCAGCAAACGAAGTAGTTATATTTTTTATTATTCCTCTTATTTTTAGAAACAAAAAGTACAGTAGTATAGCATGCCTAGTGAAGCACAAGTATAAATGGGTATCAAATAATTATTCAAGCATATTTTAAGCCCTATTTAAGTTCTTACTGTAGCTCAGGGACTTAGTGCGAAAATTAGAGTTTATAATATTTACCTTGAACTAATAGGGCTTCTGAGTTTGGTTCGCGTTGAACTCTTTAGTATTCTTTCATTCCCAAAATCTTTCTTTTTGTTTGTTGGTTTGTTTGTTGTTGCAGGCATCAGCAGCGCTGTAAAACACACACACACACACACACACACACAGGCACGCACGCACGCACGCATGCACGTACACTTCGATAGGCACTTACTGCAAAGTTAAATATTACTTTACATGTTCACTGCACGTTGTCTATACAATATATACCGGACAGCATTAAACACCACACTTTACAATTACTTTCACAATACCCACTGGATTTACTTCACATTTGGTTCACTGCTGGGAGTGAAAGTGTGGAATTCAACAAAAGCCTACAGTATCCAGAGACACTTTATATTTTTTATTTACATGTATATAATATTCTATACAATATATACCGGACACCTTTAAACACAACACTTAACCATAATTTTTGCAATACCCAAAAAGATTTACAGTACTTCAGATATGCCTCCCTACTGGGAGTGGAAGTGTGAAAGTTAACAATAGCCTGCATTATCGAAAGAAGCTGCTTGATCTTTTTTTTTAATTAACAGGCGTATACTTACATCGTAGCTTTTCAAAGGCAACCATTGTTTCTGTTTGCAGCGACATAAACATTTTCCAGCTTCATCGATCTTAAAGTTACTGGGCTTTCACAACAAAACATTTTAAAACTTCAACAGGTTTTTGTTCATTCTTCTAATACTTTGATCCCACACTATATAGTCTTGCTATTATTATTATTTACGCTGTTGGCTGGAAACTTTTCTTAGCATAGAACGTACATATGTTTGTCGTTAAAAGTTAATATCGTGGATTTGCGGTAAGTTATTAACTTCTGTCTTGTCTGCTAATTACATTTGCATGGAACCACGCGCGCACGCCTCAAATATTATTTCTCTCTCTCTCTCACACACACACACACACACACACACACACACACACTTATGACAGAGAGAAGGGGTGGGATGAGCACTGTTCAGTAGGGATGCAGGAATGGGGGGGGGATTGGTGTTTTACGCCGCCAGCAACTAAGGCTATATCACGGCAAGGCAGCCAGCCTTGTAAACAGATGCTCCATGCAGAGAAAGAACAGTGTGCCCGAGACGAGAGCGGAACCCAGGACAACCAACCTTTAAATCAAGACACCTTTGCTCTCAGAGCAGCACCAGTACCTTCTCGCTAGCTGTCAACACCTTCGGGCATGATGACACCGAGGTGCTTAAAACGAGAAGGTGATAACTTCTCAGCAGGAATTCTGTTAACTGTCAACAACGGCGTCTCGCTTGGCTGAGGTTTAGGATTAGCGGTAACACCTTCAGACCCTCCGCTGATCACAGCTCACTGTCCGCCGGCGGCTCGACGACATTGTGACATAACCTCTGGCCAGCTATGATTTTTAAACAGATAGCTACCGGACATAGTTGGGTTAATTAGCCAAAGTGACTAGGTCTTTTCAATCAACGCTTTGTTCATCGGTTGCAACCCCTGCTGTTTAGTTCTCGGTCATGGTGATAGGGCTTCGCGGGAGGGTTCCCGACTTCGGATGAGAATGGAAAGAAGCTAATTGCCGCGAACAATCAGCGGACTAGCACAGAAAGTTGTTTCACAGCTAACAAAATGTCTATTTTCGCCAAGTCAGGCATCGCAAAAGGTGGACGATGTAGCACCTCGTCCACGCCTTGAATGACTCCCACACTTCTAATTTTCTGAATTAACCCTCGTTTGACATTTCTTTTCCCCGTCATTGTCTTCACAACGCATTCACACATTGTAGAACTGGGGACAGGGAGAGAAGGGATTAAGGTATTAGCTACAAATATTATCTTAAAAGAGATGAAAGTTTTAAATGACAACCTATGCACCTTTTGTAACCAAGAAAAAGAGACGATTGAACATATATTTTTGAAATGTAACTTAGTTCAAGAATTTTGGGAAGCGCTAGAAAAGAGAATCAATAATAACTGTAAACACGCAAATGATTTCAAATTTACTACTACACTTATCTTATTTGGCTATAGCGAAAATACCCAGAGAACTTAGTTAGCCTTGAAATCTTACTAGCTGAAGAGACTATTGTAAGTTTTGGTAATGAATGAACCACTATTGTCTTTAATAAGGTGGGACGTGTAAAAGTATACAAAACAACTATAATGGAGGCACAATAACATCTATAATAGATGAACTGGCTGCCATAGCTGCAACAGCTGAACTAATAGTCAGTTGAGCGCAAACAAGGTAGAGAGGACTCAACACAAGGTAATTTTTTGAATGTGTGCAACAGACATAGCAGGCCTCCTTACCGCATTGAGAATTTGTACAGGTACTTTTAAAACATGATAAAGCTGGTGCATAAATATATATACATATA
The DNA here is from genome assembly GCA_004794655.1 of Marisa cornuarietis. Classification (NCBI taxonomy): domain Eukaryota; kingdom Metazoa; phylum Mollusca; class Gastropoda; order Architaenioglossa; family Ampullariidae; genus Marisa; species Marisa cornuarietis. The sequence goes on from SMMW01000572.1 coordinate 1,971,348, forward strand.
TGGAATTAGCAACCTTTGATCAGCAATAGGGAACCATATAGAAATCTCTTCACACCTTGGTAAATGCATACCATGATAGAACTAATGGGAAACCTAAAGCTAAAAAGAAGATAGACTATTTAAGAGTTCACAAATATAGAGATGTAAGAAGGTATTTGTAGCCTGAGGCACATGTAGTCAGTCTGCTCCAGAGAACTTAGTGAGTTTTGACTTCTTATTAGCTGAAGAGACTGTTGTATGTCTGGGTAATGAATGTACCACTATTGTCTTGAATAATGTGGGATGTGCAAAAGTATACAAAATAATTACAATGGATGGACAATAACATTTACATTAGATGAACTGGCTGCCACAAACGACTGCAACAGCTGAACTAATAGTCGGTTGAGCGCAAGCAAGGTAGATAAGGCTCATCATAAGAGTAATTATTGGAATGTGAGCACAGTCATAACAGGCCGCCTTACCGCATTGTGAATTTGTACAGGTACTCTTATACCATGTTAAAGTCGGTGCTCAAATATATAGAATGCGTGTATGTGTGTGGATGTGTATGCATGTTGTTGGTTTATTTTTTGTTTTTCGTTCTTTCCAAATTTTCAATGTGTACCAGATTTATTGCCATACTTCTCGCTGTCACTTTGTGAAAGAGAAATAAGCAGTCTGGAAAAACAAAAGAGAGAAGGGATTAAGCGCAGTGCGTGCTCAACGGTCCAAAACAAAAAAAAAAAATCCTCCCCCAGGCGATCGAGAGAGTGAGTGGGGGTATGTGTGGGTATGGGGAGGCGGGTGGCCAGCGGGTGTTAATGGTAGGTGTCTTCGTCCACTTTTGCCCGCGGCCTCCCTTCCCCACCCGTTTGGCTCATCAGAGGGGTGTCCATTCTCCCTGTGGCCCCGAGTTACAGAACAAACATTAGCCAATCAGAAGGGGTACAGTTCAAGCTACGTAACATAGTATATGTCCCAATAAGTACCGAAGGTCAGTTTTCTTTCCGTTTAGATTCACTGACGCCTACTTGGCTGCAGAGTCTAAACTGTTCAACACTTTTAACTCTCATTTGCTACCTGAAGTCTTAACTGACCCTCAAGGTTTTCAACTGTCTTCTACTGTTTGTCGAAGTTCTGTGGAAAAAAATGGAAAATAGAACGAATGGCATCTTTGGTAAGTTTTTTTTTTAATGTTTCTTTACACCAAGGTCCTTGATAAGCTGTTCAGAAAGAGTGAAACCGTTGACAGTTAAAACAGACGCATAGTGTTACAGAATAATAATCCCAAAATTATGTGGATTTTCTTCTACACGTGAACTTTAATACTCAAATAGTAAAATATATCTTTTGAAATAATCTGTCCAACTGTTTAACATGTTTAGAAAAATATCCTACACATAATTAGAGCTGCAATCAGTTGTCAGTATTCGTGTTTGAAAGATAAAATCGCGGTCATAAATAGTGCATTTTTTAAATTTCTATAAGTAATCAAGTTGATTTGTTAGTAGTGGGACTTTAGCAAAGCTTGCTTATAATTTTTTTTACTGTTTTTAAAAGAAAATTGCTTTTCAATATAATCTACATATTAAGTTCATTTTTTTCATTACCTGCAACTATTTTAAAATAAGTAGACAAAAAGTCGCAGTGGATTAATTAATGGAGACGACAGGTCTTGATATAACTTACTGTCGTACAGAGAGCGAGTCTTAGGAATCAGATATTTTACGGGAGCAGCGAAGAGTCATTTCTTTCTCAAAGCTATTTGCGATGCTAACATCGAGATAATTCAGGTTCAAATGAGTGGCTTTACTTAGTTATCACTAATTCCCCAACCTTGAGAAAAAAACTTGATTTTGTATTACAAGCCTTTGAACGGAGTTTGTTAGTAAGAGGGGGGGGGTGCACAGCACGATATTTTAACATACTACTCACTGTGCCATGTTTTGTTAACTTTCCACGTGCATCTTGAACATAATCATCATGAGCCTCTAAGTCAGGTATTTCAAGGTGTCTTTGTATCAAGTATAGCTTTTATGTGTTTCAATTACAATAATTAAAAAAAAGTTGGTGTTCAGGATTACTGAATCTTTGTGATCTTTGTGTTACAGTCAGTGCTTCCGCTACCTTTAAGAAAGTGAAGTACCTGGGATGCGGAGGTAAGTTTTTCATTTTAAAAATACCTTCACCTTTCAAACGCTGCAACACTGCTAACAAAGAAAACATCTGTACTTAACTATCATCCCGAGTGAAAGGAGAGAGAGAGAGAGAGAACAAAGAGGAAATCGAAATACAAATATGATGTCACAAAATAGTTTGGTTTCACATCGAAAGTATATGGATAGTAAAATAACGGAAGGCGGTTAACGAAGTCATGTAAGCGGAAAAGTTAATTATTTTTATTATTCTTTCGATGTCTATAATGTCAAATATACAAGTTTTTTTATTTCTATACTAATCAGTTTATTGAACTGTATGATCCTTGACATTACCCTCGGCTATCCTGACAACACTGCACACTCCTCCCCCTCCTGACATTGTTTACACACAACGTGAAGCTTAGTGCTAGAGAACCTACTGGAACTCAGTACATTAAATTATGAAACAGAAACAGATTAAAGGTGTATGTTGACCATGACGGTATCAACCCAGTGTCAGAGAGTCCTTACTTTAGAACTTGCTCCGACTGGCATTGGTTTTTGGTTATCAAAGCCACAGTACTTACAGATGTGTAAAAGATGAACCAGCGAGCGAATTTTGGGCGATTGTGTGCCTATTATGATGTCCTCTCATTAATCAACTTTCTTACTCACTACACGACATGGTGTGGTGGTGCCTGGTTGGGTCTTATTTTGTTATTAGTACTACGGGATCTCCGACTTGTTGTTAAAAAAAAAACAGCAGCAGATTTTGCAGCTCAATTTGGCTCATTTTTCTTTTTGGATATAAAACATGTGAAGAACGACCGATTGGAGTTGACGAGAACTAAGAAAGATTTATCAGAGAGCCATGTAAACCCCAAGATATGTTTACATTTTGTAACATCTCCAATTCCTTTTTGGTTTGAGTTGTCACTAAAATTATACATTGTTAACGATAAGACAGTGGTACTACAGCTACTGGTGTGTTCAGTTTTAGAACTCTGCTAATCACCTTTCAAACATTTGACTTTAACTGTCGCTTTGGTTGCAGGTTACGGCAGGGTGCACCTAGTGCGCAAAGTGGGCGGGTCCGACGCCGGCAAACTGTTCGCTCATAAAGAGACGGACAAGGTTTCCATGGCGTCGGACCCCAGTGCGAGGGAGAAGAACCTCGTGGAGAGGTTGGTACTCGAAAGAGTTCGAGGTCTCCCTTTCACGTCCACTCTGCACTACGCGTTTGAGACCGAAACGGGGCTCAATTTGGTGTTAGGTGAGTGATTTGTGAGTTTTTTCCTCATTTTAATAGACTGGAAGACTGCTTTACATTCGCAAGAAAATTGTGTGTGTGTGTGTGTGTGTGTGTGTGTGTGTGTGTGTGTGACCTTAGAAACTCACTAAAAAATATTGGGTTTTTAATTTCAGAATATGTCAGCGGGGGGGACCTGTACAGTATGTGGCTGGACTGTACATCCTTCCAGGAAGGCCCCGTGAAATTTTACATGGCCGAGCTAGTCTTGGCCTTAGAGCAGCTACACAAAGTGAGTTATAATTCATTACTAATTCGTGAGCAAACTATGGTCTCTAATGGGCAACCTCATGTGATGGGACAGATACGATTTCATATTAATATTAAAATTTATTTTTGTACTAAGACGGTAAATGTGTTGAGAGCTAATATGGAAACTATTATCATACTAATATCACATTTCTTATCATTACAGAAAAACGTTGTACACGGCGACATCAAAATGGAGAACCTCCTAATAGACTCGGCTGGTCACATTGTGCTGGCTGATTTTGGTCTCAGCAGAATGGTTTTAAAAGTAAGTGTTTTGAAATTTACTTTTATTAAATATGTTTCGTGCTATAAAGTACAGGAAAGAAAAATTGAAAGGTGCAAACTGAAATAATGTGTTCCTTTTGTAGGATCAGCCGACGAAGTTAGGAGGGACATATGAGTATATGGCTCCAGAAGTCGTGAAACAAAGTCCTGGACAAGGCTTCGTAAGTGTTTCATCAAATTTCAATATTTTGCATGTGATTGTATTTCATCAAATTTACAGATGTTTAAATATGCTACTGCCCGTCGTTATGAAAATGACTTGCTCTATATAGGTAATCGAACATTGCATCGTTTAAAATACCTAGAAACCCTCCATAGACATGAAATTCTATAGAAGGAGGTTGAGTAAGATCACAAAAGATCTTAAAGTACAGACCTATTCTTTAAGTATTTTTGGTAACAGCGTCAGTATAAGCTTGCACTTATCCCTGGGCTGGAGCTATTCTTCCATCAAACTAATTATTTTTGCCTTCCATAAATTAAAGTAAGGTGTCTATCAGTTGTGTCCTTCAGTGTCTCCAGTTTTAAGGAAATAAATCTTGTATCAAGAAATAGGTCCCGTTACAACTATGCATTGTGAAGGTAATATTGTGTGTCTCTGGTTGCAGGTCAGCGACTGGTGGTCCGTGGGTGTCGTGGCCTACGAACTACTCGTCGGGATTTCGCCCTTCAGTCCAGAAGAAGAAAACAGGTGCAAGGAAAAAATATTTGAGTAAGTTTTTTTCTTCCTCGACATCTCTCTATATTTGCCGTCTCTCGTGTATATTCTACAGTGCCGTGTACATATTTGCAGCGTGTCACATAAGCGAAGATGTCTGACAGATCAGTCAAAAAATATAGCGTGCCTAGATCCGCTTGCATACTGTAACATTTTTTTATACTTCACCTTACAAACCCAAAATTATTATGTTTATACGTGAAATGAATGTTTTATCATCACACGCCACGTGAGTGTGAAGTGTTTCCACTTGGCAGAATTCCTGGGTGTAACAAGTGAGGAAACTGCACTTCTGTTACCAGGGAGGTATTGAACCCAAAACGCAGCTGAAGTGGATTTTTGTCTTCTTTCCTCAGGCGCATTGTAACAACGGAGCCGGACTTCTCAGGAGAGTTGTCTGCGAGGGCCAAGGCTTTCGTCAAGTCACTGCTCGTGAAGGATCCAGCCATGCGACTGGGGGCCCGGGGCGCCGCGGACATCAAAGCTCATCCCTTCTTTCATGGCGTGGACTGGGATCACGTGATGCGCAAGGCGTACCAGCCTCCCGTCGTGCCTACGATCCGTCACGAGCTTGACGTCAGCAACTTTCCCGAGGAGATGACCAGCAAGGCGATGACGGAGCCCCTGCTGGCGAAGTCCGGCTGGAAAGGAAGCCGAATGTTCACGGTACGGCATTGTAAGATACATTAGAAAGTATTTTGTGTGCAATCATTATGAAGAAGTACTGAGGTGAATGAATATTTTCACGCTTAACTCTTTGATGACAAGTTTACTGAAAAACACACACTTTATATTCCTCATCAAAAAATAGATAGTTTTTCTTAAAATGGGCTGCTCAAAGATGCCAGAACACTGGAAAGTTATAATATTTGTTGCTGGAGAAGTTGATGAATGTGGAAGCTTTCGCGAGCAGCTATGGAATTATATTACTATTAGTATTGTGTTACTCGTTTTTTTTCTGCTACACCGGGACTTTAACTTTGTGCAACAACTGAAGATCATTGCTTTATGTTTCAGCGCTACACCTACCCATCGCCAACAGTGACCAGCCCGGGGCTGACCTCACCTTCTCAAGACGGTTCGCCGCAGCCAGTCGAGAGGAGACGTCGCACCAAACGTGGTCTAGCGGAGCGAGTGGCTCAGAGGGCCAAGCGGCTCAAACTGAGCGCGACTCGCCAGCACTGCGTCACAGAATGCGTCAGACCGTCTCCGGTTCAAGAGGACGTCGTCGTCATTGAAAATGTCGACATCAGCGCCCCTCTGGAGACGAGGTTTTCTCCTCTTGGCGAGGCGGCAGTGGCGGACACTGTTCTTGTGGAAGGCGCAGGGGTTTAAGCCCTAAGAGCAAGATCATGGTCAGCTACACCCGAAGTGTCTACACCAGGATCACAATAAGTATAAGTGTCTTTTTATGTGCAATTTATTTTTGTCATTACCTTCAGTTTACTTACCACTATTATCATTACTACCTATAACCTACATTTACTGTCATTATCATTACATTTAACCTCCATTTAATTACCTGTTTATTGAGTTCATGACATATACCCATGGACACTCCTCCAGGGCTGTGTGTAGGGAGGACATCGATGTGCGGACAGCTGAGGAATGGGTAGCTGACCAACATGAAGGAGTGGACTGGCAGCCAGATGAGAGACCTACAGAAAAGGGTGCAGGAACCTCCCCCCTCTCCAGTCGCGCCTTCGCTACGTCTCATCATGTTCCCCTTCCGCACAAGACTGGTAACAGTTAAGGAACAGAGAGAGAAAACATTGTGCCATGCATATTCATCGCATGTGTCTACTTCATTCAGTCCTATGCATGTGGACCACATTTTGCTTTTGCTTTTAGAGTTTTCTAATTCACTTTGTAACATTTTAACCAAGCTAAATATAGCAAGACAGAGCTAGAATGATGTAGCATAACCATAGGATTTTCCAACAACTTTACAAAACTGCCTTTGTAGTTATTTTCTCGGCAAGAAAGGCCCAATGAGGCTGTTTATCCCCTTGCACTCATTGTTTCCTAACAGATTTAGATGTTCATGTATACTTAGCTGTGCATATTTATGTTTCTTTCAGGGTACCTTGGAGGGTGATCAACGCCGGAGTATATGAAGAACTGGCATGTGAATAGACTGGCTGTTTCATGCAGGACTTGCTCGCCGCGGTTCAAGACAGCCCTGAGTGACCAGCCTTTTCAGTTGCTACATCTCACCATTACCAGCTTAACTGGTGGTCAGCTGCTACATCTAACCATTACTCACTACCACTTTAACTGGTGGTCAGCTGGCATCAATCAAGGAATGGTTGATGATAAAAGAAATGACAGTTTATATATCAATCTATTGTTTTGATTTGAAGTCACTGCTTATGCAAAGAGGACGCTATACTCTTCAAAAAAGTTTTTTTTTCGTGGTAAAGTGGAATTACACAATATTACTCTATATTTACTCTTATATTATGCCCCTGTTGTGTGCAATACACAAGTCCTGGTCATAAGTACATGGACCTCTTGCTGGAACTTTTAAACATTCAAAATATCACTTTATTGCTCTCTGTATTACAAATGTTATCACAAGCTACCAGTACTTCCAAATATAAAACTACTGTCTTGATATTCTAATGTGCATCGGATACACATATGTACATAACTCTATCAATGGCTAACATCATCGGGTATCAAATGGCAATAAGCGCAAGGGCTGATATTTTTCTGTATTAATATAGCCTATTCCCTTTTTCACACACCTTCGTAAATATCTTGTAAATATTTATAGTTATCCTGTAAATATTTTGTATATATGCTTCTTTTGACTCATGTCTATTGTGTGTTGGTGCACATGGGTTCCTTTATGCCATTCTTTTTTCACTTTTGTAAATACAGACCTTTTCAAAACACCTGGTGTTTTATTTTTTTTTTTATCTAATTTTAGATGTTTGTCCTTTTTTCTGAAGCAAATGAATAGCTAAACTGTAGGTTTTCTCTCCTCTGGTTATATCATCCTAAGCAACTTTCGTTTTCAAATTCTATGCTTTCCCATGAATGAAAAAACTAATCACACCAAAAATTAAAAAAAGACTTGATCAGTGAGATGCTCGTGGCACAAATAAGTGCTACAACGATCTCTATTTTTGTAGAGGATCGTATGATGTGTTTAGGTTCGACGTGGTGGGACCAATTGCAAGTGCCAAGGTTCTCTGGAGCCGAATGTTAATCTCTTGGTGACCAAACTGATGTAGGGTGGGATTATCATCTGTGGTGACCGGACACTTAATCCCCGGATACTTAATCCCCAAATCGCGACACAACACTCAAAACTGCTATTTTGTGAACTATAAATAGTATAACCGTAAGAGAAATGTGTCGCGTGGTAACTCTGGGTAACTCTCGTAAGACTGGGATGTTATAAATGTTGAAGTTAAGTATTATTTGAATTTGAATTAAATTTTTCATTCACTTCATAATTTTTTAGTTGAAATTTCATTTTGAGGATTAAGTGTCTGGGGATTAAGTGTCTGGGGATTAAGTGTCTAGGTGATTAAGTGTCCGGGGATGAAGTGTCTGGGATCCATCATCTGTACGCCCAATGCTTCGATGCCTTCCAAAGTGTTCTTCAAGTTAGTCCTGGCAAAACTTATTACTCAGAATAAAATCTACCCCATTTGCCAGCAAATAGTGTGATGCTTCAATAAAAGATTTTATTGTCATCACAAGACCTCTGTAAGTCTGTAGTGACAGAAACATTTTTTGTCGCTCACTAGAAGTAAATTGACCAGGGCGATCTTCCACAGATTTTTTCCAGCTATGTAGATATTCTGCAAACTCTTCTAGAAACCCGAATCGAGGATCATCGTGTGATCTGTAGGGTAAAAGATCTGGCTTCTTCTTTCTGTCTGCCTCATATAAGTTGCGGACATTCAAACAATCAAAAAATCTGTCCATCAACAGTATAAACTTCGAAGTTTC